>JAGPOW010003685.1:44575317-44636017 GCA_030014935.1 Caiman crocodilus
CCCCCCCCCCAAATGCATTGGCTGTGCCTACGTATATACCTTTTTATTTGGAATTCCCTGTTGCTGTATCACCTTTTGGGATTCCAGTACCTCAAGACTGTCATACCATAATTATAATCTTTATTTTCTTTTCCTTGCTTGAAAACTTTATAATACACATTATGGTTACAGCTGGTTTTGTTTATAAAACTAGTTTCTGCATACTCAGTTCTCATACATGCTATAGAAGTGAACAGTATTAGTGTATAGTATATTATACATGTTTACAGTTGTATATTAGAAAGGTAGGAAGCTTTCTGACGCATTCATTTTGTAATGTGTATTATAATTAAAAAAGATTAAAGTGAAAGTTCATTTTAAACTTCTGCAAAATCTACAGCAATGTATATCAGTCAGTCATTTTTAACTTGGTCTTCTGACTTGTCTCATTTAAATCTTTTTCTCTTTAAGGCAAGAACTTCTGAAGTGGAATGGATGGGGATATAATGACTCCAAGTTCATATTCAATAAGAAGGGACAAGTAGAATTCACAGGAAAAAGGTAATTTGACTTAGCCAGCCCCACTGAAATGAAAGTTTGATGTGACTTCACTTTTCAAAAAAGTACTTTAAAGCTGTGCATTGTTTGACAGCCTCTGAAAGATTTTTTTGTTGTTGTTCATCTTTTAGCGTAGACTGTTTATTTTTTAATATTAACAAACTTTAGAATTGTGTAATTGAATATTAATTAGTGTAGTAAGCAAATCACTCACTTAAGTTCCTTCTCAAGGCCAGGCAAGGTCTGTTTTCAGACTTTGCCTGTCAAACTAGGGTCTGATTCTGCTTCAGCACCATAGCTTCCTCTGTTCTCTCCCTTGTGCTCTGCTCCTGGAGCCCTTATCAGCTTTGTGGCTCCACCCTCATTACTAGTTATCAGTTGCACATGGCTTCCAGTTCTTTTTAACTAGGCAGGCTATTAACTGTTAACTACCTGCTGCTGGGTTTTGGCTTCCAGAAGGTTAAGCCCCTCCTTATGAGTATGATTAGTAACAGCTCTTCAGTGAAGGTTAATTCTTTGCAAGGACTATCAAGGATCATGCCTTGATAAAAACTAGTACTCTCCAAAGATCTTCTAAACAATGACTATTTGAAATTGACTTGATTTTGTAATCTCTAACCCTCCCCTCAGGTTTAGTCTGCGTACAGCACTTGAGTGTTTTTCAGTTTGAAATATCTCATAAACCATTAGCAAATCATTTTGCTAGTTAAGTTTCAGCTAATGAGCTCCGCATCAGTTACTCTGGCAAACTTCTGAGCTCTAGTGTGCACTGAAAGGTGAGTAAACAGTATCATTTTTGGCAGCAGTCCCAGATAGTCTGTACAGAGGCAGTGTAGAAATGGCTGAAGATAACCTTTTACCATTCCAGGGAAAAGTGATTCTCTTTCTTAGGTACAAGGAAAAGGTTTTGTACTTGTTTTTCCCTTGCCTTTTCTGTGTGTGTCAAGTTTGAAGCAAATATGATCCCCTCCTTTTCCTCACGGTGGTTATCTAGCATCTCCAGCGAGTGGTTTTGTTGCATAGGTAGAGGTTGTTGCTGTTTCTTTATGCTTTAGAGGAGCAGCCACAAAGTTGTTTCTCTTTTAGCCACTAGAAGGAAGGACTGTATTCTATTCTCTTCTCTCTTCATTGAGTTTTCTCTAGTCTAGCTTTAACCTCTTATTTCTGTGACTTTATTCCTCTTTTCAGAATTGTATCTAGTTTGTCTATATTACTTTATTCAGTTATTTGTTAAAAGCATTGCTAAAAGAATTAAACATGCAAATATTCATTAAAACTGAGTCCTGTACGTGTACTAATTGGAATTGTCACTTGACAGGTTTTTTTTTTCAGAATTATGTAAATTATTTTAATGTCTAGCTGAGCTTTTTCACACCTTAAGCTTACATGCACTTTATCTCTTGATTCAGCCATTCTTTTCTTAGAAATATGTAAATAGTTAAATAACTAATTCCATCAAGAAAATTCATAACAATCTCCAGGGAATCGTATTAAAAAGAGCCAATATGAACATTGACTCTTTACATTCTAGGTACAGATTAGGTGGTACAGTATTACCAATTTTGAAGGAGTGGATGGAAAAAACATTTGGAGCAAGTCTGGAGCACAAAACTTTGCCTAGAGTAAGTAAAAAGCTGAAGAAGACAGTTCCTTCTAACATTCTTATACTGTTGGTGACACAACCATTCATCTGTTAGGCATGGCTCATGTTGTTCTCAAGATGCCTTACTTGTTAAAACAAAACACTTATTCTAAAAAGTTTTATATGAATTGTGGTATACTATACATCAAAAGTTGGGTGACTTTTAAAAGGTGCTGAAAGTTGCAATACCTTAATGTCAATCTGTATTATCCCCCACTCAAGTTATTGTGATTGTTGGGCTTTCTTTGTTTGTTGATAGGCTTTTCTGAAACTAACTGCTGAACAAAGCTGGCAGAGGAGATTTTATGGTGCAACAGTATCTAATGTGCAGTTCACACAACCGTGCAGAGGTGTGGTTGTAGGATCACAAAGTAAATTGCTGGGTAGGAGAGAGTCTGATCCCTGGCTTTCCGTGCACTAACAAGAAGCAGGCTTCTGTAGCTGAAAGCCCTATGTATCCCTATAGTGATCCCCTAGCCATGAGGGTTTCCCTGCACCACTGGGGCATGCGGATCGTCTAGGGCTCAGAGGTTTTGCACAGGGCGTGATGGACTCCTCTGTCTGGGAGTTAGCTGATGGGGCTCCCAGCTGCAGGGGAGACCCTGCTACACATGTAAATTGACGTTTGAAGGCAACCAGCTATACAGTTAGTGCATGTTCTTGAGGTCCAAGTTTATCACTGGTTGGAGCTTTTTATCGCGTGATAGGTACTTAGCACGTGTAGCTAGTCTCCAGATAATTGCGCAATACCTGTACCACGTAGAGGGAACCGGACAGTTTACAACTAGAAACAAAAAGGAAGTAGCAATGCTAAAGGTTAAGCTGATTGTAAACATTTTATAGACCATAACAGTGTCTACAAAGCTTACTTGTTATGTTGCACATGTATGTTATCTCTGCATTTACATAACTTTTCAGTCTATCTTTTGGGCATTAGAGATTCTGAATGTCAAGGAAATAGGTAATAAATAAAATACTTCAGGTTTTAATGAAAGCAGCAAACTTTTTTCTTCCTTCAACTGAATGTGAATAAGTTTTTTGTTTATGAGTAAGGGTGTGTTGGGCTCCCTAATGCATGCCTTTAGATTTTTGCTCTAGGCAGCCTTGAAAACAAACCAAACCTGTTAACTAGGGGGAGAGGAGGAGTGCCTCCAGCTCTGAGACTGCCAGTTTTATATCTGCTTCTTCAGCTGCAGATAGGCAAAGCAAATTTGAAGAGGCTTTTGGGCAACTAATCCAACTTTGTTTTCATTTTCCATATACAATTCTGCCCTGCTCTGTCCATCATTGCAACCACACAGTTCACAAATGTGCAAATGTTAAGATGAAAAGTGAGATTATGCCTCCTGAGCTTCCCTGCAGACTGTTGATGGAATGGAAATCTCTCTCTCCTTTCAGATGCCCAAACCAGACAGTTTTCTGTAGACTGCTGCCTCAGACAGGAGCACTTTTGCCACAAGTTGCACAGGCCGTCTTTGTGTGGCACATGGTAGATTGGAGAAGAGAACCAAAACCAGGGAAGTAGATCAGGCAGGAAAAGGGGATTGGAGTTGACATGGGGGATGTCCTCCATACCTGGGGGAGATGGTATGGAGCTTAATTTGTTGCATATATGCCAAAAAGTTTGGATCCCACTGCTCTAAGCTGTCCCTGAGAGAGCTCCAAGGAAGTAGCAGGCTAGTGGTCTCTTCCAATGCAGAGAAAGCATAGGGTAAGGTGAGTATCAGAAGGACAGAAAAAAAATCTGTCTAGCTAATGAAAACTGTGCTTGCAGCACTGATGGGCTGGGAAGCTGCTTCACGCATTTTACTGCAACCATTGCAGCATTAGGAACGAATCCTCACTGCTCTACATAACAGGAGAGCTTAGAAAGGGGGCCTTTAGGTCTAATTCCTTTCTCTGCTCTATAGCATGCACTCCCAGTCAGCCTCGTAATAGCTCAGATAGTATCTGGTGACAGTCTCAGCTCGATCAGCTCGTTTGCAGTGCCACATGTACCCTAAGACCAGGGTTTGAATTATAGGGGAGCATGGAGGGGAGTTTCTGATTTGGAGCCTTTGCCCCTCATTTGAAATGGGCTGACCCTGTATCATGTCCGTCTTTTAAAACAAAACCAAAAAACCCATACCCCGAGACACAGGGTAAATTGGAGCATACAGACAACCATCCCAGATCCCCCTAGAAATGGGAACAGTAGAATCTATCTTTCTGAGGCGAAACAAAGTTTTTACTTGTACTGTTCCTAGTCTGTGAGCAGGGTGGATAAAAATCAACAATTTTAAGAAAAAATTAAAAACAGGTTGTTCTTTTTAAATTGAGTTGTATTTGTTTTGATTTAAATGATTTTAAAAATAGTTTTAATTTAAGATATATTAGAACTCAAAGATACATCATCATGGAATAGGGATGAAAACTTATACTATTCAAGACAATATATTCATGTAACCTTTTAAGAAAAGTTTTATAAATAGGTCACAGCTAGCCATGGACTAAATTAGGGGCTGAATCTTACGGGGTTCCCAGAGGATCCTCTATAGAGTCTTAAAGATTATAGAAAACCTCTCCACCCAATGGGACTTTATGCTCAGTTTAGAAGATCCTATTAAGCATCTTTGCGATGATTAGTTTCAGTTCTCAAACTGGATTTGTCTGCAGAGAAAACATCCCTTAACAGCAGTATATGGAGATGAGAGATAACAGACCCAATTACCTACCCAGCAGTCCTATTGTCACTCTGCAAGTTCGTGTACACAATCAAGTCCTTACCTCTCTCATTTAACTTCTTGAAACTACACTTTTAGAATAGTGGATTATTGCAGGGTGGAGTAGCCATGGGCAAGGAGGAGTTTAAAGATAAATGCAAGGAGGGAGGGGCAGTAGTAACAAAAGAGAAACATTTTGAGCAGAATACTCCTGAAGTCTCAAGGGATAAGTTTGAGTATAGTCTTTCTATTGATTTGAGATCTAGTGAGGGAGTTAATAGTATGGTAGAAGGGAAAACCTGTCATGGCAGCAAGTTTGCCAGGTGGTTAAAGAGAAGAGAAATCAAAGATGAGAAAAAATTTAGAAGAAAGTGATGAGAGCCCCAAGCTAATTACATGTGGCTGCAGCATTCATTCGATGTCTTCCTCATACGGTGTAGCAAAAATATCCTTCAAATATCCATGATTAATCTAGTGAATTAGAGGTACTTGTGAAGACATTGGGAGGCAAACTATTGGCTTTAATTAACTTTGGTAAATAAAATAACCAAATAATTTAGTTTTCTGATATAGCTACAAAATTAATCTGAAAAAATCGAAATGAATCACTGCTTTAAATATATAGTTTGTACCTTCTAAGAATGAAACCTATATCTACCTCCGAGTTGTGAATAACATGTATTACAGTTATATCAAACAACAAGAATGCAATTTTTGTAGAAAACAGTGATTAAATTGAGGCTTCCTGAACAGTGATTTAAATCAAATCCACCCTGTCTGAGTATCAGAAAGCCAGAGTAGTTCTTAATCTTAGCCAATCTATGAGGAAATCAATATTAAAGGTGGATATTTACAATTCACGTTAGTTGCCATCAACCAAGGGCAAATAATATGACAACAAGTAGGCTTATAGATACCTAAGCTTGCAGCTGCTTCATAAGTTCTGTTTTCAGAGTACAACACATGGTTTAGACCTAGTACCAACTGCTTGGGAAAGTGCTAAAGTGTTAATTGCTAGCATCTTGTCAAACAGGGAGAGATCCAAGTATCTAACCCTTTGTCCAGAGTGTGCCATAGACTAGCTGTGCCCCATTTGCAAAAAAGTCTTTGAGTTGCATAGACCAGGGGTTGTCAACTGGGGGTACTTGAGAAGGTCCTAGTGGGGACAGTGCTGCCATGCACCATCCTGTGTTATCATGCAGGCACTGCCTGCAGAGGAAGTTTGCATGCAGCAGCTGCCACTGCTCTGCATCTGGCCACGTGCTACCTTGTGCTTCGTGTCTATCCGCTGGGGGTACGCTGATCATAAAAGGTTGAAAACCCCTGATATAGATGATTAAATCACTGAATCAAGTTGAGCATTTCAAAAGATAAGCCTATCTATACAGTTACCATCGCTGCTGGAAACTGAGGGTGATAAGATATTCAGAGGGATCAAGGATTGTCTTTGGAGACCTGATCCAAACAAAAATGCTGTGCATCTACTGTGCTCAATTAAATAGGATCTCAAGGTTCAACTGACCTCAAGTTGGTCATGATGACAAACATCTGTCAGTCTCCCAGCAGTATATTTGCTTCTTTCTTGTATTGTAAGGCTTTAGTAATACTTTCAGGGATCATTTCTATAGTTGGTAACTAGAGAAGTGTGTCCGAAAGTGATCGTTCTCTTTTGGCTCATCCAAGCTTCCCAGCCACTGGCTCAGCATATGCGCTGTGCTGCACAGATACCAAGGCCGCAGCCTGCACCATGCCTTGCTGCCCTATTCGTTGGGGCAGGGGTAGGAAATGGAAATCGGAGAAGGGAGGGAAGGTCTGTAGGCCCTGGCTGCTGCTGTAGCTGGAGTGATGAGATGGTTAGCAGCTAAGTAGGGGCCTGGGGACCACACAGAGGACCTTTCATAGGTTGCATCCAGGCCAGTAGTTAGACAGCCCTGTATGCAGTCTGTAGAGTGAAGTAAGAGTGGTAATTTTGCCTATCTTGAATTTGCCCATGAAAGAAATTGGCTGTATGCTGAATGCTGGGGCTTCTCCAGAGTTCATACCTTCTCCAGAGTCCATGAGCTGGACAGCCAGTCATCTGCCACCTTCAGTACACAAATGCTCATTCCTTTAATATTCTAGTAACTGTTGACAAAGGGTTATGTCTTTCTGTATTAACTCTATATAGTTCTCTGCAGACTCTTCTGTGGAACCTCCAATGTCGTATATCTGTGGAGCACATTACAAGAAGAATAGGAAAATTTCTATCCATGCCTTACCTAAAAACATCCCTTCTTGAGTTATAACCTATGAGGGAAATGGGTCCAATCCACCCTACAATAGGCTGTTAATTGGGAGATCATTTGTTGGCACTCAGTTTGTTCTGTATTATTGTTATATTAAGTCTTAATACTTGCTTACTTGTCCCTACTGGTATAGAATAGTTAGAGAATTCTCAAGCTATAGAAGTCTCAGTTGGTGGCTTTTCAAAGATGGAGCCATACCTCTCTGGCCACTGACAGGTATGGTTTGCCTCCAAGGCTACTTAGAGCAGAGACTGAATGTCATGTATCTGTGAAAGAAGTTACTCCATGAATTGAAACTTGCAGGTAAGGCAAGGATAACTTTCCTATTATAATGGTAGCAACATGAAATTAAAAGGCTGAAAACCATCGTTTTCCTTTTATTTGTTTTTTTATTTAATTCACCTTTCACTGTTACACTTTGCATTTTTTGCACTGAGCCTAATTTCACAGTTAAAGTTAAGCAGGCACTAAATGTCTTTGATTCTCATGTTCACATCCTTTGTATTTGGGCTTCTTAGCTACTACCATATCAGAGCCTCATCACATTTATAAATGCAGAACAAAGATGATTTTAAAAAAATGAATGAATTACATGACTCCTCGGGTTTTGAGTCTTGCAAAAAACTTTTCAAAATAACCTGAACTGAAACTTCCTGATTTCTTTGAACTTGAAATTTTAAAATAAAAGCAAGTGATGTAAACTTATACTTTCCTTTTTATTTTTTTAATCTAATAATCACTAATTCAAAAATACCTCAAACCGGAAAATAGTCCCTCTTTCCTAGTATCATTTGATATGTTCTTTTTCTAGAATTCGATTATGGAATGTTAGGATTAGAAACTTTGTTTTTAGTTCTTAACTGAAATTTGATTATACTCTCATAACATCATTCCAAGAGAGTCCATATGTAATCAGTGTAATTTTGCTTGGGAAGCTATCAGTATGTAGGGAAAGAAAAGAAGAACGTCACCTGCATTTTACTTGTAACTGAGGATCTTTTGGGGTTTTCTTGGGGGGGCAAAGGGGGAGTTGTTAATGAATCCACTGGAAGAAGAAAATGCGCTGCTTTGTGTGTGTGCGTTTGTGTGTGCATGCATGCATACACTGTTTTCATAGTACTGCTGTACTTACTCCATAGTAAACTTTTTCCTTGGGCCTAAATCCAGTACAGACTTAATTGCTCAATTTTCCAGCAGCCCTAACTGCATCTTAAGGCCTAGTCCTATGAGTGTGTTAGGCCTGCTCAGACAATGCCTGCTAAATTTAGGCCCTCAGAGGACATGTGTAGAGCATTGTATCATTTCTGGACTCGAGTCAGGCTTACACACTTGCCTTCTGCCTAACTGCTCAGACTGTTTGTTTAGGGTACATTCAGAAGCAAAACTGAAGGTGCATAGAGAATTTTCAGGTGAAATGTGAAAGTCCGTGAAGAGCCTGTGCTTCCTGGGGTTAGCTTAGGAGTGGGCAAAATATGGCCTGTGGATTGGATTTGACCTGCAAACTGATTTAGATCCAGGCCATGGGTGCAGGTCTACCAGTTGATTGGCTCCGGCTCATGGCTGCCCCTGTGGGGCTCCACGTGGGACTGAGCCCCATCTGCTCCCATCTGGGACAGCCTAGGCCACCCTCTCACTTGTGCCTGCTGTTCTTCCTGGCAGGGCTGCTCCCAGTGCAGCTGCAGTTGCCTGGGTACTGCTCAGCTCATGAACGCCACGTACCCCCAGAGGTTGCGGGGGGGACATGGTGAGCTCCCGCAGGCAGTGGTGATGCTGTCAGCGGGGTGGCGAGTGCTGATCAGATGCCAGCGGTGGTGGCCAGCAGCGATTTACAGACCACCCGCATACGCCATTGGTGGGGAAAGAAGGGGGGGCGAGCAGCGACTTCCCACAGGCGCCACCAGCAGTGTCAGCGGTGCCTTTCTGCAGGAGGTGGACTGCCACGCTCAGGGGTACGCATGCACCCCCTACATGTCGCCAGTGGCTCAGCCTTGAGCTACTCCTCCACTGCCTCTTCTGTCCCTGCTGCCTCACTCACTGGGGGAAAAACTGCAGCCAGGCAGCTCCCAGCTTGGCATGCAGGGCTCCAGTTCCAGGCTACCTTTTACTCATTCAGCCACTCACAGTGGCTGCTCATTGCAGCAGGCAGGTGGAGTGGGTGGAAGGCAGCCTGGAGCTGGAGCACCATATGCTGGGGCAAGAACTGCCTAGTACAGCTTCCCCTCCACCTGGAGTGGTGCAGCAGGGGCAGGAGGACTCAATGGTGGTCCAAGCAATGGCCGGGGAAGCCAAGCAGTATCCAGGTGGCTGCAGCCCCACTCGGAAGCTGTGCGTGCTGGCCAGGGCCAGGATGGGCAGGGGTGGAAGTGGGTGGGACTTGGTGCCATGCTGAGCGTCATGGGGGTAGCCCTGGGCCAGATAAGGGGGGCATGGACCGCACCTACACTGCCCAGATGAGCTCAACCAGCCTCTGAGACCTAGTGCATGGGCAGCCTGCCCCCCCCCCACACACCTAAAATATTCAATATATTTTTTAATTTCTTAATTTTTTAATTTAATTTTTTAAAATCTGTTAAAGTAGATGTTTTGTTTTTTAGTATATTATGTGATTTTTATCAATAGTGTAACTTTAACAAACTAAATCTTTCAAAACATTTTGTGTGCAACCCTCAACAGCTCACCAAAACTCATTAAGGGGCCCTCCAGCTTAAATAGTTGCCCACCCCTGGGTTAGATAGTAGCTTAGCTTTCAGATCCAAGTCCTTTTTCAGATCTGGACCTTGATCCTTGTCCTTGCTTGCAGGGTCATTTCCCTGAATCTGACCTTTTCTGGTCAGCTGCTTTTTCATACATTTTTAAATAGCAGAACTGGAGAGTAGTAATATGGTGAGTAGTGTTTTGCAAAGCACGTTTGTCTTTGTCAGACAGTGCACTTGTCTATGACATGCTGAACACTTTTATTTGAAAAAAATAAGGGATCCACCCAGTAAAATGAAATTTACCATTAGCAGTCTGGTATACAAAGGAGAAAACTCACCTGAAGGGAAGGACTGGTAGTGCAGATAGGATTGAAGCTGATATGTGGAAGGGAACTTGAATTGTGATGAAGTAAAGAAGCCTTCCAAACTATGAATACTTTTCAACCCCTAACTGTAATCTTGTTAATCTGGTTTATGGGATGCCAGCATGCTGTTTACCTTAGCAGTTGTAAATTTATTTTCTTATGTTATAGGCAACCTTAAATGTTAATGATGTACCTCCATCCTTTGCAAATGAAGAATTTCTCCAGGATCTTAGAGCCACTAAAATTTCATATTCGCAGGATCCAGAAGATAGGGTATTCAGAGCTCATGGTAAGAAAATCTTAGTGTTCAACTATGTTTTCAAAAATATTTTTTTTTTCAAAGTTCTTAAGCTTATTTCTTCTGTACTTCAGGTCACTGCCTACATGAGATACTTGTGCTCAGGGAAGGAATGTTTAAACGAATTCCTGATATAGTTGTATGGCCAGGTAAACTGCTCGACTTTTTTCTTGGCTCTAGAATTTCTAACTTCCCATAAATTGGTAACACTCATGAATGGGTCATAGCTTGGGATGTATAGCCTCTTCACTCCACGAATGGTGAACTGGAACTTTTAACTAGGAATCAGAAATGGCTTTTGTCTTAATTGATCAGTCGGTCTTCTCTTTGCATATGTTCTCATTTACAATATTTAACTTAACTTGCAAATTGGAAATTCCATGGCTAATTCTCATAAAGTGCTCCCTGGTCATATTTGCAACTTCTTAATCTTTAATGAAGGATTAAACCAGATGCTAAAACATTTTAAAATTTCTGTCTTTATTTTTGTACACAAAACCAACCCACTTTAAGCTTAAACTTGAATTGAAATCTCTCAAAATGCTTTACAAAAGTGTTCTCATAGCTACCCAAATCCAATACTAGTTCAAATTTAACAAAACCCCCAATACTTAGATTCTATACTTGACAAATATTAGAACAAATGTATAATTTTCCATTAATTTTGTTTTGATTTTTTTTTCCTATGTATAGAATCTATTTAGGAGAAGGTTGTCTTATTTGTTGTCCCCCCCTCCCTCCTACTATGGGAAAAACAGCAGTGGGGAGGAGGGAACTAGACCCCCCCTCCTACCCCTTTACCTTTTGCTACAGCTGTATTTGTTTGGGTCACTCGGTGGCAGCACGGCCCCAGCCAAGGCTGCCACTTGCCTGCCCATTCTCCCTTACCTTCTGCTGCAGCTCTGCTTCAGCTCTAGAGCACTTATCAGAAGCATGCTCCAGCCCAGTCCATCCAGAGAGAAGTGGCAGCAGCTCCTGATCTTGCTTGCCTAGGGCTGAAGGACCCAAGCTGAAGCAGAAGGTAAAGGGGAGGGGAGTAAGAAGTGGGGAGGCAGGCACAGGGGCCAGGTGGCAAAGCAAGCTGCAAATCATCCCCTCTTTCCTTCTCCCCCCCAACTCTCCTCTGTGCTGCTCCTTCCCCTTCCTCCCTCCAAGTCATGTGCCCCCTTCCTGCCAAATAAGCTGTTCCAGCTAGAGACAGACAGTGGCTTGGCTTTGGCTTCAGGCCTAAGGCCAAAACCAGAGCTGAGTCACTGCTTGCCCCAGGCTGATGACCAGAATTCAAGATGAGGCTTTTTTCTGCACGCTGACTATCGTGGGCAGGGATGGGTGGCTTTGTCTTGGATTTGAGTAAATATGGTAGCTAACTCTTTTTTTTTTTTTAAAGGCTAAAGAGCATGGTCCTGGTTGAGATGCATATTGTAATTCATTTTGGTGATGGCTGACATGACACATGTCACTTTATTAGATATCTTTAGTTACAGCAGAAAAATTGACTCTGTTTGTAATGTAAAACTGATGATATGACAATGTGGGTTCTTACTTGAAGTGTGACTTCAGAGCTACAGCTGAAAGTAGTTTTTCCTGCTCCTATTCCACATGCAACTGATGATCACTGACAAGTTGTTTTGTCCTTTCTGTACTTGTGTTTTATCAGTCAACTACTCTCATTACCTAGGGCATGGCTACTTTGCATTTCCTAAGCAAAGCGGTGAGTTTGCACCGTAGTTTGCTTTTTACCTTCTTTCCTGTCCTGTACAGTTTCTGGGCACAGCGCTTAATTTCGTTCTCCTTTTGGCTTTCCATCCATTAGCTTGTCTGTTTTCACTTTCTTGCCTTTACAAGAATGCCTATACTCTGATGCAAAGAATATATTCTAAAAGGAAATGGCATTTAATGGTAATTCTTCTAATATGATGTTACGAGGCTACTGGATTTTAATGGTCTGATATGTAGCTCTTTAAAGAGACTCATAAGAAATTTCTCTTTCAACATAACAGCCATCTTCCATTGTTGTTTGTTAGAATTTATATTTGAAATAAAACAAAAGCCTCAATCTATTATTCTGAACATAGTCAGCTGAACTCTCCTGCCTGTCCCTCTTATTTTGAAAGTTCCCTGTTGATAGTTTTCCATGGGTAGGTCAATGATCTTTAGGTTTATTTTACTTAAATCTGGGGCTGCTTCCATCTTGGAATTACTTTGCTCAATATATTTGTGATGCTGTCTCATTTCAACAACTTTGGTTCCTTGAGCCCAGTTATTCTAGGATGTGTCATTGGCCCAACTTCTTGAAAACAGGCTACTGCTGCTTCCCCATTGCTCTTGTGTGACAGTAGTATCAGGCCCTAAAGAATTAGCAGGCTATTGGTATTTGTGCTTATATGAAAGCTAGCCATTCAAAATCCTGATTTAATTATTTTCTATTCTTAGGTTGCCATGAAGATGTAGTTAAAATTGTGGAGTTAGCTTGCAAACACAATCTTTGCATAATACCATTTGGTGGTAAGTATTATACTTTTCTAAACAGATATGCAACTTTCTTATGGAACAGATATGTAACTTTCTTATTGAACACTTACTAGCCACTTAAGATGAATTTATAAAGATAGTGTTGCATGAGGGCAGTCTAGTAAATCAGTCCCCTCCACATGTGTAATTCAACCAATTAGATTTGTTGAACATATGTTTAAAAAGTGCTGTTTAAGAACCAATCTTATATTAAAACTTGTCTGGTGTAGTTAAATGCAGTTTTGAATGATGATCCACTGGCATATACATATACTATGTTTGAATTACTAAAAACTGATGGAAACTTTTTGTGTCTGTCAGTACTTGAGGGTGCTTCTGTACGTAAGAGAACAGTTTTTTGAGAGAGCCTTTGCATACTTTTTGTTCTTGGAAGTGCACCAAATAGAAGTGCTGCCTTGCTTTGGGAATCTTTAAGACTTAAATCTTGATCTGCATTCAAGATTTTTTTTTTTCTTGGTAATTTTGTCAATTGTGTCAACATGGAGGCAGTAGGCAGTTACTGTTTTGATTCATTGTTCTACCTTGCTGGATCATATCTGGCTCACCTCTTAGGCCTCAGCTTAGATACCTGAAGTGTGGTGTGCTCAAGGTATGGAATACCTTGGACTAAGGCTTTGTAGCTAGGCTTAAAAAAGGCGGACTTGCTAGGATATTCTTTCTGAAAGAAAGTGATGTGAACCAGCCCCTGACTATCCTCCACAGAGATGGAGAGGTTTTTTTCAGGCCTCGTTTGGAGCAAGCAAAAGATATTTAGTTCAAGTACTGATGCTTTCAAGTTTGTAGAACATTTGCAGTTTGAGACCGTTCTGGCCTTGAGGTCCCATTGTTTGCATATCTGGTACTTGGGTCTTGACAGTGCATTCCCCTCCAAGTGGGCCAGTGCTCTTGAGCAGACTCCTCACTTTAGGAATTTTTCAGTGCTATGGAAGCCTCTGGCTTTTAATGTCAAGCATCTCATCTAAAACAAGTTCTCAGCTGGGCCTGACATTTTTGTTTACCTTTATTTGTGCTCATCCTGTGACTTCAAGTATGTAAGGATAAAAGAAAATTGGGCTATTAGTTTGTGTTGGAATACTGTCATTGCAATATGCCCTTCCCAGCACAGCCTGGCCTAACAACCCTGCTGAGAACAGCCTAGCACTGCCCCAGTCCCCATCGAATGAGCTTTAGTTCAAGTGCTACTGCCACCATTTTAAAGCGTAAGGACGCTAATGCATGAGATGTGGAGGCTGGCTATAGCAGCCTCCAGCAGATTCAATTAATTTAGTCTGCTCCAATACACTGTAATTACAGCATGTTGAAGCAGCCTCCTGGCACATCTACAGGGCACCCTTAGTGTTTTTTACAACTGACTCCTGCTTCTTATGGAGTCCTTGGCCTTTGAAAAACCTTAAAGCCTCCAGGATTGGCAGCTCTGCAGAATCTGACAAACATAACTTAAAGTTTTGTATCTTAAGTCAAAGGGTTTTGACCTTGGGCTATGCTCTTGTAGTGAAGTAGTTAGCCATGTAAATCTGAAATCAGGAGAAGGCAGGAGAAGCCTAAGCTTTTGTAAGCAATGGTTTTACTTCTTCAGATGCTTACAAATCGGTGTAGTTTTGTGCTCTCAGCTTTGTATCTAAGTTGGATGCTTACTTGAGCATGTTAGCAAGCAGAAGTCAATCTTATTTTCCTGGCATCTTGTACAGCTAACTACACTGAAGTGGATTCTTTATGCTGTCATGCAAATCTCATTTGGATTCATTATGCTGTCATGTGGAAAGCTTGCTTTGAGAAGTGCTTTTTTTCCCCTGTTTTTGCACCATCTTCCTACCTTTGCTTTGTTAACATTGTTTTAGATTTTTGTAATAGGAACCGATGGATGGGGAAATTTGTGACTTCTTTTAGCCTGCTTTCTGAAGGTTAGGCACTAAGTTGACATTCATTCAACAGTGTTTCTTTAGAATGTCCATAAAATTTGGTGAGCTATCTTAAGTAACCAGTTAGTATTAATTAACCTATTTTTAGTACTCCATATGTAAAAGGACTGTCTGCTACATGTGGATAACCATGATCAAGGTGAACACCCAAAATCAGCGATTTTTAGCTGAGGTGATATGAGACCCTGTTAAGAGTGTCATATAGCTTGGCCTTTTTGTGTGAGCTAACTGCTCTCCTCCCTTGTCTAGTGCCTTGCCCCCAACTCTCCCAGTTGTGTCTGCAGCTGCTCCTCTGAGGACTGCTGTTGTCCTTCCTGATCTGTGGCAGCCCCTATGTGAGATGCCCCTACCACTTCCAGCACTGTGATATGCTGCAGGTGGGCAAGTCAGCATACAGATGGAGCTGCATTTTGCAGTCCAGCTTGTTCCTTCTTCTCCTCCCATGGCTGGCAGAAGGGACTGTGGAGGGCAACTGCCAGCATATCGGATCCTCCAGATTAAATTCAGCAGTGGAGACTGCCTTTTCCCTCTCAGGTACAGATGTGGTAGTGGGGATAGAGGATCAGTAGAAATAGTAAGGCACAGGAGGGTTGGTTCCAGTGATTCCTGAGGCTTCCTCTATCTCTTCTGAATTTAGGTTTTACCTCAGTGAGTCTCAAACTGGGGTGTTGTGAAAATCAGAAAAAATTAAAAGCAGATGTCTTGAGGCTTCCCTAAATAAATTGGTATTCTCTGACATTGCAGGAGGAACAAGTGTTTCTAGTGCTCTGGAGTGTCCTGAAGAAGAAAAAAGAACTATAATTTCACTGGACACCTCACAAATGGTATGTTATAACTTTTTAAAAATACCTGCAGTTGACTTTAACTATTTATCCTGTGAATTTTCTCCTAAAGAAGGTTAAATAATCACTAGAATCTGTGGTCGTTGCCTATATTGGAAGGATTAAAAAAGCATTCTCGTATTTTAAAATTGCTTTACTATTAACTGTTTAGTTATAAGAGCAGAGCAAATATAATACAATGTTGCAATGCTGTATCAGAGTCTTCATGGGGCAGAGGTAGAAGGAAGGGCAAGGTAGTACCTTAGAAATTAACAGAGAGGCATGAGCTTATGCAGGCAGAAATTTGTTGCCTGCAAAACCTCATGCCTCTCTGAATTCTCAGTGAATTCCTAAGGTAACATCCTGCCCTACCTTCTGGCTGGCTTCAAACTATCTGGCTTACCACATCCAAGCTCATTAAAGGGATACAGTTACACTACCACCTGGGAAGCTGTGGCTGGTGGAGCACAAGTAAAAAACCCATGGTTAAGTGCCCAACCCCCCACCCCCCAAAAAAAACCACAAAAACAAACAAACACCCCCAAAAAAACAGTTTTGGCCTTGTGAAGTAGATCCTATCATTTTTATGCATCCCGTTCCTGGGCCTTAACTGCATATTCCCTTCGAAGTGGGCCAGGACTCTTAAGTGGACTTTTCAGTTTTGGAAGCTTTCAGTACTATGACAGCCTTGAAAGTTTCCAAAATGTTCATGTCTTACTTGCTCTGTTCTCCACAATATGCTCGAATGAAACTTCACTGTCTGGGTTTTTGCATGATAATGGTAGAGAAACGTTTATGAAACTGAGATCGGTCTGTTTTACTTAAATTTTAGTTTTGATTTCAAGTTGTCAGTGCCGACTCCCTACAGATTGGGAATTTTGGTGGCAAGGGAGTGGTGATAATAAATATGGCCACCCTCCCTTGTTGCCAAATTCCCAAACTCCAAGCTATGTACAGCAGTTTGGGGCCAAGTCATACCCCCTCCCCCCATCCCTGCAGGTGGATAAGGCCAGGCAATCCCCTCCCCCCTCAGGCTGATTGGAGCTGGGCCATGCCCTCTTTCTTCTCCCTCTCTCCCCCCACCCTTTGGGGACAGGTTAGGGCTGACTCAAGCCCCTCCCCCCCCTTTTCCTGCAGAGCCAAGTAAAACCCCCTTCTTCCCCACCTTCTTTGGGGCCAGGTTGGAGCTAGGATGCCCCCTCCTCTCCTCTGCATGGCCACATGGGGCCCTGTAGGCACTGCCCAGCTGGCCTGCTGGCCAAAAAGGTTGAGCATCGCTGATATAGCTCAATGTATTTGGATGATGATTTCATTTTGCTAAACAAACTTGTTAAATGCTTCCTTTTTCTATGGGTGACCTATAAATCATTCACAATGTCACTTCTTTTTTACTTTTTCCTATGCCCTGGTTGAACAATGGTTATACAGTCTTTTTAGGAACAGATGGTTGGTGGGGGCATCAAAGCTTCTCAGATATCATCCCTAGAAAGGAGGTGTTCTCTGAATTTGAATTTGCTGTTCACTTTTTTCCCTTTGTTGTGGGGAAAGGGGAGAAGCTCTTTTCGTTTGGCTAGATTCAATACCTGATTCTTGCTCGTGGTTACTGTCCAGCAGTCTTTTATTTGGTAAACTAACTAGTGTGTGAAAATGTGACTTCCCCTTCCCTCCCCCTCATAGTACACTGACATGCCCACTTAACTAATAAAAAATTTGTAGTGACATAAAGCACTTAGTGTTTCAGGTATTTACATTTAAACTGAATTAGGCTTTGTGCTAAATTAATAATTCTTAACATTATCGTCTAAAACCCAAGAGGCAAGATTTAGGAAGGAGATATGGCATTCTTCTGAGTTGCAACTGAATTCTTTTCATAACTAGACAGTATAATTCTGGTCCACTGGAAATAATTGATACAAAAAAGATTTGATCTTGAAAATAATACACAATTCTGAAGAAAAAATGTAACCTTAATCTTTCTGGTTTTTCTGTTCACTGACTACACAAGCAAAATTATTAGCAATAATTTGTTTATCTTTATGGTCATGAACATGGAAGTTTATATTGTTGAGAGCTAGAGGAGTTGGTGAAATATCTAAATGTTGGCTACAGAAGCTGAACAAACCACAAAATTTTACTAGTGATAGAGTAGCAAATAATACACTAGCAATTTTATCTTGATCATCTATGAAATCAAGGGTGCTTGTAAGAGACCATTACAATTAAGTGGTTAACTTTTAATTTTTCTTTACAACAGAATCATATTCTCTGGATAGATGAGAGAAACTTAACTGCTCGTGTGGAAGCTGGCATTGTTGGCCAAGATTTGGAAAGACAGGTATTTTCAGTTTTCTTAGAAAGTACCAGTAGTTCTTGTTTGAGCTTTATTTGAGTTTTATCCTCTGTATTTTGTCTGGTTCATTAAATGGTGATCTCTCCCAAAAAATGCTTCATGGAAACTCTGGTCTGTCTTGCTTGCCAGACTGAAAGGAATTGTATCCCTAGCTATGTGTTTTTCAATGCTGGGTATTTGTTTGTAAGATGAATTAGTATAATCTTGCCAACTCTGATGAAACATGTGAAGTAATATTGGGTGACATTTTATGATGCAAGACTTGCTTCCTACCAGACCGTAGATGTGCTAATGTGTGGTTACAAGGCATCACCCATACTATCAATTACATATAGACAGGAAACTACTTATGTAAATCAGTATTCTGTGGTGCACATATTTCATCAATGAAGATAGGCTAGTGTGCCTGAGAGATGAAGGTTCAAGTAACTTGCAAATAAACATTTTCCTATAGCAGGTTGAAGTTCAGATTAAATTTAAAAATAGGTGTCTTGTAATGGCACCTTTTTACAGACTATGGTATTGTAAAAATGTTCACTTTGAGCTCCTTGTATGTATTCTTGATCTTTAAGTCAGTTTAATGGAATCATTGGTCTTAAAATTAGTTGTTGTGCTCATGCTGGAAACATTTCTCCTCATTCTAGTACATGGCAGTGATTAAGAATACAAGAAATGCCATATTGGGTCAGAAGAACGGTCTAACCCAATTTTGTATCTCTGACAGTGGCGAGCAGTAGCTGCTTTAGAAGAAAAAACAGTATCTACAGGGAGTATCTGTTATAATCCATCCCCTGTCGCATCATCTCTAGTTTAGGGATGTCGGAGGATATATCCCTAACTGTTCCATTTAATATCTGTCAATGGATGTTCCAAGTTGCCTCCAGAATCTTCCTTGCAGCAGAGAAAACCAAATGTTGAATAAAACCCATTCATATAAGAAATAAATGTGTTCTTCAACAAACTTTTGAGCAGACTCTGACCAAAAGGTAACTTTTATACATGCAGGGCCATCTTTTTTGAGTGGAGGGGTGGGCGTGAATTGAGGCGCTCACCCAGGCCCCATGTTTGAGGGGCCCAGCAGACAGTGCCATACAGGCTCTGCCGCAGCTGCCATGTGCCGCTGGCTCTGCACTTCGACTGCTGGCCACTTCCCTGCTTGCCATCCCCTGGCCCCGCATGGGCTGATATGCTCCAGGCCCCACAGACCCCTAGGGACAGCTACATATACAAGTTTGAAAGGACTTTATTGAAGAGGAGTTGAGGGAGCACTATAACTTTTTCTAAATATATTTTGTCAAAAACTTTACCAACACAGCAGTTTATAATGAGAGATGGCCTTTCATGCCTCTTACTTTATATTCCCTTTTCCCTTTTTATCATTTGATGTAATATTTTAACCTTTCCAGTTTTTTTAAAGGTTAGAATTAAAATGCACAGAGCATATTCCCTTAATTAAAATGACATTTTTTTCTAGGGTAGTAACTTCTGATATTTTGCCAACTATTCCATCCTTTAAATGCCACAGAATTTTCCTCCCACTAGAGTAAAGAAGAACCCTTTTCCTGTTGTAGTTCAGTTTTATATTCTTGCAAATTGAAATGCTATATTAGGCTTAGGCTCCTCTTGAGCAGGAAATGACGTTTTGAATTGTCTTTAATGTAGTTTGACTAACAATCTGGTCAGTACTGAATATAAATTAATTAATATTTTTTTCAGAAGTTTTAGCATAAGAAATTTCTTTGAGCTCATTAAAAGGCTTAAGTAGGAGTTTCTGGGTGCAGAGAATCAGAATTCGTTTATATTTTTATAAATGAAAAGAATTTGTTGGCATTCTCTTTAGAAGCTGAAAATGCCAGAAGGAAGGTTACCAGTATAATGGTAATTCATGAACTGTGTTGTGCATGATGATAGACTTATTTCTCCTCAAGACTGCTGTTTGCATGGGAGGTGTAGTTCATGCTTGAGAAATGAATAACTTGGTGCAGTTCGTAAAGCAGTTGTTCACAGCATTGCTGCCTCCTTTGCAGAAATTGGAATATGCAATGAACAAGGCAGGGAGGGGGCCTGTGGGTTGGGAGCTTGTGGTTCAGGCATTAAAATCCAGATATCTGTAATAGCATTAGTCTGACTGGCGCACATTTTGTGTGATGCTGGTGAGTCACTTTAAACTTTTCACAGGTGGCCACTAACTCGCTCATTTTTCTTTATGTCCACCTTAATACCTCACAGTCTTATTTGTGTAAGTATTGAGTTTTTACAACTGTAAAGCCAGAGAACTCTGCTTTGAACAAATGATATTCTATAAAACACTACGTTCTCAGAAAATTCCAGCCAAATTAAGATTGGCTTGTGTTGAGATGAATTCATTTCTTATTGGTGAAGCACACATGCTGCAGTGAAGAGTCCTTGAAGAAGCCTATTGTATATCCAGAGCATGGTTTTCTTAAAGCCACACACTTTACATTGAGGGTAAAATTAATATGAGGGTGCTTAGAAATTAACAGCAATTTCAAAATAAAACTTTGTGTGCGGTGATCATTTATTGGACCATATAGCTTCTTTACCTAGTCACCCTGATTTTTTTTTGCAGTGCAGGTATTCCTTCAAGTCACAAGTTTCTTGGTACTGTCCTCAAAGCTTTTTGGTTGCTGCAGCAGGCACTCCTGCAGTGTGATTGTTTAGAATTTGCATTGACTGGGCTTTGAAATCTTGCTACATGTGTCATGTAGTACTGCTGTGCACCATGTGATTGTCACCTGCTTGGACAGTTGAAAGAGGGTCTTTGTGGATACAGACTTGCCAGTGATACAGAGGTACAATTTGCGGTGCAGCAGTGGCTGTTGCAGCAACTAAAATGCTGCTTTTGAGGATGGTACCAAGAAAGTTGTGACTTGCAGGAATACATGTTGCAGAGCAAGGTGACCGTATAGAGAAGTGATGTGATCAAGGAAATTATTGCTTTATTTTGAAATTGCTGTTAGTCTCTGAAACGCTCTTACATATTGAATCATTGTTTATTTAGTGGCCCTTCTCCAAGACATGCAATGAGGCAGGGGTCCTGGAAAAAAGCTAGTGTATGATCATGTTAAGTAGACTGTATCAAAGTATACAGAAGGAGATTTAAATTTACACAGTCAATCTTAATTTCTTGTGCTTTTCAAGTTCTCAGTGTTTACTTTTGACTGCTATTCTAACTTTTTGGATGTAAAAGATACCTTTTAATAGCTAGTATTCCATATTTAAGTAGCATGCTTGAAAAATGTGAACCCTTACTAAACAGATCAAATTGGTCAGAACAGATTATCTCCAGAGGAGTAAATACAGTTGGTGGTATTTGTGCCATTCAACATGTGACTGCTGGGTCTCTCAAATTATTTCAGTGGGATTGCTTTCAGCATTGCAGTTATAAGGGCATCCAGTCAAACTCAGGTGCTGTACAGATGGCAAATCCAGGCTAATATAGAAAAATGAGAAACAAGTGACTATTTAATGTACAGGAATGCATGATCTGCATCACAAATAGTCAGTGGTATTGCATCCACGAAGCCCAACCAGATGTCTGTACATTAAAACACATCACTCCCTGAGAGAATTAAGTATAGGCAATTTGCTCATATTTTGTGCAGACGTGCTGCATATCACATTAGAATAGAGTGAACAAGAGATTAAGTGCTTTATTTATTGGCAACATTTAGGTGAAGTTGGCAGTTACTTAGTTATAATCTTTTTTCCATATGTATATGAATGGCATATTTTACAAAAAACTGGGGTCTTGAGTTTTTAAACATAGGAGGGGGATCATCATTTAATATACTGCTTAGTATGTGAATAGTAGAAACAGAACTATGTTGTGTCAAATTGAGGATAGATGTTAAGGCACAAGTGATAAATTTGTACACAAATAGTACACTGGTCAAGAGACATTCTTTGCTTGTCTTCAGTAATTTGTTTTTAATGTAAATTGATAATTAGGAGAGACTTATCTATGGAATATGTTGTTTTCTGTGTTTTAGCTTGCTGAAAGAGGCTACTGTACAGGTCACGAACCTGATTCCATGGAATTCAGTTCCTTAGGAGGATGGGTGGCTACACGAGCATCAGGCATGAAAAAGAACATTTATGGAAACATTGAAGATCTGGTATGTTGGTAGTTGGTGTCTGTGTAGGAAGGTGCTTTGTTAAATAGCTTCCTTAGCCAGTTTAGTCTCCAGTCAACTCAATTTTTGCTCCTGTAAATTATTCATATGTGACAGACAAATGGTGGTAGTGCTCTCCCAATTGCAGCAATCCCATCATAGTCTCCTGTGACCAGGACAAATTGAGTATTTGGAATTTGTCCAATAGCCAATATCAGATAGCCACCCAAAGTAGTGATCAATGACAGCAGCAAAACTGAGCCTCCATATTACACCTCCTTGGCCTGGACTGTAGGTATGCAGCACATTTTTTTTTGAACTACATGAGTAACCTGATCTGTGTGGTATGTAGAAGATAAAGCTATATGTAAGCAGAGGTGAAAGGGTCAATGAAGTCACAAGTGAACCTAGACAAGCGGATACATTAATGCCAATCTCAAGTTGATTGTCAACAAGTTGATTGTTAGAACAACAGTTTTCACGCAATTGAGAAAAAAGTGTCTTAGGTAGAAAGAAGTTCATGACTAATGAAAACCAGATTAACTGTGTGTAAATACAGGGCATTTCAAGAGCCAAAAAGGTAGAAGATATTCATAAAACTGAATCATTCAGGGAAAAAAAAATAAAGGATTTCTAGTCATAAGGGAATTGATGCAGTTGTAGGTATTGGAACTTGTACTTGAATTTAAAACATGTCAAGGAAAGAATAGAAAGAGGATTCTGAATAGATATCTGTAGGTCATGAGGACAACTGGTCTTGTTTTGAGAGGAGCCATCAACCTTGCTCAACATGTGCACAACTAATATGAAAAGTTGATAGCTTATCAGAGATCTGTAATTAGCCTTTAATCTCACAAATACATGATTGGGGAAAGTTTTTAAAATTCAAATGAAACACTGGTCTACTTGGACATGCTGACTAGTATTTCTGTGAACATAAAGGACTGTCAAGTTGGTCCTTGTGAACTGTGGGGAATAATTAAATGAGAATCGTAGTAGTTATTGTTACTTAAACAGATGGCACAAAGGTACCTCCTTTCTTTTGCACTCAAAATAATCTTCCTAAGAAATTCTGAAAAGTAATATTTGTCTAGAGAAGGCTGAGAATATTTCTGTCTGGAGAAAGCTGGGTGGTTGAAGAATTGATGACAAGGAATTTTTTTTGTGTTATCTTTTGTTTGCCCAACCATAGACTTGGGAGAAATGTTAGATGAGCTTTTGGCCACAGAAGTTGATTTAAAATTATTTATTAGACCAGCCTTACAACAATATGAAAAGGTGATGAAAGATTGGCTAGAAAGTGTTGAAACAACAAGGGACTGAAAAATATAAACACAGATTCAGCCATCCATTCTGAGTGGCATGACCTCCCATTTTAAGCACTGGATGTCCTCTAAGGTCCCCTCCAGACCTTCAGGTAAAAGTAGAAGGGGTCTGACATGTGGTCCAAACAATCAGACTTCCAACCATGACATATGCATGACAGGAGGAGTGATTGTTGCATCATGCATCAGATCCCATCACACCATCTTGTTGATGCAAGGGAACCTGGAATTGTGATCTCAAGCTCCCCGTGCACTAGCAAGAAGCAAGTTCATACAGCTGGGAGCCCCCTCAAACACATCACCATGACTGGGAATCCCACTGTTGCATACACCCAAGTTTGGAGATGCATTGTATGCCCCCCCGTGGCTAGGAGCCCTGATCAGCTGATGGGCTCCCAGCAACATGGGTGCACCTGGGCATGTGTTCAGTTACTGCAATGATTGGAACCAGCCACAAAGTTGTTACTTTTTCTTTGTAGAGTGACTTTGTGGCTTATTTCTCATTCTATCATACTATTAATTGTTTAAACATGTGGCCAGGTCATAATTTAATATGTGATTAACTGGGAAGAAGGAGGATCCAGGGAACTACAGACTGGTCAGCCTTACCTCAGTCCCTGAAAAAATCATGGAGCAGGTCTTCAAGAAATCCATTTTTCTAAGCACCTGGAGGAGAAGGTGATTAGGAACAGTCAGCATAGATTCACTAAAGTCATGCCTGACCAACCTGATTGCCTTCAATGACAAGATGACTGACTCTGTGAATGTAGGAAGAGCAATGGATGTGATATACCTTGACTTTAGCAAGGCTTTTGATAGTCTCCCACAGCATTCTTGCAAACCGGCTAAAGAAGTACAGGTTTAATAAATGGACTATAAGGTAAATAAAAATCTGGCTGGATTGTTGGACTTGGAGGGTAGTCATTAATGGCTCCAAGTCTAACTAGCAGCTGATATCAAATGGAGTGTCCCTGGAGGTCAGTCCTGGGGCTAGTTTTGTTCAATAACTTCATCAACAATCTGGGATTGAGTGTACCCTCAGCAAGTTTGCAGATGACCCCAAGCTTGTGGGGGAGTAAGAGGTATGCTGGAGGGTAGGGCTAGATCATGATTAACTACTTGCCACTGTCAGAGAGACCTAGAAAAATTGGGAGGACTGGAGCAAAAGAAATCTCATGAGGTTCAATAAGGACAAGTGCAAAATCCTGCACTTAGAACAGTCCCATGCACTGATACAGACTGGGGATAGATGGCTAAGCATCAGCTCTGCAGAAAAGGGTTACAGTGGACTATAAGCTGTATATGAGCCAACAGTGTGCCCTTGCAGTGAAGAAGGCTAAAGGCATACTAAGTTGCATTAGTCAGAGTGTTGCCAGCAGACTGAGGGAAATAATCACTTCCCTCTGTTTGGCACTGGTGAGGCCACAAATGTGTCCAGTTTTGGACCCCTCCCCCACTACAGAAGGGATGTGGACAGATCAGAGAGAGTCCAGTGGAGCAGCAACAAAAATAGTTAGGGGGATAGAGCATGTGACTTCTGAGGAGAGTGCAAGGGGACTGGGCTTATTTAGTCTGGGAAGAGAAGATCAAGGGGGGTTTAATAGCAGCCTTCAACTACCTGAAGGGTGGTTCTAGAGAGGATGGAGCTAAACTGTTCTCAGTGGTAGCAGATGACAGAACAAGGAGCAGTGGTCTCAGGTTTCCACAAGTGAAGTTTGGGTTGGATATAAGGAAAAACTTTCTCAGTAGCAGGGTAGTAAAACACTGGAATAAGTTACCCAGAGAGATGGCGGAATCTCCATCCTTGGAGGTTAAGACCCAGCTAGACAAAGCCTTGGCTAGAATTATATTGTTGGGGACTGCTTTGAGCAGGGGGTTGGACTAGACGACCCGAGGTCCCTTCCAAGCCTAATTTTCTATAATCCTGTGAGTCCATGCTAAATTTTAGCTGAATGCATCTTTCTTTAGAAGGAAAACAACTCTCAACCATAATTCAAAACATTCACTAACTTCAGCTGTATTCTATGTTTATGTATGTTATTTAAATGGTATTACCTACAAAATATTTTAAAAATGAGAATAGTGGAGTATTGATGATTTTTGATTCATCTGATTATAAATTAGTTGGCTAATGTGGTTTAATCCTTTTATTATCCAGAATAACACATTAAATACACTACTGTTGTTATAACCTTGAAAAAAATTAATTTAGAGCTTATTGTTAAACTTTTGCACTGTAAGTTCTTTTGCTTTTGTAGAACAGCTTGCTTTATTCTAATACTTAAGTTCTGTTACATAAGCTGCCTAAGACAAAATCCATTTAGACTTGGAGCAGAAGTTACACACATACTTGTTTAAGTGATTGGAAACTCGTTTAAACCTGTAACAAAGCAAAAGTTCAGTGCACATAAACCAGTTTCAAAATGGCTGAAACTGGGTTAAGACAAACATGGTTGAATGTAGTATCAAACTTAGCTGATTTAGATCAAACTAGTTTATGAAACTTCTGTCTCAGTCCCCTTCCTGATTTTAAGTTAAATCAGAGTCCTCCAGCATCCCAGCATGCTTTTCAGCTCTGGGCTAGGATGTGCTGTGCTCTCTGCTACAGAGAGCAGGGCTGGCTCTTCGGCTGGGGCTCAGGCAAACCCCTCTTGGGGTCTGTGGCCAGGGAGGAGGGTTAAACTCGCTTTCCCCCAAGTACAGAGCTGCCCTGCCCTGTTAAAATGTACTGCTGGCTGCCACTGTGGACTAAAATCCCAGAGGCATGTGGAAGCAGGAAGAAATGATGAGCAGCCCTGCAGAGTCCTGCCATTGTGATTGTGGACTGCAAATCCCAGAGACCTTGGGGGCAGCAGGAAGAGGAAGCATACATATAACCCATGCTGTGTTTATAGCTCTTCAGTTTATAGTTCTTCAGAGAAAGAACTATTCTTGTTCTAAACTGTTATGAATAGTGCCACTTGTTTCCCCTCCCTGCAGGCAGAGCAGGGCTTTCTCTCTTCCCTTCTCTTTGGCAGTGACTGGCAGGTGTGCTGTAATGCCCCCCGCCCCCCTTAGCTTCTGGCTTTAGCCACTGCAAGCATGTGGCTGCATTTCTTGAATCAAATAATGAGAGAATGAAGTTTTAAAATTTCCTTCGAAACTATATCAAAGAGCTAACCCTGGTGTACAAACAAAGGAAGACGTTGGCTTGAAGTTATAAGAAACAGAAAACTATGCATGTTGCCAGATAAGTAATAGTTAACAAAGATACAAGATAATTCATCTTATTACGTCAAACCAAATTCATAGTTTAATTGGCTAACCAATTAACTGTGTTAAAATGAGTAGTTGCTGATGGGTTTAATCCTCAACAGTTTTGTGAGGTGACCTATACATGGCTTCAAATTCTGTATAGCTTAATTGTTTAAAGTGCAACTGTATATGTGGATATGACTATTGTAATCCTTAATATTGATTACATAAATTAATACTGTAATAAATTGATAGTTATTGTGTATTTGGTTTTAAAAAGGTGGTTCATTTGAAAATGGTAACCCCAAGAGGAGTAATAGAGAAAAGCTGTGAAGGACCTCGCATGTCAACAGGACCTGACGTACATCACTTCATTATGGGATCTGAAGGTATAAACAAAGCATTATCTCATTAACTGCATCTTCATGTAGCTTCTTTAATAGTTTAAAATCTTTAGGAATTTATCTAATGAAGCTATTGTGGTTTCCAGTCCCTTGGTAGCACTATTTTGGCACGAATTTTTCTTTATGTATTGTGGTACCACTTCGGCCCTGCCTAACCAGAGATCAGGGCCATGTTATGGCATTCTCCAGAGACTCAAAGTAGAAAACATTTCTTAAAAAATGCTCTTAGTGATTGTTTCCGTATTTCTAACACCAAATTTTATTTTTAATTTCTAACTTTTAGGAAACTAATCATTTTTCCGATCATCGCCATGTAGACAATAGCCAATTACCTATCAAGAATGACTGTGGGGGGAGGAGGTGGGCAGACGAAGATGGAGCACCACCATCTACCACCCCGCACTGCTGCCACTCTGCCTCCAGCCCTGTGCTGCCATCACTGCACATCTGGCCATGTGCAACCTGCTTTCCTCCCCCCATCCCCCGGTTATTTTCAGGGCCCAGTGGTGGCGGGGTGCCACTGCTGTGCCCCCTTTTTATAATATTAGAATTTTAGCTAATTACAGTACAGCTTTTATTTTTGGAGGTTTTTTGTTGTGATACAGTTTCTTACAGAACGTTCACGTAGGAATAAAGTCTCTGCATCTCCAGAATCCTACTATATGGGGGATAATATTGACTGAATACAGCTGGCTTAATTCTCACTGGTATCGTAGTGACTTAGATAATCAGAATTCCATGGTCTAAACTTTGACATATCTTTTGAGGCAAACACCCCGCCAAATTTAATCCGTACATTTAGAAAAATGGCATTGGAAATGCCTACTCTAACAAAAGAACTTGACTGCAAGAGGTTTGGGTTTGTACCTTCAATTTATAAACATTTAAATTGTTCTAGTTGGTTTTGATTAGGAGCATTGTAGACTTGTCTAGGTAGAGACATACCTTACATATTCTTGTACATAGGGTGAAAAGGTGTATATTTAAAAACTAGAAGTTTTTGAATGGGCAGATGATGCACTACTTGATCATTTTATTTTTCTTTTCTGTTAAATCTTTGGATATCCTACTTTTCAAAAATAACACAGTGACTCCTTATCTTTTCTCTTTTTCTTTGTTTAAATTTCCCCCTGGGAAGGTGTCCATATTAGTCTAATCTGTAGCAAATCAACAGCTTTGTATGGGGTTTTTTTTAAGTTTCTAAGCTTTTAGGGACATGTGTTGTAAATCCTGTGATATGTCCGAAGAGAAGGAAAATACTGTAAAAAATTTGAATGTAAGAGTATCTTAATTCCCTACAAAGAAGTTTTGTTATTCAATACAATGGTCTTTCAGTGTTCTTTTTGACAGCTCGGATTACTGTAGCTTGGTGTCTCCTCCAGAAGGGTAAACCTGCAAAACTGTTTGTCTTGAAGTTCTGTGCATGAATGAAAAGTTTTGCAAGTGCAGGGCTCGTCTTGCATGCGTATTTTGCAGACTGGTTGGTGGTGTTTTGTTTTGTTTTTTAAAGGAAGTTGACAGTTCATCTATAATTCCTCATCAGTATTAATGCATCTTCTCATGTTTGTAAAGTGGGTAAGTTGTGTGAACAGTTCAGTTTAATCTGTTAGCCTTCCTGTAGGATTCAGCTGAAAAAGCTAGCTTAAATTTTTCATTTTTTGCCATTATAGATTTTCCTCTCTGCAGTGATTATATAAATACTATTGATTTCTTTAAGTTATTATGGAATAATGTATAAAGACACCCACCAATTATAGTCTGTTTTTGGTAGGTACTGGGCAGATAAACGGATACATTTGGTGTTGAAAAGTTTTTAACAAACTGGTTGGTTACCAAATATTTTGCATTTTAATATACATCTGTTTAAAATTCTTCCTAGTCCAATTTAAAATAAGATCAAAGTGAGAGACAGAGAAAGGAAGTGGAAAATTAGGATAAAGTTGACAAATGGAATCTTACTTGTATCACTGAGGGGCACGAATCGTTCTAAAGTTCAGCACCTTGAACATCTGGGTACTATTTTTCATTCTGAACGGATCTAGTTACACTACACTGTGTTACTGTGTGTTCTTACTAAATTAACTTCAGTAAACTTGGGTTATACTTTTGCAAAGTATTGCCTTAATTTTAAAACTGTTAACATTTTAGAAATGGTTTTGAATTCTCTTGTCATTCTTTGAAATAAATCTGAGCCATGCAGTTTCAGAAACATCAAACATCAGTTTAATGAATCTGACAAGTGAGAATCTTTAGGGGAAAATTAAATATGTGAAACTCTAATTTATTAACAAGCTAGAAGTCAGAAGAAAGTTTGTAATAAATGAATTGATATGCACCTTTTTCTTTTCAAAGGAATCTTTGGAGTGGTTACAGAAGTTACAGTAAAAATTCGACCAGTTCCAGACTACCAAAAATATGGCTCTGTGGTATTTCCGAACTTTGAACGAGGGGTGGCATGTCTAAGAGAAGTAGCAAAGCAAGTAAGGAGAAGCTTTTTCAAATCCTATTACATTACTCTGCATTTTTTCTCATTGTAACACAAGGTGGCGCACTAATGCTCTCATCTGCTTTTTTGGTTGATAAGAACAGGATGTTATATTTGAGAAAAGGTCAGGGTTCAATTTCATTTTAATGAGTTACATGTGCATTCACAAGGATGGAATTGTAATGGAGGTGGAATTTGTTTTTTGGGTAGTCTTATCTAGAATAAAGTAATTTGGAAAACTAGCAAAACTCAATTCTGAAACACGACAGTTGGATTTATAAACTCCAATATAACACGCAAGAAAAAGTTTGTAAGGAAAAACATAGCCTCTGCTTGGGTCTACAAAGGATGTGCAATATCCCTTGCAACCATGGCCTTTTATGGTGAGTCGGGCCCTTCTAGAGCTTGCATTTTAGTCTTTGGGCATGAACTTTTGAATAAAGAAAACAAAAGGCAAAAAAAATATAGCTTCATGTCGCACTATTTTTCTCAAGTTACCCAGATTATGTCAACACTTGATTTTCCTGGCAGTTGTTCTCTCAGGTCAGTTCTTATACTTATCCTCATTCTTCTTGCTCTTTGTGTAGTTGGTGGGGAGAGGTAAGGAACTAAAGAAATAGAGAATAGCTTCTGGGTATGGTAAAAAAAAACCAACAAAAAAAAAAACCCCACAACAACAAAAACATTTACTATTGCTATCTACGTGGCAAAATATTTTTTAAAGAAACAAGTGGAACTTAACTTTTAAAGATTATTCTTGGTGCACTCCAGGAAAAAAAATACTTAGTCTAATGAGGTAAACTGTTTTGAATGATTCTAGTTCCAGTCCAGAAAAGTGATCTTTTTGTTCGTGTGTTTTGTATTTGAAATTGCTTTGCTGCTGCTGCTACTGGTATAAGACTGAAATTCACAGATTGCTTTATTGCTTTTGTGTCTTCCCATCTCAAATTCCTAGATTCTTCAGTAACAGGAAAACTTTGTGAAACAAAGACATTCCTATAGTAGTTCAATCTTGTTTTCTTAGCCCTTTTTAGAACCATTTAAAAGTCCAGGACAAACAGCCAGCTGCAGAGCTAAACTACATGGCAGATCAGGTTCACAAACCAGGACAGGATGTTTAAAACAAAAAAACAAACAGCAAAACCCCCCTTATTTCTTCTGGGGAGTACAGCTCAGATAAGTGGGCATACTTTCTCTAGAACAGTGGTTCTCAACCTTTTTTTTTTTCTTTGTACCGGGACCCTTATAAACATTGATGACCAGTCTTGACACAGTGCCCCTCACTCCTGACACGCTGCCTTTTGGCCCCAGCCCCCCAGTGTGTGGGACAAATGGGGCATGAGGTCCCTAAGCACTCGTTTGCTGGAACTCTGACAGCCTGCAAAGAAAAAGCCACAATTTTGCACATTTTTCTCCTTTAAAGGAGAATCCATTTTTCAAGTTTGTTCATGACCCTTTCATATATTCTTGCAACCCACTTTTGGGTCACAACCCACGGATTGAGAAACACTGCTCTAGAACATCTCAACCAGTTGGAGCACCTGGCTACATGTTCAGTTTAATAAGAACAAGCCACAAAGTTATTACACATTTTTTGTGGAATGACTTTGACTTATTGCTTGGCTTATCATGCCATTCCATTAATGGATTTAAATGTGTAGCTAGGTCATAACTTAGTGCGAATAACTGGTTAAGCATACCTTAAGTGTAAACTATATATAGGGTCTGAAAATCAAATTTATTTACATACACTACTTGGGTAACCAACCAGTTATGCCAATATTCCCATGCCTTCCAAATTCTTAAACTGAATCTGGATTTTGGGTCGTCATCACCATCTGTTGGCAGACCATGTAAATTAAATCAGAATTGGCAATAAAATATGCAGTTTTGAGTTACTGGGTAACAGTCTTTTCTAGATCTCTGAATCAAAATTGTCTCAGTTTGCTGGATTATTATATGCTGACCTATACTTTTGCAGCTGTAGTCACAACTGCCTCCAGCCCTTTTTTTAGGTTGGTCAAGGGCAGTTTACTTACCAAGAGGTATAGCCTGGACCTGTTTTTAATAAATTCCCCACAAGATACTATCATCTCTGGACAGATCCTCTAAATATCTGACAGAGTTATGTTTCCTCTGTCTTCATGATAACAGTTTCATTAAAGCCAAGCTGCCATGCTCATTTAGACTCTTTGGGCCAAGATTTCAAGCTGAATCACTTATGCAGGCACATATAATGGAGTTCAGGGAGACTTGTTCAGCCTGCAAAGTATTCTTACACTTTAGGCAAGACACCACCACTCAAATTCTGGTGAACATTATACAAATAGACAAAGGGGAATGAGGTCATTTCCATTATTCTAGGAAACCGTACATTTGTGGGGATGGGGCATCTAACATTAGCTGAATTTGCTAGCATTCCATATTCTGCTAAATGCCTAAAACAGTTGACAAATCACCTGAGAAGAAAGAGATCCATTGTTCACAAGTGCAATTAGTCTCCTCCCTAGACAGTGTTGCTAAAATGGAGAGCAATTTTGTTATGTATTCTTGCTATTTAATGTTTCCAAAATGTCCAGAGGGAGAAATAAGTCCACGAACTGTTCCCTTGTGTAAGTTTGGTGGGAAAGAAACAGTCTATTCCCATTCCACTAATATCCTAAGTGATAAGCAAAGTTCATCAAGAAAAAGCTCAGATGATAGCTGTAGCTTGAGTACACCCATTCTGGTGTTCTAAACTAATATTTTCTACCTCCCTATTCTAAATCTACCTTATATTGTTTTGTAGAGTCAAGGGCAGCTGTTACTTGGGTGCTTTGAATTATTCCTATAAGGGTTTACCTGGATGCTATCACAGCATGTGACCAGTTTATTCACGTTATTTGAATGGCCTTTTGAGCAGGGACTTTTCCCTGCCTGCTCTGTGAGAGTGTGGAGCTGAATGCGGAAGAGGCTCCACAGCCCGTTCTCCCCCAGTTCTGTGCTCGTGGAGCTGAGTGGGAAACAGGTTTCCCTGCCATGGCCAGCAGGGAGCTCCCAACCTGAGCTTCAGGACTATGGGGCTGGTGCTAGTGCTGTTATCCGCCAGCCTCAGCTCTGTGACCCTGAGGCTCGGGCTGGGAGACCCTTATCTCCCAGCCTCCTGGTCCCTGATTGTGATTGCGAAGCCGGGGGCTTGGAGCTCCCTGCTGCTGGGGCAGGGGATATAATCCCCACCCAGTCTCCTATGGTGGAGCCTACCCCAGCAGTAGGCAGCTTCCTGGAGCAAGGCGCAATCTCCCACCCCCTGGTGGATGGCTGACCAGGACCAGGTTTTGCACCCAGGCAGGCATCTACATGAGTGCTAAGGCACCGTTACCAATCTCATAAATTTGCTACTTTTATTTGCAGATAGCAAATTTACTTGGGATTGGATGAGATTTACTGTGAAGTAAGTACATGCACGTGCTTACATAGCAGTAAACTATGCTAATGTGAAGTTAAACATCTCATATAGACACATCCAGTAACAGGCATTTAGGCCTGGTTGTGCCTCAGGTGGGCACAGGGCTCAGGTACAGCCCCAGACCAAACATTTCTAGTTTAAGGATTCTGGGCTCGTATGCAAAGCTGTCTCAAGATCCAGTAACTGTATATAGCTTCTTTCTACCATATCACATTTATGATAATCCAGAACATGATTCTGTATTTAATAAAGTCTTTTCCTATAAACCTGTGTTGATTGGCCTTAACTATTACCATCCAATACATTTTTACTGATATCTTTTGTCCTTTATGAACCTTTTCACAGTTTTCCTTGTGAATGTTAGGCTAACTAATTTTATAGCTTAGTTGGTTCATCTTGGTTGCCAGTATTTAGAAACGGTACAACATAAGCTGTTTCCCAGTTTTTTGGAACTTCTCCGGCAGTGGAAATCATTTTTGTTTAAAGATCACGCTAGTAGCTTTGTCCTTTAGCCAATCCTCCTAATACTATTGGATGTAAATTATCCAGTTTTAGGTAGTTAAATGTTAACAGTGGTTTTGACTATTTCCGTAATGATAAAATAAAAATCACTTTTAAGATGAATACATACCTATTTCGAATGCAACAAAGATGCAATATTTATTAAATATGTCTGCTCTTCAGCATTATAGTGATTTTACTATCTGTCTTTGATTATACTGTTTGTAGGAGTGCAAAAGCAGTATTTAGAGAATCCCTACTTAAATTTGGTGGCTAAAGTTTATCATTTCTAACTGACCTATATTTATTGTCATTTAGCTTCTCCAGTTCTCATACATTTTGATTTTTATTGTTGCCTCCAGTGCCCCTTTTATTCAGGTTAATTTTAACAAAGATGCTATCGTACTGTTTGCCTGGGGGAGGGGAGGAGAGGAGACATCTACAATTCATTCCTAAACAAATCCCAAATTTCCCTCAGGCCTTTTTGTTTAAATAGTTCTACTCATTCCATTTTTGCTTGTATTCAGCTGTTACCATTTTAAAGCACCCAGCATCTATTTTTACTGTTTAGGACTATTTGTTTGCATATGCATTTTGAATATTTGCATATAGAGCACCAATAATACAGTATTGTTGACCAGATATTTTTTCTCATTAGATGAGGGTCTAATAGCTAAACCTAGTTAATATCATGTTATGCTAGTTTTCCTTCAATTTTCTAAAACGTGTAGATATTTTGCTAGTGACATCTTGAAAAATCCCAGTGTGCCATTTTGTCCCCCCAGTCTTCTTTCCTGTCCCCTCTCCCTCTACCTGCCCAGATATAAAGTCCCCCTGTTAGATGTAATGTGTTTAAAAAAAAAAACAACACACGAAACAAAGCAAAAAAACAACAACCCCCCCTAAAACAAAACATACATTTGGATAAGGATCGAATTATCCTCTTCCCTTTTCTTATATGGTGGTTTGTAGCAGGTGTTTGCCAGTAGTTTGTCTTTTCTTTGTCAGTTTGTAGCTGGGCTATCAGTTTTGCATGGAATTGTCAGAAACTCTTAACACAAGTAGCTTTAACTCCGTGGGCACATACACAACATAAAGCCCAGTCACTTGGGTCTCTTGGAGGACCCAGGAGTGTTGTGTTGCTGTCAATTGATTTTATTAACATGCTGAACAACATTCATGGTTAGGTTTTAAATTGCCAAAATTCTTGGGACTTGAACTTCAGCAGCTGGCTTGGAATAGATTGCTTGCTTAGTTGTTTCCAGTAGTGCTCCAGATAAACTATGATCAATTGATGTCTAAAACACTGAAAGATCAAATGAATCTCAGGTGTCTGTAATAATAACTACTGGGAAGGCTAGCTGCTTCATTTGCTCATTATATAGATTCATAATGCTGACCAGGAGAGGAATAAGGCATAAACTGTTCAATGTGATTCTTTGTCCCTGTAAACTTGTGAAAAAGAAGTCTTCAGAAACCCTTGGAGGCCAAGCCAAACTTTAGGCTGGTAAAGGTCAATTTATAGGCATGCATATATTCGCATCTCTACCTTTTGCAGAGCTGAAGCACTGCAGAGAGTTTTGTGTGTAGCACCCTGGGCATAAGTTTAAAATAATTCTGTTTTTCTTGAGGTGCTTTTAAACACTGTTAAAGCTAAGACATTGATATATATCCAAAATAGAGATTTTTTTTTTTAAGCTTGTAAGACTGAATATTTATTCTTTAATTTAGTCTCTTTCCTGCAAGCATACTAGAACTTTTCTATATAAGGATAACTGAGGATTTAATACTGTGCTCACAAACTATAGTGTTAAAGCTAATTTCTGCCTTGGCTTTTGATCTAAAAGGATAAGTGTCATAGCTTATCTCTATTCAGCAAAATTTGTATTTACAGTCTTTTTCTTTTTAAGAGATGTGCTCCTGCATCAATTCGCCTTATGGACAATGAACAATTTCAGTTCGGTAAGTTTGCAAATACCCTATCCCAAATTGAGTGTTTCATGGTGTCATTCTAAGTATAATATCTTAGTTTTGATGTCCAAGTCTATATTCTGTTTGGAGTTCAATCTCTGCCACTTGCATAAAGTAGAGTTCCTGTTTCTAAACATTAATAGAGATGGAAAATTTATACTTTGTTCTTTTGACTGCCTCAAAGTTGTCAGTTGGACAATAAGTCCTTCCTTTGTGGGGCAGGGGGACAGGATGTGATGCTACACGCACCCCAGGAGGTACAGACGGGTATGTGTCCATGGATCTGAACAGGGGGCAAGGGACCACATATCCTTAAAATCTGGTATGCTATACAGAGTGTAGAATCAGATTAGTGGACTGCATTCGGGATCATTTGTGAGCTATGTTTTCCCAAGAGAGCCCTTCCTAGAGAGCTGTTTTTCCCCAGCCCTTCCCTTTTTCAAATAAGACAGTCTACCAATGTTTTGGCATGGAATTAGAAAATTAAGCTTTGGACCCTGATACGAGAGCTTGGACTTCAAATGATCTTGGTGTTTTATCCTGTTTTGTACATGACATGTCCCTTCCCCTTTTAGGAAAGCAATATTGAACACAGTATTCAACATAGCTACTGTGTTTTACCTCCATAAGTATGTATGAATTTAACATTTATGGTTGGCAGGGACCATGCTCCTCTGCGTGTGTCTCAGTCCTTCTCCTGGCTCTCCATTTGTGTCAGAAGCTGGGTGATTTGAGCCGCCTTCAGTGCCCTCCCTTATTGGGAGCCTTGGCATTATGGGGGCTTGAACCCTTTCCCTCACCCTGTGCATACTTGGGTATCTGGAGAGGTTTTGACACATCAGTGGAGCTTGGTCCCTCTTTCCCAATATGAGTTGAAAACTCATACCCTTAATTAAACTGAATTTAAAGTCCTGAAACATTAGGATTGCAGGTGGGGAGAGGGCATGGGGGAGGGGGAGAGGACAGCATGAGTGTAGAGGCCACCAGATAGACTAAGGACATGCTAGGAGGATAAGCCAAAACAGATATGTGAAAAAAATGGTCCCATACAACACACCCCCAGAATATAATATACACCTTGTTTTTTCTTCATTTTGGCTTTCAAAAAAACCCCCAATCTTTCCTTGTAGCAAGTAACCCGAATAGCAGCAGCTTAAGGACCCAAGTCCACTCACTGTTCTTCTCCCTTTGGATCACTGCAGATCTCATTTTTGTTTCACCTGCAAAGTGGCAGATTCCGTCTTTGCTGTATTTCTCGCCGATAATGTACATTCCAATTTCGGAGAGCTGTTTTTATGAAAACAGTACATGTATGTGAGGAATTTGTGGTATTTTGGGGGAGTGCATGTTCTAATGCATCATATGACTTAAGGTGTGTGACCAAAAAAGGTGTACAGCATTAATAAGCTGAAAACTGTATAATGTACAGCAGTAATAAGAATATAGATATATAGATTGAGATCGGGGTGGGCAGTTATTTTGGGCAGAGGGCTGCTTATTGAGTTTTGGCAAGCCATCAAGGGCTGCATGACAGGCAGCCCAAGGCAGATTAATATTAATTTTCTAAACTTTTTAGGGGCTCCACAAGCCAGATAGAATGGCCTGGTGGGCCGCATCGGCCCCTGGGCCGCATTTTGCCCACCCCTGATCTAGATGGTGCCCTTTTACTGTCTAGACAGACCTAAACAGTAAGTTCTTTCTGTTCTTTTCATTCCTTTCTTTTAACTAATCTAATGGAATTCAGGAGTGTTATCTGAAGGTGGTGGTAGTGGGCCAAAAAGTTAAAGAAGGGAAGCAACCTGTTTTCTCATATCATACAGTGACTGTGGCACTGAAGCATAAAGCTGTCCATATTTTTGGGATCTACATTGTGTTTGACTTCTGCTGTCCCATTTAATGTCGTACACCAATCACTTCAATGCATGACTTGGATTCCATTCCACTATGACAAAATGTGGAGCACAGGGGATGAGCATGTAACAAATCTCATTGAGCATGTCCAGATGTGCAGGTAGGTGTGGCTTGTGGCACCACAAACCACATGCATTGCATGTTAAAACATATGCGATGCTGTGTATTTGCAGCACAGGGGCAAAATGTGTTGTTGGGATTTCCTGGTAACAAAAAAACTTCTTCAGAAAAGGAAGCAGTGCAGATCATGCTAAAATATCTTGTACTGAGACAAATGCCGAGACTCTAGTTCGGCGTCTAGTTCAGGGCTTCGTCCTGCATGCTGAAGAGCCCCTGCACTGAGGCACACTGCTTGCTTCCGTGTCTCAAGGCATGCTGCACCCCATCTACCCACTCCGAGCCAGTGTGCCTCAATTCGGGGGCTTCATGACTGCCTGGTTGCAGCATGCCTCAGTTTAAGGGTTCTGTAGTGCACAGAGACTGGGGAATGCACTGGCTGGCTGGGGTGCAATGTGCTTCAGCCAGGGCATTCTCTCCCTCCTCCCCCCACCCCCCAAGCACGTGGAGCTTGGCTGGGAGCTAGGAGGAGCCTGGCACTAGGGCTGTGTGATGCTTTGGCAGCCAATTCGATTTGGAGGAGATTCGGCCTGATTTGGCAGTTGAATTTCCAAATCAAATAGAAGACCATTTAGAAGTTCTGAATCAGATTGGAAGCATCTGAATCGATTTGGAGGGATTTGGCACTGATTTGGAGATTCAGCCGTAGACTAAAAAGGCAGCGGTCCTCAAGGACCCTGGACACAGCTGCCTCCAGGTTAGTATGTCTTTTGTGGTGGGCAGAGGTAGGAGGGAAGCCATGTGGGGTGAGGCAGATCAGCACTCCCACAGTGAGGGAGGGATTGTGGCTGGGGCTAAGACAAGCTGCTCAGCTGGAATGGGAGGTGTGGGACCTGGGGAGGGGGAGCTCCTGCCACTGCATGCCGCAGGTCCAGGAGGGCACAGGAGTGAGCGTGTGCCTCTGGATCTGTGTGGGGCGGGCTGGGCCAGGCTGCACTCCGGGAAGCTAGTCCTAGCTTCCCACCTCTGGACTGTGTTCCGCAGGGTGGGTGAAGCCAGGGCTGTGCTCTGAGTAGCTAGGTCCAGCCGCTGCATGGAGCTCAGCCCTGGCTCTTCCCAGCCTGCAGAGTGCAGCGGAGTGAGGGGTGCAGACACTCTAAAATTCCCCATAGCTCCTGCTGCTGGTCTCTCCCCAATCTGGGCATATGCGCCTGCTGCCATGCCCTGCCACTGCTTGTCCAGTCGGGTGCAGTCCAGGAGGCACAGGGAGGCTGGAGCAGCTTCCACTGCTGCACCTGCTTTTCCAAGTGCACAGCACCGTGCTTCCAAGTGCAGTGACACCATCCCATGCCTCCCCACTCTGGCAGGGTGAACAGCAGGAGGACATAGCCCCAGGTCCCAGTGCTGCTGCACCTGCATCCTGTACCCATCCATCCAGAGCGCAGCCTGGCCAGATCCAGGGATACTTGCCCACTCTCGTACCCTCCCAGACTGGCGGTGTGTGACAGTGCTCACCGATCCCAAGTCCCGTGCCCCCCAGTCCCATCTGAGCAGCTTGCCTCAGCCCCAATCCCTCCCTCACTATGGGGGTGTTAATCTGCACCCCCACACAAACACCTTCCACCCCCCCATCACAACATCTATGAGCTGGAGGCAGCTGTGTCCAGCATCCTCGAGGATTGCTGCCTGTTTAGTCTATGGCCGAATCTCTGAGTCAGTGGCAAATTTTTGGATCTGAATTGGCAAAATTGAATCGGGACAGCAATTCACATCACTGAATTGAGTCACTGTCCCTCCAAATTGAATCAAATACTTGCTGTTTTGCACAGGCCTACTGGGCACATGCAGGGATGTGCACTGCAGCACAGATTTGAGCCACTACTGTGTTGCTGCAAGTGCGCGCCCCTGCTCATCTGGACGTGGACATTGTGTTCTTTACATAACCACATCAGAGTCCTAACTGCAAAATAGGCTGTTAAATATAACTCTCCGTATTTAGAAAACTGGAGAATTCAATGACCAACCTCTTAAACACAGTTAAGGTTCTCTCTCTAGTGTTTTGAGACTTTGGAAGAGTCAAGCTCAGTAAAACTCATTTCTGAATACCAAGCTGCATGTAGCCACGCAACCTGATCTTTACAGTCTTGTGTGCTGTCCCTGTTACGTGCTCGTAACTCGTTCTGCTTTTGAAGTGTTCTTAACAGGAGCTACACTGCAGCCAAACAGTCTGCTAAATTAGGGGTGGCCAACTATGCAACAGCAGTGAGAATCTCTTAGCTTCTGCTCCTGTCTCTGGCTTCTGCTGCCTGCCCCTGCCCCAGAAATGCTGTATTGAGTCAGACAAATGGCCTATCCAGCCCAGCATCCTATCTTGGACAGTGGCAGAAGTAGATTCTCCAGAGGGAAAGCACTGATCCAGACATATCTAAAGTAAACCATTCTTCTGTTCATTACTTTTTCCTGGCATCCACCATCATTTCGGTTTAGAGATGCCAGAAGAAATATCTCCCCAGCTGTTCTGTTTTTATAACTATTATTAGCTCTATCATCCATAAATTTGTCTAGCCTGTCCCCTTCCCCTCTTCCCCTTAAACTGGCCACACTTTCTCTTTTCACAACCTCCAGTGGCAATACGTTTCAGAATTTAACTATGAAGTGTGTAAAAGAGGTACTTTCTCTTAGTTTTAAACCAATCTTCTACAATTTCAGTGGGTGACCCCTGATTCTAATGGCTTAGGACTTCATGAATAACAATTTTGTACAGCTGTGTAACAACGTAGTTACGTTCTTGAAAAATGTCACTTTAATTCTTATGGGGAAATTGGATTCACTTAACATTGTTTTGCTTAATGTAAATCGGGGTGGAGGTTGGGTTCCAAGGAATTTTTTTTGTCAAACGAAAAGAAATTACACACACACACACAGAGTATAAGTTTTAAATAATTTTAAACAATTTAATAGAAGTATAAGTTTTAAATAATTTTATTTTAAATAAAATGAGGATGATTGTGAAGCCTGGTTGAGGTAGTGAAGGCAGAGGGTGGAAGATGGTGGTTTGTCTAGCTGCTCCTCTTGTTGAACTTTCCCATCTCAAAAAAAACACATACAGAGATTTTTGCTTTACCTTCCTTTTTTTTTCCTTGCTAAATTTCTTTATAGCAACTCATTACATCAACAACTCCCCTAATCACTTTGGAGCTGCATTCCCTGTTAGGATCATCATCACAAAGGATTTGCAAGCCAACTTCATTCATTTGGAAAGCTTCAGAAAAGACATTTTGTAGTCAAAATTTGATAGGTTGGTTATTCTACTTCTTGGCTGCCTTCTTCTGTTGCTTTCATCACCTCTAGTTACATCAGATCTTCATTGGTTAGCTCTTCTCTGTATGATTGCAGAAGCTGTGTAACGTCGGCTTCTTCCACCTCATCAAAACCCACTTTCTTGGCCAACTTGAGGATATCTTTCTTCATAGCGGGGACAATATCTTTAAATCCTTTTAAGTTACTGGCACATTCAGGTCACAAGTTACCTCGCACACCATTCATGCATGTCTGAGTAACTTCAGCCCAGGACTCACCAATGTTATCAATGCACTTGAGGATATTATAGTCATGCCAAAATTGCTGAACTGTAGGCTTGCCTTTCCCATCGGTGCCTCTAATGAGCCAGTCAAAAGCATGGTGTAAGTAATACACCTTAAATGCAGCAATGACTCCTTGGCCCAGGGGTTGGATGAGTGATGTGGTGTTAGGTGGCAGAAAGACAACTTTGACTTTTTGCACAGGTCATCCATGCCTCCTTGGATCTCCAAATAACTGGAAGGTGTTCCTTTGAAAATCCCTCGAGAGCTCATGGCATTTTGGAATAGTATGCTGTCAGAGGTTTCATCTTCGTGTCTCTGGCAGCATTACCACCTAGAAGCAAGTTAGGCAATCTTTAGCTGCTTTAAATCTGACTCTTTAAATTAGTACATTCTCATCATAACAACGGAACGACATTAACTGGGACATCGTTAAGTGAGGAGTTACTATATTCACTTTGTCCACATCCTTTGTGACTTTTACTGACCTTCATCATATCTGTTCTTAGCCTTCTGCTTTCCAAACTAATAAATTCTGTCACTTTTTAATCTCAACCACTGTGGCCACTGCTTCATAGTCCTGATCATTTTGGTTGCCCATCTCTATACTTTTTTTCTAATTACACTGTATCCTTTTTGAGATGCAGAGACCAGAATTGCACACAGTATTTGAGATGTGGTCACACCTTGGTTTTGTGTAGCAGCATGACTTCTTCACTTTGTTTTCAATTTCCTTTTTAATGGTACTGAATACAGTATTTGCTTTCTTGCTTGCTACTGCACATTGAACTGGTGTTCTTGGAGAACTACCTACAGGGACTCCAAGGGCACGTCCCAGACTTGTAAAAGATACCCAGCAACCTAGTGGAGATCTGAAATGAGTCATACCTGTTGTCTTAAGGTACGCATACTCTCATTTATGTACATTGGGGTCAGGCAAAAAGGCTTAATCCCCTCCAGAATGTGCTGATCCTGTATTCTTTCAAATAAACTCTCCAGGTGATAGGACAGGAATATCAAGCACAGATCTTGGGTTAACTGTTCTGTGGTTGAAATGGAAATTGGCTGATGGCAGCGTATTTTCTTCATGGAAGTGTTACACAGTACCCCACTGGAGGGGTGGGGTGCTTGCTCAGGGCCAATGTAGTCTTTGGGCTCTGAGTGCCCCCTGAAGCCAAGCATAGCCTGGCTTCTAGGGCAGGTTGGGAGGTGGGAGGAAGCCCTAGGGCCTAGCTCAGGTGGGCAAAATGCAGTGCTAGGTCAGTCTACCCGGCCTGCGGGGCTCCTAAACAATATGGAAAATTAATATTTATTTGTCCCTGGCAACCTGTCATGTGGCCCTCAATGGCTTGCCAAAACTCGGTTAGTGGCCCTCTGCCCAAAATAATTGCCCGCTTCAGGCCTAGTTTCTGAGTGAGGGAGGGACTTTTCCATCTTGTTGAGGAGAGCAAATACAAACCAAAGCTCCAAAAAGCAAAATGGACAGCTGCTTGTCAACAAAGGTGTTTACTGAGGCAGAGGATACCTAGCCAGAAGTCATTTGCCTTTTCCTAAGGATTATGTAGTCCCTTTTCTCCCTGATCCAACCTGCACTTCCCTGAGTACCCTAAATTTACTCAGCTTTTCCTTTTGTAGTCAGCCCAGTTCCTGAATCCCCACAAAGCCACTCAGTTAATCTCCCTCAGACTGCCTAGGCCAGGAGCTGACTCGCTCCTTGTGCAACCTGCTCTGAGGCTTATTCAGTCTGTAGGCAGGAAAAGGTGATACCTTAAAGACTAACTGGTTTAGAGAGGTGTAAACTTTTGTGGGCAACAACCTCAGATGCTTGCAGAAATAACAAGGAAATAGTCCCCTGCTCTTTGCAAGTCTATTCACTGACTTCATGCTAACATGGCTAACTGCCTCATCTTATTCAGTTTTCCTAGAGCCTCCCATGTTTGAGACCAGGAGGTAATCTAATCTGACATGTCAACAAAGTTTTTCAAGTCTCTGTTGATGCTAGAGGTTCAGCTTGACTTTTTTGCACACAGGCAAGTCTGGCCTCACCTTTTTTTTAAACCAAATAGGGGTCAAGCTTTTTGGTAGGCATGTCACAAATTAGCTCCATATCCTCCTTGAATGCAGTTCTGATCCCTTTCCCCTTCCTGATCCGCTGCATTGCTTTCTGCCCTATCTACCACTATGCTGCCTGTCCTCCCTGATCTGCCTTGTTCGACACACAGAGGCTTCCCATGCTATTTGTGACGTGTGTCACCCTTGCTTTAAATCATTCTCTTAATAAGTTACCCAGAGGGAAACTGAGGCACGCAAGCTTATTACATCATGAACAAAGTTCACAAGAAATATTACCGTAAAACCCATATTTCATCACAGGAAGCGTTTCATTCTGGAAATCATTTACCCTTTTAATTTCACAGTCAAGGCCTGTGGAACTTCAGGGAATGCAGAAAGACCTACCTATCTTCCCAGTTTGAGGGGGAGTGTATTATAGGACTAAACAAATGGAATGATTAGCGATGCCTGGTTCAGTAGGTAAATGAGAGCGTAAATGTTTAGCTGAGCGGGGTTTGACGTTGTTGTGGGGTATTTTTTTTTGTTTTGTTTTTAAAGAACCTGGTATAACACATTTAAAATTTAAATATTTGAAAATTACTCATCCTCTACTTAAACTCCAGACCACGCTGGACTTTTTTTATTTAAGGGGTATTAGTATATTTACTTGATTCCAAGACTTGATTCCAAAACGCATTCCTCCTCTCCCTCCCTTACCCCCACCCCAATTTTAATGTGGGGCTTCTCTGTTTAACAAGGAGCATTTTCCCCTCGCCCCCATTTAAGCTCTAGGGAAAAAAAAGCTCTAGTGCTGGAATTGAGTACATGGCAGTCTGGAGGGGTGTCAAGCAACTGCTGTGGCTTCAGCTCAACCACCCCTGCCCCTAACATCCCATCCTCCCCTGCACTGGTTCTGCCCCACTGTAGCATTGAGACCCCTGCCCCTTTCCCCCATCCTAAATTCTGGGTTGTGTGGCATTTGGGTAAATATGCTATTTAGACTTGAATTTTTTAGTTTTTCATAAGTACTTGAAAGCTATATCCCCTGTTAGGTAGTAGTGAGGTAGTTACTAGTTTATGTTTGTAGGGAAAGACCGGCACCCTAAATTTATTCTTAAGCAGACAAGGAACATTTGTTTCTTCTGAAAGTTGTGTTTTAATAATTTAATGTTCTTTATTACTTTAGCTAGTATGTTGTTTTTGGGTGTTTCAGTGCTCATTAGACATTCATTGAGTATTAAGAAGTGTATTTACTCATATCTGTATTGTATACAAGGGACTAAAAGAATAGCCTCTTTTATTGAAAAATGGAAGGGGCTACCCAATTAATGAAGTTCATGCCTTACTCAGGAGGAAATACTTCTAGAATACTTCAAAAGTATCATGTAAATTGTGCATAACTTTTTTATGAATTGGGCTCACAGCATGTAGGCCAGATGTAAAGCTGTTAAAATAAAGCAGTTATGGGAGTTCAGAAGTTGCTAGAACTGAAAACAATGGAGCAAACAGTAAAAAGCTTTCATCTCAATTAAACCTAGTCCTGAGGCAAAGATGTTAATTTAACAGACTCCAAGATGCCATTTATATATTCTGGTAATTTTAGTTCTCCGTATGTGATCAAGGAAGCAATTACTAGTTTTATGTAAAGAATTCTGCACAAGTGACATAACCATTAGAGGAAAAACTCTAAACTTTTTATTTGCTCCCTTTTTGACTATCCATTTCAATGATTTTGGCATAACTTAAAAACTGGTGGCTGACTTCCTTGGTTTTATGGAAGAGGAGGAGCACTTCATTTTTAAAAAGCTTACATAAACCATATATTTGAGAACATCTAATACAGGATTGGTTTTAGTCACACACGCAACTGAAGATGCTATATAAAAATATATTGTATTTAACCTATTTCTCACATATTCCTTTTGAATAAATAATAAAAAAAAATAATTCCTATAATCTCAGTAAAAAGTAGTTTGTGGGGAAAAACTACTCCTTAAAGCTACAAAAAATGCTTCCTGTGTTTTGCACCTTTACCCAGAAGATCTTTTACTATTCTACATTGTATGATGAAATAAGACCAAACTTCTGAAGATCTTGTTCTTGCCTTTATAACAATCCTTTATTTTTCTTTTTCACCTGTCCTCTCCCCCTTTCCCCCTCCAAAGGTCATGCTCTTAAACCACAGGTTGCTTCAATTTTTACATCCTTTTTGGATGGCCTGAAAAAATTCTACATAACAAAGGTATTTAACTTTGTTTTCTATAGTAATTAGCAATTTTTAATGCCATGCACAGGATTCAAAAGACTTCTGTTATACAATCCTATGTACTGAAATGTATGTGAAGTGTAACAAATACTCCAGTATAGAAATTGCATGTAATGGTCCATTGAAGAATCCCATTATAGATGAAAAAAGACCTTTGCTACTGAGATTTCCAATTTGAAAACAAACTAAAAGTCAGATTGAGCATTACTAAATAGAAAGTCAGTTTAATAGGAGGAAAGGAATGAATTCTTATCTGTACAAAACTGAGGATGTCCTACAATGCGAGTTAGTCCTCTGTAACGTGCACACACGCACATACTTTTAATATAGGCAGTGTAACTGTTATGAGGGAAAAGGCTTGTCTGCTGACCTGAGAATAATGCCTAGTGTAGATGCTTATTTTGGAATAAATCTTTTTCTTTAAGTTAATTTACAGGATACTCTTAATCCAAAATAAGAATATCAGTAGGAAACTATTCTGGTATAACTGCTTTTTCACAGCCAATATTCTGGTTAGTAGTCTGAAACCTCAGTGATTCTGTGGCAGAGCCAGGACTAGAATTTAAAAGTTACTGTCTTCTAATCCACTGATTGATTTATTTATTTGTTTATTTTTACCCTTCAGCATGTAGTTTCAATAACAATACTATATTATGGAATGATGCTAGTATCTTTCTAGTTAGTTTTAACTGGTCTCTGTCAAGCAGTTTTGCCAAAATTTTAATCCAATATACCTTGAATTTGACTTTTTACTCCAATATAGCAGTAAATCTGAGAATTTGAAGTAAACCTGTCTGAAAAATATTCTGTGAATCTTATTTCTTTAATCACTGTGATCTAGAAGAATACTTGCTCATGCAAATTGATTCTTTCATTGTAATGAAAATTAACCATTGTCTTGCACTGTGATGACATGTGGGCTATGACATAATAGACGTTTTCTTTTTCACAGTTTAAAGGATTTGACCCCAATGTACTATGTGTAGCCACTTTACTCTTTGAGGGTGACAGAGAGAGAGTTCTTCAGCATGAAAAGCAAGTTTATGATATTGCTGCCAAATTTGGGTATGTTTTTTGGAATCTAAATACTTGAAATTGTTCCATTTTATAAATATAAATATGAAGCAAAAATTAATTTGTTAGATTGTTTTCATTTTGAGAAGCTTCACCCTTGCTAGGTATTGTACTATTGTGTATATCTAATTATAGAAACCTACATTTTATTAAGGTAATCTTATGCTAGTCATAGAATTCTGTTCTGTAGGCCTGCTATTATTTTTTGATAGTAGACTAATAGTGTCCTCCCTAAAACATGGAAGATGAAATTATAAAGTTAATGCTAACTATTTGGCGGTATTCACTTGAGCGCATATATAAAGGAAATTTTGCTGTAAAAGGAAATTGTGTTTAGTCAAAGGAATGTGATGAATTATCTGTATTCCACCCCTTGTCACAGATTTTGTACTCTTACAAAGAAACAGAAAACAGTTCAGTTCAGTAACAGGCTGAGTAATGATAGGGAGCTTTCTGTCCATCTGGTTTGATTGATTACTAGCCTGATCAATGAAAACCATGGTAAAAATGTCATTCATCAGAAATGCTTTTTATTTCCTTTTTAAGCAAAGTATTTACTAGATACTAGTTAAATATTTCATTCAGTTTACCAGCATTTTCAGTGCTACTTCCTAAGCATACTTTGCATATCAAATTAATTTTGGAAACTGCTCTGCTCTTTACAAATTCCTGTTGTGCTTTGCTTTTGTGACTAGACCACCTTTTTGGAAGCTTGTCCTTTCCTATTTTCCGTGGGTGGTATGGAAAAAGTCTTTAACATGAACAATTTGACACCGTTCAATTACTTGAAATGAATAAAAAGTGCTGGATATTTTTTTGTTGAGTGCACTTCACTTCCTTTTCATGTTCTCTTCATGATTGTTTATATAGTTGAAAATAAGTTTGTGAAGTCAGGCACTCAAAAGTTAAGAAATGCCAGAATGAAGGCTACTTGTACATTCATAAAACAGCTTCCTATGTATGGTGGGATTAGTCCATAATTACATGATCCCATGATACACTTTCTTTTAAGCCCCTTTCTTCACACAGTGCACCCAGAACACTTTCTTATAACAGAGTTGGGCAGCCTCAGCGATAGGTGGAGCTGCCAGCTCTATCTGTAATAATGATCCCTGTCTCCTCTCCTCTCCTGGTTCTTGTATTCTTGTCCACCCACATTGTAAGCATCTTTGAGAGCTTCATAGACTGTTCTAGTCTTGCTGCCTTTTGCCTCTGACTGCAAAAGCACATGAGTCTAACCTTGTGACTAAGTTACGTAAGTTATATAAGTTAGGGTAGTATAAATGTGTATATTTGAACACATATTTGAGTTATGCTGAAATGTCTCAACGGACTACTTCCTGGAAGACAGAGAGTTCTTACGTTAGGAGCATGTAACATAAAATGTGCTGAAATGTATTGTCTTGTTCTTTTTTTAAAGAACTGTGGGGAGCTCATAATTAGAAATATTTAGTTTGCTTATTAAACCCTGAGAAAACCAATGAATAATCAGTCTTGATAGTCTTAATTACTTCTAAAATTATACAGTTTCTTCCTGACTCATGCTGACAGATGTGAAAAAAAACAATGCTTTACTTTAAACTCTCCATGCCCCCACATCAAGTCCAGTACATGCCCAAAAGAGGCATCATGTTAGTTTGACCCAGCTCTGCAGCATCTGTATAGATCACACGCTTCAGCAGGTCTCTTTGGTGCTTTTATTTACAGTTGATTCAATCAGCAATTAGATTAAAGTGTCAGAAAAGCTCCCTGAAACACCCTATCTTTACAAATATTGGGCAAGCCCTGTCAAACTAACACTCCGCTTCTCCTGGGCCTGCGCTGGGCTCTGTGCAGGGGCGCGTGGAGCTTACAGTAAAGCACTAGTTTTTTTTACGTCTGTCAGCAGCCCAAGATCTCAGTTTGTCTGTATAGTAAGGTCCTTCAGTTAGTTCTCTAGGGTGAATGCCGCACTAAGAAAAGCATGTGTAGCATCCCTGACAGCAACTGTGACTAAATAAAAATATAAATGTCCTTAATTAGAAATATCTTTCAAAAACAGCTATTGCATGGTGCTCAACTGTGGCTGTGGTGATGGAGGTGTCAAGTTCTGGCCCCATGAGCTGGATAAGAGACACTGGGCCTGCAGCCCTGGTCCAGCCTGAACGCAGCATGTACCAGCCCTACGTCTTCCTGCGCATGCAACATGCAGAGCCAGCACAGGCTGCTGCTCATGGTATACAGGCTGGATCTGGCACTGCAGACAACACGGAATCAGCTGGGGCTCAGACTGCATGTGGTGTATATGTGTGCATCCCTGTATTTCAGAGGAATATAGTCCCTGCGCCTTCTTTTCAATGTGAATATTTGGAACCCATTTTAATAATGCTGCTTTTAAGACTCCTGCTGTAGCCACACATTCATTCCATTAATAGTGCGATAACACCAAGAGTAAATAACAAAGTGATGCCATTCTATAACAGCCCTCCATGCTGGTTCGGCACTGCCTCTTCTAGTTTGGCCCAAGTTCAGTGTTGCTGGTTCCTATCGTGCCTTTTTAATTGAATGTGTGGCCAATGCTCCCAGCCTGTGGAGCACTGCTTAGTGGTCAGCTGATCAGAAGTCCCAGCTGGAGGAGCACAGTGAGCACCCACAGCTGGGAGCCTTACAGCTGACAGGGCTTCTAGTCACAGGAGCACAGTGTGCCTTGCCCCCTAACAGCTAGGAGTACCAATCGCTGACCAGACAAAAACCTGTGAAATCAAGTTTAAATCAAACTCCACTTTTTTTTTGTTTACCTGTTTAATACCCTTGCATATTGAAATCTGTTAACCCTTTATGTTCTCTGGAAACCGAATCTACGAAAGAATATTTATAGATAATTGGTTTTAAAGTCAGTGGACACGCAAAGACTAGCGTTGTATTTTGGGTCAGTGTTTTAAGACCTGATTCGTTTTAAATTTCATAATTTAGATCAGCGGTTCCCAAACTGAAAGATTGCACACCACCAATTTAAAGTGATACAACCTTTAGTACCACCAGCAAATTTTTATCATATAAAGTAATTATAATAATGATGTTAATATGTACCACAGACAGGTTGTCTGCATATGAGAGATTGGGAACTGCTGGTTTAGATCCTGGATCTAGTAATTAGTGTATGACAATAATTGTGAGTTAATAAAAAGTATCAAGGGTTTTAATTTACGTTGAAATAGTCAAAAGGGGCTGGCATGGAATGCTTTCATTATAGTATGCTCATCTTCAAACTCCACAAAGGAGTGGGGTACTCAGTACTTTCTGAAAATCTGTTGTCTCTTAAGTTAGTAACTATAGAAGATGAGAGTCAGCTTAACAGAGACCAAGTCTTAATAAAATTCTCTGAAGAAAATGTCATCATTTCTTGTTGAATAGGAAAATTGTTGTTACGGTAAATGACAAAATTCTTAACTTTTAAACATTTCATTTCTAATTCTATTCTTTGAGTTTAGTCTTTTTAATTCCCAATTTTGCTGACATGTAACATATCAGACTTAAAGCATAATGGGTGGACTCTGCTAGGTGCACTAAATTGAAATTAATGTTGAGATAGTATGTCTGTTACATCTTGAGGCTGAATTTATAGGCAGGCAAATATAAAGGACATTAACTCCCACCCCTAATCCCACTTGAGTGTTTACTTTTTATTGTAAATCTGTGCATAGGTTGGTTGAAAATAATATTGTCATTAATTGCAGTGGTCTGGCAGCTGGAGAAGATAATGGACAGAGAGGGTACATGCTGACTTTTGTCATCGCTTATCTTCGGGTAGGTCATTGCTACTTTTGAGGATTGTTTCCCACTCTTGTCTAAAGCTTTCAATTAACTTGTCTTTTATTTTGAAAATACTATACAAACTTTAATTTGCATGTCAAAATGGATTCCACTTCCACTCCACCTCTCCCCATGTAGATATAGAAATCGAATTGTAAGTAAGAAGGATAAACTTTAAAGAGGTTCTGAGTCTTCTTATATATCATTGACCTTATTGAGATGCGCAGAGGCTCTTCAACTTTGAAATGATCATAAATAACATTCTCAAGATCGCTGAGCGAGTCAGACACAAAAGCAGGATTAGAACCCTGAAGTTCCTTATTTTGACCTACAGTTTCAACCTACAAAAAAGCCTGTACTGCTTTTAATTGCTGAACTTTTGATTTAAAAGACAGTTAGTTCTTCAGTGACGAAGGATGATTTTATGGCGTAGGCGCTGGATTGGAATTTGGGAGATCAAGGTTCAGTTCTGATGGACTTTGAGCAAGTCAGTCACTCTACTTTAGTTAAGTGGGGGTATTGCTTTTTTTCATCTGAACTTTGTTTAGATTTGTAAGCTCTGCAGGGGCACAGGCTTTTTATGTTTTGTTTTGTTTTTATCAAAAACTTACAGTATTTATTGCAGTGGCATCCTGGTTCTGTTTTGTTTCTCAAAGTATTACTATAATACCAATAGTAAACAATTGGGCACACAAGTGGTATAGCAACCCTCTATATGATAATCATTTCCTTTTGTTCATTTGTGTCCTCTGTAAACTACTTAATCACCACCCCATGTGAAAGCCTACATTTTTGGCCTATGTATTTTATCCCAAGGAGTTGTCATCTACAGCAACAGGATTTGTGTAGGCAGGCATGCTTAGTAAAACCAAATTAAATTTATTTGCTGTCCGGGGGTTGATCAGCAGGGTTCCTGGTTTTCCGTGATTAAAAAATCACAAATTCTCTAATAAAAATTCCAAAATCTGTGGTTAAAATTAAATGCCTTCCAGCCCTTCTTGTGCCCCTTGCCTTCCACCCACAGCCCCTGCTCCCCAGCCACCAGGACTATGGGACCAGGGACCCAGGTCTGCAGCCCCCTGCCAATGGAAGGTAGTGGCTGCTGCAGCAGGAGCACAAGCTGTTTCCCCTAGTGCTGCCTTCCTGCTGCAGGCTCAGGCAGGGCTGGCTCCTGGCAGCAGTGTGCACACCCAGGGGGCAGAGGGGACCTGCACTTCCTAGATCTGTGGGGGGCAGGGCAGATGCACACTGCAGGTTCGTGCTATCCACCCTCCTGCCCTTCCCCCAGGTCCTCCAGAGCACAACCCGGTGTGGCAGTGCACAGTAGGGATTTGCACAAAAGCTACCTGCTGCTGCGAGCACGCTGCCCTGACCGTGCTTCCCCTGCAGGTGGGGGGCAGCAGCAAGGGACGCAACCCTGCACTGCCCCCATGCACACAGAGGAAGTGTGGCCACAGCAGCCTGCTTCCTCAGCCCCCAGCCAGCTTGGGCGCTCCAGCAGCAACGGGGTGACTGCAGCTGGCCAGGATCAGGGAGGCTGCAAGCTCCCTCTCGGCCAGACAGCCTAGCCTGCTGCAAACCTCCCTGCTTCCTCTGCCTCTAGCCATCTTCCCCCACCCTTCAGCGTGCCACACAACCCCCAAGCCATACTTGCCTCCAGCAAAGTAGCCTTACAAAGTGCTTACAATGGCCCTGCCCCTTTTGCAAACAGCTCTTGCAAAAAGGGGAAATCCTTGGGTTTTCTCTGTTTTTCCATGGGAAACAGAAAACCCAGATCTCTGGTGATCAGGCTGGCTGACCAAAGGAACAAATGCAATGGTACGTGGTTCCAGAGTCTTCCTAAACTGTACATCTTTTTATACATATGTGGGTTATTATTAAATTAATTTTATATCCAACATGCAAAATGCTAATCATATATTTGCTAACCAATCAGACTGTTAATTTTGAGTCGAGCGATATGTAGTATATCTACATCCTTTCCTTCTTATAGTCTTGTTGCACCAAAATTTTAACTAGTTTGTTATAATCTTGCTATCCCATCCCAGAACTGAGAAATTAGATGGCCTTGCTGCTACTTCAAATCTCCCAAAGTCTTCCCAGTCCTCTGTTAGCCCTCCCTAGTTCTAACAGTTGCTTCTACAGTGCAGATGCAGCCTACACCATCTCTGATACTATCTCTTCAGAAACTTTTCTGATTTTATCCTTCCAGCTCTGTCCAGCAAGGCCTGTAGCTTATTATTTCCACTCCTTGTTTGTCTCTAGGTGTCACTGTAGAGCAAGAGGGTGCTTCTCAGGGGTTGATGTTCTGGCTTCCATAAAACTATGGTGTAAGCACAAGACTGGAAATAATTTTTCATATATAGTGCATAGAACTAATAATAATCCAGAAGAGAAACTCCATAACTGTTGTGCTCGGCAGACAGTGGATGCCACACCTTTTAAAGACTGATGGCTAGTTTATAATTGTGTCTTGGTATGAAGATTTCCAATAGCTCAATATGTTGAACCTTTTTGTGTCCTTGCATACAAATGCATAACTGTGTAGATGTATTTCTTCACATGGGACGAGATTTTTGCATACTATCTCAATAATTCTGTTACAGTTCTGTCAAAGACCTAATAGGAAGATTGTTTCAAAAACTTTTCAACTGTTTCTGGAATTGATTTTCCTTTCGCAATTATCTGGAGTTTCTATATTAATGCAAAATAGTTTGCAAAGTCTATGCAAGAATTTCAGTAGTAGGTGTTTTAGGAATGCGAGCATAATTATGGTGGCTTGTGGGCTTAAAGAAAAAAAAGTGCTTTACTTTACGTGCCCCCACACCAAGCCCAGCACATCCCCAGAAGAGGCATCATGTTATTTGGACCCAGCTCGCTCAACATCTGTATAGTCAGGCACTACAGTGGGCCTTTTTTTGTCACTTTTATCTAATATCCGATTGAATCTGCTATTAGATAAAAGGGACAAAAAGCCCTGTTGAAGCACCCAATCTATACAAACATTCTGGAGCTGGGTCAAAGTAACACACTGGTGCTTTCAGTAAAGCACAGGTTTGGGGTTTTTTAAACATCTGCAAGCAACCTTTTTGACTAAATTATATGGTTTAGCTATTTTACCTTGATGCCATGGTTTAAAGACTGCAAACATTATTTTATAGTGTGACGTGGATTTCCATTTGTAACATCCTGTCTTTTGCAGCATCAGACTTTGATATTTTTTGTATGGTGTACATAATGTATACCAGATACTTAATGCACACTTACATTGCTATGAACCCAGTCTGCTTACTCAGCATTTTACTTCATTCTTTAATTTATCCTTTCTTAGGTAGACATGTGAATGATATTGTTTATATGGGAAACAACATTGCTGCTCCGTCTGTACATTCACTACTTTTGCCATTTTTCATTTCCTGTATACCTTCCTTTTTCAAGATCTTTTTTCTTTCATTTTCTCTTCTGTAAAATTCTTTAATCACTTGCAGTCTTAATCCTGTATAATAAAATTCCAGTAGTGAAGTTGTCTTCCTTTCCTTTTTTTACCCGGTGGCAGACTGAGGCTGACAATGACTTGTTCAGGGTGTTTATGAACTTTAACAACACGTTTTAAACCAGGACTTATATGTTCCTTTTACTATTAAACTGTAGTGCTTGTTATTTCCTTTATTCCTGCCTTTCTTAGTATTTTCTTTCCCTTCTGTTTAGATCTTTTAAGTTGGCCTACTCGTTTTCTTTCCCTCCCTCCCCATGCTTTCATTGGCTCAAGCCATCATTGGAAAGAAAGAGTTGTGTTAGCCTTACATCTGGCAGAAAAAGAAAGCAAGGCAGGGTGGCACCTTAGGGACCAACAGATTTAAGAGAGGTATAAGCTTTCATACTTTGAAGTGCCCTGTTGCCTACAAAAGCTTTTGCCTCTCTGAATTAGTTGATATCCACTGATGACTTAGAAACTATGTTCCCTTGCCAACTCATATCTTACTTTTAATATGATCCTGCTGTAACATTGCTCAGTCTTATTTTTACCTTCAGTTTGTTGCTGTCTTTCCTAATTTGGAGGAGGAAAAAGTATTGGTTTGTTTTTTTTAGTCTTGATCCCAATTTTTTGTACAACTCAAATGACAATTAAGAATTTGTATTTTTTTTCCACATTTTTCAAGTGCAGAATATTTAAAAAAAAAAAAAAGTGTTTGATTTGAAGAATTGCTTATGCTTATTTTTCAGAGATCTTCAGGGATTTCTGCAAATTAAGATTTTAAAATTCAAATATTTTTTTTTTTTTTTTTTTTTTTTTTTTTTAAATGAAATCACTTTCAGGAGACTGATCATGATTGTGTAATTAGCTGCACTATTTAAACCTGTTTAGGCTCCTGTCTTGAAAGATTGCTGCTGCTGCATTAAACTTTAAAGATCTGAAAAGTACTTTTTGAAAGTTCAGTAACAGTACTCAGTACATTTGATTAACACTTCCAAGACTTGCAATGTTCCTGAAACCAAACTAACATCACAAAAGAATGCTATCTGGTGACATTGAAGATATAACTTATTATATGAAACTGCTTACGTCAGTGCTAGATGTGTATCTAGATATTATTTTTGTTAATATTTATATAAATATGATGCTGTTAAAACAGTGGTTCTTGACATTTTGTACCAGGACCTGTTTGCAAGCAACGATGGCCAGTCCTGACCCACAGCCCCCTGGCCTCCCCTCACACTCTACCTGCAGCTCCCTGGCCTTGCTGGTGCTCTTAGTCCCTAGCCAATCCTCAGCCACCCTCAGTCCCAACATTTAGTCCCCTTTTCCCACAATCCTACCAGAGGGGGCCTCAGCTGCCCCTGTCCGGCTCAGGCTAGAGCGTGGTAGCTGCAGGAGCTCCAGCTCATGCAGGCAGCAGCAGAGTGAGTCTAGCCCCAGTGCAGGCTGGATGGATGAGGAAGGGGGAGCTGGGCCCCCACGCCATGCCAAGCAGCCTGGTCACAGGGCCCCCCCCCCCCCCCCCGGCCGCCCCACAAGCAGTGTCTCCAGCAACCCAGCCCCTGCAAGTACATGCACCGGCCATGGTGCTACCAGCCAAGCCACGCAGCTTCCAGCTGCCCTCTGACCCCACTGGAGCGGCAGGCACTTTCTCCCCCCGCACTCACCTTCCTTGATGCAGCCTCAGCACCTGGCCACCTTCCCCCAGTGCCAGCAGACACTTGACCTCCCTCACACACCCACCCACACATACATTTCTTCCCCCACCCCCTCCTCCCAGACAGTCCCCAAGCCCTGGTCCTCCAACCCCCACTCCCCATACACTTACCTGCATCCCCACTCCCCATACACTTACCTGCTGGGGCTACTCCCATACCCTACCTGGCTATGTGTGTGTGCACTCAGACATATGTGTACCCACTGCCTCCAGTTCCCCTGAGCAGCTCACTGCAGGCTGGGGTAATCCAGGTTCCCATCTTTCCTGCATTTTTCTGGGACTTGCTTGTGACCCTTTCAAAAATTCTTGCGACCCACAAGTTGAGAAACATAGTTAAAAGACACTGGCTGCATAATCTTGGCAACTGAAGTCCTGTAACCACGTATGTTTGTAGGTTTTGGCACTTTTCTTTTTCTAAGAGTGTGACTGGGGGAAAAAAGAACATCTCTAAGCCTGAGAAGTTGGTTGTATTTAATGGCTTCCTCTGGGACGGCCAACAAAATTATTCATTTTTATAGTCATCGCTCTTGGAATATACCTGTTCATTAAAGAGTAGGAGCAAGATTACTAATTTAACGTGGGTCACCAAGGAAATCAGATGGCAGTGACTTTCTGTCAAATAGTATCTGGACTCAATGTGGTACTTTTTGCTTGAAGTGAAATGCTTTGCTTATAGAATCATAGAAAATTGGGTTTGGAAGGGACTTCAGAAGGTCATCTAGTCCTGCTCAAAGCAAGACCATCCTCAACTATAATCATCCCAGTCAAGGCTTTGTCTAGCCAGGTCTTAAAAACCTCCATACTGAACCCATGTAGTGGTGTTCCAACTATTTAAAAACTTAATTGAATCCCAGTACAAAATCTAGTTGACTTTATTTTGACAAATGTAAAGTGGATACATGTAAATAGCCAAGTCTGTTTTCTGCATGTGAAAATAATGCTGTTATGCATTGTTTATAACCATCAGATACCTAAACTAAATTAGATCTCTGGGCTTATGTTAGAACACTAATCCATTGGTATTTTTTTCTCTTTCTCTTCCTTTTTTTTTTCCTGCTTTTAATAGGACCTAGGCCTGGATTACTATATAATAGGAGAATCATTTGAGACATCTGTTCCCTGGGATAGGTAAATATGTATATGTATTGCAGTATTCTTAAAATATGTATAACTTTATCATATGACATCCATTCAGTTTGTCATTGAGAATTTAAAGGGTTTTTTCTTTGGTTCTAGACACTGATATAACTTTGAAAATTTAAATTGAAAGTGTTTGTATATGACATTAACATTGAACAACTTTTTAGTTAAGCAATTGACACTCCTAGGCATGTAAATGTGCGTTACTGTATAGCACTGTGTGACTTTTGTAATTGAAATATTGTCACTTTTGTAGTTAAATTGTGTGGCACTAGGCTTTTATTTTTAATAGAATTTTAATTGTGAAAATTGCATCATCATTTTTTAGTCTTCAGTATATTTTCACTTTGTCTTGTTTCTATAGCAAATATAGGTTAAAATATGCTTATAATAGCCATTTTAAGAAAAATTGTTGAGGAGAGAATCAGCTGTAAGTCTACAACAGTCATGTAAAGTTTTGGGTTAAATATCTCCTAATCCTAGTTCTCAAGTAACTTGTGAAAAGAAATTTATGTAACAGATTTAAAAACTGTTAATTCAGTGAACATGAATCGGCTGCTTTTTATTCTTTTTTGGATAAACAAATCTGTGGCACCAAAGAAATCTTCAGTAGGTCCCAAGAGGTGGCACTGGATAGTATGATGACATTAGAACTTGCAAGCTTAAATTAAACTCTAGAACTGAAGAATTCCTGAAGTTATTCACCGTTTTGTAATTTGTGGGGTGCTAAAATATCATCCATCAGCTCCTGTCTTTCCCAGGGTTGTGGTGTACTGTAGCATCACTGGGCATCTGCCGTATCGCAGAAACAGTTTTTGGATGGTACTGAAGCAGAGTACAGTAGCTAGTTTGCTCCTTTTTTTTGTAAGCCTGCTTGGCTTCTCTGCCAGGGGGCCCCTGGCAGATGCTACACTTAAGATGCAGTTAGTTTGTTAATTACATTTTAAATAGTAACCCGGTCACATGTTCAGGCAAGTAATGGTACAATCAATTGTCTGCTGGATCTGAGACTGCACCAAAGCTTAAACTGTTTCTAGTGTGGTCCCTGGAGCCAGGAAAAAATCAGCTGACCTTCAGCTAGATTAGGACTGCTGGGGGGCTCAAATCAGCCCTAGCACAGTCCCTGAGCAGGCAGACAATCAAATGATTATTGACCAGTTTGGTGGTCCAGCCACCCCCATTGCAGTTCCCAGAACCACCAGAGAGTCATTGGCTGATTTGGGGACCCCACAAGAGCCACTTTGAACCCCAGTGGGATCCCAGTCCCAATGATGAACAGCTGTTCACCAGCTAAGAGGCCATACCAGGGCTGATTCAAGCCCTGCTGTAATCCCAGAGTCAACAAACAACCAGCTAATTGTTGGGCACTGGCTTTCAACTTACTGGTGCAGGATGAGCCTGGGACCATGATCTTGAGCTGCCCCTGCACTGGCACGTTGGGGAACAGATCCTAATTACGCCCTCCTATCCCAAAATAATGCCTCTTGCCATGCATGTGTGGCCTGGTCAGAGGCACAATTTTGGGGTTTGGGGATCAGATCCCATTCTGCAGATGAATGTTTGCCAGTGGCGTAAGTAGTAAACCACTCCTAATTCATGTTCTGTGCCTCTATCAGAACGCACCAGAGATTTTGAGCTGAAACATCATCAGAGAGTCTTCTACATGGATTCCGTAGACATGGGGGAGGTGATAGACCAAAGAGGGAAGCACCCAGCATTTTTAGCAATCATCCAGGTTAAGAGAAAAATCCCACACTTAAAAACTCACTTTGTAAAATGTTATCCAAGCTGTACTGTGGCAGGCAGATACGTTAACACCCCTACCCCATTGTTCTGCCACCCCATTGTCTATTTTTTCTAATGCTGTGCTTGGTTCAGCTGGGGGTAAAGCTGGGCACAAGATGTATTGGCAGAGGCATGGGGAAGCACTTCGGAGAGGAGCCTTCACATTCTTACATTTACTAGGTGGAGCATCAACCCTTCAGAAGGAAGGCAAGGAAGAGGACTCTGCGTGTTAGAAATTGACAATTTTGTATAGCCAAACAGACCAATTCAAATTCTGAAATCTCAGTTTTGAAAAAGCAGCTTCTCTGGCTAGAGAATCTGTACTGATGGGGGAAAGATGTTTGCTGTTAAAAAGTTAATGCTGTTGTCTAGTCCAGACCAACTAATTCAGGCCTCATGCTTCAGTTCTGTTCCATCTTCTGTTTAACATGCACACCTAGCCCAGAATGTAGAATTTCTCATTGTTGTGTGATACCAGTGCACTTGGATATTCCACCAGTGGTGGGGAAAGTTCCAGTTTCTTATGCCTACCTTCAGAACTTGAAATTTGAAAGAATGCATGTGTTCATGCGTATATGTGGAAAACTGGGTACAGTTCCATTCACTTCATTAGCCAAAGGCGGTGGAACGCCTGAGGAGAAATGTTGCTTCCCAAGCTGGAGCAGAGGAGTATAGCTGAAGAGATACAGTATTAATGCATTTCATTACATCATCAAGACATTTATGTCCTGGTTATGTCTGAAGCTATAAAGTGATGAAGTAATTCTGGTTTTGTTGAGTACTCCACTGATGTGGCAGGGGACAAATATCCTACGCTAGATAGGAATCTACCTTTTTATATTTGATTGCATGAAAAATTCCTAGTTACTAAGATATGTAAATTCTTACTAATTTTGTATTGCAGTAAGCATCCAGTTTTTTCTCTTTATAAAACAAAAATATATATTTGCAGTGTACTTGCCTATCTTGTCTTCCTACATACAGATTTGTCACTAGTGTTAATTTTTCAGCAAAAATGTGCTTGATTTTAGAGAGAGCTTTGACACAGCTCTGTGTGGAACTTTATACAATTACTCTGATCACTCTTGTCATTTAAAGCGGGGTAGAAAACCTTTTCTGGCTGCAGGCTGGAATGACTGGTCCTAGGCTGGAGGCAGCTGAGTGCTAGAACACTGCAGCCACTGGTGTTCATATCCACAGCAGCATGGGGAGAATACCTGCCACCGGCATTTATCCCTGAAACCAAGTGTTGCCAAAACCTCACATCTGCAGGCTGGATCCAAAGTTTCCATGCACTGAATTTGGACATGGGACTGGACATGGGTTGCTGACTCCTGGATTGAAGTAATCCAATGCATATCCTTACATTAAATTTACACTTCTATTCTGAAAAGGAAGTAGAGAAAATCCTCTTTTTCTAGATTCTTAAATATCTCTTTCCACCATAAGTCAGAGCAAGCACTATTGTATTGAGTCCATTCATACTCTTCTATCCCAAAAGAAGTGAATGAAGTGGAGGTATTCCTAACACTTCCTTGCTAAGAAGGAAGAGAGATGTACGTTAATCCATGATTTTTGCATAGTAATCTTACATTTGCACATTCTTCCTGAAATTACTGTTAATTCGATACCATTTAGTAAAGTTTTTCTGTTTGATAAATGTTCTAAATCAAGCCTTTAATTTGCCACTCCTAAAAATTGTGCTGCAAGAATGGGCCATCATGTTTGTACCTTTGTGGTTCCATATCCAATTTACTTGGATTCGAAGCAAAATGTTTTCCAACTATGTCCATATTCACTCACCTGGCGGTTTAAGGTTAGTTATTCCCTTTTCATGCATCATGAGAAAAATAACCTACATGATCAAGTATTCTCAGCTTTAGTAACCTTTCCTCTTAGGCTTTACTATATTCTCAGTCGCAACTGAAAAATCAAGGTCTAAGCACTTATACGGGTACTATATCACAATTGAGATGTAGAATACTCTGTTTTCTCTGTGCATTTTTATTTTAAGATTTTGTTTAGTTGTACAATAAACCATTTTATTGTCGTGTCGGAGGGCTGTTAGGAAGGCCAAGGAGGGAGTGGAGCTTCGCCTGCCGACTAAGATCAAGGACAACAGGAAGTCCTTTTTCAAGTATGTGGGGGGCAAAAAGAGAGCCCTGGGTAACGTCGGGCCCCTGAGGGACTCATCGGGTA
>JAGPOW010003685.1:44636117-44698024 GCA_030014935.1 Caiman crocodilus
GTCCTGTGACCCCAGCACTTGTTTCCTGCCATTGGCAGGGGGTCAGACTAGATGGCCTGCTCTAGGCCCCTTCTGACCCTAGTTACTATGAAACTATTTTTTTCTTTTTTGGTCCCCTCTTAGTTAATAGTTGCTAGGAAATGGAAGGTTGAAATAACTAAGCTTTCTAGTAAATCCATATATGATTTTTTTAGATTTTAGGGGTGTTTGCACATGTTTCAGTCATTGCATTCTAAAAAGTGTGGGTTTGCAAAGTGACTTTAGATTTCACTATTTTTCATTTTAAGTACTATTTTAAACATCTGATAGGACTAGGATCTGAAATGTTTAATTGTCAGTGTGACATGCCCAGATTTGGCCAGGTGCACTTCTAAGATGCAATCCCAGGGTGCTGTCACCCTGCTATCTGCTGCTTGACCACTGAGAACCAGCTGAGATGTCCCAGGAACCAATTCCTTGGCCTGTGGCACCTAAACCTTAGCTGTCTCAACTCGGTCTTGCTAGCTCTTAGCAGAAGAGATTTTGCTAGCTACAAGAATCGCACTCTTGTCTGTTCATTCACTCAAAAGATAATTCCCCCTTTCCTTGGAAGAGGGTTGCCTGTCTGGTCAGATACTCTGAGATCATAGTTATCACTGACCGTAACTGTATTATAACAAAAATATTTTTTATTATGAAAGCTAAAGCAGGAATAAGAAATTAGTATCGACAAGTTAAGAGATAGAGAAAGACAGACAACAGAAAAGAAAAATAGTCTGATTTTTACCCTGCATCTTAAACCAAAGAATGCAGCTTCTACTCTGTTTACTAGCTGAGGACCTAAAGTAGATTGTGTTAAATATGGTCTAAGGGGACTGTGGATTATTAATCCCAATACTGTTTTGTGACCCTCTTGTCTCTATGGGCTTATTGTTTGTTTGCCTCTCCCATTATTGCTCCTCACCTTCCTTTTTTTCCTCCCTCCCTCCTTCCCTCTCTCCCTTTCCCTGTCTTTTGTATTCAAATCACTATCCACTTGATCCACTTCAGTGGTTCCCAACCTTTTATGCTGTGGACTGGCACGGGAGTGGGACAGGGCTGGCTGCCTCTTTCCCAGGGCTGCCCCATCGCCTCGCTTTAACCGCACACACAACTGTCAGCAGCAGAAGCTGCTCACCTAGGCAGACAGGCAGGGGTCCGAGCAGTGCACTCATGCCACAACCTGGCAGCAAGCCCATCAGCCTGGTGGTTGGGAATTTCTGATCTACTTCTCTGTTCTTTCACAGCATCTTATGAAATGAACTTGGGCTCATGAAAGCTTATGTGCATCTCTGATTTAGTTAGTCTGAGATGCAGATTTCTCCTACTTTCTTTCTAACATAGTATTTGGTCATCATTAGCCCTACCCCATTTGATTCAGAGGAATAGGGTTTTTTACATCTAATCTCAGATTGATCTAATGCATTTTGCTAATCAATATTCAGAAAAATGCTTACTGGCTCTGTATTTCCAGTTTGGCCTTTGGAACCTGTAAATTCTCTGAAAGAATCTACCAATGACAGACTAGATTGTCTTGTAGAAAATATCATAGTAAAATGTCATTTGGCTTTATACACACCACTTCATTCATTAACCAGATTTTTTTTTTTTTTTTTTTTAAGTATGTGAGGTCTTCATCATACAGGAGGCAGGGTTTTGTTTTATTTGTTTGAGTCTCTCCTTTCCCTTGGCATGGGTCTGCATTTAAACTTCTAGGGAATTTTTACACATGCAAGCACCGCAGCACCAGATGCTTTGAAAAGCACCTAGCGCTGCGACACTTACAGTTGTATAAGTGGCAAAATGCACGCCAGCTCTAAGAAAATGGTGGTGGGAGCTTTCAAACTGAAGCACGTAGGAGGTGCTTTAGTTCAAAAGCATACTGCTGCCATTTTCTGCAGTGCAGCACAGTTTGCCTCAGCTTGCATGCAGAGCAGATTCAATTAATTGATTAAATGGATCTCTGGTGCATCATGGGACAAAAGTATGTGTATATTACTTCTTCTTTCTTGCTTCTAATTTAAATGAAAATATGGTTAAATAGCATTCCCTTAGTTCTATGAGGGAGAACTACTAACTGAAGTATTGGTCTCAAAAATTGATTAACGTATTTAGACTTGTTTTTCACATCTTGATGCAACCATTTCAGTCATAAATAAAATAAAATATTTAAAATTGTTTTTATGGTATATTAAAACAGGTGAGAGCCATTTTAATCGGAGTCTATCTGGCAAGCTAATGCACACCTTTACCAGTAGGAGGAATTTTTTCTATCTTTTCCTGACAGCATAACCAAAGATGCAGACTGCAGAATACAGATGCCTTTGGAGTCTTATTATACTTGCCACTATGAACTAGATTTTATAAACTACTGTGCCAAATACGTGAAGCTAAAGTGGTGCACAAAAGAAAATGCTCAACAAATGCATAGAGAAGTAAACACTATGATAGCTATATGTTCTCTTTTGCAAATCTTTTATGCTCCCTGGAAAAAAATGCAGTAGAATTTCAAGAGTACAACATAAAAATTAAATTTGCTGTCCAATATATGTCTGGAAAGAATAATAACACTGCTTATAGAGATTGGATTGGCATTATTTTTATTATACTTCTTAAAGCAAGACAAAAATATAAATTAGTTTTAAAAGTTTGTTGTTTTTAAGCAACCTGTGATTTGTGGGCAAGAACTGGCCACGGTACTGGGGCTTAGCAGTGAAGTGGTGGGAGTCTTCCTGTGCCATGCTGCAGCTAAGCAACACAGAAGTGATGTGAGGAAGGAGGTATGATGACTAAATCCTAGCATTGGGCCACCTCAGAGCTGAGCTGGGCCATTCCAGCTCACCACTGGAAAACATTGCTGACCACTGAACTAAAGGAACAAATTTAGCTTTGAAATATTTCTAGTTGCATTAGGAGACCTTTCTTATTTTTGTTTTCTGAAATTGTACTTTCTGTTACAGGGTTCTAGACCTCTGCAGGAATGTAAAGGAAAGAATACTAAGAGAATGCAAAGAAAAAGGTGTCCAGTTTGCACCTCTTTCCACCTGCAGGTAAGGCACTTTAGTTTAAGCTTTCATAGTTTAAATTTTTTCCCTTCAAGCAGCTGAAGTACTTCTTCAGTACAAAGGAACAGTTAAGTTGCTAGCTTACCCTCATGGGGCAGTGTAAAGTTCAGCCACTAGTGATCTTGACCTTTCTAGCTAACTGCAAGTGTGAGCAGCAATAGAGATACTGAAAAGTAATCATTTCAAGAGACTATAGCGGCACTTGATTAGCCCTGATATTTATTTTCCATGTACTCAACAGGAAGCCAAGTATTACAGGATTGATTTTTCCTTTTTAAAGCTTCTTACCTCTTTAAGTCAGACCATTGATTTGACACGGAGACTGAGTCAAAAGCAGGTGAGCATTTTTAAAAGGGTACTAGAACTTAAAGTGAACTTAAGTAGTATCTGTCAGAAAACAAACTTACATTAACTGTATTGTACACAGGGCATACATTTCTTAAATATTAAAGTTTAGAACTAGGAAATCATGAAAACAGAGGCTCTTAAACCTGAGTAACGCTTTTAAGGACAAATATTAACTAAAATTGTTAAACCCTTTGTTTCTTGTCTTTACTTGATATCACTTTTGTTAAAAAAAATAAATAAATAAAGTACACGCAAGTCCTATAACTGTTTAAGTATTAATAGGATTTTAAAAACCAGTAATTCCAAAATAATGGGTAAAGGGCAAAGAGGATAATCAAAGACAAACTTTATTCCTTATGTTTACTGACAACAGTGGTCACCTCTGTCTCCCCATTTTATAAACCACACTTCTTTCGTTTGCTGATGAAATCCTAAAAAGATGCAGAACATGTGGAGTTGTTTTGCTGTGTCTTGGATGCTAGCTAGTCATATAAGCAGACTCCAACATCACCTACTTTCCAAGTGGGGGAAGGTAATAAATCTCTTTAGTACAAGGAAATATTTTTGCTTTAACAAGTAAAGATCAATCTTTTAAAAATTTTGTCACATTTTAAGAGCTTTAGTACTTATCTAACCTTTTCTATGCCTTTTTCCAAAAAAATTACCTTTTTCTGTACAATTTCAAAAGAGGATATAGGGATAAGATTTTTTTCTGGCCTATTTAGCTGGCTAAATTATAGATATATGTAAGGTTAACATTTGGGAAGCCAGTTTTTTATTATTGGAGAACTAGTAAATTAATTTTCTTGGAACAGGTATCTTACAATTTCATCAACTTTTGAACTTTCAGTGTAGCTGTATATAAGCAGATACTAAAAATGACCTTTTCTTTTATTTTTATTTTTATGTGTAAATAGATAGAAGTATGTATAGCTGTAGAGTTATATATATTTATATATCCATTATGGCCTACAAATTACATTCATACTTCAAGGTTAAAGCTCCAATTTCAAAAGTTAAGAAAAAATTCCCTATTTTCCATGTAGCATAGGGTAGACAATGTGCTCATGATGAATTTTTACAGTACCGTTTTTACTCAAATATAAAATGACTCCCCCAATAATTCATAGATTCTAGGGTTCGAAGGGATCTCTGGGCCATCTAGTCCTACCCTCTGCCCCTGGCAGGAAAGAGAAGAGTCACTAAACCTGGGATCATGTGATCCCAGCCAGGTGCCTGTCCAGTCTCCTCTTGAAGACCCCCACGGATGGGGCAAGCACCACCTCCCTTGGAAGCCCATTCCAGATTCTGGCAACCCTGACTGTAAAGAACCTTTTTCTAATGTCTAGTCTAAACCTATTCTCCAATAGCTTATGGCCATTGTTCCTTGTTGTTCCAAGGGGTGCCCTGGTAAACAGATCATCGCCTACTTCGTGTTGCTCTCCCCTTATGACTTTGTATGCTGCCACGAGGTCCCCTCTCAACCTTCTCTTGGAGAGGCTTAAAAGGTTACGGTCCCTTAGTCTTTCCTCGTAGGGCATTCCCTGCAGGCCTCTAGTCAAATGAATGGCTCTTCTTTGCACCCTCTCCAAGTTGTCTGCATCCTGCTTGAACTGCAGTGTCCAGAACTGGACACTGTACTCCAGCTGTGGCCTCATCAGTGCCAGATAGAGAGGGAGAATTACCTCCATGCACCTGTTTGAAGCACCTACGGATGCATGGCAAGGTGCAATTGGCTCTGCCGACTACTTCATCACATTAATGACGCATGTTCATCCTGGAGTCAGCAGTGACTCCAAGATCTCTTTCTGCCTCAGTGGTGCTGAGAAGATCGTCCCCTAGCCTTATAGGTGGCAGTTTTTTTCCCTAGATGCAGCACCTTGCACTTGTCCTTATTTAATTGCATCCTGTTGCTCTCTACCCACTTCCCCAGCCTGTCAAGGTCAGCCTGGATCTAGTTCCTCCTCTCCAGGGTGTTAGCTTTACCCCATATTTTTGTATCATCCACGAATTTGGACAGGGTACTTCCCACCCCCTCGTCCAGATCACTGATGAAGATGTTGAATAGCACTGGCCCCAGACTGAGCCCTGAGGAACTCCACTGCACGCATCTTTTCAGGTTGACTTTGACTCATCCACCACTGCCCTCTGAGTGTGACCCCTGAGCCGGTTTGCTACCCATTGTACCATATAATCATCCAAGGCAAATCTCTTCAGTTTATTAATAAGGATGGTATGGGATACCATGTTAAAGGCCTTCTTGAAGTCCAGTTAGATAACATTCCAGGGTTCCCACAGATGTGTTCCTTGATCATTTTTTCTGTGATTTTCCCTAGGATGGAGGTAAAGCTCACTGATCCCTAGTTCTTTAGATCCTCTTTCCTCCCCTTCTTAAATATTGGGACTACATTGGCCCTCTTCCAATTAGATTCTAGATATGGAAAAATTATAAATGTGTTTTATAATTTTCTAGGTATAGAATCTAATTATTGGAGGTTTGCCTTGAATTTTGTCCCTTCCCACCACTACAGCATGGAAAATTAAATCTGGAGGGTTAGATAGCTCCCTTGCTTTCTGCCCCCCTTCCTTACTGTCAGACCCTATTTTCCCTGAGCACGTGGAAGTAAGAAGCAAATTTGAAAACACTGACCTAGAAATGAACGTACTTTCGGTAACTTGCATATAAAGAAATTACTTTAGATACCAATAGACTTAATTCATTCAGATTTGATTAAGTTTACCTCTTTGAAACTGCTACAAGTTTTAGCATAAGACTCCATAAATACACATTTAAGCAGTACTTCTGTACCTACTTGCAGGTGGAATGATCTATTTTTAACAGTAGTCCAAAGCCAAAAGGCTCATGATTTATTTACCATATAGTTCATTGGGCTGTGCCCCAGCAGAAATAGTACAATTTCAAGCCATGCTGATCCCACAGCTCAGCACTGCTGAATCTGGAATTTTCTAAGAAAATGAAACCATGTAGAACAGGAGTGTGCAAAATATGGCCTGCAGGCCAAATCTGGCCCACCAGGCCATTCTGTCTGGCCCACGGTGCCCCCCCAGTAATTTTGAAAATGAATATTTATTTGCTTCTGGCTGCCTGTCAAAGATGACAGGAACCAAATTGTAGTAGGACCCAGCAGCAATGCCCCTCAAGCCCCACCTCAACACCCCCTAAACGCCCCCAGCCAGAAGACTAGGACCCTGGGGCTATTTCTGCCTCCCTATGCCAGAGAGGGAAACTCAGGTAAGACTGAGAGGGAGGCAGGGAAGGACTGTGGGCAGTTTCCCCAGTCCTTGGGGTTGGGCTGGCTTCTGCTGAGTCCTGCATTCACAGCCATGCAGCCAGGAACCACGTGGTGCCGGAGCGGCCAACAGTGGGCAGGGAACTGGTGAAAGTGGCCAAGGGCAGGGAGGAGTGGCAGTGACCTGGCACACACAGTGCAGCAACAACTAGATAAGAGGGTGATTCCTGGCTGCAGTGTTGGACTGCGGGAGCATGGGACCTTTGCCAGTACCCTGGGGCCAGCTGTGGGAGGTATGTGTATGCATGCACCCATGCAGTGAGGGAGGGGGAGAGAGACAGAGCAATGAGGGAAGGACTGTGTGTTAGGGTTCATAGGGTGAGTCCCACATGCACACCGCACCATACGCACACCCACACCCCCTCACACTATAGCCACCCTCTCCCTCACACCTCATATCCATACACACATACCCACATGCTCCTTCTGCCCCCACACACTCCCTCACGATGACAGCCCACCGACAAACCTATACCAACCTCCCCAAACCCTCTGCCCCCACACACACACAATATACAAGAATAATTCTTCATTTTAAGCTATTGTGGAATCACCCCTATATACACTACACAAACTCATGCAAATCAGGATGAAAATATTTTGAAATCAAATTAATGAATGCTGTAGATGTTTGATTTTTAGAATATAATTTGGTATTTTTTCTAGTTTCAAGATGGCAAAACCCCTTGCTGAAAGGAATACTCCCAGGGGCAAAGGGAGGTACTTCTGGTGGCAAAGCTTGGGAGTTAGGGGGTAGGACTTCCAGTCGCAAGATGGCAACCAAGGGATGAGGCACCTGTCAAGGGGTGGGGCTACCCATGCAGCCCTTGACAGCTTGCCAAAACTCAGTAAGCAGACCTCCAGCCAAAATAATTGCTTGCCCTGATGTAGAAAAAGGAGAATTTGCATTACCCCTGTGCTCTCCACTGTTTCTGATCACTGGTGCATTCTTACTAATTTAGTGTATCACTTGTAAAAAGTAATAACAATCAGTGATTGTAATACATATTCTGGCAACATGTTAAATAATTTTAACCTGTTCTTAGTGTTAAGAACCCCTGTGTATCTGGTGCTGTACTAACCAACACCAGACATACAGTTCTGTTCTTATTCAGTATATTAAGACATTTTAGATGACACGGGGAGGTTTAATTCTCCCTAAATTGAAGCGGTGTTTTTTTCAAAACACCGCTTCAATTTAGGGCGAAGTAAACTCTCATATCGTGTACACCTCAGAGCCCAATCCTTACCTGCCTCTCCAGTGGCAGGGAGGGGAGAGTAAACAGCTGGTTAGCAGAGCAGTCCCTGAGCTACAAGGGAGGGCTCGTGCTTCCCTCCATGCTGTGGGCCACCCTCTCCCCCCAGGCAGCACCTGCCTGTAGGCACCCAGCTCGAGCAGTCCCAGAGGGTACCACAGCTGCAGAGGGAAGCACTGGGCCCCCACGCAGCTCAGGCAGGCAGTCTCTGGGGGAAAAAATAAATATATTTATATCAGGCTCACTTCTTTTTTCATTTCTCCTTCTGTGAAGCCTGCCTGCATGGGCTGCTGCCGGGTTGCCTGAATGGGCTGCCAGCACAGGTACTGAGCTGCGCAGATCCCAGTGCTTCCCTCCATGACTGTAGGGTAGGAAACTAAAACTTCTTAGAGGTGTTTTACTATGCAGCGCCCCAAAGTCACTTGCTGCGTCCTGAAGTCATTTAAGGTGCATTACACTGCCAAATGTCCTACAGCAGCACATTAATTATTAATTATACTGCACAAATTAATGTGCAGCATGCTGTCAAATGTACAAACAGCAATGCCACTAAAGGAGTGCAAAAGACATTTAACCCGCTTTAAACCTGCTAAAAAATGTTGTCTACAGCCTTAGAAATTCTTGAACATTTATTTTTTGTTATGCTCAACTCTTCCAGGGTTCCACTGCTGTTAAGCTCTTGTCAGCACTCATTCAGTTTTAACTGCTTGTTTAATACTTAATATTCAGGGTGATGTGGAACCTAAAGGAGCTCCAGCACTGTGCATAATTCAATTTTCAGTTGTACCCAATCTAACACTGCTAACTACTTCTCTCTACTCAATCTAATCAAGCGTTCCTTCAGGCTGCTTTTGTTATTACATTTATCTTCTCCAGTGCTATTCTTTATGAATAGTCTTTCTCTACTCATATACCGCTCGGTGTCTTTTCATTCATACCTCTTATTAATATGCTTCTTTCACAGTTTCTCAACAGTAATCTATCAAAGTAATTTAGTTTCTCCAAGTTGCACAGAGATGTATGTTCATTCGCTACCATTACTTTGGAAAATACAGTTTAGATTGTCCTCATTAGGGCTGACACCACGACAATTTGTCCACTATAACGTCTACAGTTATAGCTTGATTAGTAAGATATTTGTTTTGGATTAGACCTTTGTTACACATTGTGGTTTTTGAGGTATTCCGTGTTTGTCTTGTTTTAGTGTAAGTTTCTGAAACTATATGCAACTTAAGCGTTTGCTTAGTTTAGGGATGTCGGATCTGGCATTTGGAGCCATATCATCTGGCTTGCTATGCCATCAGTGAGTCTTAAACTGGACCCACATGCCTCCTGTGACACGTGCCAGGCTGGCGCTGTACTCCAGGTGGCTCTCAGCACACAGGGCTGTTTTGGGGCACTCCCAGCTCTTGCACTGGACCAACCCTGTGCTCTGATCTAGTGCATGAGACTTATGTGTAGGCCCAATCTGGCCCCTCCACTTTTCATTGAAGACAGCTGGGTCTGATGCGTTTGATGTACCTGGCTTAGTTAATAATCCTTTGCTTTGTATTAAATAGGTCTCTGATCCTTAGGACACTTGTCAAAATGTATCTCTAAAGTATATAGTGGTTGAATACCATGAATGCACAGCTTAAACTACATCTCTGCCTTTTTTTCTTGACTAATCATTAAAAAGACTGTAATACTTCACTGATGTCTTTGGTTTTATTTGTAGAGAGCATATGTTCTGGGTCTTATAAATGCGTTATTTTTCTGTCTTGGAGTGTGCTATTTTCTGTTTAAATACTAAGGTAACCAGATTCACTTTTACTTGCTAACTGATATTTGCCTGTAATTAAAACAGAAACTAAAATGCAGTTAAATGTTTTAGGGGCTAACATCTCTTTGTCAAGAGAAGAAAGTTCATGCGTTCTGGATAGAAATTTGGGGTTAGTAGTAGCACACTTCTAATCGCAAATTAAACAGATTATGAAAAGCTGTTAAGTCTCAATGATTAAGCATAGTATGCAAATATACAACTTTTTAAAGATTACTTTAAGCTGGATACTTGACAAAACTGTAAACATCCTAGAAACAAGCTAATGACATGTTATGTTAGGATTGCAAAATTTGTGGATGCTATATTTGAAATTTATATATTAAGCACATGCTATCACCAATCATGACCTAAAGAACCCTTCTTTTGTTATCTAAGAACTGCTGCAAGTATTGTGGAAATGCTGGAATTAATCTTTAAAGCAGTGATTCTCAACTGAGGTGCCACAAGACCCTTTGAAGGGTTCCATGAGTTGCGAGGTGATAGATAAATGCAGGCTCAGGCTTATCCCTACCTGGCTGCTCCCTCACACCCACTTCCCAGCCCCTCTGCAAGAAGGTGAGCACTGTAATAACTAAATTTGTTTGAAATGGAGTGCTGCTCAATTGACAGAAGTTAGAAGGAGTGTCTTCAGTCTAAAAAAGATTGAGAACTGCTGCTTTAAAGGCTTTATTTTTTTCCCCTCAATAGAAAATATTGTGGCATGGCATTTAACAGGATTATTGAATGTGTGATTTAGAAACAGTGGTTAAAAAACTGTACTCTGGAAACCTTTCGTCCCATTTGTCTCTTCCTTCAGCCATTTGTCAGTAGTAGTTGCAGGTCATCCAGTGTTGTTTATATAATAAAAGTGTAAAAATCTCCAGCCAATAAGATGGTTCTGTAATGAATGTTAAAAATAGTGAGATTCTGAATAACTCTGTAAATTATGTAGTGTAAACTACTGGCTGCTTATTGGATCAACCTTTTACTTTACAGCTACCAACACACTTTTTTTTTTTTTAACAGGGTTACACAGACTTATGATGCAGGAGCATGTGTCTATTTCTATTTTGCCTTTAACTACAGAGGAATCAGTGAGCCTCTTCATGTCTATGAACAAGTTGAGGTAATGGAGATATGGATATAGCTTGTTATCTTAGTGCCTTTTATTCATAAAATACTTGTGTGGTACATTGACTCTAACAGTATTCTGAGTAGAGACCACAAGAACTCTACAAGCTTGTTCTTGCTTAGAACTTTACCAAAATACCGTTTTTGTAATATGTTTTATTTTGTCACATACAACATGCCTCTGAATGTAATGGTCACCTTCATTTTGAAAGGCAGAATGAAGAAAATATTTTTTCCAGAGTTATGGCTACATAGAGCAAGAACAGTGCCTAATCCTTCAGCACACTCATCCTCCCTTTTTTGCTCAACTAAAGCTCAAGTCCTAACTGCTGCTGAAGACTGGTCTCTGTGGGTGGATCTATGATTTTGAAAAGAGTTAGGCTATAAAATAGGAGGGGTAAGTCCTAGCAAACAGCAAAATTGCCCTTAAAAGGGTTAGGTGGGTTAGTGGAACATACAGATCATTAAAAGGAAAGGATTGTTAACGCCTGTGGAGTGAACAATGAGTCATTAAGTCAATTAACTTGTTCAGCTGCCTCAATATTAATGCAGCAGCTGCTATACTGTGGAGCAGGAATCCAAGCGGCATGCTTGTATGCCAGGCAGAAACTGAGCTTCCATGCTTAATACACGGAGGGTGATTTTAAGGGGAAAAGTATGTGTTGTATGTGAGACTATATGGTATTAAAGACATTGGTTCTAAAATAGCTATTTCTCTTTAATCCCCCATGTGAAGACACTTGAAAAGACGCTCTCTTATTCTTAAGTAATGTATTTACTCATATCTAAGATGAGGTTCACTCCCCCATGTTAAACTGGGGGGATAGGAAGCTCTTCTGGTTCTGGTCCTGACCCAGGTTTGCAGCTGCCGTGTGCCCCCTCCTACACGCGCGCGCGGGCACACACACACACACACACACACACACACACACACACACACACACACACACACACACACACGTGCGCGTGCGTCACTTACTCTTGCTCCAAGAAACTTTGACCTTGGTCTAACCTGGGGACCATAGAATGCGCCTACTTCATTCCCTAGAAGTGGTGGCAGTGTGGCAAGCCCAGCTCTAAGGTCTGGCTGGAGCTGTCATGTCACTGCTGCTGCTGTTCGCCAGGCTGGGAGAAATTAAAGATGACCCTCCAATAATTAATCTTTACAACTGTAAAATTATAACAATTTAAAATTGTCTATGTATTGAGGCTAATTATTGTGAGGCTGTCTTAAATTCAGGGTCACCTTGGATTCAGGTATATATTGTAAGTATCTACAGGGGGCTTATGTAGAAATAATTTCTGATATTGTTTTTAAGGCTCATCTGTGCATAGATTTTTCAACCACTTGGCAAAAGGTGTATGCTGCTCAAATGAGGCCAGGCATAATAACTAAAAACGTTATTTGAGTTAACATGTGTAACTTCCTAAAAAAAATGAAGAACTGTCAAGAGTAACTCCATTCCCATTTTTGGGAAATGTGATTACTGCTCACTGAATGTTCAAAAAGGTGCCCAAGTATCCACAATTAAAGGTAGACAAGAAACAGTTTTTCTGTCCTGTAAACATTTTCAATATTTCAGAAAAGTTTCCCATTCTCCATCTGGGTGAAACCAAAAGATGCAGAAAATACTCTTTTCTGTTGAAACTGCCTCACTTTGTATGAATAAATTATATATTGAAGTAGAGTCTTGAACCTCAGTTTCTTCCACTTTAGGTGATTGCTCTAGCCATGATAATATTCTATAATAGTATCAATGTCCTATGTTAACTAAAGTATTTTCATTATAACTTCATTCTATTCTACTATACTGTATTGTGTTCACTAAATATTTTAATCTTCCACAATTTAGACAGCTGCTAGAGAGGAAATTCTTGCCAATGGAGGTAGCTTGTCGCATCACCATGGAGGTAATGTTTCTAGTTCTGAATTTTTAAGTAGCTTATGATGTTAGACACTTCAAGGATTTTGTGTTGCTTAATGAAATTTGGAAAATTATCTAAGGATGTAGTTTGAAATTACTCCCAAAATCCTGCTGACATCTTTGCTGACAGTCTTCTGTACCATTGCCAGTTTTCTCAGGTAAATCCAGTTAGGCCTGGCTGATTTGGTGTCAGACCATATTGCTAAAAATGTTGTATGCCCATGCAATATGCTCTTGGGCACCTGGTTCCAGAACATTGTATAAGAGTATGACATGCAAATGTGGTCAATCAGTTTATCTTGAATGGTTTATTTTAATTAGGGAGACACAGCTCTTGGGGTAGAGGCAGTATCTTTTATTAGTATTGTTATCTTGCAGTGTCGGATGGCAGGCTGTGGGTCAGGAGTGAGGGGCACTGGGTCAGGACTGGCAATCAATGTTTAATAATGGGCCTTGATACAAAGAAAGGTTGAGAACCACTGGTCTAAAGGCATTGGCAAACAAAACTCTTGGAGTAGAGGTGATATCTTTTATTTGACCAACTAAAGAGCAAAAAAAATTCTTTCATTGTGAGCTTTTGGGCCCAACCTTGTTCAGGCAAAGGAGAATTCAAAGATTATTGAAATTTCTTTTCTACCTAGGAGAAATTTTTTCTTGCAGAGGAGAGCTGAGAGATGGTAGGGTCCCCCTCAGTGGAAAAGTCCATTTGTTTTATTTAAAAAAAAAACAAACAAAAAACTGCTCTGTGAGTGCAAATTATGCAGACAGGCTTTTTTATTTTAATTTATTTTATTTTATTTTAATTAAGCACTTGAAGTGAGCACACTAGAAGAAAGGGACTGGCTGCAACTAGATCTGAACAGGTTACAGGGGTGAGTGGATGAGAATAGGATGGGTTTCAATATGGACAAGTGCAAGGTGTTGCACCTGGGGAGGAAAAACCAGCAGTATACCTACAGGCTGGGGGAACTCCCTTCTCATCAGCACAGAGGCAGAAAAGGATCTTGGAGTCGCTATTGTTTCCAAGATGAACATGGGCCACCAATGTGGGGACATGGTCAGGAAGGCTTAACTGCACCTTGGCATGCATCCATAGATGCATCATGAGCATGTCCAGGGAGGTGATCCTCTCCCTCTGTGACACTGGTCAGTTGGAGTACTGCAGTTGGAGTACTGTGTCCAGTTCTGGGCGCTGCACTTCAGGAGGGATGTGGACAGCACTCACATTATCAGGAGACAGCAGGGCAGGCCCTATGAGGAGAGGCTAAGGGACCTGAACCTGTTCAGCCTCCACAAGAGAAGGCTGAGAGGGGATCTGGTGTCTGCCTATAAACTTGCCAAGGGGGACAAGCAGGCAATGGGAGAGTCCCTGTTTCCCCAAGCGCTACCGCAAGTAACAAGGAGCAACAGCCGTAAGTTGACTGAAAGTAAATTCAGGCTAGATAGGAGGTGCTACTTCACAGTCAGGGTGGCTAGGAGCTGGAACCAACTTCCAAGGGAAGTGGTGCAAGCTCCTACCGCGGGGGTCTTCAGAAGGAGGCTAGATAGACACCTAGCTGTAGTCATTTGACCCCAGCATCCTTTCCTGCCCATGGCAGGGAGTTGGAATTGATGATCTGCTTAGGTCTCTTCCACCCCTACCAACTATGAAACTATAGAAGAATTGTGTTTTAGGTTAACAAACACCGAAACAAGCTAATAAGATCATAATTCAGTAACAGAATTTCTTGAAAAGTAAAGCTAGTACAAAAGCTTTTCCTTCTTGACAAGATTAATGTAGTTAAGACATCAATGCCACTGGCATGTTTGTTAATGATGGTAAAAGATTTTGTGTCTAGAGTAGTTCTGGTTATAGTGTAATAAATATTTTCCTTAGATATGCATAGAAGGGAGCACAGATTTTGTTGTGGATTGAGTTTGTTTTTTTCTAAAGACAGCTAGGACTTAAAAAAAAAAAAAAAAAAAAAAAGAAGAAGAGCAACAACAAGATTTTTCATACAACATTTTTGAAATCACAAACATACTTGAAAACAAGGTACTGTTAAACCAGAAAAAACACTTTTACAAAAAACATTAAGTAGAAGGCAGGGGAGGGTGGCACTTTAGTCAGGTTTTAAGTCAAGTTTAGAGTTCCACTTACAGGTGAGGTTGGGTGCCCCCATTAAAATTGTTCAGTATTTCCCATTCTAAGACTTCCGTTTTTAAATACTTATAACTGTGCCAGATTTTATCTGTTTAAGCTGAAATTTTCCATGATGAGTGTCTGCCTCAGGCTGAAACTCAGGAAAATGTCTGTTAAGATGGTTCTGCTTCTGAGAACATGGGGAAGGGATTTTTTTTTCTTGCTCTTAAGTACGTCCCATGATTTAAAGCTGGGAACTCCAAAATTTGGGAAGGGAGAGGCAGCTTTTGTCAAGGGATGTGCCTGTTGCTATCCCATGAAAATCCACAATCAAGTTTTACAAGCCTTTGAAAAATTGCAGTTCACGCATGCTTAGACTTTAGCTGCTAAAGTCTTCTAAGATTGTCCTCACTAAAGTAAGCTCCAGCCACTCCTGAATCTTACATGTGACCTGCTCATTTATATATACTTTATTTCTGCCAGGTGATTGCACAGCACTTCAGGGCAGGGAAAGATTTTCATTCTAATGACTGCTCCTACCTGCTTTGGGCAAGGGTAGAAGAGGTCACGGGAACTGAGAAGAACTGTCCGTCATCTGTTCTCAAGGCATCTACTTAACAAGGAGGAAGGGACAGTGTTTAAATGCAGAGGGGGGGAAAGTGCATACCAGGATAAGTCAGGAGGGAGGAGAGGACTGGGAGCTAGCAAAAGAAATGGATAATAAAAAGGAACTGGCTGAATTCCATCCAGGAGGAGCACACACCAACTGCTAAAACTTCCTTATCCTGATGAAGGGTTTTTGAACTCGAAAGCTTGCTTAATAACTATTCTCCATCTATTTGGGTTGGTCTAATAACAGATATCAAATTCACCCAAGGAGTCTTGTCTGGCTGAATAAAGGCAAACAAGGTTCTTTGGGTGAATCTGGTCTTTTATTAGACCAACTTAAATAGTTGCAAAATCTATTTTTGTTTGAAAAAAAAAATAGTTGGGAAAAGGGTTTTTTCTAACTATTTAAGTTGGTCTAATAAAAGATATCAGATTCACCTAAAGAACCTTGTCTGCTTATGCCCTTAGACCAACATGGCTACAACCTACACCCCTGGCTGAATAAAGACACCCAGACTAAAACTAGTGGGCAGAAGGAAAAAGAGCTGGGATGTGTGTTTAAGAAGGAACTGCCTGGACAAAGTGTCTAAAGAGCAATTATGGAGGTGTGAGACTTCCATTGACTCTTCATTCCATTTCAAGAAGGGGAGAGGCATACTATATGAGAAGCTGGGCAGATATGGGTATGAGGAAAGATATTAGGGTTGGATAATGAGCCTAGAGGCAAGGAGACTAAACTGAGATGAGCAATTCAGCTGAAGTTAATGGGAAATGTATGTAGCATTCTACAGTACTTATGTTTAAAGTATTCTAAAAGATGAAGTCCTAAGTGTGTCAAATTAGATGTTCATAGTTGACACTGGACATTAGCAGTTGCTTTTGTCTTTAATTTCTCTGTGCTTCACCTCCATCTATAGAGACACAACCACTCCAATTCAAAGAAGTGCTGTGAACATAAAATGTGAAGCACTCCGTACTACAGTGAGTACGATAGAAAGGTCCATGGAGAAATTTTTATAATTCTGTTTTTAAACAGAGCAGAGTTTAGATAATGTGTACTAAGTCATCAGGCTAACACCAAACAATGAGTGTAAACCAAAAAATTAAACAGCTGCTCACTTACATGCGCTGTTCATATTCTACTGGATGAGGTAGAGATCTTGTGGAAAATATAGTAGATGATTTATATAGTTAAAATGAGCACAAAAGAGAGAAGTTAAGATTGTACAGGATGCCTTTGATTTTTACATTTTCAGACTCTTGACCACTTGACTTTTTTTTTTTTTAACCTCAAGCTCTTTGAGCATCATGCCTTAAGTCATTTAAACTATGGCAAGGAGAAAAAAATGAATTCATTTGTAAAATTTACAAATGAGCCATCTTTACTTTATTAGATTTATAATGATTGATTTTTTTTCTGTAAATACTTATGTACATTGATTTGAATATGTATTGTCTCACTCAAAACGCTGATTTTTGACACCTTATCATGAATGGGAAAGAGGGATAGTTAATGAGCATCCTTTTTTGAGCTGTTAATGTTTCTGTGAAATGTTTTGAAGCAAAGATCCATCATATGTGTATGTAACCTCAAGTCTTTCACATATGTCAAGTAAATGTCTAGTGTGATAGGTATCTGCCCTGTATCCATGCTTTAAATTTTAAGGTCTGAGAGTAGAACTCCAGTGTTAAATTTATTTTTGTTTTTTATTTGTATATTTAGAATTTGAAATTAATTGTATAATTTTTAAATGTGATCTTTCCTTCCCTCTTCTGGAAATTGTCTGAGAGACTGCAGGCTGACAGAATAAGGAAAATAAAATGACTTAGGTTCAAGAATTAATAGTTAAACTTATATTGGCTCTACATGAAGCCCATAAGATGTAAGTTTGTGAGAGGCAAAAGTGATGTCATATAGGTATTTTTTCCTGGTCTTGAAGAGCTACAAAGTTACAGGGATACATCCAGATCTGTTTTCATTTGTGCTAGACTGTCCACTATTCTAAGTCTCTTCCAGCAGTCTGATATTGTTGAGGTCTGGATGGCAGAGCTGTTACAGCATGAAAGAACCAAAATGTAAGGGAGGATATATCCTTCGTATTTTTATAGCTGTGGATAAAGGATACTTCAAGCCATTTCATTTGCTTTAATCAAAATTGTATGGATTTGCATGGCATCATTACAACCTCCTTCTCTGTGTGGGTATCGTAATTACATTTCCATGTCCTTGTACTTGTGGATCTCTTTTAACTGTAACAGCGACTACATTTCTGTGTCTTTAACTTTTGGGTTTGGCTAAATTACAGCACACTTATAATTTTTTTACTCCTAATTTTCTGATTAATAGTCTCAACCTCAATTGTTTTTGAAGTGCTGTTTTATTTTCATGGGTTGTAAAAGTGAAAATATGCATGCTATAATTTTTTGAGGTACATAGTTCCTGTTGTAAATTAATCTAATGGTATTGTTTTTATTTACTGACCTTCGGGTCTTGTGGAGACATTCTCAGCACTGCTTTCAAGTTCTTGTCTGGGGAAAGGGAGAATATTGATGCAATTTCTCTTAGTGTTTGTCCTGTAATTGTGATTAATAACAGTTGCTTTCACTATCTGGAAACAGACAGGCTGGTTTGTCTGCCTACAATCATGCTGTGATGAATGGAGCTATTTTAACTCTGGTTTTGTGTATCAAAGAAAACAGATGTAGTCTGGGACTTGAGGCTATAGGAAATATCAAGCCTGCTTAACTCAGTCTTATACTTGTAAGGGAAGAACTGGTCAGTTTATGCAGCAAAGTTTGTACTAGAAATCTGTATAATTATAAAACTAATTTGTACATTTACAGGCATGTTGATTTGTAAAAGGGCTCAAGGTTTTGAGGTCACCGGATGAATTGAAAACTAATAAAACCGTATTAAACTCTTAAAAGTAATTTTACAAATAAATTGATTTTTGAAATGGATGCTAAGACCTTTCTTCCCCAATTAGTATATAATTAAACCATTTAAAATTCAGCTCTTGAAATTTTATTGAAAATGTGCCTAGATACAGTGGAAGAAATACCGTCATTTGATACATAAAACTTTTGTAAAAGCAAAACTGACAGTTCAGACCTCAAGTGTTTCAGTGAGGCAACAATGCAAAAGATGCTTTGTTTTTTGTATTGCATACTCTGGGATCTAGCCTGCAGGAAGAGTCATTCCCAAGAGAGGAAACGTACAAGTAACATCTAAACACTGGCCTTTTTCTAAACCATAAAATATGACAGTTTTAAAATCACGGATTTTTTTCTTCATTCCGTCATCTACATTTCATCCCAGAGGATTGGTTTAGTGTTTGCCGTCTTTTCTAAACCCTGTAGAACTTCACAGGGCTCTTTTTTTCCTTTTTTTTAATAGAAAACTGTCTGATATGATAAATTGATTCTATTTGTAACTTTAAATCAGTTTTCAGTGGTATATGGCTACTAAGAGAACTTTTTTTTGACCACTGAATTTTACTGCTAAAGTTTATATCCATTTTAGTAACCAGCAATAAACTTGCAAAAAATAATTTTGAACTTCATAATTTAATTTTAAAATGACATTTTTACTGGTAATGTTTGGGTTTAAACATCTGGAGATGTCAGAAGTGACTTTGTTATTACAGTCATGTACATCTGGTTCATAAATCTAGCAGAATTTTTAGTCTAAGTTGGTGTTGCTACAAAATTGCAGTCTAAGTTATCACTGTTTATGTCATTTTGCTGCGTTGGAAAGGTTAGGTATCCTCATAGATCTCATATAAAAGTAAAGCTGAAAGGGACCTGAAGAAATCACTTCCAAATGGGAATTGATTCTGACCTGGGTGTTGTTAGCACCCTGCTCTAACCAGCTGAACTAAAGAGTCCCCAATATCCTCTAAAGTAGCAGGGATTGGCCACTGCAAGAAGTATGTAGTTAGACTTTTGATGGACCCAGTGCCCTAATTCAGATACCTGTTGTTTACTGGAAAATTGATAAATACTCCAAAAATAAGGGTGTTAATGCAGTTGCCACTTGACCCCCTGTTTCCCCTGCTGATGATTCTCAGTTACCAACAGCAAATAAAAACACTAAATTAAGCACCAGACGAGGGCCAGGTAGATGCATGTGATGGCAGCGTTAACTCCTCTTAGGTTCTAGTCATGCTAACACAGCGGCTCTGGCAGCTGTGGCAATAAACTGCACGGACCAAAACCAGCCTACGTAAGTGGGTCTTCCAGTCCATGAGAAGCCTCGTGGGCCATATGACCTGTCTTTGCAGGCCAGATCGAGCCCAGAAGCTATATTTTGATATACCCCTGTTTTTAAAACGTCCATTGTTTTTCTTTGTAAAAGACATACAAAAAACTAGAACTCTTGTTTCAAAAATGATACCTTTTATTAGATGAACTGGAAAATGGCAAGAAAATTTGTCCTTTTCTGCAAGCTTTTGGGAATCAAAGTCCCTTCGTCTAAAAAAGACATTTATGATACTGGATCCACCTTCTTCCTTATCTGCCCACCTTAAGTCAGAGAAGATGGTAGGGAATCACTTTGAGCATCACTTTTTCTCTTGCTCCCCTGGTATCAGCAATAAGTCCTTTAAATATCCACTAGGCACGTTGATATCCAAGCTGGGTAGGCTGCCTGCAGGAACTAGTATGGTACTTACAAAGGTTTTTCAAAACAAATAAATTACATTCTTGCTCTCAAGAGTGTAGGTTGTTACACTGTTGGTCTAAGGACATAGGCAGACAAGGTTCTTTGGGTGAATCTGATATTTTTTATTAGACCAACTTAAATAGTTGGAAAACAATTATTAAGCAAGCTTTTGGGTTCAAAAACCCTTCATCAGGCTAAGGAAGTTTCTGCAGTTGATGTGTGCTCTTCCTGGATGGAATGAAAAGTAAAGAAGCCAGAGGCTGGGCTGGTATGCATACAAGACAGGTAATCAATGACAATGTAGACTGAGGAGTCAATGGGTGAGAGACGGGCAGTGTTGGGGGCGGGGGGGAGGGATGAATAGAGACATTGGATTTATGACACATTATAACCTGCCTGACATCTGACTCCCCAGGTATCTCTCCACTATTCATTCCCCCGCCCCTCTCTCTCTCTCTCTCTCTCTCTCTCTCTCTCTCTCTCTTCCCCCCCCCCACCTCCCTCTACTCCCACCACCAGCACACACCAACTGGAGAAACTTCCTTAGCCTGATGAAGGGTTTTTGAACTCAAATGCTTGCTTAATAATTGTTTTCCAACTATCAGATTCACCCAAAGAACCTTGTCTGTCCATTCTTGCTCTCATACATTTGTACACATGCTTACTCTGCAATATACTGATTCATTCCACTTTAAAATTCATTTAGTCAAATTTTAAAGTTCCTGTCACTGCAGATTCTATTCATAAGAATAAGATGTACTTTTAATTTGACTGCCTTCTACAGAGGTATGAAGAGAAATTCTAGGCAATTGTAGTCATGATACTACACAGCATTATACATTGAGAACTAGGCTTAATGCTGTCTTCAGTCATTTATACAATTAAAAAGTCCATTTGCATAAGTTACTTCCATTTATGCTGTTTTTCTGTTTTACTCCTTTAAAACACTAGAAAATTGTCACTTGCGCAGATCATATTTTGCACAAACATGCCTTCTTTAATTGATGTACATTTTACTAAACGGTTTTTATTTTCCATATTTTTACTTGCATCTGTTGAGCAGGGATCATTTAAAAAAAATAACTGGTCCTCTTTAGAAAAATCTGTAGTTACTCTTCAAGTGAAATGACATCGCCGCATGGTTGGGATTTGGCTGAATGTAGAGGCAGATCAAGTGAGTTGGTTATAGTTCATGATGGCAATTCTGGGCATGGCATAGAGGGAATGTAGCTCTGTCTCTGTGTCTCTCATAAGTGTTTAGCTCAAAATGGGGTTGTAGCCGTGTTAGTCTAAGGACATAGGCAGACAAGGTTGTTTGGGTAGATGTGGTATCTTTTTATTAGACCAACTAAATAGTTAGAAAAATTGTTCTTTGCAAGCTTTGGGGCACAAATACCCTTCTTCAGCCATAGGGAATGTCTGTATCTCCCCTCTACACCCACATCCAGCCTGTCTGTCCGCACTGACTCCTCAATTTACATCTGCACTGACTGCCTATCTTGCATGCATACCAGCCCAGCTTCTGGCTTCTTTACTATTCATTCCATCCAGGAAGAACACACATCAACTGCAGAGACTTCCTCAGCCTGACAAAGGGTTTTTAAACTCAAAAACTTGCTAAAAAATTTTTTCCAACTATTTAAGTTGGTCTAGTAAAAGAGAGATTCACCAAAAGAACCTCGTTTGCCTGTTGGTGTTTGTGTGCTTTTCCTAGGTAGAATAGAAGCCAAAATGCAAATTGCAGGTCTGTGAAAATGCAAATGTATGGCACTGAGGTTCAAAGGGAACAGAAGACAATGGGTGTGCAAGGTAGTTGAGGTGGGAGGAATGGGGAAAGGGGAGAAGGTGATAAAATGTAGCTGGTAAAATGCAGAAAGGCTGTCTGAGGTTATCAGATGTCAGGCAAATTATATAATGTGCCATAAATCCAATACCTGAAAAAGTGTTTTGTAAATTCCCTTTGAGGATTAGAACTGAAATATTGGAGAGGGAGTGTGTATCTTATGAAAAGTATGCACCTAAAGCTAATTTAGGTATTTTTGTCTGTGATAGATTTTTTGGTATGCATGTTTTCTGGTACACTGTTTGATTTCTCCTACATATTTTCTATCGGCATTTAGTGCACTGCGTGAGAGAGACACTTACACTTACACTTTCAGAAAAGCAGTAAGATCCTGGAATGGGGATGGTTGTGTTGTAGGGTATAGTATTGTGAGGGTATTGGAGATGTGGTGGCAGGTTTTTTACGTTTTTTTTGTCTCGTCATGGTCTGGATCCACTCAATGTGCTTTGTGCCATAGGAAGTTTGCTTCTGGTGATGAGGTTGGCAAGGTTAGGTGCTTGTTTAAAGGTTAGGATGGGTGGTTCTGGAAAGAGCTTTTTAAGAGTTGAATCTTCTTCTAGTTTGGGTTGTAACTGTTAGAGGATTTTCCATATAGGGTCCAGAGAAGGATGGTATGCTATGTGCCTATCCTCTACCCGATCACTTGTTCTCATATGCCATATTCTTCTATAATCTTTCATTTCTTTTATATGGTGCTTTTTAGGGCAAGATTTGCCTTCCTCTGCTTTTTCAGAACAGTTTTCCAATATAAATGAGGACTTTCTTGGACTCTGAATTCTGAAATGCTCCTTTGAGTTGTATTTGCCATTCAAACAAAACTGCCAGATACAGGATACCAATACATATTTCCTACATATTGGATTTATCTATCCCTGCACTTTAACGTGCAATAGATTATTTTACTGCACATTAATAGTCTGCTGGAGTGTGGTAATTGCTGCACTCCAGCAGACTCCAGCATCATGTGTATCAATGTCCTTGCACTGAAAATAATGGCAGGGCGTTTTAAAGCTTGTTTGACAAGCTTTAGTTAAAGTATCCTCACTGCCATTTTTCAGGCTGCAGACACTGATACAACGTGACTCAGAGCCACTCTAATTAAAACACCTCCTGGAGCATGTGTATAAATGTTGAAAGGTACTGAATTTAATGAATGTTAGAAAAGTTGCATTAATGCATATATAGATGTATCTACTGTAGCATAACTGACATAAATTGCAAAGCAGGTATTCTTCAGTCTCTCAGAATTGGATTTGACTTTTTTTCCATAATACGTTACTGGAACTAATGAGACAACCTTTTTCTATTAAACTCCTAAGTCAGTGAGGAAAGATTCTTCCAGTAAGATTAGCAGTTAAGTTACTGTAGAGACAGCTTTCAGCTCTTACTAAAAGTAGCAGCTGGGTAAAGTCTTATCTTTTCTAGGCCACGTGCTGTTATCAGCCCCTTTTGAGAGGGTAGTAGACATACTGTGGGCCCGTTTTGGGCTGTGGGGGCTAGGCCATGGGGGTGAAGATTCAGGTAAACCTACATTAGATGCATCTGGAACCCCAGCTTGCCTTAAATCCATTCTGCCCAAACTGCATTATGCGAGACGCATACAGTGCAGGTTGGCCCACATCTGCCTTTTTTGGATGCAGTCCTATTAGGTTGACCCTCAATTACAAATTTTGCCCAGTGCCCACAAATGTACCTTCTTGTTGTCACATTCTCCCTGTCATCATATCCTTGAGCATATTTCCTCAAGGATGAGTCAGGAAAGCCCTTTTTTGTCTCACTTTTCCTCCTCCTCTTACCTAAGCAGTAGGGCTGTTGCTTAGGTAACACAGTCCCCTTCTGATGAAAGCAGCATGCAGAGAAAACTGCAGTCAGGTCTTTGCCAGGCAGAAGAGCATCTTTGGTGCCTACATGAAGCAAAATAGCAGTTTTCAGTCCAAAACATGGATTTTGATTCCAACGAGACAAAAAATGCCTGATTCCATGAAATTCTGTTTTTGTTGCATTTTCAAAGTATATCTGATGCTGTATATCCAGCCTTGCACAGTTGATGCTTTAGTGTTTGGAAGCACCAGCAATTTTACATAGTCTGTGCTACACATGTTTTCAGGAAAGGGAAAAACACAACTGATTCAACACTAGTTTTATACTTAAGAACTGAAATGCTGTTGCCACAAGTCAGATGGCTTGACACTTGATTCAAAGCCTCTATTCTGCATCTTCCAGCTTACACCAGTATGCTGGTCTTTGCCATGCTACTGTATTAGTACAGTATAAATTACTAACTCCAATGCATGCAATACCTGCATGCATTTTTACTTGGGCCTCTAGCCCAGCATTGACCAGGCTCAATCCTCAGTTAAAATTTTAAGGTCCAGCAAAGCCAAATATAGTGGAAAATTTGGTTGGTAAAATATAAAAATCTACTCTTCTGGACAAACACTTAAGACGCTGCTTTTCTTTGTGCTTTAATTGTTTAGCAACACTCGTTTTAACATTCAGAATATATTACGTGCCAACTCAAAAGTTGTCCATGAATTTTTCAACGTGCTGTCCCTGTACCTTGGTATCTTTTACATCCTCAGAAATGGCTGCTAACAGAAGTTCTTCAAACACATTTAATTAAAAAAAAATTATAGGTACCTACAAGGAGAGGTTAGTCAGAGGTCCTGGCCAAAGAGGGTCTTGCATTACAATCTAAAGGTTGCCAGAACTTTAGGTTTGGTTTATCAGACAACAGGACTCTGAGATTGTTACCTGTCTACCTTGGAGTGCTGCCTTCAGGCACAGCTTCCTTATAATACAGTTAAAGGTTCTTGGGCTCTTACAGACCATTGAATTCCTCTTCTGAACAGAAAAGCACAGATCATAAGGTGTAGAAATGAACAGTATTCTGCATTAACTGAAGATACTTTTCAGTAATTGCTTCAAGTAGAGCACATGGCAATCATAGGGCTTGATTACTACAGAGACTGGATTACTGTGGTAAAATCCATCTCAAAGGAACAGTAACAACTGGAAGAGAAACAGCTTGCTAAAACGGTTGCCTGAGGCTCCAGGAATAGCTTTGGATTCACTGATAGGGAGCATGTGAATCACTGCCAAATGTTCAACATGTATTTGGCTGATGTATGCACATCCTCCAGTGCAAGGACAAATGGTGCAACAAATGATCTCACACAGTGAATGCCCCTGAAATTTTCCTCGCTCTGGACAAGATCTTAATGTTAGATTTTTTTATTTGCAGTTAATGCACAAAAGATTTAGAATACCTCTATGCACCTCTACCTATATCTCACTTCAGAGAAGTTAGAGGATGATGTTGATAACTCATTTTTATTAAGGAATATTTTGATTTTTCACTGATTTCAACTGAAATAGGATGCTGTATCAGCACATTAGGCATTCATCAGCAGGACCGGTAGATACTGGTTTGGAAGTGCACTGTATTTTAATTATATTGGCTAGGGGAGAATCCTGTAGTACTGAATTTTGTATATGTATATGGTTCATGGACCTCAGCCACACTTCTGGGGAAAGGTGTTACAAAAATTGCCTACAAATGTGTAGGCCTAGAGAAACTGTGTGGCTATTGCAGCTCATTGATAAGACATCTATATAATATTTGTTGAATTTGCCCTGCTCAGTATGCCACTACTACTTGTTTCTAGGAGTGGGCTTTTTTCATTTATCTTAGTTTCAAAATCAACCCTGTGACCTTCATCTTAGACCACTAGTCTGAAAGTCTTAAAAGAATGTAGCATCATGGTGATGCCACATACCATGTGAATGGTTTTGTCTAATAGGATTAAAGGGAAGGGAGGGCAGGACCAAGGAAGGGTTATGATGATGAGATTTTGATAAATATTCAAACTCTATGCAGCATAAGATATGTACATTACTACTTGCACACAGGTCCATGTATTGTATGTAAGTGGTTTTTCAATGTAACCCTTTAAATACAGAAGCTTAAAATTATTTACACTTTCCTTTGTTATAGTCCTTACTAGATTAGGTTCAAAGATCTAAGTTCTGTTTTGGAAGCAAAGGCTTCCTTCAGCTTCCAGTTTTCCCCTAGTCATTTTTACAACTGCCTCCAAGTTATTCTTGTAAGTAAGAAGCTAAATTACTTGTGTTCAGTATAAACATTTATTCCTTTTTAAGCATTGCTGTTCCTTTTTTCCCCGTCCCTAAAAGCATGGGCATGTATGTCTGTGCTTTGTAGACCCTAAAATGTTTGAAGTGCAAGCCCTTTTACATGGAGTAGGTTAACTTATTTTCTGATGTGATAGAATATTAGGTACAGAGAATGAATGAAATAGCTAAGGTGGAAATAAACCTTGAGTAAGATTCTAGAGGAGAAATGCTTCTTGTGTAGGATAGCAAAGCTCTATACCCAAGCCTGATTGTTAGCCTTTTTCTCGACTTCTTTGCCCTTGTAATTGTGTGAGAGATGCAGCTATAGGGAACAGTTTAAATTCCCTAGTAATGCTTCTTTAACATCTTAGTTTTTAACCCCTTGATACCTCAAGTTGTAATAGTTGACAAGCCTATGTAAAGTCATTAAAGTGGGCAGCAGGAGCTCACAACCTATTGCCACCAAGGGGTTAAAATCATATCAAATATGTTCATGAAGGACCACCAATATATGCTGTACAGCTTTTTTACTTTCCAGTTCACTAATCAAATGTATGTTAGATTTATTATTGTAAAAGTATAAACCATAGAAAATTTGACAAGATAGATGTGTAAATTATCACTTTGACAGAACTAATGATGCACTCCAAGCACCTTCTGTTTTCCAGCACTTGGTGAGCGACTTCATTAAATATGCAACGGCTGTTTGGTAGCTGCTCAGACAGTAGTTTGGTTCCTCATGGAATTGCATTATTACTGGAGGTGTTAGAAGAGGCAGGCATGCTAGCTGTTGGGCATCCTGCTGTGGTTCTAATGTGCTCCATCTTGTTGGAGCAGTTGTTTGCAGTCTTTTCAGGACAATTACATCCGTAACCACAGGATACGTTCACTGAAACTACATTACAGATAACGTTTGAGAATGTCAATGACTGCTCTTCAACTCCTAGTTTGTAACAGCTAGTGTGGGTGGCATGAAGTGTTGGTCAAGCCATATACACAGTCATTATAGTTTAGTTAATTAAACTTAAATATCTAGGAGACAGTGAAATTGTAATGACAGTTTATTTAGAGAGGGGGATTTCTTATCACTATAAAGTAAGATTGACAGATGTTTCTGCATCATATGAATACTTAATAATTGTACTATTAATTGGAATATTTGCTTATTATTTATATACCAGTATAAACAGTGCATTTGACAATATTTCAGGTTTGGTTTGTTTGGTTGGGGGGGAAGGTTGCATTATTGTACATAGTATTTTTTTCAGTCACCATTGTGTCTAGCTTCTATTCCTTAAGGTATAAACAAAAATATTCTTTTCCCCAGTGGTGTCCCCATCATTTATTATTCTAATGACAGTTTGATAGTTACCGTGAGAATGGGACACAAAGATGTCTTGAATTTAGTTTCAAATACTCTTAAAGGTTTTCGAGACAGATGTTATAGTATATCAGCACATACTGACAAATGGATTGTGTCTTAGGCTGACATGTTAAATACTACACTGTCTTGAATGAAATAATGTCCCCTATTTTGAATGACCTGTTAAATCAGGGTTGATGAGTTAGTTAATAAATGAATATCCCTTTAACTTGGTCATTTAAGTTAACCATTATTAGGACTTGTTTGTGTGATAAAAGTTCTAAATTACTAAACTTTTCTCCAATAAATGTAAATCTAACTGTATCTTTTATAGAACTGAGTCCATAAATATCCATTTTAATCTGAAACCTAGACTTCTTTATGCTCTTCTGTGCAACTATCAAATGTATTTAATACTTGTAAAATTTTTCTAAACTGAGACAGTGTTTTAGGTAAATAAAACTGAATTTTTACCCTCTCATTTTTTAAACTTCAGTTTAGAAAGTGGTGTTGATACTAGATATTTGGTTAACTCTGTTTAAAACAAAAGTTTTTAAGTTCACTTGCTTGCTTGGTAGCTTTATGCAGGGAAAATTATTTTTAAACTAAGCAGAACATTTTTTATGTGCTTTTTACTTTTAATCATTTCCTCTCAACACTTTTTTAAATTCCCCATTATAGTGAGGTTCTGGGGACTTTTTAAAATTTATATAATTACTATTTGTAATATGACATATCTCAACCTAGCTTCATCTAAATTTCATAGTTTGAAAAGAAAGTAGACAGCATGGAACACAGGCTTCCTCTGGGAGTATACTGAGCTTAATGAGCTTGATAGTCTGGTGGGCTCAATAAATCATATAAAGCAAAACATTTCTCATTTTTGAATAAAAGCATTTATCACACAGTGTTTATTCATTCATGGTCACAAGATTGATTGGCTTCTAGTATCATACCATATATTGAAACGTTTTGTTTTTTGTTTTTCCAGTGGGGAAATTGCGGAAACAGTGGATGAAGGAGACTATCTCTGATGTTGGATTGGGAATGCTTAGGTCTGTCAAAGAATACGTGGACCCTAATAATATCTTTGGAAACAGAAACCTTTTATAAAACCACTTAAGGTCTGATGTACTAAATTTAAAAATGACCGTCAAAATTCCTTTTAAACATTTTCATTGTATTGGTATCCCAGTAATCAAATATAACATGGACTAAACTATAAAAGCTAGTATTTTTCTTACTTTTATTTTCCTCCAGTAAAATGTAAATGTTCATTGTTTAATGTTTACAGATTTACTTATGCTCCTAAACTTCTCAACAGGCATCCAAACAGAGTTGTATCAAGGTATTTTGTCAGCCTGGAAATGCAGATTTGGCATTTCAGGTTGGGTTAGGCAGCACAGCTGATGATCGTAGTTTCCATGTTGGATACAGCCAGCTGTTTTTTTTTACTAAGCCATCCCCTACAAGGCGAACAAAGACTGACACCAGTGGTTTCTACAGAAGCAGCTGCTCACCCAGCCTCTTCCTAGAGGAAAGCTGCTAGGAAACAGATGAGAAGTGGATTACATCAAGGAATGCTTCTGTGTGCTGAAAGGTCGAGTGTGTAGCAGATCCAGAAATGTGTAAAAGAATAAACGCAGACTTTGTTTAGAAGATTAGCATGCTTCTATAGAATATGTGGCTTGCCAGTCTCCTGTTCAGCATCAATGAAAACTATGAAATCTTTGAGAACTCTTCTTGTTGTCTGAGTTTTATATTTGTATTGCTGGGATAATCTTTAATATATCCTAGATAGTTATAAGTTTTGTACAGAACAGCAGACATTTTTCACTGTATGTTACAAACAGGTTTGTTTATATAAATTTGCCTTCATCACTGCAATCCTAATGTGTCTGGTTTCACTTCCTTATTTTTGCAGAGATGTGGAACAAACCCTTTTCCAATAGAAAATATGTTTTGGTTATTTTAAAATAAAAGTTTTCCCAGCACTATGTCATTTGAAGTGGTCTCAACAGTTTTAGAGTAAAATGGAAAATATACTGTTATCTTAAAATGAAGTTTCCAGTTTTAATATTCTGTAACTTCTTATGGCCTTTTTGAATTATTGGTTTATTTGATGAGTAACTACAGATATAATCAGTGTAATCAACATGCACAACTTTTCTTAGTCAGTGCAACTATCAGTCACTAAACATTTTTACATTGAAACCTAGATCTTGAAATTAGCAAAATGAAAACTTAAACTATTTGCTGTCAATATTCAAGACTCATATTTTAAGTGCATTCTTTTCTTAAATTTGCCAAGTTTTTGATATCTAAAAGACAGTATAGAATTGTATAGTAATATAAAATACCATTTTTTTTTTTCCTTTCAGAGGGTATACTGTCTCTTTAGTTAACTAACTTTACAACTCTGAGCAATTTGGACTCCTTTTTATATCTGTAATAAACTAAGGAAAGTTTAAAACTGTTTCAAAATACCATCTAATTATCTGTTAAATTTTAGTAACAAAACATTGAAGATTATAATCTATATGATTAAAAAATATAGTGTTGAACCAAAAAGTTGATACTGTTTTAAAACTGATTTAGGCTATCTAATTAAAAATAATCTAAAAGATCATGAATACTCAACAGCACTTTAAACTGTATGAACTCAAGTGGATACCAAATTAAAACAACACAAATATGTCCACAGGTCACAAAATGGGAAATAATGATATTTTAATGCAGGTTAGAGGGTCTTTTTTTAATGGACTTTGTTTCATGTAATTTATGTAGAGGAAAAAAAAAAAGTGAATCTAGTCTCCTGAATCTTATTTTTAAAGTTTTGGCCCATGGAGTTCATATTTCAGCAGTACTCAAATTTGTATTTGGTTCTAGGAAATTCTGATTTTCAGCACTGTATGTGGCTAAGTGTTCCTTATTCAATATCTATACCAGGTACTTATCAACAAAGTGAATTTGTAGAGCAGTGGTTTTTAACCTGTGGTCTGTGGACCCCTGGGGGTACACAGACTGTCAAAGGGGTCTGTGAGAGATGACTATGATCAATTAAAAGTATGTGAATACTCATACTTACAAAGGGGTCTGCATCTCTATTTGAAATTTTTTAGGAGTCTGTAACTGAAAAAGAGTTAAAAACCACTGCTGTAGAAGGGCGTATGGGTGTGTCTGTGCGTGTGTATTTAATGCAGAAGGTTTCTCAACTTTGCATGCTATACCAATGGTGATTACATGCTGGCAGCCAGAATCCTGCTGACTGTTAGTGTCACTCTGAAATGCATTATAAGTGAGTAATATGAAAGGTTTTTTTCTTATGTGCCTGAATATAAGCATAGCATGTCTAGCTATGAAGAATCATAACACTGAAGGAATGTGTGCAGATAGTTGAAAAATTGCTTCTTGTATGTGGCATGTGACAGCACATGCAGGATTAAAGCAACAAGGATTTGACTTCCTCATGGTCATTTTGAGCTCAGTATGAGCTAGTGTACTCCTTCCCCCCCCCCCCCCAAAAAAAAACCTTTTGGCTCATTTTGAATGAAAGTACTACTGTTTTCCCTCAGAGCTACCTTTCTAACCCATGTTGCCCATCTTTTCTAATGTTGATAAGTTACACAGATAATTTTTTTTCAATGTGGCTGCCAAGAAATAAAACCAAGTGACTTGGAAAGTGGATGTTATGAAGTAGAAGCTCGCAAACCACGCAAGTTAGTTATGTCTGTTTAATATGATGAAATAACAAAGGCTCTGGTGTGCAAATATAGCAATGGATAGGCCTGAGAATGACATAGTAGAACTTTAATGTGTGCACTTAATAATAACTGCCCCTTGGTAAAACTATATTTTACTTTCTTCTCTCTGATTTTTCTTTCTTCTAAATGGTTTCTTATGAGTTATTCAAAGCTTAATAAACCCTGGCACCTCTAAAGAATACGTGACCTGCGTAATAGCTCAGAAGGTAAGAAAATGAGCTAAATACTTACCTTGGATCTTGTATTTAGTACACCTACAGGAAACGATTACAAAAGGGATGAATTTCCCTCAAAACAAACCTTTTATTTGTTCCCTATATTTAATACTAAAATAAGTCTTCCAACATGCTTCCCCCTTCTCTCTGCTTTTTTCACATAGGCTTTATTTGTTATAGTCACAGTCTATTCAGAGGTTGAGTTTGGTCTATAAAGATCAGGTGTCTGTCTTGGAAGGGGCATATTAATTGGCTTTTCATTTTGTGGAGTACTATGGCCATATTTTGGTTCAATTCAAGAGGTTTTAACTAACTTTGTTATTACTTGCATTTTTAAATGAATAAAAAGCTGCTATTTTTCTTCTGCTTTTCAGTAAGCTTTCAAGGCCAGAGAATAAGGATGTTGACTGTTACATCTATTTAATTAAAAAAAATTGTTTGCTCATGCAAAAATTTGGGTGGAATGTCATTTACACAGAATTTCTTAGGAAGTAACACACAGGTTTACAACTTGACAAGCCAGAAGAAACAGCAATTCTTTGTGGCTTTGTCTATACTGTGGATATTACTGCTAAGGATAGGTTGCATATAGAGATGTCACCTTTCTCTTAAAACCCTGAACAGAGACCAAGCTAAATGGTTCATCCGTACAAATATTTATTAACTGAAACCAACTTAACAAAAGACGCAGGGATGCATTGGCACTGAATTTCAGAAAATGTAAGCTGTTTTTCTCGGTCTTGGAAATTTGTAACTATATCAAGGTTGTAATTCAACTTTCTGCTAATTAAGCCAAATGGTGTTTGTCATTTAGTGTGAGATTTAACTGTAAAACTGAACTGCAGTTGTAATGTTAAGAGATTATAGAAACTTATATTAATAATAAAAAGAAAATGGGCCTAAACAATCCTGTGTTTTCTTTCTCAAGTGATCATACATAATATTTTTTCCTCACATTTGTCTTTTTTGATTGCCTTAAATTGACCATCCCACCCCCGTAACAGTTGTGCCAGCAGGTAAGCATTCATAGAGAATGAACTCAAAATATCGTGTTTCTAATGCAAAATCATAAAAATAAAGGAAATACAATAATGAAGACTTTGTACCAGTATGCTGTATTTCAGATAAAGTAGAAAAATATCTGTAATCACAGTATTCTGTGAAGATAAGAGCTAGTTTCTGCATTACTTTCAGAAAGCAACTTTTATGTTTTCATTGCCCTCTGCTGGACAAAAGAGAATCACTTTATTGGCTGTACTAATAGTCTTGTGAAAGGTCTTGTCAGAAGATAGAGTGCATAGTAATTTCACTCTACTTTTCTCACACACACTATTTCTTATTACTCCAAAATGCCACTTTTGTAGTAAGTTAGTTTTATTGTGCTTGTTACTATGTGGAAATTTGTTAGACAGAATCATCAGCAGATTTGAGACTTTTTGAAGTCTTTATACATGCAGTCTTCAATCGTGTATACATTTGAACACAAAGGTGCATTTTTCTTAAGCGTTCTGCATCATTAAATCGTTCAGATTTGCTTGATGGATACTTTAAGAGATTTACAGTAATGTAATTGTGATTTTTTTTTTTTTTTGGTTAAGCTTTTTAAACTGCAAAACATGTAGGTGGAGAGAGAAAAGACTTACTAAATTGTATAATTTAGTTCGTTAAAACTTTTGTAAACATTGTAAAGTTTTAATTTGGAAAAATGAGCTGTCCTTCACATTGCCTCTCGAGAAAGGGAACTGCATCTACCAATTAAGTATATAATTTATCTCCTAAATAACTTGGATCCAAGTGTTTTTAATTGGGTTCAAGTCTACAATGAAAATACTTTGTACTTTTCCTAGGACCTGGTCCAATTTGCATCAAATCCAATATATATACTTTGGCTTCTTAAATTAACTTATATACTCTATATAAATAGTCTGTATGGTTGCTGGATGAATATATTAAACAGGTTCAAGATAGCTCTTGTATCCAGGCTAGGTACAGACAATCAAAAAGACCAAGTCAGAATCAATCTAAGTTATGTAGTGTTATGTGAGCAGCATAGTGTAGATTGGTAGTGAACAGAACATATTCAACCTTTGCTGTGGGGTGGGGAGAGCAAATATTAGACCAAGTTCTGCCATTTTTAAACCAGCATGTGTGTGCCAAACTTTTTGGTTATGGGTATAGACCAGTTTTCTGTGCCAAACTTCTGTTATAGATATAAACCAGTTTTTGATCACTTGTACCAATAAAAGTGTAATATCTGTGCGTGGCCCCCGTGTCTGTCACATGCCACACAGGTTCCTGGTTAATAGAATATCTGCCCATATTTTACTGCCCTATATTGGTTCCCATCAGGTTCCAGGTTTTCTTTAAAACTGTACTTGGTTTAAAGAGCACGAATGGCCATTCATTCTGATCTGTCTTATCCCAAGTCTTTTACTGAGATCAGGCAGATCATTGGCAAAAATGAATTCTGTTTCATTGTAAAATGTAAGTTGACTCTTCTTGTATTTCCGATGCAAACAATTTAATTAGAAAAGTAATGATAAATTAACAAATCTGCTCTGTGTTTTAACTTTCAAAGGAACATATTTTAAATCTTGCAATAATCATGAATATTTTTAACTGTTTCTTGCACCTTGGCAGTTCAGTTTTACATAGCCTAACATTGGGCTGGCTGCTCTTAAGAGCAAATTATGAAGGGACAAGAATTCCAGGAACTGGGGGACCACTGCCATACATCTGAGTGCTTTTGGAAAGTGGACAGTCCATTAACCTCTTAAATCAGTGGTCTCCAACCTTTTGAAGTAGGAGATCACTTTTGGCATTTAAAAACAACCCAAGATGTACTGTGCACCACCACCACCCCACCTTCTCCCCTGCCCAGCCGGTAAGTCCGTGGAGAGGAAGGGGGGGCAGATCGAGGCAGAGGGAGAGAAAATTATTTGGGGGTGCACCTCCCCAGCAGCTAAGTCCCACCCTGCCAGGGCCCCACTCAATTTACCTCCGCTTCTGCTCTGTGGCCTTGATCTAGCTCCCGCCCTTCCCTCCCCCATAGACTGACCTGTTGGGCTGGGAGTCAGTGCCCCCCTCCCCCACCTTAAGATCCACTGGTTGGTGACCAGTGTCTTAAATGATTCTCTTGATAGTGATGGTTTAAGAATATTGTTGAATGCTGGCTAAAGAGTAGTGGCAATGTAAATTAAACATTAGTGGTAATGTTGATTAAAGTGGATTCACTTAGGCCCCCCCACTCCCATTAAATGTTGAAGAAAATGTAAAAGCTCTGTGTGCACACTCGCAGTCCTGCTCACCTGTTGCTGTCCAGCTATTCATCAATCCTGAATAGATGAAATCCTGAGGATACGGGGGTAACAAGAAGGGGCAAATACAGCAAATTACCTTTTATTCCTTTACCCAATGGCAGTAGCCTTCAGCATTTCCTGGTTCAGGTCTATTAGTGCTGCTGGCCAGGAAATTCTTCCTGTTCAGAGGCAAGGGTTATTAACTGCTTTGAAATATCAAATGACTTGTGTTTGCCCAGCAAATGCACAGCAGCTGGATAAATAAATGTAGAGATGAGGGAATAAAAACTTTGCAGTTACAGAATCTGTCTAATACTAAGGGCCTAAATGTAGTGAATGATTTGATTATATGAAAAATTCAAAAAAAAAAAAAAAAAAAGTTTTAGAATGCTAGCTGTTGTCAAGCCTTGCCAAGGCCCTTGCACCTTGTTTAATGTACAAAACAAGAGGAAAAACTAGACTTGGTTATTCCTAGACCTGGTTCAGATGCTTTTTTTTTTTTTTTTTTAAGAGCGAACAAGAGTAAACGAAGAGGTGTTTTGCTCAGTTGTCTTGTTGAGTAAGGAACTTGGCTTTATTAACATAGGGGCAGTGTTAGAACCTGCTTATGCTACTGCTTTTTAAGCATGTTATGGCAGATTCCCTTGTTTGGTTATAATGATGATGAGGTGTCAGTTGCTTCAGGTCATGCACTGGTGCTTCACCACACACCTGCATGAAAGCATAGTAGAAAACTAGTGCTGGGGTCCCAGTTACATGTCTAGCAGTGCATAAAGGGACTATAGTCAGACAACCTAACTTACAAAAAGGTGCAAGGGAAGAATAGGAACTTTCAGGGAGAAGCATGGGTTGTGGGTGAGAGAAGGAGGAATTAAGTAGGCACCAGGAAGTTGATATGTGTTCAAATGGCTAGGATGATAACTATTAAGACACCATGGGCTTTCCAAGCATGGAGGTCTTTCACATTAACCAGAATGTGGTGAAGAAAAGACTTGATTATTATAGCCTGAGAAGATGAGGTAAAGGAAAGGGCAGTTTGTAGTGTCTGTAAGTTACTGAAGAAAAGAAATCAGGCTTTAGAGCTAGGGACAGAAATTACACACAAACCAGTATATAAGTGACCAGAAACTAGTTCAAATCTGTAACACAGCTGAAGTTTAGTTGTGCACATAAGCCACTTTCAAATGGCTCAAACCAATTTAAGATAACCTGGATGGATGTAGTGTCAGGCTGAATTTATTTAGGTTAAATTGGTTTATTGAACTTCTGTCCCAGATCCCCTTCAGATTTAAGTTAACTCTCAGTCCCTGAGCATCCCAAGATGCTTTGCACCTTCTCTACAAACCACGCCACTTTGAAGAGTAGGCAGGCTAGCCTGGTCTGCTCCAGCCAAGCAGGGAGGCATGCTCTAGCACTCACTGGTTTCTGATCTGAGTTACTACAGACATATGACTGCATTTCTGAAATCAAAAGTGAATGTCTGTTCAGTTGTTTATTGGTTCAATCTATGCAGTTTAGCCTACCCTGCGAAGATTGGATCAATTCAGCCTCAGGCTTTTTGACTGTCTGTACTTGACCTAGAAGATGGATTGAACTGCACGTGACACCAGGATTAGGAATGCAAGATAAGCCACTAGCTTGTGGCATTTGGATTCTAGACTCTCTGCATGTAAAGTAAGTGTGCTCTATATATAGCCCAAACAAATCTTCTTTCCTATACTTTTGTCTGCTCATCACACAAATTAATAACAAGGCAATGCCCAGGAAACCAAGGGGTTTGTTAGCTAGAGAGGCAGAGCAAAAACAGTTAAGCCAGTAGTGTCTCGTGCCTTTGCTATTCTGGCTAAATTACACTAAAATCAACAGTAGCTCACAATAGCCAGGAACTTGACTGATATGGAAAAATAATTGATTTTAGGATAGCAATAAACCTGCTTCCTTAGTTTAAGAGTTATTTTAAATCACATAAAAAGGAAATCTGTGTCTCTTCAATGGTAGAACTATATTCGGTAGAATGATATTCTGCTTTATGCACGTGGTGAAAAAGGTTCCTCTGATTTCCGTTCCCCCCCCACTTTTTTTTCAGTGCATTTTGAAAGGATTGGCCACACATCTGGGTTTTAGCTGTCACCATTCAGGTGTTTGCTGCTGAATACATTATTCACTGGTCCTCTGAACCATTCCACAGGCTTAACCATTTTCATGCAACACCTGTTTAAGTAAGCGTGTATAGAAAAGCCAGAATTTTGATTACGGGTATTACAATGAAAATCCAGTTAATGTTTGTCCACTGATTTGAAAATGTACAGTAAAGTAAGAATTAAGGTGGGGGGGTCATTTTTTTAAACACTTATACAATGAAGTGCTTTAGATCAGAAGATCACACTTTTGCTGTGAATTAAGTTATTTGTGCTTTGGTAATGAATCACAGCTACATACACAGATGTAGTAATCTTCAACCTACATCATACTGTGACCTTCAACACCTAGGTGCAGAAATAATACACAAACTGGTATAAGTGATCATAAACTGGTTCAAATCTGTAGTACAACAGAACTTCTTTGCACAAAAACTGCTTCCAAAATGTCCAGAAACTGGATGGATGTACTTTCAGACTTAATTGATTTAGGTTAAATCAGTTTCTTTAACTTCTGTCCCAGACCCCTCCAATTTCAAGTTAATTTACAGTCCCTTGGCATCCCAGGATGCTTTGCACCTTCTCCACAAACCCTGCCTTGCAGGTCGAGTAGGTTAGCTTTGGCTGAAGGCTGTTCTAGCTGAGCAGGGTGGTGTGCTCTAGCATAGCCCAGCTTCTGGCCTGGGCTACTGCAGGCATGTGACTGCATTTCTGGAATCGAAGTGAATGTCTGTTCACTTGCTTATTCATTCAATTTATGCAGTTTAAACTAACCTGCAAAGATTGAATTGATTCAACCTCATGCTTTTTAACTGTTTGTACTTGGCTCTAAAGGACCCGCTTGTTCCTTGAACTAAAGAATATTTCTTTAATAATAAGATAGCAATGGGCTGTAAGATAACAGCGGGTCACAGGGTCCAGCTGTTATCAACCAAAATTGCCCTAGTGGGGCAATTTTGCTTGCAGTAAGGGGCCTGTATAATCATGGTGCTATTACCAACTATGTGTAGAGGGTCTGATATTCAAAAGATCTCAACCCAGGTACCAGTTTTTCTGATGAATTTGTAGACCTGCAAATAATTTCAACTGATCTTACGCCTTTAATTTTGGAATTAAATGTGATAGCATTTACTTGCTGTGCACCTATCTGCTTAAAAAGAAATGAAAATAAATACACTAGGATAGATCCTGTGGGCTGTTGCCTTCATGTAATACCTTAGAAAGAGAGGATGTGTACTTTTGTATTCTGCCTGGTAATGGGCCAGATATGTCTTGGTATTTGAGGTGTAGAGAGCTTCTATATCTGACTCGTGCTTTACTATTTTTATTTATCACTGATGCCAGTTCTTATACTTTTTGGCAAATTTAAGCAATGTTGGTCCCTGTTACAGCCAGTCTGGCAATGAGATGCTACAGCCTTCATAAAATTTCCAGCCCTGTCCAGGGGAAATCTTCCTTCTTCAATTTTCCACATTTTTCTAGAATAGAGGAGGTAAGCAGTGCTGCAGCTAGGTGAAAGCCAGGCTGGTCCTTAGAGAGGAATTCTTGAGTTTAGAAAAAAGATAAAAATAAGCAATACATGCTATTTTTGAGGGGAGGGAATGGGAAGAAACAAAGCCCAGCAGCTCAGGACAGCTTTGTTCCCTTTTCTGCCTGAGTTGATCTCTACCCCCTCTTATTCCTGCAAGGTCTAGCAGAGTTCCCCTTGCTAGACCTGTGTTCAGCTGCATTTCTATGTCGGGTGGAGAGGGACAGAGAATTCCTGGAGTTGCAGGAATAGAAGTGCGCTGTTTGGGGGAAAGTTGATACAAGGGCTCTGGTGCATAATAAATGTGTGGGCTACCGAAGGGACAAACGTGGAATAAGTGGCGCGCCATGGTCCAAAGATTAGTGCATCAGCCTCAGAATTGAGAGACCTGGGCTCAAGCCTTTCCTTTGTTACAGACTTCCTGAATAGCCTTGGAAAAGTCACTTTGCCTTTTCCATGTCTCTCATCCCCAGAGGGCAATCATAGTCAGTCATTCTCAGCTTCTAAGCTTCAAATAATAGCAAACAGCTTTATTATCGTCTCAGAATAGGTGGTGTATCCAGTTGCTGTCATGCTGTAGTCTACCTGGCTGCAAAGAGCTAGTTCAGCTCTGGGTGGCTTTTCCCTCTCCTTAGCCAGAGGCTGTGGGACCAATCACTGGTGCTCACCCAGCAGCACCTCCAGAGTCAGTTTTTTGCCATACTCTCCTCAGAGGTGGCTTGTGAGATGGTTGGGGGAGAAATCTGTGTGTGGAAAGTGAAACAAAGCTTGTCATGGGTTAAAAACCTCTGCCCTGAAACTGAGGTAACAGAGGGGAGGCTTCTATGTAATGCAAGCCAACCAGACATTGATGGCAGCCTGTATCTGTCTGCACGCTGGACTCCTATTTCCCAAAATGGAGGATGGCATTTGGATTCTGCACATGTGGCTCCTTCCTTTTTAAATAGCTGTTGCTACTGTCCACATTGACCTGTTTGTAGCATTAAGTGTTCAAGACCTGTTCTTCCCTAGATCTAATTATCTACTAATATCCTCTGGGTGTTTGAAGAACTCCCAGAGCCAGTGGTGTAAGGAACTGGGGGCATCCAGTTACACCTTTGCCCAGAGCATAGTTGACTGTATTAGTCCATCACCTTCTGAAGAGGGTGAAGGGAATGCAGAGCAGCAATCTCAGAGGCTGTAAACCACTGAGGAGTCCCTATGCTGAAATGCCAAAGCAGGACTTGCCACCTTTTGTGGTCAGAGCTGGCCAGCAGAGCAGCTTACAAGCTTGTGCATCCTGTAGTTGTTTGCAGGTACAAAATTGTTGGAAAAGAAAATAAAGAACAATACTACCAGAGCTGTTTTGAAAAGCAGACCCAGAAGCTGTATAAGACATTTCAGATTATTTCACCTGGCTGGGATATCCCTGAATCTCCCCAGATGGTAAAATTATAATCCTACTTGCCGCCTTTTGGCAATCCATTATGTTTTCTTCTCTTCTGCTTTTGATGTGGGAAAAGTGATCTCTTTGTGACTCTACCCTTTTTGTGAAATTCAGCAAACTAAGGCTTCCTATGTTGCAAAGTAACTACTGATTTGGGATGTGTGTGGAGGAGGTAATTTCCTACAAATTTGGCAGGGAAGAAGTGACCCTGAGTAAGAGCTTTCAACAGGAGAAGATGAAGGCCTGCTACGCTGATTGTCAGGTAAGATGCACAATTTCTGGTCATGTCATCAGGCATCATGTCTTGCTTTGTAATGTGCACTTCTACTCTTAAAATGGCATCATGAGGTTCTGTGCTTGTAACTCAGAAGCTTCCAGAAAAAAAGGATGTTTCTCTTGCAAGTGAAAAGATCCCACCCCAACTATTATATATGCAGGCCTGTAAACTTGATCTGAAATCCAAGATTTAAGGGATTTTTCCCTCCTTTTCCAGTGCTCCTTGGAACAGGGAATGTTTTCCTATCTTGTATACTATCACGCTATAAATAATGCTGTGTCTTGAATCAATGCAAATAATAAGAGTGAAACGCTGGTGCAGGGCTCTAAGGTGTGCCTGTTCCTTCAAGGGCAGAAACTGCCTAGAGAGGGCTCTGGGGGCCAGGCAGAAACCCCACAGGTGCAGGTTGCCATGGCACCAGGCTAATGAGAAAATTAGCCTGCACCTGCGCCTGGTCAGCTGACCGGAAGTGGGGCAGGGCCCTGGGCCCATACAAGCCCCAGGGCTGAGCCAAGATTGGTTAGTTCCCCGGCAATGGCCAGGGGAAGGAGCTCTTGCAGAGAAGAGCTGCTCAGAGACCCTGTGGCTGCCTGATCTGCTGCTTATGGGTCTCTAGGAGCTCATTGGGTACCCGGAGCTACGAAGCACTTAATACTTGGGGAGAAGTTTGCATGTTTTTAAAGAGACAGAATGCCCCCTGCACTGTTTGTATTGCGTTATAGCCCAGGGGCTCATATTTTGGTTGTTCTTTGTACTCTGGTGGACCAAATTGAGGCTATTAGGGAAGAGGAGGCCTCATTGGGGCACACTACTGTGCAAAGCCCCAGCACCAAAGGGTACAATGACAGGGGGTGAGGAGACCCCAGCGCCAGTGAGGGCACACAGACAAGGCTGTGGAGAGCCCAGCACCAGTGAGGGCGTAGTGACAAGGGCCCAGGTCCTGGTGACAGCAAGAGGCTGAACTAAACTGAGACCTCATCACTAGAGACAACGTCTGAATACCATCTGCAAGGCATAAGCCATGGTAAAATGGTGATTTTGGAGCATGCATCTAGCACATAAGGCTTGGGGTACTTTATTAGATACCTGCTTCGAACAGGACCCAGCAAGAGGTCTAAAACCCATCAGGACTGTGACTGCATAGCAACTGGAGGGCAGTCTCACTGTCTACTATCTTAACCAACAAAGTGTGGTAGGTGAGACTAGAAGGCTCCCGCAGGGCAAAGTTAACACAGTCACAGGTCCCTAGGAGCATCGTGGTTGTCTCTAGAGACCACACCCATGACGTGGATGTATGTTCAAAACAACCATATGTATTAATTGCAAAATAGTTGCATGCATCTGTTCTGGCAAAGTTCTAATGACTTCTGTAATAAAGAACATAAAAGTCTTAAACACTGCCCAACTATTTAAAGGAGGACTAATACTAGTTCATTAACAATAATAATTACTAGTAAGGAAAGGGTATATTTCCTACCAGTTCACAGCCTACCAGCCCAAGCATCTTTACACTGCCTGCAATAACACCTATGCCAGTCCAGTGCCTTCACTGAGTTGTTGAAGCATGTAATGGATTGGAGCACCTTCTATCTATTGAAAGAAGTAGAAATAAGAAGTATTAATAACAAAGGTAGAGTGGTACTTCATCCCTTCTCTTTTAGTTGTTTCGGTTGTCCAGAATAAATAGTAATATCTTGTTTTATTGCTTCGTGAGCTGAATATGCAGGAAATATGTTTAAGGAAGACAATGATTTTTTTTTACAGTTTTAAACTTGGAGCTATATCAATTGTATCTATGCTTTCGTCAAAGAGCGGTTTTCTTGCCTGGGTAAGACCTTAATCCAGTATGATTTATACCTATCAAAATGCCAGTGATTCTGAAAAAAATAAGCTAGAACTGATCAGATTTCTGTTAAGACTGTTGTTAGTAAAGTGTCAGGCACAGTCACAACTTGAGAGCAGGCGCAGCAGGGCAGCCTGCAGGTATGGGCTAGCCCTAATGAGGCAATCACATGACTGAAGGAGAGCCCTGGGATAGGAGGACAGGGCTGAGCAGCTTTCATTTTAGATCTAGGCTCTCAGGACTGAGGCAGCAGTCTGCTGCTAGCAGCCAAAAGAGCAACATCCAGCTGAGCTGCTGCTCAGAATATCCTTGGAGGTAAGGGCAGGAGCTATGGAGATGGCACGAGGCTCCTTGTCCTGGGTATGACTTGTAAATGTACCCTGCTGGGGGAGGATAGCCTGGTGGGACTGCCTGTGGCCAGGCAGTTCCTCAGAAATGTCAGGCCAGTTGCCCTTCCAGGGAAAGGCAGGTAGGGATGCTTTAACCCCAGACCCACATCCTGGTGGATCACCCAGACCTAGGGACAGGCATGGGAGCCAGGCACATCTATGGACACCTGAGTCCCATGGGGTATAAGACATGGAAGCCCCAGCAAAGGGGGAAGACAGTGACTCAGTGAGGGGGCAGAAGTTTGTGGTGGCCTGCATAGAGTAGGGTACGCCATTGCAGCCTGCAGGACTATGCGTAAGCAGGTGTAAAGTAGGGTTGTAAGGGCAATCTGAAGGGCTGCACCAGGGGGTGTGTTGAGTAGAGCTGTAGAAGTGGCTTGAAGAGGAGCACACAGGCCAACCCCTACAAATATGTGAATCTGTGACATTATCCAGCAAGGAGCTAGGGGCCGAGTCAGCCCTGTGTGAAGCAAGGCCAGAGCCATGTAGAGTAGGGAAGCTTGAGTGACTCAAAGGTCTGCATGGGGTCTGGCCAGCATGAGAATAGGCAAGCCCGATGGCCCAAAAGGGGCTGCTCAGGGGAGCAGGGCAGGTAGAGAGTGGCCCAGTGGAAGGTGGTATGAAAGAGGCTCAGTGAAAGTGGGTGGTGTGAAAGGGGCCCTAGTAAGAGCAGGGTGGTATGCATGTGGCCCAGTGAAGGGCAGAGTGCAACAGACTCAGCATAAGGCTGGGCCAAACTCAATCCTAAACCAAAGGTGTGATGATAATCTGGATGCCGTCTGCAAGGCATGGGACTGTAGTGTGTAGGGACTGTATGCAGCCATGTGTAGCACACCCTGGCACTAGGGCATTAGAACAGGCAGCATGCTGCATTTTAAACCAGTTTAATAAAGAGCAAGTTGTGGCAGGCAAGACTAGGTGGACTTCCCCATACAGGCAGGTGGGTGGGCCAATGTTGAGACCTAGCCCTGAGTTGGCCCCTGTCACTAAGTTTAAGAGAAAGGAGACCTGTTCTGCTCCCAACTGTGTCATGACCTTAGGCTTAACTGCCCACTTTGTTTTTGTCACGTGTGAAGCAGGGTAACAATCTACTTCAGTGTTTTGAAAACACCTAGATGTGCAGGACGCCTGCTCTGACACACTGTAATTAGCACGCTCCAGCAGCCTCAGTGTCTTGTGTGTTCAGTGTTCCCACGCTTCAAAATGGTGGCAGGGTGCTTTAAATAAAGCTTGTTGAATGAGCTTTAGTTAAAATGCCCCCACTATCATTTTGAAGTGAGGGATGCTGAATACACAAGACACTGTGGGCACCTTAATTAGAGCAGCTCCCCCCTCCCTAGAGTATATGTAAAAATGCCCCTAATAATCTTTGAGTGAAAGAGAGAGAATTATGATTTCAAATCTAGTGTAGCATATTCAGATCTGTATTTTAAAAAGACGAGAGGAAGAACATCAGTACTTTGATCACTGCGACTGTTTGTATGTGTTCTGTTTAAACAAGCCTGGCTTTCACATTTATTGCCTTGAGCAATTCAGAATAACAAATAGCAAAGCTTCTAAAACCACAATACAAGCGTTCACCTCTCAGGTGTGAAGGTCAGCCCAATGTGGTTTAGTTGTTACTTTTACCTGCATTTCAAGAGCAGTAAATTTTTATATATAAGGTAAATTTCTATTTATATATACATAGTAAAGCAGTTTCCTAAAAATGTATGCTACAACTGAATTTATTCTGAACCACTGTATTGTAGCAACTTGGGCATAGCCTGGCTGTAAAATTTTCCAGCTCTTCTGGTTCTTTTCCTTTCAGAAGGTTAGCTATAGAATAAAATAGAAGAACAGAAACCAAGATGTGAAATTTTAAAGTTTAATAATGGTAAATCAGGTCCTGGATTTATTTTAGTCGGGCAATAAAAATGAACTTATAAAAACTGCAATTTAAAAATAATGTACATTCTCCTTATGCTGTTCCTGTGTGTTCAATATTATTCATTTAAGTATCCTGTATTTATTTTAGTTTCATATCTATGTTTTTCTGACTTAATAGGGCAGCTTTTGGAATGGCATATGGAAAGTATATCAGACAGTGGGAAGACAAGGGAACTGGTTGCAACTTCCTGATTCAGAGCCATCCTATCCCAGTTCAGGTTAGGACTAGACAGAGGCATCCTTATTTATACCACTGGTGTAAAGTTCCATGGCTCTGTTCGTCCCCTCTCTCAGCTGCCCAAAGTCCACCCTTGGAATACCTCAACATACCCTTTCCCTTGGGTAAATAGCTGATGGGATCAGGAGGTGGTAGAGTCCCTTCTGTCCATTTTATGTTAGTGGAGTGTTTTACAAATGAGGACGTCTCAGCTGGCCATCTCCAGCCACCTTCATATGGCTATTTTGTGTTCCTTATACTTACACAGTACAAAGTAGCCTGAGAGGACTAGAAAAACAAGCCCATTAACTTAAGTCTTCCCTGTATGAGGGAGAAATGGCCACTGTGGTGGATAATTTGCCTTCCAGACCGTTTACAGATAAACAGATTGTTTTGAACATTTTCAAATTTAAAAAAATCTAACCAGGTGTACAGATGCTCCTGTATAAGCACACAAGCAGGGACTTTATCTGCAGACACTGGTGGAGATCAGTATGAGTTGAAGGACATGTCCAGCACATCTATAGATTAAAACCTGCCAAATGTGCAATATTCTCTGATTGGTACAGAATGGGAAGGAGATATAGATAAGGGGGTGTGGGGAGGTGGGGAAAAGGGAAGCGAAGCATGGAAGTTATTTGCTGTATCAAAAATTATCATGCAACAAAATTGTTATCTACTGTACAATTTTGTTGCATGATAAAACCTCTTGCTCTAAACTATGCTGAAAATTGTTCAGCTGAACCATTGGCCAAAGTACAATTTCAGCTTTATGATGGTAGTGATTGTGATGCTGGGGTCTTTGAGCCAGCTCCTCAACTGACATATCTTGGTGGAGCTCCCCTAACAGCAATAGAGCTTAGCCAGTCTACACCAGCTGACTTTGTAGCTGGAGTTCCCAGTCGCATTCTGGGTATTTAATTTTATTTATTTGTTGGAAATTGAGACTTTTTTGTTCTGGACCCTCTAAATTGCATGTTAATTATGTGATGCAGTAATGGACAACATTTCAAAGCAACATTTCTCTAAAGCACTCAATGACCAGCGAGAGAGAGAGAGGGGGTGACTGGAAGTATAAGAACCTCAACAAAACAGAAATTCTGACTATTTGCAAGCTACTTAGATTTACTCGCCTATGATGCTTTAGCATCAGGATGCCGGTTTTTATGTTCCCTCCCTTTTGTTTATGAAGGAAACAAATGGTACAACCCAGCAACCTCCTGACCACCTCTAGTTCCCATTGCCTTCAAAGACTGCTTAACCTTATGGAACCAGACCCACGCATTCAGCTCCCTCTGCCCTCTTATAATGTCCCTGGGGAGCAGCTCAGTCCAAGATCCTGTTCCACAGCCACATTTTTTTAATCTGTTAGCAGATGGCAACATTAGTTACCTCCCGCATGGATTCTATAGTGGCTTTTGTGTGCACAAATTGATTTTCCATTTCTTGGCACTCAATATCCAGACTGTACCTTTGCCCTCTTGCTGTAATGTACCTACTGCAGGAGAAAGGGGGGGGACCTGGACCAAGTGCACTGTGGCCCTAGGATGTGCGCTTTTATAACAAACAGTTCCTTTGGCTTCAGGGCACGGCACAAGGGTTCTGTCAGTGTTACTGTGGCTTGAGGTGAATGTCACTAATGCTGGCATTGAGCTAGCATAATAGACAAATGCTGGTTTTTTTTTTTCATCTGGGACAAAAATTGCTCCTGGCCTGATTCTTGTTGCTCCTGATTTCATTTCAAGAGGGATTTCATTTACCTGCTTGTCAAAATTTGAGGAAATGGTTTAGCCTATTTCCTCTAGGTTAATTAAAAGGTGTTGGGAAGGGATTCTGAGTCTTTGGCAGGGAAATAAGCGCATGTGGAGCTACAGTGTGGATTTTCTACACCCGCCCGTGAACTAAGTGTACCCTAAGCCAAAGGTACTGTACTTCACTTGAAAATGAAGTCACTGTGCTTAAAGATCTTATTTTGGAGGTACTCTAGGCAGGAAATTGGGATGGAGAAATATGCATAGTGTGCAGTATGTTTATACCCTAGCCTTAGAGTGTCCTAATTTCCTTGTGTGGAAAGTCCCAAGTTAGTTGTACGTTTCCTGTGTACTGAAATTGCTCCAAAATCTTGGCATGGTTTTGTCAGGCCCATTTTTTCCTTTTGGTATTTAGAAATGGGGGAGTTTTGAATTCTGCATATGCTTCAAAACACAGAGTGACGTTCTGCCTTGACTCTCATCCATTCCCTCTGCCTCTTTTTAGGGAGAGAGCTGTATGGGACAGCATATTGAGGCAGAGAGAGCAGAGGAGGCCACGCTTGCTTGCTTTCTTCTTTTTGCTTTTGCCAGCATATTGCCATCTGGAAGTCACTGAGGGAGAGAGCCTGTTAACTTAATTTTATTACTGTATATTTTAAAAATCGTCAAAGGAGCCCAGAGCTTTGGGTCAGACATTCTTTAGTTTAGTCTAAATCAAAATAAATAATAAAATTATCATGAAGATGTACAGGCACCACAACGTATTTTTCCAACCTCATGTGACTTTAAAAAAAAAAAAAAGACACAAAACCTCCCGGTGTTTTAATTGCCCATGACAAAAATATTTACTTACTTCAGATGAATGGGCTCTTAAAAGTTTTGTCCGAATGAAAACAATTTAGTAATGTCAGTGTCCATCTTGATCTCTTTGGATGTTAAAAAAAAAGAAAAAAAAAGAGAGATGATGTTACACAGGCATGATGTTAAGCTTGACAAATCTATTTTTAAACCCTCCAGAACAGTGGTTGGCAACAGTGCAGACCCAAATGACCCAAGTTTTGGTCAGAGGTAGGTGGGTCGGTGCTAGGACATGCTCCCAGCAGGTGCTTCTCCCTATAGCAGCACAGGGAGATTATTTCCATCTGAAGCCCTCCACCACCAGAAGCCCCATTCCTGTGGGCTGTGGATCCAGTGATTCTGCAAGCTGGATCCAGCTGCTAAGCTGTAGGTTGCTATCTCCTGCTCTAGGACAATGACTTGCTTTATCAGTGAAACAGTGATATTTCTCACACACAGGTTCACAGAAGTTTAGGGCTGGAAGAGACCTTGTGAGATCATTGGGTCCAGCTCTCCTGTTCTGGGCAGGAAAGACTGCTGGGGTCAGTTAAGCCCAACAAGGTGTGCATCCAGTCTCCTTTTGAAGACCTCCGGAGTAGGGGCCTGCAGCACCCCCACTGGGAGTCTGTTCTAGAGTCTGGTCACATAAACCATGAAGAAATTTTTCCTAATATCCAGTCTGAAACCTTTTTCTAGGAATTTGACTGTTGCTCCTGGTTTTTCCCGGAGAGCTTTGGTGATAGTTGTTTGCCTAGCCCCTAATGCTCTCCCCTGATATATTTGTAAACTGCCACCAAATCCCCCCAAAGTCTTTCTAGGATGAACTATCCCATATCTTTCAACCTTTCTGTGTATGGTGTGTTCTTCAGGCTTCTAATCATACAAGTCGCTCTTCTCTGGACTCTCAAGGTTCTCCGTGTCCTTCTTGAAGTGTGGCTCCCAGAACTGAACACAGTACTCCTAGTGTGGCCTCACCAGTGCAGAGATGCAGAGTAGAGCAGAAGAATAACGTCCTTAGTTTTGCTTGAGCTGCATTGGTTGATGCATGCCAGAGTATTGAATAGGGGTTTTCCTGTTGATTTGAGCGGGAGAGGGTTTAGGTCTTTACTAATAGTTACTGAAGAAGTAGAGTAAGAGATGTACTTGGAGAGAGATTCTGGCTTGGAATACAGAATGAGGGAATGCAACAAGGTATGTTGTCTGTGTAATAACACCTCCATCATCACATTTCCAGATAGACCTGGTAGAAGCGTGGGTGTTGATTTCCTGGAGTTTGACAGGGGCCAGGTGCAGATCTTATCTGGTGCTTGTTTTAGTTAGGTTTGCCCTGGTTGCTATGAAGGGCATAAACTGGTGCTTTCAGTGTTCTGCACTGGTAATCTAAGTACGCCTGGCAATAATGAGTAAATGGGTACATTCTGCACTGACTTGAACTCTTTACCATTCAGTTGTATATTTATTTAATGTTTGGGAAAGATTTTTAGCGCACAGCTGAAATTCTGTTGTGATTTATTCCCATTGTTAAGCAAGGCAAGTTTTGAAGCTGTAATTCACCACAAGGTGAAACAGTGGCAAGAATACCTTAGCCTTGCCTACAGTGCCTCTGTATTTGTGCAGTGGAGTTGCACTGGTGAGGAGTTACAGCTCCAGAATCAGTGTAAAACTGACGCCATGGAGTAGCAAGATGAGCAGAGCAAGACACGAGCTGGTCCAATATGCCAAAGATATTTCCAAATGTAGTGAACCTGTAATCAGTAACTGTCAGATGGTACACGCTGCCAAAAGAGGAGTGGGGTTTCTTTCAAGAATGCATCAGTCTATAACACACTGGAGCCATAGTTGAACCATGTAATCTAAAGGTGTCTTTGTAATAATTCAACACCCCATATCCCAGCATTGATTACTTAGCAAAGTTTGTGGTATTGGTCCAAACAAGCAGGCAAGTGCATCACGCTGCAATGAATCAGTAGTATTATTTTCTTTTCAAGGCAATAAATGAAGTACCAATAATTCCTTAATTCTCTACAATAGCGATTTTCAAGCTGGTCTCTGAACTCCTGGCAATCTGCCAGCTACTCACTAGTGGTTTATAGCATGTGTGGCCATTTCATGCTGAGTCATCTTCTTTTTTCTAGTTGATAAACTTCCTTTAAACGGACATGGTCTTCAAATGTTAAATATTTTCCTAACAGTGTTTTCATATGCAAGCAGTTGCAGCAGCTGTTGCTGTGAAGTTGTATGAACGTAAGTGGGAGGGGACCTTGTTAAAGTGTAGTGAATGAAAGAACACATCGTGGATGGGATGAAGGGGGATGCACAAGACAAGTAATGTACAATCCATAATGTTAAATAGTAGGATAATGCCTGGCTTTTAAAAAATACTGTAATACAGTCTAAAAATGCAGACTTAAACTTCAGTTTTCAATAAGTTCAGCTTTATGTGTCAATGGACAGTTCACTAATGAGACTCTTAGGTCTCCAACTAGCACCAGGGATTTGGAACTGGAAGAATCCCTATTCACATGTCATCTGGGATGGGTTTTCTCAAGTGAATGAACATCAGTGAGCATAATCTTCCTCTGGACTGTCTTGTCTATTTCAAAATTCTGATCTGCCAACTACTGTATAGCCTGTACTTGGACAATGTACCTAAATTACTCTAACCAATAGGCCTATCTGCTATTTGCATTACACTTGCTTGTTTAAATCGAGTGTAAAAAATATCTTAATGTCTGGGTTCACAATAAAGATTAACTGTTATATAGAACTGCTGTTTTTAGAAATGGGTTGTGATCAGAGCTTAGCAAGTGTAACAGGTGTTAGCTCCACTAGGAAGTACATAAATCTATAGCGGCACGGTTAAGAATGTCTTATGATCTCACTATTTGTTCTTGATTTCTTTGCTTTACCTATTAAAAAGGAGAGGTTTTGAAATAGGGGGACCCTAGAATTTCCTTGTACTAGCTACTTGGTGTGATAAATAGGGATCAGAGCCCACCAGTTGCCTAACCAAAGAGCTGTGGATCAGGTCCATAAATAAGTCAGTGCAGTCAGAATTAAGGTCCCAAGTGTTTCTAAACTCACACAGCCCTGATGGAAAGTATGGAGGAGAAACGAAACAACAACACTGCACTAGATTTAATACATACTGAAAATCCATCAAAGACAAAAATATCCAACTACCTGTGGGTGTTCATTTTTCACAAGATAACCACTCTCCCCAATCTCTCAGTTCTAATCCTCAAAAGGAATTTACAAAATGCCTTTTATAGATGAGCCAATAAATTTGATTTCATAAATCTATTGGATACAAAAAACCATGGACTAAATATAAATGTTAGATTTATGACACATTACAACCTGCCTGACATCTTCACCCAGTACTTGCCTGACTTTCCCATTTACGCTTTTTCCCTCCCTTCCCTTCTTTCCTCTACCCTTTTGTCTTCCTAATTTCCAGCTATTTACTTTTTCACAGACTGCCTTTCTTCTACCCTGGAGAACTCAACTACATCAGTGTCCTTTTCTTACCTTTGGCATTATTTCCCCATCATTTCCCTTCCTCCCCTCCTTTCTGTACAGCTTGTTTTCCTTATTTCCACCTCTTTATAGTCTCACTGACCTCCTGTCACACTTTTAGTTTCTTTCATTCCTTGGAGATCTCAAAACAGCAGAGACTTCCTATGCCTGAAGGAAGGGTGCATGTGTCTGAAAGCTTGCAAATAACCTTTTTCCAGCCACTCAGTCTAATAAAAGATATCACAAAGCCCCCTGCTTGCCACTCAGCACTTTGCATATATGTATTGGTGCTTTTTAATTTGCCGCAATGGTCTGAGCTGATGTTTCAAGTTACTTTTCTGATGGTCGCATTTATAGTAAGCATTACATAACCCTATAGTTTGGTTTGTTTTCATCCGGAATTGCTACATAAAGCTTGCCCTCCAACCTTTTTATAATTCAGAGCTGTAATAAAAACTAATGACATGCCTAGTGGGAGAACAAGCAATCCCATTTACTAGTATCCAAGGGAAGTGCTCAGTGATAGATAAAGCTGAAAGCCTCATCTAACCCACAATGTTTAAAATGATATATTGGTTAAGTGGGTCTCTTTCTCTCCCTTCCATAACAGGCCAAGAATTTTCTGGAAATACAGTAAATTTTAATTTTAACTGTAGGTCAAAAATTATCCTACAAATGTGTAAAAAGTTAACTTGCACTTTAAAGCCAGATGGTGTAGGTTTGAATGCTTAAAAGATTAGAGCTCTAAAACTAATCAGAGTAACCAGCATGATAGAGTATTTACTTACACTTGCTAGGTTTCTCTTCTGTTCTCCTTGAAGTGTATGTGTTCTCATTTACTGCCACCATCATGAAACCACATGAGGATTAGAAACAAAGAACAGTTTAAAGCAATTACTCCAGCCTTCCCAAACCAATTAAGATTGATGTAATTCATGAACTTTATTTAGAAGAATTAGAGAGCTCCTTTTAGTTAAGTAATTATCTACCACATTCATTTGCTTTAAAAATTCTTATATGTACATAATCCAATGATACAAGCATCTTTCCCCTGGTAGCAGGTGCATAACAATAATGAGTTCATAGGCAAAGTTTAAACAAGTTAATTGCTACAAAAAGTAGTATAAAAAGCATACCTGAGATGTGCCATCCTGCTTGAGAAAAGGAGTCTTGGCATCAATTCTCCACGATGTCCCAAACACTACCTGCATAAGAGAATAGTTTCTACATTCAGGGTACATTCAGGCATTTAAGAAAGTTAGATCAAGTTAAAAATAGCCACCCAATCTAAGGTAAATTGGGGGGGGGCAGCTAGCAGGGAGGAAGGCTTAGATTGGAAGGGGCGAGCAGGCTCTGGGGAAGGGATCAGAGGGGTAGGTGGAATCTGCAGAGGAGATTGGGGGCTGGCAGAAGCAAGCAGCATCTTCTGGTTGGTGAGGTCTGGGAGAATTTGCTGGGATTAGGGAGACTTGGGAGTGGGAGGGCTCTCTTCCCCTCCTGGGAGTAGGGGCTATTTTAGCCTTCCCCAACTCTCCCTATTCTAATATGAACACTGATGGGGAGAGAACCCCCCCATGGATACCACTTGCCCCCATCCCCCCTGCCCCTCCATCCCCCTGCCTACCCCACTCCAACTTACTTGGAGCCCCTGACATTGGTGAATGCCTGTAAAACCAGCACCAGGAGCAGCTTCTGGGACAAAGGATTTGGCAATCTTGGATGACTCCCCCTTCCACCCCCTGCCCAATCTGGGGATGGGGCCAAGGAGAGTTCAAAAATAGCCCAGTGCCAGATGGAGAAAATGTAGCCCTAGGGCTAGTGCCAGGAAATGGGCTTTTCCAGTCCTGGGACTGTTCTGGGAACTGTACAAAAGTTAAGGTAGATGAATCTTGCCTGATATGACCCAAGTCAGACTACTTCCAAGGTATACTTAACAGATCAGATCGGCCATTGTTCAGGACAGTTTGCACTTAGATCAATCTAACTAGGGATCTAATGGTGCAGACTTAAGTAACAATTTTTGCCCACTCTAGCCACAGAAAGAAGTCTATAGCTATGACCAAACACAAGTGCACAGCAGCAGACAACTTCAAAAATGGCCAGTCAAATGAAAATCTGACCTCTTATTGCATGAGGTATCAGTTGAAGACATTTCAAAATGTAGTGTCTTCTGTAACTTGTGTCTGCAGAGCTCCCAGCCTCTCGTTTTTACAATGGGAGGAGGAGAAGGGGGCAGAGAGTTCAGTCTGGGTTTTTTCTGCTCCCTCTCAAAGGTGGGGCAGGTGTACTAGACCCCTCCACCCCAAGGTAAGGGTGAAGACAGGCCTGGCATGTGAAACCTAATTATGTGCACAGAGGTTTGTTAGGCCTCTATAGCCTGCCAGCTATCTTTCTGATTCAAGGTACCCAAGGATTAATTCCCTCTGGAGGGCCAGGCTGCAGGCTTAGCCATGCAGAGGTGCAAGGCACCAATGAAAACTCCACACAAAGTTAAAGCTAACCAAAGTGTATATTGTTATCAAAATAGAAGAATGAATCCACACAGCAACAACAGTGAACGAATCAATACACCACTATACACAGTATATACCAGAAAGATCAGCACTGGCCTGTCACTATTACGTGGCAGTTGAGAGCACCTTGACCAGCAGGAAGGTTTGCTGCAGAGCCTGAGGATTTCTAGCATTTCCTTCACTCTCAATGAATACTCAGCCGCTCAGAAGAGGGTGGATGATACGTTCTTCTCCTGTCACGGATGAGGCAGGTAAGCCCAGATAGTCCACGAAGGGAGTGAATCCTGGTAGGTTGATCCCTATATACTACACTTGATCCTTTCAACTACCAGTATCCTCAGTCTCTCACACAGATGCACCTCATTCTCAATGTGCTCTAACAAACTTCACACCACACACAGGCACTAGTCTCACAGACTCATGGTCAAGACGCATGCTACCTCCATGCATGCGCGTGTGCACTCCCAGTCATGCAAGCACAAGCACATGCAACTATGGTGCCTCATGCTGGTTTTTGTGGTAGCTGCATAACGCTACCTGTCAATCACTCCTTGGTCCAATCGCTGCCAGCGCATCCCAATCAATGTCAATCAACATTATCTCTTTCATGGAGCACTCATATAAAACATCACTTCAGACCTCATTAACATAATGTTCCTGCTCTTTGGTTATATAACTTGGTCCGAACTGCATGTGCTCAAATCTTCTAAGTAGGTCATGGCATCGTCAAGGTTAGAAGTTTAGATGTTCCAGAGACTTCCAACCTCTAGCCATCCTATGCATGTGTGATCATACCATGACCAAGCCAGGACTCCCACTGTCTACAGCTGGGCTCCAATTCACCAACCTTCAGCATCAGCTGGGAAGTCCCGAGAACAAGCTCCCTCTGCTGCCTTTCTGAAAACAGTGAGCACTGGCAGAGAGCCTGGCCATTGCCATGGGAACCTGACTGCAGGCTCCCAGGCAGATTCCCTTCCCCCCTGAAGCCAACAGTGAACTTCTGGTTGGTCGGGGTAACGCTGTAATTCAGAACACTTTACAGAAATCATTCCGAGTTACAGCTTGGGAATCGTTCCAAGTTAAGGGTATTACACCCTTAAACACTGGGTGCACTTCTGTCTGCACCCAATATATAAGGTCTCCACCTGGGTGAAATAAAGTTGGGTGGCCATTTTTAAGCTAATCTAACTTCCCCAGATTCTCATTCAGCTTTTAATCCGAAGTTGCCAATAACATGCACTCAGTAGCATTATTTTCTAAAAGGTAGACACCTGTCCACTAAAACCCTTATCAAGAGAAGCAACTAATCTGATACACAATAATCCATTCTCTATAGAGGACATAAAGTTGTACAGTGAGCTGCTGAATATACCTGGCTTGCCCCTTCCATGCTCCCCACCTGAGAATGAGAACCCAAGTGATCTAGTCGGGCTGAATGCTAGGTCTGTCTCAGAGAAGAGCGAGGAAGCCTTTCGGGTGGCATACACTTTAACCCATTCTGACCATTCAAAAGCTTGAGAATCTTCTATTACAGGTCATGTTCTGTTGGGCTCAGTTGGAATCTGATTTTCAGTGGTTGCCTTGATTACTTTTTGAGTTATTATGAAATAGTAATGCTGGTTATCAGAAAAAAGTTACTCTTATGAAGTGTTAATGGGACCCTGTCAGAGCAATTATGTACACTGGAATGTATTAGGGTTTGATCTGTAGCTATTCCTTATAATTTAGTTTACAGGTCAAAAGTGTTTTTGTTTGCTGTTTGGCTCTACTTCTGTTCCATCTCTTCCATTGTCTTCCTTTTCTGTTCTGCCACACTTGGAAGTATCACAGGGCTTGTGGGATTCTGAAGTGATTGTAACTTGTTTGGTTATTTGGTTTTATTGCTAACAATAGATTTCTTGTCATTCATTTCTTGTGAAGCCTCTACTGCCTTCAATTCATCATCCCATTCACTGCTTTCCAACCCACAAGGTTTGCTCAAAAAATAAAAAAGTTAAGGGTATTCTCGCATTTTGATTTCCTTTGATCTGTTTTCACTTGTGTGAGATATCTGTGGTCCCAGACATTAGGAACTGGGTAGAAAGTGTATGAAGTTTTTGGGGGGGTTTTGGCTTTAGCTTTGTAGTTGTGTAGTTTCCTGGCCTCCTGTTTAATCTGTATTGGAGACAGTAAACCAGATTGTCACTTTCTGTAAATTAGTTTAGCTTCATTAGCTTTAGTAGAGCTATTCAAATTTATACTGATTAGAGAATCCGTTTCAATGTCTTGTGTAACTGAATGTGGGGGGAGGTCTCTTTGTTGTGACTGCCACAAAAACCTTAATTCCAGAGAGAGAGCTTTTTCCAAGTTATAATTCAAGATTGCACCTGACTAGGCAGAGGACCATCAGTGAAAGGATCCTAAGTGGCTAGGTCCCTGGTTAACATAAGATTAAGTATAATTGCATCTATTTGGGTCCCTATAATATAAAACTATTAATAATTAGTTTAAATGCTTCTAATTCAAGAGGTAGTTGTGGCTGAAAAATACCACATAGTGGAAGAATATATGAACTGGTAACACTGGATCTTCCTAAAGCCTAACCTAAACTTAGGTAGTGAGAATATGGGCTGATAACTATAGTTTAGGCAGGAGAAGTCTTGCTGAGCAGGGGGATCAAGCAGGTTTTATTTCATAAAATGGATAAAATGCACATTAGTGCAAGTGTTCACTTTGAGTTTTCAAGTTTAGGTACAGTCACAGCTAGTGTGAAACACTGTCCCTCTATAGTCAGTATCCACATGAACTGAAACTACAGCCCTTAACATAATCCATTTTGCTAAATCTCTTCAAGAAATTAACTGTTTTGCTGAATTCTCCGAAGAAGCAAGAGAGACAAACATCTCATCTGGAATTCTAATCTTCTAAGCTTCCTGGAGCTGTTGGAGGAATCCCAACAGTGCTTGTGCCTGACAGGGCTCTATTTTATTAAAATTTAGTGTTTGTTCTACCAGCATGCACACATACCACCTTTGTCTTAATATTTCTTGACATTTTAGCAGTGTTTGCTATGGAAATTGTACTTAAGCTCTTCCTGTGAATTGGCTTAGATCTGTAATGATTTAAATGTTAGGAAGAATTCAAAATTAAACATGAGGGTATAACCTCTAACAAAAGAAATAACTCTTTATCCTCCTTCCATGCCAGATACTCAGAGTTTGACAGACTTATGATTTTATATATTGAACAACATATGTTATAGTTTTCAATCCTTCAGCCATTAATCAGAAGGTATTTTGTATAAACACTTTAATTACCAACTCTGGCCAGTATGGGTGGGCTGACGGGAACATTTTGCCTTTTTTTAAAGTGTGGAGAAATCTTACAATATACAAATTGTGCTGCTGTGTAGCAGCAACATGTAGCAGCACAGATGTGGTCTACTAGTGCAAGCAACAGCTGGAGAGCAAGAAAGCTGAGATTTAATTCTAGCTCCCTTACTAATTCTGTCATCTAGAGCAAGTCACTTAGGACTGGGTTTTCAAACATGGGTGCCTAAAGTTATGGACTTCAGTAAGTGGCTAGATTTTCAGGTATATCTAAGTGATTAGATCAATGATTCTCAACCAGGATGTTGCGATATCCTTTGGAAGTTGCTTCAGAAGATAAGGAGATGAGCACAACCTCAGGCTCGTCTCTGCCTGGCTGATTCCCCTATCCCCATTACCTGGCCTTCTGTGCAAGGAAATAAGCACTGTAATATATGTATTTTTTTTTTAAATAGGGTACCACTCAGTTTATGAAAGCTATGGATGAGTGCCTTGAGTCCCAAAAGATTGAGAACTTCTGGGGTAGATATTTAATCTGATCTTGAAGAAATAAGTTCCATTCATTTGTTCTTGCTCTCTGCACAGCAACCTAGAAATAGGGCATTGAGAATGCCCTGAGGAGTGTTCCTGGCACCTTGTTCAACACCTGGATTTCTGACATGCTCAGAAGCTGAGTCTTGGGGTACTTTCCATTGCCTCACTGACATATGGAGAGGACAATAAACCCTATATGGACAGAGTCATTGCAGTGAGCTTCCCTGCCCTGATAGGATCTCAGTTTCTTTTGGATGTTTTCCTTGGTCTTTCTAAAGCTGTGTTTTAGTTGTTGACATTGATGGAAAATACCTGTTTAGAGTAGATTTTTTCACATGAACTTGGAAGATTAGATCCTTAATCTAGCCCTGACTCATTTTTCTGGGGCCCCAAAGAATTGCTTGTATGGCTAGCCAGCTTTGGCTGACATTTTCTCAAATCTTGAGAGCAGAGTAGAAGAGAAAGGAAGAAAAGACCTCTATATCTCACAGCCAACAACAGAGGACACTTTGATTTGTGATTGAAAGGTGTGTGACCCTGAAAACAACAGAGCTGGATTATTTCTGCTTGTGCTCATGCCTCATTATAATGCAAAGCCTGAGCTCCTTTTGACATTCATTGTAATATCATAAACTAGTCTTATTTATGACTGAGGCTTTTAAAACTAGACTAGACGATTCACTGTTTAATGTACATTAGGAAACAACTCTGAAGCAGAAAGGGAAGAGACCAGGTCACTGGTTCCCTGCCCACTAGGGACCACAGTCCACTACATGAATAAAAATTCAGATTCACGTAGGGTGGCCTCTCCATGCTGCGCTGTGGGGAAAAAAAACAAATGAGGATTTTCACTGCTGTGGAGGACTGAGAATGGTAGAAACTTGGAACTGGGAATGGAACGGGTCATATACCCAGGCCTGGCAAGTTGCTGGCTCCTGAGTCTTGCTGGCAGTACTGTAACTAGGGGTGGGCAGGAGGAGCACCCAGCCCAGTCCCAAGTAATGGGATGCCAAAATGCTCCCCATACCAACAGAGTCGTTGCACTGATGGCATTACCATGCCAGGAACTTCAAAACCATTTCTAGCTGTTGCTGCTTTAAGAGTAACAGACCATGGGTGGACAAAGCAAGCAGAGGCAGCCTCTTGGCCAGGACTGTTTAGAAGTTGCCAGCTGAGTAAGGCTGCTTCAGTGCTGCCCCTCTACCCTTGCTCTTTGACCTAAATCCTGTGCCCCAACCCCTCCCCCCACTCTCCCTCAGGGTTTGCCCTGGGTGCCAGCTGACCTTGTTATGCCGCTGGTCTCCCATGCTGGATTGGGCAGCTGTTGGTGCTAAGGTAATCTCCACCTCTGAAAATCAGAACAGAAGTCTTCTCTTTCTCTAAGGCTATGCAAGATGTTCTAGAGAAGATGCTACATGTAGAGAGATCATGCCATTCAGAAAGGTCAAGTGGATCCTGACTCTTGAATTGCTTTGTTTTTGCATGTAGGATATCTGAGCTGCTTTGCTTCTTGAGGGAAAGTGTCAGATTGATTGCCAGCTTCCTCCCCACCTAAGGTATGCATGTATTGGATTTATAGGCTGCTCTTCCCCAAAAAGTCTCAGAGCAACTTAGATTAAGAGATGACATAACTGACAAAAGCAGATAAAATATTAAAAGAAAGTTTATAACAAAAACTCCTCAAATGGGTATGGTGATTAATAGGTGTTGCAGAGTCTTAAACAGCTAGGTTACATTCAGGACCACTGAGTGGAAGAGAAATTACTGGTAAATGCAAAAAAAAGCCAAGCCACGTTTCAAGGGGACAAAGGAGGAGGAGTTGTGGGAGAAAAAGAAGACGCTATGAAGTCAACAGAACCAGCATGGGTTGCTTCTTGAAAGGAAAACAATTTATTGGCCAATTATTTTGCCATCATCATCATGGGTCATTCATTTGAAAATACCATTTCCATGACATCGATCCCAAGGTGATTTGAAATGTTAAGGTAGGGATTTTGGTACCAGGATGCTTTGAAATAGCCAATTTAAGCAAGATGTGCCAGGGTGATATACAATGTAGTCTGTGATCTCACTTCCAGTAATAAGTGATATATTTTAATTTTTACAAATGTGACATTTTCATTAGGGTAATTTCTCAGGCTTGGGGCCATGGGCTGCATTTCTACAAATATGTATGTCTTCTGAGAGATGAAAAAGCATATCCTGATTCTGTTGTACCAAAACATTACTGGAGCTGTATAAGTGCCAGCCTTTCTATAGCATGATCCAGGAATGGCACCAAAAACTATCATCTACTTTATGGTGACAGAAATCATACATCTTCATTATCACTATGTTTGCCTAGCTGGAGCTATTCCAGATTTCTCCTCTATTCAGATATGTACAGAAAAGAAGCAGTGGGGAAAAAGGATACATTTTACACTTCACATAACCCTTAGGTCAGCAATCTGCCCCAGCTGTACTCCACCTGCTTCCTGGTATTAGCCCTTTTTATGAGCCAGACTTTGGAAGCACTAATTACTTTAGTAATGATAGCAACAGTGGACAAAAAATGAACTCGCTAATACAAATTCAGATTGTCTCATTGTGTTGGTTTTGCTGCCTTTTTCATTAAAACTTTGTAGAAAATCATACAGTGGCATTAGGTCCAAGCCATTGTGACAATACTCAGGACTAGATTTTAAAGACCACAAAAGTGAATGGGATTTGGATTCGGCCTTGGTTCAGCCCATTCTAGACATGTAGACTCAGCTGTGTAAATTGAATGTAAAATTTAGATTTGGAGTATGCTATTTCCTGGGCAAAACAGATTATGTCTTGACTATCCTGGGCAGGTTGATTTTTCTCATTGAACTGTAGAACTTGTTCTGAGGCAGACTACTAATTTAGCAAACCAGGTACGCTTTTCTTGACAGATATGGTGTGCAATGTTTCAGAAGCTACGAACCTATTTTGCGATGTCATATATGAGGAGAAATAATTCCCTCCTGACATTTACAATGATCATTTTACACTGTGAAACATGAGATTTGATTGGTTCTGCTTTAGCATTCATAAGTACAAATGCTATTATTTTTAATGGAGTGGTCATATCTCAAAAGAGTTATAAATGAATCATGTGCATTTCAAATGTGATTGTTGAGATTTGGCAGGTTTTAATCCAGAAGGTTTTGCCTAACTAGATTTGCTAATGAAAATACAGCATTACTTCACAAATCAGTAAGAATCCATCAATAGTATTGTACGTGGAGACTGTATACAACTATTTTTCCTTTCAATTATGCAACTATCTAGTACAGTGGTTTCCAAACTCTGACAGATTGCATACCACCAGTTTAAAATTATACAATCTTGAGTACCACCAACAAATTTTTCAATTCAACTTTAAGTGCAACCAGCAAGTTTTTGTCATATAGAGTACTTATAATAAATCTGTTAAGTGTACCACTGACAGGTTGTCTGCATACCACTGGTGGTACCCGTACTACAGATAGGGAACTTCTGATCTAGAACAAGAGCAGCTTCCATTGCGAATGCCGGGTCGAAAAATGTCTGAAGAGTTAGGGTGATTGAAAATGTACTTGTATGTCCTGAATTGAGAGCACCAAATGTGGTGCATAATGGGATGCAGTGACCAATCATTTGCCTGATGAGTTTTCTGTTAGTTGTTTGATACTCACTTTAGTTAGCAGCTAGCAATGCTGTCCAATAGCTCTCTGATTTTAAGTTCATGTTTCATGAGCATCTTCATATGTAATTTATAAGCAATACTAAACCCATTGGCATGAGTTGATTATATAGCTTGACATGCATATGTGTCAATAATAGGACTCTGCTGAAATGTCATCCAGACGTCTTCAGGCTACTTTAGGAATTTTCTAGTTTGGCATGCACATATTTTATCAGACACTGCTGCTTCCGATTTACATTTTGAATGCCAAGGTATATTCTGAAATCAACTTAACTGAGGGCACCCTCATCTGGTTCTTTCCCATAAGCTTTACTTACATATGTGATACATTTTAAAAAACTGTAAGGCTCTAAAAAAATGGTGCTAACTGGTAAGCTATGTTCTGCATGCAGGAATACAGTAAAGATTGGAACATCTATGAAATGTGGATCCATATTTGGACTTCCCACATTGAACAGCTGACAGCTGTTTATACCCAGAGTGGTGCTCCAGTTCCTACTTATGTATTTTATAACTAAATCTTGTACACAGAGTTATTTCTCTGCCTAGCAAATATGAATATTTTCAAAGAGCAAATCTTTTTGTAAAATGGGATTGATAATATTAATTTGTATCACAAGATTGATTAAAAACGTGAAAACCAAGTCAAGAGCCTTGGAGAAAAGATGATACATAAATACACATTTAAATTATTAATAGATTTATATTGTAGGGACCCAAACCAGGGACCTAGCCACTTGGGATCCTTTCACTGATGCCTCTGCCTAGTCAGGTGCAATCTCAAATTATAATTTGAAAAAAAAAATGATTTCTCAGTGTACAACCAGGTGTATGGCACGAACTAACCTAGATCCTAATGGTAGATTTTGTTAACTCACCTCAGCTAATTTCTTTCGTCATGGTGGGTAACGAGTACTATAGTTTGTTTCTAGTCTTCTTGAAGAAAATAGATTTCTCACTGATATCATATTGACCTGGAGAGATGTGAGCAGCGGGGTCCCCCAGGGCTCAGTCCTCAGGCTGGTGCTGTTCAACATCTTTGTCGCTGACTTGGACGAGGGGGTGGAAAGCAAGCTATCCAAGTTTGCTGATGACACCAAACTGCGGGCTGAGGTGGGGACACCAGAGGAGAGGGAGAGG
>JAGPOW010003685.1:44698124-44759170 GCA_030014935.1 Caiman crocodilus
GGCTGGGGTCCTGTGACCCTGGCACTCGTTCCTGCCATTGGCGGGGGGTCAGACTAGATGGCCTGCTCTAGGCCCTTTCTGACCCTAGATACTATGATATAGATCTGTTCCTGAACTTCTCACTTGGACAGAACTCCCACTGATGGCAATGAGGTTGCCTGAGCATTTTAAAAATCAAGCCCTTTGGTCAGTGTAAGTTGGATTTCCTCTTCACAGTGATAATCAGGATTTCAGTGAAATAAGCCTCTCCTTTTCCTTATGTACTTAGAATTGTGTGATTGACAATCTCTTAAAATCTGCTCCATTGCATTTAATAGTATGTAACATGCAACTTGCACAGAAAATCTTAATAGCAACTTGGATTATCCAGTAAGAATAAAGTACAAAACCTTGAGTTTATAGCAACAGAAGATGGAAGAACTTCATCCTTCTTCAACAGAATCTTGCTAACTAAAAATTGAAACTTCTACTTGTATCTTGAAATGTGGGAATTGGGCCCTATTTTATTCTAAATTACATCTGCAAAGAACTTCTAAAGTGTATCTGAATTTTGTTTTATTCCAAAGGTGCTTAACACCTGGCCTGTGGGCCAAATCTGGCCCCCAGCACCATGCCATCTGGCCCACAGTGCTTCTCACAGGTCCACAAATTTGGCAGAGAGGAAGCAGTGGCACCACTTCTCTCTACTGTCAAATTTCCAGACCTGTGGGGAGTCCAGCGGGCTAGATAGCATAGCCCTGCATGCTGGATCAGGCGCACAGGGTAGCACGGGGCCCTGGGGCCCAAACCTGGCATGAGCTTGGTATGGGGGCCCAATCCAGCCAATTGTTCAGGCCCACGCTCCCAATCTAGTGCACAGGGCCAAAAGGTCAATCATGACTGTTCTATTGCAAAAAACTCTTTACATTTTTTGGTGAGTGGTGCTCTTGGAGAATCCTGTTCCATTAATGTAGGTTTTCTATTTTTCTGATACCATGTTAACACTGAAAATTTAAGCAATCTCAAAATAAGAGTGTATTTTTATTTGCTTTGATACACAGATGGACTAAAACAGTGGTGCTTGACCACAACAAAAATTCAGTGCACATAAACTACTTTCAAAATGGCCAAAACTGGTTTAAAATAAACCTGTATGGATGTAGTATCAGACTTAACTGATTTTAGTTAAATCAGTTTATTGAAATTCTATCCTAGATCATCTGCAGATTAAAGTTAACGCAGTCCCCCAGCATCCAAGGATGCTTGCACCTCCCCTGCAAGCCCCCGCCTCAAGTTGGGCAGGCTAGCCTTGGCCCAAGCTGTCTGCTTCTGCCAGCAGGGAGGCGTGCTCTAGTGTCCCCTCCTCTCCCCAGCTTCTGGCCTGGGCTTCTGCAGGCATGTGGCTGCATTTCCAGAATCAAAAGTGAATGTCTATTCACTTGCTTATCAGTTCAACCTATGCAGTTTAAACTAATCTGTGAAGATTGAATTGATTCAGACTCAGGCTTTTTGACTGCCTGTACTTAGTCCATGTGACTTGAATGGGATTTCCAACTGATGTACATAGAGTGGGTAAATTTTGTCTTTGAATGTATGCTATAGTTAGGAAAGAGTTACCACACCTGTAAGAAAAAAATGAAGTTCCAGTAACACTTTAAAAATTGTATTTTATTTGTAATTTATTTTCTGTTTAAAACGTACCATTGTGTAATTTAACAGACAATGTTAAGCAAAGAACATTTAAAAAGAAGACAGAAATCATAAGTAGTAGAGTGCAAAGCTTCTTACCAAAGAATATAGTCACCAAACTTTAGTACAGGAAGAGGGACCAGAATAAAGTGCAGTCCTTCAGCATTTGGATTTAAGCCCAAGGAATGTACCACATTTATTCAAATAGAAGACAACCATAGTTATAAGATGACCCCCCCACACACACACTAATTACAGTCTATATATGGAAAAATTACAAATGTGTTATAATTTTCCAGGTACAGAATCTAATTATTGGAGGTTTGCCTTGAATTTGTCCCCTTCCCACTGCTACAGCAAGGAAAATAAATCTGGAGGGTCAAGTAACCCCTCTGCTCACTGTTTCCCCCAACTTTTTCTCCTGGCAGCTTCTTCTCCCTTTCCTAGCTGTCAGACCTTGGTCTCCCTGAGCACATGAAAGTAAGGAGCAAATTTGAAACAATAACCTTGAAATTAAACATGCTTGTGGCAGTTTGCATATAATACTGTGCAAAGCAGTTAATATTTGCTTCGGATCAGGCTGATTCGGCGGACAATGATTCTATTTGGTGATTTGAATCACTGTGTCGAATCACCCAGGCCCTGTCCTGTACCCACTTTCCCAGCCCTGCAATGGCTGCCCACGTGCCCCAGCTCCCTACACTTGGAAGAAAAAAGTCCTAACTCACTCCCGGACGGGGGCGATCCCCACTACCCATCACTGCCCCACACTGTGTGGGGGGCTCTGCATGAGACTCCCAACCCCCACCTTGTACCAGCCCCAGCATGGTTGTCCTGGCTGCTGCAGCTCCAGTCCTTTAAGGAAAAAAAAAATGAGAAAAACATTGTAGTCACCATTCCTGCTAGTGGGGGTGACCCCCACTGTCCCCTGCTGCTCCACACTGCATGGGGGGGGCTCTGCACAAGCACCCTGAAGCTCTGAGGCCACTGCAGGAGCAGTGAGTCTGGGGGGGTTTCTCTCTCTTTTTTTTCTTAAAGGGCACAGCACCCATGGGGAGGCAGGGCAGTAAGGAGGAGGTCAGGAGGCTCGTGACAGAGCCCCCCATACAATATGGGGCAGTGGGGATCTCCCCCAGCCCGGCAGCAGCTAGTGAGTGGGTTGTATTTTTTAAGCACTGGACCCTGGGGCAGGTAGGGCAGCCATGGTGGGGGCTGGGGGAGCAGGCGGGGGGTTGGCAGGCTCATGCAGAATCTTTTCTGAAGGTTGGGAGAGCTTTGAATTGATTCAGACCTTTTAATTGGTCCCCTGATGATTCGGGTTCAGAGATTTGGCCGCCAATCAGGCCAAGCGTCGAATCACTACCCAAAGTTGCACACAGCCTTAGTACCTAGAGACTTAGCTTATCTAGAATTAATACATGTTACCTTTGTTTGAAACTGCTGCAAGTTTTAGCATAGGTACTCTATAAAAACACTTTTGAGCAGCACTTTTGCTCCTATTTAAATGTAGTACTTTTGGAGTTTTCTGCAAAAATATATATTTTATATAGAGAGATAAATATATATATATACACACACACACACACACACACACACACACACACACACATATTTTATATAGAGAGATAAATATATACACACACACACACACACACACACACACACACACACACACACACACACACACCTTTACTGTTTTGTCTCATGACTGATCCAGTTCACTTGACAGTCCATTAGACACCTCTACAGTTTAATAATAAACAATGTATTTAGTGAGGTTTCCTTATTTGCAATTATAAGACTACGAGCATTCCCCATGCCAACTAGGTGGGGGACCTCACTTTGTATTTGAGTAAATATGGTATTTGCTGATTCTTACTTGAACAGAATCCATAATAATATGTTGATGTTTGGCACTTCTGAACAAATCAGATACATAGGAAAACTCTATGTAATACTCCTCTTTCTTGCTCCCATTTCAACCTGTGAAGAAGGCTGTACAGCTTCAATAACCAGCTTGGAAAGTCTTTCTCTTCAGTATAATGAGAAACTTGTTTGAAGAACTTGAAATATATTGCTAGAGGCATTGGGATTTCCTGACTTACCATATTTTCAAGTGTGTAAAATTCCCTTGTATCTAAGACATAATCCAGAAATACGATAAAATTGTAGGAAAATGTTTTTAACACAAATTTAATTGATTTTTCTTCACTTTTTATTAAAACGTAGCTTTACTATATAAGGTACACCATGATTTCAGGGGTAGGAGAAGGGGAGGGGAAGAGAGGAGAGGAAGAGCAGCTATAAAGGACTGTTCCATTAGTCCATTATTTTCTGGAGCTCATGCTACCCTTGCCCACCTCCAAAAGTCTGAAATACTTGATGTAAACACTTTGTTATTAAAAATTTACAAATGTTTGACCTTAACTATAGACAATGATGTGAGAAGTCTTCAGCAAGGGTAGTACAAAGGGCATATAGCTGGGCGCAAGGTTCTGTTCCATTCTTTCCAACTTACTGTATTTATTTCTGAATCTCAATTTGATATATGTAATCCACAGAGGCATCTGTGTGAGGGGTTGAATTAAAGGTTAGTAATACCAAAGTCATGATATCAACCCACAGGCATAAATGACATGCTGTCTCAGCATTTTCCATTTGTTTCTGCATTTATTTATAATCTGTAATATTTAGCCTCCCTTTAAAGAAACACATAGTCCAGTTTACTTTTGTGCTTTAAACTAGATGCCAGTTCTATTCTATGTAATTTTTGTATTGTTAATCCAAGAGGCATACTCACTTAAATATTAAATATTCTATTTAATACTCATTTTAAATAGAATGGTACAGAAGAAAACTGATATACATGTTATGAGCTTATGAGGGCCAACTTTTCTGTTGGTGTAAAGGAGCACAGCTCTATCAATTTAAAGAGAGCTTTATCTATTTATGCTGGCAGCCATGCTTTGATTTACCTGTCCCTCCCCTCTGCATACAGTTGCATGTTTACTATTGGAGTATTTTCATCTGATGTTATATTTCAGCAAATACTTGTGATTGGACAGCTCCCCTTACACAAAGATGCAAATGAAGGCCTGTTCCATGTAATAAATGTCTTGCTGAACTGGATTTCAGTTTCAGTTTAAGGAGTGGCATTGTTGGCTACAAATGTCCAACCCAGGATCCTTAAAATTCTGGTTTATTAGGCGGATTGAAACTCTGTAATGAAGTCAAATCATAAACTTTGGGGCTGGTGTGTGTCCCCCTCCCACACACACACACACATATATATATATATATATACACACACACACACACACACACACACAAGCACACATGCAGTTGTGAGTTACAAGAGTCGGGTATACCTATCCCACAGGCACTGGAGTCTGCCGTTGATGGCCAGTTGAGGCTTCTTCCAGCATGGTATTATCCTCCAGAAGGGGGTCGCTGGTCAAGTTGGAGATCAAGAGGGCGCCCCTGAGGGTCACTTTTCACTGCCTTTTATCTGTCCCTGGCAGACTTTAGTGACTCCTCAGTTTTCAGGTTTGCCCAATCCAGGGGCCTTTGACCCTCACGGGACTTCCCCCTTGGTGGCTACTGGATGGCATCTGTCAGCCCCAGGGGTTGTCCATATGTACGTGCAGGTTTGGGAGTCCATTGATGACTTTTGATTAATTTACTGCTGTCATGAATAGGGCTGTGGGAGTAGTTGATCTGGAGATATTCAGCCCCAAAAGCTGGTCCCCAGCTTTGATTAACTGAGACTGGGGCTTCTAGCCCTTGAACAGTGAAGTTTAGAGAATTCCCAGTTGCTACATTGTCTCCTATTGATTTCTTCCATTGGTTGATCTGTGGTTTTCATAGGTGTTAATTGACCCTTGTTACTGAAGCCTGCTACTGTGTTACACATTCAGTCACTGATTCACTTGCTTTTTCAGGGGCCTGATACAGGGAAGCAGCAGTTTGATTCCTGCCCTTGTTAACATTGTTATAATGTATAACTTACTTCTGAAACTCAACACATTAAGTTAAAAGGTGAAGAGTATAAAATATAAACTACAAGAGTAATGACATGGCACACAAATAGATAAAAATATCAAAATACAAGGGGAGATGCAAAATATACACATACAAACTTTAAAACACAATTCCTTATCTTATAGTGAAAGAAAGAAGAAGGAAGAAAAAGTAGGAGAAGATAAATATATCCAAAGAGGGGAGAGCAAATGCAGGCTAGAGGAAAAGGGGGCTTTTTGCTACAGCATTATATGATATTATTGCCTTTGATGGGTGAGACTTGATTGTGATCCAAAAGATCCAGCCTTAGGCAGACAAGGTAAATGTGATATATTTTATTAGACCAACTTAAGAGTTGGAAAAAATGTTCTTTGCAAGCTTTTAGGCACAAACACCCTTCTTTAGGCATAGGGAGAATCTGCTGGTGTTTTGTGTGCTCTCCTAGGTGGAATAGAAGCTAAAATGCAAATTTCAGGTCTGTGAAAATGCAAATGTATGGCAGTGAGGATCAGAGGGAATGGGAGACCACATGTGTGAGACAGGTAGGTGAGAAGGTGATAAAATGTAGCTGGTAAAATGCAGGTAAGTTACCTAAGGTTATCAGATGGCAGGCAGGTTATAATGTGCCATAAATCCAATGTCTATATTTAGGTCCTGGAAAGATCTCTTTGTGAATCGGGTCATCTTCTAGTATGGGTTGCAATTGTTTGAGGATTTTCCGCGTAGGCTCCTTATAGGGAAGGTTGGTATTTCATAACCATCCTTCCCTATGTGTGTGATTTATGGGGATTTTCTTTTTGTACTGCAGCAATTCTTCATGTGGTATCTGGGTGGCTCTTTCAAAAGTGCAATCTATCTCTTTGGAAGAGTGTCCTTCTTGGGTGAAAGCCCTTTTGAGAATCGTGGGTATTCTCCTCAGTGCAAATTGGATGGTATTCAATGGCTAGGCTGTATATTACAGCTTTCTTGGGACCCAGTTCTTAAAGAGATCTTTCCAGAATCTTTAAACAAGCACCAAACCTTGCCAACCTCATCACCAGAAGCAGACTTCATGTAGTCCAAAGCACACCAAATGGATCCAGACCATGCCAGGACAAAAAATGTAAAACTCGCCAACATATCTCTAACACTCCCACAATGACCACACTCCACACCATTCCTGGATCTTACATCTGCACCTCCAGAAATGTTATACATTTCATCCAATGAATTATATGCCCTGATGGAAAATATGTAGGAGAAACCAAACAACAACTTTGTACCAGAATAAATGCACACCAAAAATCTATCAACGACAGAAATATCCAATTACCTGTCAGTATACACTTCTCACAAGACAACCACTCTCTCAGTTCTAATCCTTAATGGGAATTTACAAAACACCTTTCACAGACAAGCCAATGAACTTCACTTCATAAATCTACTGGATACAAAAAATCATGGACTAAATTTAGATATTGGATTTATGGCACATTATAACCTGGCATCGATCTGATAACCCCAGGTAACCTGTCTGCATTTTACCAGCTACCATCTATGACCAGTTCAACATTCCCTCCTTCTGCCCCTCTACCTCTGTCCACCTATTGTCTCCCATTCCCTCTGATCCTCAGTGCCATGCATTTGCATTTTCACTGACCTGCATTTTGGCTTCTATTCCACCCAGAGGAGCACACAAAACACCAGCAGACTCTCCCTATGCCTAAAGAAGGGTGTTTGCACCTGAAAGCTTGTGAAGAACACTTTTTCCAACTATTTAGTTTGTTTAATAAAAGATGTCACATTTACCTTGTCTGCCTGTGTCCTTAGACCAACACAGCTACAACCAATAACCTTTCCAGCCCTATATGCTTATAGTCCTTAGGTATTTATTTATAGCATAATTTTCATAGCTCAATGTGTCAGATATATGCATGCCCCTTTTTGCACATCCTCATCTGAAATGTGCCTGGCACATGGACTAAAGCCCCAGGATATGGAGCTTATGGAGTCATTACAAAAAGCCTCAGCTGGCTATTTCAGTTAACAAATGATCTCTCAAACCCTTTTCAGAGGTAAACATAGGTGGATCAGACTACAGAAGTCTACTAATAGAGATAAGATATTCCAGACTGTTGTTTTCTTTATTGGATTTAAGATTTATACAGATAGATCACAAAACTTTCTCATATTACATGCTCTTTTAGGGCATCTATTTGGATGGCTTTCTCCTCTAATGTATTTGGAACCCATCTCTGCCTTTACAGATCCCAGGGAAATATCCCACCCACATGTCCACATATCCACTCACTCCTTTAATTTTATAGAGCCCATAGCAATGACTGCATTCATAGTGTGGCAAGCTGAATTTAAAACCAAATTGAATCACACCTTCTGGCCACCACAACTCAATCCAAATGCGACAAGTCTGAAGAAATTAAGTTATGCAGAAATTTTATTTGCTCCAAATACACAGACCAAATGTTCTGTGTCTGTTTCACCTTTTCCTCATTTCATCTTATTTTAAACCATTGTGAATATGGACATAAAGCATGCCTGTCTGCATGTGTCTGGTAAAATTTAGTCCATCTATGAATTCATATTGCTTTTTTAATATAGTTGATAACTGATAGCTTTGTTTCTGGACCCTTTAGGGGAGACATGAGACACATTATTACTTATGTGGTGGAGTCAACTCAGTGGCTGAATTCACCATGGTATGAATTCATAGATGAAATAACATTGCCAGACATATGCAGACAATTAAATGGAACTGTTATGTAAGATGTCTAGTAACCAGCTTTTGGAACTGAAAGCAGGGATCTTAGGCTTATTTGAGGTTTGTTTGTTTGTGGGTTTTGTTTTTGACATAGCAGGTGGTATTTGGCAATTGGTGGTAGGACTCCTATTTTTAAAACTACTCCTGTCATAATTTAAGGGGTGCAATGGGCTTCCTGTTGAAGCCTCTGGTACATGGTCCTCACAAAGAGATGTTTTATGAAGCCATATTTGATGCAATTTATGTTTACTGTTTCCCAGGTATAAGAGTATTGTGAGTATGGTGGTATGAATCATCTCTCCCTGCATCCTTCACTGGTACACGTCCAGTTCATGTCAGTGCACTGACAACATCAGGTATGAATTTGGCCCTGCATGTCTACATTATATTAGCTTAAGAAATAATTTGCCATTTCCCAAGAAATAACCTACTTGTTGTATGCTTTGTCTTGGTACTTTCTCTTCTGACACCTCACTCATTTAAATAGCTTCTGAGTTTTAATACTGTATCTGAAAAGAGTAAAACTGAGGTAGCTATCCCACAAGTTCTTCTGATGCAGAGAAACCATGTAGCATCTCTGCAGGGTCTCTGGTAACCCACATGAGCCACAAGTTCTCTCATAAATTTCCTGCAGCTGAAACTCTTCAAGAACTTCTTATTATTTGTTTTTATGTCTTTCATTATTGACTGTTCAGAATCCCTCTCAGTCTTCGAACTTCCAGACTGACATTTTATTTGCTATAACTCATGTTCCTTTTCTATTGGCTTCACTTGGGCTGAATTTTCATTTTTGAAGGACACCTGTTTGGCTTGAACAGCATCTTGCCGTTTAACCATATTGACTTTTTTCCCCTTGCCTTCCTGTCTCTTTTTTTAGCTTTCTTTGACTATGTTAAAGTTTCTTAAATTGCTTCCATGCTGAGTCTAAAGATTTTAATTTCCTTTGGATTTTGTTTTTGGTTTCTTTATGTGTGTGTTTGGGTTTTTTTGGTTGTTTTTTTTTAATAGCTACCACACTTTAAAAAATCTTTTCTATAGTTACTATGGCAATAGTAGTTTTTTGGCATGACCACATCTCCAAGGACTTTGAACTTTTATACTGTGGTCACCTTGTTAGTTGATAGTGTATCAACTATCTTTACTTCTTGAATCACCTTGCTACTGTGTTCTTTGGGGTATGTGGCATGTAGCCTCTATTGTGTGCTCTAGAACTAACTGTTCCAAAGACTGGTCACTTAGGGCACATCCAGACAAGCGAGAACATGCACTTTACAACATCTTAAAAGTGCTGCAAAATGCACGGAGCACATAGAAAAAGGGAAATCCTGGTATCTAAAAAAAAAAAAAAAAAGCAGGGCGGCACATGAAGCTGCAGTACGCACTGCCCAAAACCGGAGCTGCCATGCTGTGGTCCTGGCCAGGCTCTGTGTGCCTGGATCACCACTGCAGCCCTGAGAGGCCTCCAGAACCCCAAGTAAGGTTGCCTCAGCCTCCTCTACCACCTCCAGGGCAATTTGCCATGCACCAGAGCATGTGTACAAAAGTTGTTCCCCAGGGACAGGTAGCAGTGGCACAATTATGTGCCATTGCTTTTTGTCCCAGGGAAAACACATAATTCTACTGATCTAAACATGCCCTTATGGAGGAAGTGAAACTGATGTGAACATTGATTTTTCCGAACTATGATAAGTTATAGTTCTCAAAAGTGCTCTTCAGTTCTCAGTCCAGAAATGTTCTTTTAAAGATCCCAGGCCTGCAAGACGTGGATTCCTCTCAATTTTCAGACCCTTTTGTGGGAGTTGAGGGAGTTCAGTGCATCCCTGCTTTTTCTGCTTTGAATGGGATTTTTTTTTTATTTCTGTAGGAATAAAATCAGTTCCTTTTATCGAACTGAAATGATGATACCAAGTCATTGGGATTATTCTTCAAACCGTGACCCAGGAAGTAGGGTTAAAACTCATTTTATTTGCGATTGTAACTGTAGATTATCTGAAACCCTTATTTGTAGGGTTTTTAATATGGATTTTTGACAAAATCACTATAAAAGGTATTTCAGCAGAGGAACCCTGCAGAAGCTTCAGAGCTGTCCTAGGTTGTAAAGAAAGCATGCACCCCTTTTCAGCCCCAAGATCTAGCTCCAGCTCACACAAAAGAGGGAACTCTGAGATTAGCTTGTGCTCTGCCGCGATGGAAATAAACTTGAATACACCCTGAAACTTAACTTTATGGAGACAACTCAGGCAGCTCTGAGGACAGCTTTGACTACAAGCCTATTGATTTGGAGGCAGAAATGAGCAGAAGTATCTGCAAACCAGAAGTCTAAATTGCTTGCTTTTTTTTTTTTTTTTTTTTTTTTTTTAAATCCCACCCTCTCTTTCAGGATATTCCAATCTCTCTCACTGGTATGTTGTAGGTGTTTAGCATTCAGGGAATTGTACATTTACTTTTAAAACTCTCTATCTTAATCCTATGGCCTCACTTTTTTAATCTTGTATGAAAGCCTGTATTTAGAGTGTGTTTGATTCCTCTCTTCTTAAATATATGCCTGTTTTATTATTTAATTTGGTTTTTGATTGTAGCTGTATTGGTCTAAGGACATAGGCAGGAAAGGTTCTTTGGGTTGGTGTGATACCTTTTCCACCAACTGAGTAGTTGGAAAAAAGTTCTTTTGCAAGCTTTTGGGTGCAATCCCCCCTATTCAGGCACATATATGTAAAAGCTGCACTGTTTCAACTAAATATGTGATTTAAAATGGATTTAATTAAACTGATGCAAGCCCCTGTTTTGGTTTAAAAAAAAAAAAAAAGCAAAACAAAAAAAAAAGAGGCCTACTTTCATTCTTAAATTGCTCAGAAATATGTTATCATGTATTATAAAATTCAAATATAGTCTTTCCTTTGGACTTCCCAGAGCACCCTTTCTCTTACAGATTTTGTTTATTTGACTATAAAATCTTTGCTACAGAACTGACTTCATTTTGCATACTGTTGGTGCAATAGTAAAAAAAACAACAACATTATTTGTAATAAATACTAACAATTTGAAATAATTTTAAAATGCATATGATCAACAGATGGCATAGATTATCCCTAAAATGGAGTAACAGCAATCTTTGTTGAAAGAAAGAAGTTTAAAAAAATTCTAGTGCCACTGAAAAGCATAAGCTTGCATTTCCATAAGATGGGACTAAACAATTCCCTTGTGATATTGATTCCTCAAGCTTTGAAGAAGTTCAGGTCTTGAGCTGGTTCTTCCCTGTCATGAACTGAACCAAGAAACAGATTTCAGAACTTGCTGCTGAATATCAGCTAAACAACTTGGACTAATTTTTGTTTCCATTTTCTTCATTCTTCTGCTCTAAATTTGAAACTACCAAATTATGTTTTTATTATTATTTTCTCCAGACAGAACTATTTAGTGCAAAATTTTAGCACAAAATGAATTTTTCTAACCCAATTACAAAACACTGAAACTAGGTTATTTTATTGAAATACCATTAGACCTTTAATTGTTGCAGCACTAGCAGACACTACAATAATACATAGTAACAGCATTAGTGGTGGTGTTGCATTTTATTACTACACAAAAGTAAAAACAAAATAGAAGGGGCAGCAGTAAACTTCGGTAAGAAAAGATTTCTGCACGGTTAATGGGATGGTACTTACTCAAGGGGTCCCTTAACTATTCCTGTAGGGTAAGGCATGAAACTCTATTGTAGTAATTTGTAATTAACTTATATTGTTGCTGCAAAACTCTGGCCTGTCAGGGTTGGTAAAGAATTTAGGTGCTTCCCTATTTCCGTTCAATTTTTATTCCCAAAAAGCTTATTTCATTGTACTCCTATGTCTTTTATTACTGAACTTTCCAGAGACCTGTGTTTCAGTGTAATATAATATAATGTGTGGACAAGGCTGTTCTAGCATTGTATACAGTTTTGAACTTTAATTACCTGAAACTCCCATTACTGACCACCTCTACTATTGCCCTACCAGAGGTGCTTGTGGTTTAAGGTTGAATTGAAAAGTAATTTATATGTAAATGCTATAAAATTATCCTACAGATAGCGAGCAGAGTACCAGATTTCTAGCCCATTGTAATGGGTGTGTGTGCACGCATGCGCACGTGCATACTCTCTTCCCCCTCTCCTCCTGTCTCTCAATTGCAATCGAAGTGTATGCTTTTCCTCACCAACACTGTTGTGCCTGCCACATATTAAACAGGAACAGAACACCATCTTTTTTGTTTTGTATCCTTGTATGTATATACAAACTGAGACCAATTCTGCTCTTAATTCCTTTAAAGTAAATCAAGGATAACTCAACCGACTACAATTAAATTACACCACTATCACTCAGAACAGAAGTTGGACCACTATATTTGTGTGTGCATTAAAACCAGCACTACTAGCCAGGTTGAAATATTTATTTATTGTAGCACATGGATGCTATTATTGTTTTAGATTTTGTTTGGTTCCAAGTTACTGGTTAAACACCTGAAATCTCAGCAGACAAAAGAGACCACTATAAAATTTTACGACCATGGAATAAGAGATTGCAACATGCAGGTTCCATAAAAAATATCAGAAACTATGTTATATTACATACCTTAGAGCTTTGTCGCTAGGTTGATTAGTATGACTTAGTTATTAGCTGTTGCTAGAAGCTTTCCATTGAGGAAGAGAAATGGAATTAGAAATACCAATTTCTGTATTTTTATTTATAATCCTGTCAAATGAATTTCACTCTTGTAGACATACCAAGGGCTAGTCCAAATGTCTCTTTAGACATTAAAGTATTTGCTTATTCCTTTTTATGAAAAAAATGATGCCTGCAGAGACAATCCTGATGCCCCACAGCAACTGAGCCTCAAGTGCACATGGAACAAGAGAAAAGAGGATGAATGCTGCTATATTAGCATTCTGGGGGGAGGGCCACCTGCAAGTTTATGTAAAAAAATCACCATTTTCCATTTTGGAGTCCCTGGATTGCAACCGTTATACTAACCTATCTCCCCCTGAGCCTCGCAAATCCTCTCAGTTTTGTTCTTATCTTTTCTTTATCGTCTTTGAGGTATGTTGTATGCACCACCTCCTAGCTAAACACTGTTATCTTTTCTCTCCCACTAGTGCAGGGCAAATAACAATCTACAGAAAAAAATAGCCTATATCTCAGTTTCTGACACACCCATGAGCAGATTATCTTATTTTTTCATTATTCAAATGTATTTATTCTCTTTTAAAAATTTTTTTAATCTGTGTATCACTCTTGAATAGTTTGAATGTGAACTGCATTATTTAGTAGGGAAGCGTCAGATAGGTCACAAGGTTTTGTTTCTATTATCTGGTTGGATAAATAGACAGGCATATCCAGTGCTAGCAGGTGCATGTGAAAATTTAAAAGCCAGTTTTCCCTGGTTTCCATGATTATCAATCATGGAAATGTGTTTTCCGTTAACAGTTTTTACAGCAGAATCACAACTCATAGGCTCATTGAAAGAAAACACAAAAATGCATTGAATCTCACTGAAGTTATTTCACTACATTTTTTTTTTTTTAACTATTGTCTAGGGATTATTATTTGCAGCATTTGTCCAGCTCCACTCCTGTGAAATATCCCTAACCTCTCCTCACACGCATACCTTTCCTGTGCCCCTACTCACTATATAACCAAATAATGCAACTCGAGCTTGCACAAGTTGTAGAATGCACAAATTCAGTGGAAATCAGTGGGTGGTATACATGAAGGCAGAAAAACTCGCAATTAAAGACACTGACTTAGAGAGCTGTGAGTGCTGTAGACCCAACAACTAAATCTACCCCATTGAGTTCAACTACTGTGTTGATTGCTCTGAGTAAATCTTAATGTTCCTCCAGTCTCCCCTAAAGCAAAATATAAAGTTAAATAGGCCAATGGCAATGTATCTTCCTAAACTAACATAAGACAGTGCTCTTAAGTCTGCCTTTTTGAACTGATCACAAAAGACCTTGATGAGACCTGTAATGTTGGTGAATCTTTCAACTGCCTTTAAATTTGCAGATCAAGATCAATTGATTAGCAATAATAAGGCTACAGCAGGCATGGGCAAAATACAGCCTGCCAGGCCATTCTATCCAGTCTGCAGGGCCCCTAAAAATTTTAGAAAATTAATATTTATCTGCCCCTGACTACTTGTCATGCGGCCCTCTATAGCTTGCCAAAACTCAGTGAGCGGCCGTCTGCCCAAAAGAATTGCTCGCCCCTGGGCTACAGTGTGTGAATGGAATAGGCCTTCCACATGCATCTTCACAGGCTTGTGGGCTCAAGGGTTATCCTAAAATCTTATTTTGGTCATATTTATTGACAACCTTTTTTTTGTTTTGCTGGTGGGTAAAATACAGTGGAAACTAAATCCCTATGAAATGAGAAATAACTGATGTCACATTTTTCTTAATAAATAGTGAATTTTATGGTGCACCAAACCAGTTTATAAATGTGATCTCTGTAACTTACTCTCTTAATTACAAGGGGGAAAAACTGAATTACTTCATTAATGATGTGAAACGGAACAGTGACCTACCTGCCAAATAGTAAGGTAGAAATAATTAATCTGGTCAATTAAAAAGCAGTGGATAGATTAAAATGCAAAGCCTTTTGTGTGATGTATTAAATTAGGGATCACGATTTTTCAGGCTGTACTTTTATTGTCAGATTAGGTGGATTTAATTTTTTACTCATTTCTGTGCTTGGTAAATTCAGCTAGCAAGCTGTTTGGAATTATAGACCACAGTATGTTCTAAAGATGGATTTTTTTTTACATCCAGATGTATCCTGCAAATGGAAGCACCATCAGGCTCTTGGTGAAATACAAGCTACCACATGAAAAGAAGGCTTCCAAGTTTCACATTCTAAAACCAATCCTCCTTTTTTCTTTTTAATTTTTGTCCTTTTTTCTTCTCTTGAATGTCATTTTACTTTTTAAGGAGTTTTAATATTTTTAACAGGCCAGATATGGTACTGGATTTCCCAGGTCATCTCAGTCTATTTATGACCTTAAAAATCTTAATGACGCAGAAACCACTGAGCTGCTGGAGCTGAATCTTAAAGTATACAGCATATTTGCTCCATAGAACTGGAAATAGTAAAATGGTTACTTTTCTATAAATACCAGTAACTCCTCTTGACATTTACAAGTACATAGTATTTTTTTACATGCTGCATGATCTCAGAAATGCTTAACAGATCAGTGAACTGTGTACCTTCAATGAAGAGGCTTAATGTGGGTAGGTACAAGCCTATTATGCATCCTGCACCATCCTTCACAAAAGCTTAGGACACCTGCATTAGCCCTTGTCCATCTGTGAGACCATAAATTGAAAGAGGAAATATGGGCCAGTTTCTGAATGGTTGACCAGTGCTGTGGTGCAGCCCATGGGAAAATATGAATGTTATTGTTTATTTTAACTAGGGCATATATCAACCAGAGCCAAGGCTTTCTACTTTGTCAGTAGAATACTTTTGGATATGTTCAGTTGCTAGGGGAGAAATTATATTTAAAAAAACCCCCAAACATAGGGCAAGTTGAAAGTTTTATTTCCAAGGTGTGAGAATTGGCAAGTATTTAAAAAAAAAAAAAAGGAGTGAGTGAGAGCAGAGTGAGGAGTTCCTGTGATGTGATAAAAACAAGCAGAGCATGTTGTAGCCTCTGCGGGAGGTTGGGGTTTGCTTTGTGTGGGGAGTGGTGCCAAAATGGAATAAACAGCTGCTGCCAGAAATCAAATTCCTGGTAGTTAGGCAGCTCTGGTCTCCCTTTTGAAAGAGAAAAAGTATAAATCACCAGTGGGATTCCCTTCACTCCAGCTCCTGCCAGCAGCCCTGTAAAATCATCAAATGTTCCCTGAGACAGGAGTTTTGAACTCCTGAACGCTTGCATGCATCAATAGACTTTTTGCTTAAATCCTTAGGACAGGGCTGTCCAACTTCTCAGTGGCTGGGGGCCATGTACTGTGGAGGATGTGCCATTGATGGGCATGGGCCTCCCCTATGCTGCACACCATGCACTTGTGGTAGGTGTTTCCCCTCACTGCATCGCACAGCACTGCATGGGTGCTGCAGGCTGACAGCTTACTTGTTGCTATTAACTGTACTGTGCTGCCCCACCCTGCCCTCTGGGGCTAAGTCAGGCAGTGGAAGCTGGGGGAAGGAGGGCAGCCCCAAGACCCTTTCTGCTCCTATAGCCAAAGCAAAGGGCAGTGGCCTCCAGGTACAAGCCCAGGGGCTGCATGTTAACCCTTTGCTGTCTGGATGCGGCCCAGGGCCGCCAGTTGAGCAGTCCTGCCTTAGCACACCATGATACACTCCCTGTACCAGTTCTTACAATGCTTGTTTCCAGCTGGGAATTTATGTTTGGCAGAAACACACATGCTGCTCTGATTCATGACAGGATGCAGGAATTGCAACTTCAAAACCAGAGGCACAAGAATGTAGAGAAGAGCTTGATTTATTTATTGGTTGTAACTAAGCAAAAAAACCTCTATTAACCCATAGCACTTCTACAGGGTGTTGTATTTGCAAAACACTGGTAAAGATCATCAATTTTCCCAAAGCACTTGGACCACAGTCTGCCTTAATATACCGCAGATCTACTGTAATCAACACAATTATATGGGACAAAATTAAGGCAGGAATTGTTCATGTGTGAGGAAAGCTATTCCCATTAAGCAGATGAGCCCTATTAAAGAGGCTAACACAGTCCCCAGGCCAAATAATTTAATTCACTTCAGTGAGTCTTTATTGACATGTCAATAAATATACAACTATTGCAAAAGCCTGAGGGAAGGACATGTCCCTCTGGTAGCTGCCAGGATGACGCACTCAGGATAAGGTTCTGGGTTGTTTTGTGAACTTTGATCTTATGCATCCATTTGCTGTTGCTGCAGAGCTTGTTTCCACCTTTCCTGCAGTCAGAATGCAGTGTACTAGGGTCATGGGCTGGGTACCTTTCAATTTGGATCCTATGTCTGTACAAAGCCCTTATCCTAACTCAATCCTGACTGCAGAGACCTTCTGATCAGGGTATCCCAAAGGGAACAACAGTGGTATAAAGCAGCATTAGACTTAAGGCTGTAAACAGATGCCTCACTTGATTTGGATCAGAACAAGAGAGGCACAGTCATTTACACACATTGCACTTCCAAACTGCCTTGCTGCTTCTTTGCCAGTAGGTGACAGCCTGACTGACTTCTCCCTGGAATAAACTGCAGTAAACATACAGATAGGCAACAGGATATGTCAGGAAAAGTGTTAGTACATTTTATCTGACATGCTTCAGAGGGACTTAAATCAGGACAGTGGACATGTATGGCTATAAGGTCCTAGGACAAAAGCTTTTTCCTATAACAGTTGCAATGCCTATCCCTTCCAAATGGAGAGTGCAATAGAAATCTGAGTTACATTTGGCCTGAAGTCAAGCTTTGGGCAATCCTAAATAAAAAGAACTTGGCTTTCCCAAAAAGGTTGTGCTCTATAATTTCTTCAGTTTCTGGAAATGGTTTTCCTCTCTTTAGCTCATCCCATCTCACCCTGCTTGATTTCTCTCCGTTTCCAAATATAAACACGAGCCTTTAACGAAACTAGGCTTTGGCAAGTTTTATGCACTTTTATTAGCTTCATGTAATCTTGCTTTGACATTACAGAGATGTCTGGGTTTTCTGTGCTCAAACTTTATATCCAGAGAAATGGAAAGCATTATTGCAAACTAAGAGTATATTTGGTGGGGGGGCAAGGGTGTTGGCAAATTGGCATCCTTGCCCAGGCGGCATGACATTTGTTGTGCACAGCTGTGTGGACCTGGATGTTAAAGTTGCATTGCATGGTTTATAAGGGAGAGGATGATTGGGGATATCTCATTTTCAGCCTCTTAGCATGAGTTTGAAATGCTGATAGAAGCTCAGGCTTTATCACAGGGCTCAGAATTTGTTTGGAGGAAAAAGTGAAAAAAGAAGCAGAGTTAAAACAACTAACCAAGCAAACAAACACTCTGATAGCAAAACAATAAGGCAAAAACTTAGAAATGGTGAAATAGGGAGAGAAAAACCCCAAAAAACTGAGTGTAAAAAGGAAACAGAGTTGGAAGCAAATTTTTAATAAAAAAATGCAGTTGTTACCTCAGCTTCTGTCTATGTATGAAGCTCCAGAGGCATCTTCTCAGTTTATGCCAGCTGAGGAGCTAGCGCCACATAACAGACCCAGATCCATTTCTATGTGGAAACAGTAATAATATAAATGAATCATTTCACTTTCACCTGGAACCTGGTTCACACTGTTCATTCTAACACCCCAAAGTGTATGTTTTCCAGACCATCTGAGACCCATCCGACACGGAGAGATTCTTTGCTTCTTTTTAAACCATCTGATATGCCTGCCAAGGCCTACGCAGTTAAGTGGTGACCTCTTACTTGAAAGGAAGCTACCAAAGAGTGTTCTTACCCTTTCTAGTCTCTCCATAGTCCTGCTGAAGCCACCGCTACCAGGAAGACTCTCCCACTCTTATTCCACTAGGGTTTTTCTTTCTATACTGATGCACTTCCTCTCTCCTGACACATTCCCAGGTCCTGCTTAGTGTTTTATGGGGATGGGCTGGAAGACTTTCCACAATACTTTTAGAAACATAATTGTTCTTGAACTTAAGTTTACGTACAATGAGGTTTGAGGTACTTTCTCAAAACGTCTTGCTCTTGTTTCCTGATCATACAAGTCACTCATGTTTGAGTAAAAGGAGAAAGAACAGCAGTGTAGCTGACAAGTTTGTGCTTTAGACAGATTGTTTTTGTAATAAGTGAAAAGCATATTTCTAGAGAAAGAAGTAAGCATGCAAGTCATAATGTATGAATGGCTCTCATGACTATGTAACTAATGTTGTTCCTCTGCTATCTGGGACTAATACAGAGGGATGGATTGGATATCATTATAGAGAAGAGCAAGGCCCTGATAATTACAAATCTAAGATGCTGCCACTATTGTTTGAAAAGTACGGAACAGATCCCTCACTGACTGAAAAAACAGTACTAATTAATACCAAATGAACATTAGATCCTATGTGGTGTTGTAGTGCCCAGTCACTCAATAAGGATCTAATTTAATTTCAGAGATTTAAAATGCAGAAATCGGAGAAAATAGCCATAAGAGGAAATATTTAGGTTTGCCTGTTTTTGTTCAGTGTCACAAAATTAATGCCAACTTTTTAAGAAAGGAAAATAAAGCTCTGGCTGATTAAATGCTATCAGTCTCATGGGAGGGACTTTTATTTCAGTGAAAAATTCTTAGTGTGACCCTGGGCCCAATCTTAAATTGATAGAAACAAATTTTGCTCCATTGATGAAAATGGAGCTATGTGTTTTTTCACTGACAAAGGCTTATCTTAATGTCTTAGATTCTTACAGCCTGATCCTGCTGTAAACTTACCCAGATGTATATTTGGATGTGTGCTACCAAAGTAAATGGAAGGACTTTTGTTTCAGAATGGTTTAGGATGACATTCAGATACATGCAGTACAAACTTGATTCTTAGCTACCTGTAGGAACAGCCTCCTGTAGTGTGGTTTGTAGAGTGTGCCCTTTCTAAGGGAACAACTCTGATCAATTTCAATAAGATCAGAAATAAATCTCAGATTTATTCTTGTAAATATTTATAGTGAACTCATTGTCATTTTAGCTATACATATTTGCTCCTAAATCTTAGTGTTTCTAAATCTAATAAAGAAACAAAATATTAGTATTTCTTGATCTGTGTTACTATAGCACTTAAGAACTCAAAAACTAAGTGGGCAAGCCTACATGAGATATTTACTGCAGAGCTGACTAGCTCCACCATGAAGTCTTAGTCCTACTAGGATGCCAGAAACTAATAAACCCCACCAAAGGATAGTACTTGTCAACACAAGTACTATCCTATGGCAGCCTTATTTAGTGCACTGCAATGCACGTGTAGATGCTGATAGGGCTGGCTAGGGCATGAGGCTGATTCAGTGCAGGGGCTACCTGCCAGCTAGCCCCACAACTGAGCACCCTCATACCCCAGCCAGCCACTCTGCAGCATGTTGAGTTGGTAGGAGCAGCCCTGGGCTGTCAGGCTGACCCCCCAGATCCCCTGTCCAGCTGGAGCCGTTCTGACCAGGCTCAACTTGCTGCAATCCTGAGTGCACGTGTAAACACAGTACCCAGGAACAATAAACTCCAGTATGAACTGTCCTGGAGTTTATTCAGTCACATTAATTGCATGTGTAGATATGCCCAGTGTTGTAAAAACATTAAATGAAAAGATGGTGAAAAGTAGCTGCTCAGAAAAAGAGAAAAAAATAATGAGTTTCAAATCAATAGGACTTTCTGATTTTAGTTACACCTCCTTAATTCAGAAATGATTCCACAGGCATTAAAATTTAACACCAGCATAAAGCCAGTCTAAGCACAACTTAGAAACAGCTACTCTATTTAATAAAAAAGAGTATTCATTGGAAAGATTTAGACTTCTAAAAGGGGGCAGGGGGAAGAATTGCAATTTAGTTCTGGTTTAATTCTTATGTCACTTGTCTGTAATAGACAATCATTTCATTAGGCAAATGTCAGTTGTAAAAATTGCTATCCTCATCATCTTTAACATAGAGTTGATTACTTACGTTAAAACTCAGAATGAAGCCATTAGTTGCTTAGGCTTCCCATGTAAATTTATTTTTATTTGGCAAAAGAAATGAGAGGAATAAATTTCCTGGAACTTGATGCAATCTTAAGTTGTGGGAAGTTAAAACAAATCCTCAGTGTTTTCAAACACAAAAGATGGAAAGAGTCTAGTTAACATCTTTCCTTAGGGATGGATTCTATGATTTGGAATAGGAGGGACTACCAAAGCTAAGGCAGAGGCCTGCTGTGACTGTCATAGCAGAATACATTCCTTTGAAATCTCATCAGCTAGAAAATCGATGTTTAAGGTTTCAGATTTCATAGAGGAATTTTGCTGGGGTTTTTTTTAGCAACAACAGATAAAAATGCCATAAATTCTATCTAAACTCTGAAAGGGAAGGTTTAAGAGATTATGTGAGTAAATCATTCATCCCTTCTGAATATCCTGCTGATAAAAAGGATCCCCTGATGTGATATGTACAGTCAGGTTTGAATTTGAAGCAGAAAAATTATTTTGAGTTTCCTTTAGGGAATCTGTACATTTTATACTGAATATTAGGATCACTTCTCTAGGCATATGGAGGGGACTGGAATAAGACCCTGAAGCCATAGGAAAATTACAGGAAAAAGATAAACTGGTTTCCTTTTTTATTAAATTATTCTATAACCAGGTCTATACCTAGCAAATTTCAAAACTCTACAGTACATTGCACATACTAACTTACAGGCATTTCACAAAATCAGGGAAGCATCTCTGCATGTCATGATTAGGGAGAAGTATAAAAGCTGAAAACAATGATATCCCCCTTGCATCTCTGTTTGCAAAGAAGTTCAATACTTCATTAAAACTTAATTTTTCATTGATTCTGTCATAGTAATTAACTCTTGTTACTTGCATGTTATGTCTACCAAAAGATCCATTTGATTCTCACTCAGGAAGAGGCCAGTTCTCTTGTAAGTAAAACATGAAATTTAATGTCACTAGATCTGGATTCCATTCTTGGCTTTGTCACAACCTTCTTCCTTTTAGTAAGTCACTTATTCAGTTCAACCCTCATTTCCCCCATCTTACTTACAGCAGCAGGGTTGAGGCTTATAGATTCAAGCTGTGAGACTCTGAAGTCCTGCAATGGGCAGTGTCTTACAAATGACTGATTAAGGCTAGATACAGACATTCAAAAAGCCTGAGTCTGAATTGATTCAATCTTTGCAGGTTAGTCTAACCTGTGTAATTGAACTGATTTGCAAGTGAATAGACATTCCCTTTTGATTCTGGAAATGTGAGAACTGAGAAGCAGGGGGGGGGGGCACTAGAGCAAGTCCTTGGCTGCAGGAAAACTGAGCTGGGGGAGGGCATGGCCAGGCCCTGACAGGCCTGAATGTGATTGGGGAGGGGTATAAACCCCCATCTTGGCCTGCACGGTCCCTAGATGGGGTGTGCCTGGAGCTGGGGGGAGGCAGCCCCTGCCTGGGGTCTCCAGCGCTTCCATCCCTGCTAACTTGGTTGCTGCTCCAGGGGGAGGGGTGTGGCCAGACCTCCGTAGCATGAAGGGAAGGTGGTGTTTAATTCTGCCATTGTGTTGGGAGGGGTGCAGTGCAGGCATCAATAGGCTCCACTTATACATGCAGGGCTGATGCTGATGTGGGTACGGCCATAGGGAAGGAGAGGGGATGAGGGGAAACCAGGGCTAATCATGGAGCCCAACTCACTGCTCCATCCCACTGCAGTAACATGGCCCAGGCTGAGGCAGCCCTAGGGGGTGGGAGTCAGCTCCCACTACTTCCTGCTTCCAGCCCCATGTAGGGGCCATGGTTTGCAGGTGGGCTGCAGCTGGAGTATGGCTTCATGCCCTCCTCCTTCTCTTGGTGGTGGAAGAAAGAACCTTCATGGTGGGCAGAGATGAGGCACTAGCTGCCTGGTCATGGTAGCCCTGGGCTTTTGGGGCTGGCTGCTGTTAGCTAGGGGTGTGGGTAGTGATGGGGTGAGGCAATGAACCACTGCAGCCCAGTCTGGCCTGGCCCTGTGACCCAGAGGCATGGGCAGCAACTGGCCCATGGCAGCCTGCCCTGCATGCCTGATGCTGCTGCGAGCAGGCAGTGGGTGACAGATGCCTCACCTTTACCTGCCATGGTGGTTCAATCTGCACTGCCCCTGGGAGAGGAAGGTGGTGGGGAGCTGCCCTTCAGCTGTAGTCCACCTGCAAACTATGGGCCCCACATAGGGCTGGAGGTAGGAGGTGGAAGGCACTGCCCCCTGCCCCGTACAGCCACCCCAACCTGGGCCACGCTGCCGCAGCAGGAGGCAACAGTGAGTCGGGCTCCATGATTAACCCCACACCTGCCCTCTGCACCTACAGCCAGGTCAAATCCCCCCTTCCCCACCTCTTCCCTGTGGCTGGACCTGCATCAGCCTCAGGTGCTGCTTGCTGCTCCTCCAAGGGACTCAGCCCAGGCACTGCAGCATGGACCCTGCCTGAGGGGATTTTCAGTGTGGAATGAAGCCAACACTATTTTGGTGCCCACACCACTGCTGCCTGCAAAGAGGGGATTAAACCCCCTCTTCCTCTCAGGTTACTGGTGTCTGACAGTTGCAGCCCTGGGTACATGAGTGGACCCTGTAATTGTCCATACTACCCCTCCCCCCTGCAATGGGGGGATTAAACCCCCACTTCCACTCAGGGTAACAAGGTCTGGCCACGCTCCTGCTGGAGCAGCGAGGCGGTGTGAGGGGGCTAGGGATGCTTGGCAAGGGCTGCTCCCCTCTGCCAGGCAGGCTTGGCTGCACTCCAGAGCAACATTTTGCACCTCAATCCCCTTCTCAGCCAGCCAGAGCAGTGATAGCACTCTGACTACAGAGTGCAGCCAACCCTGCTTGGCTGGAACAGACAGCCCAGCCCAGGGCTGCAGAGTATGCTGTGATGCTGGGGGACTGATTTAACTTAAACCAGGAAGAGGTCTGGAGCAGAAGTTTCATAAACTGGTTTGACCTAAATCAGTGCTACATTCAACCAGGTTTCTCTCAAGCCAGTTTTGGACATTTTGAAACTGGTTTATGCACGCTGAACTTCTGTTCTGTTACAGGTTCAAATCAGCTTCTGATCACTTAAGCCAGTTTATGTGTAACTTCTGTCCCTAGTCTAAATGCTGCTATGGTTACATCAGCACAAATGAAGTGTAACTCCAGTGGAGTCTGTGGTGTCCCCTGAGCCCTTCCTTGAAATGGCTGAGAGCAGAACATGAGGCATAGTCCTGATCTAAATTAGTGAGCAGTATTCTTTGTGGGCCAGCCCCCCATTAAGGCCAAAGCCATGGTGAGAGACAGTGTGGAGCAGCATTGTCCTGAGGAAACACCACAAGGTGTTTTGTCTCTAGGAAACATAGTGCCCCCTGGTGCAGAGGCTGACACTAGAAGCTAAACTACTTTGTGAGGTTCACTTCCCCCCTAATCTGCATTTGGCAGCTGGACTGACTGGCAAATACATGACCCTATCCCTCCCATGTCCTCTGTGCATTTTGCAGCCCACTGGGGAAATGGATGCTGCAGGCGCTGTATCACTGTCTGCACTTCTGCCAGACCTGTTGGAAGAAAACCCTTGGTCCATTCCCCCACTACAGAGCTATATAGAAATCAGCATAATCTGATCCTGAAGTAGGTGAAGACAATGTCACTTGTGCCATCATCACCTTCCCCAAATCTGCAAGCTGTTTGGATATTTTTTTCTTTCTAGGTAGCATAGCTGGCCAATACTAATTGAGAGACTGACTCCCGCCTTGATCTGGAGGAAAGGCTCTGTGCTGGTGGGGGCAGAGGCTGCCTCTCGTTCTCTCTCACTCTGCTTTGAATACGCAGCATTTATTTGTTTTCCTTTTGTTCCTAAGGGTCTTCTTATTAGTGCCAAATGTAATCATTCCACTGCTGAGCAAATCCTAGGAGGCACCAAACGCCATCAGTTACTATTGCTCATAGTGGCAGTTGAGAAAGTACAGGATCTTGCAGAATTGTGTGCGGCTCACAAGCTGAAGCATATTTCTTGCCTTATTTGTGAGTTGGTGGTTGTGGTTCCAGTTTCAGTGTTTTATTACTGAATGCTGCATGTGGCTGCTGTTCCATCTACTCCGCACTTCTCATCTTTCATGCATGAAGTGGTTTCCTAACAGACTGCAGCACTTGGTTCAGTGTCAGCATGCTGACCTCCTGTGGGAGTACCAAGTGTTGGTTTATGAGCCAATGTGTGGCTTATCAGCACCCTCTGTAGCAGCTCATGAGAATGGCATGCATCTGTCTAGCAGTAATTCTCTCTAAAGGTTACACAAAGGCGTGAGCTGCCAGGAGAGAAATAAAGGTACACATAGAAAGCAGGCAGTATTTCCTAATGCATCTCTCTCTTCAGCTGTTTTGTTTGTAGCTCTGAGTCAGTTGTAATTCTGTAAGTTAACATGTTGTGTATATCTTTATTACTATTGTAATAATAGGCTGATGACAGTCATTGTGAAGATGTGAGCTTTTTTGTCTTACCATGAAATGCGCAGTAGGCTTTTCTGCAGTAGATGTACTGAGGATTTATGTGTCCTCTGAAGAACCTTATCCCAAGGCTTTGATGGAAGAGCAGATCCCTTAAATCCAAATAGGAGCTACAGTGATAAATACTATCAGCACATCAGTAAAATCAGATACACTGTGACTGAGCTTTTGCATTTCTACTTGTCAAGGCTATTTGAGTTACCACGAATCAGAAGACAATGACAGAGCTTTATGGAGCATAAAATAAATGTGTTTTGAAAAAAATTAAAGGTGTGTTATTTTTATGTTAGAGATGGAAGGGCATTGTGAGTGAAAGGAATTCTCCCTGCAGGGCTGTCTGAATGTTAGCTAGTTCCATTCTCCTGTCTAGCAGACAAAGTGCAGTAAAATAAAACCGAGTCATAAAAAGTGGTTAGTTAAACTGTCTTCTGCTTTTGACATGGGCTTAAGAAAGGAAGTAGGTTTTCTGCAGAAAAATTCTGCTAAGAAGAAGAAGACAAGTCGGCAGCAAAAGGAAAAGAAATAAATCCAGAGATGGTCTGGTTATGTTCAGAAAAGAATATCTGTGTCACTGTAGACTGACTGCAAAGAATTTTAAAAGTTAGGCTGCAAGACTGTGGACAAATTCCCATATCGCAACAAATTTGAATGCTAAAATCAGATTGGTAAAGAGTGATTTTTTTTTTCACTGCTCACGTAGAAGCTAGCTGGCATTTCCATTCTGACATGTCAGCTCATCTCCTTGTTTGCATTTTGTCAGAAATGTAGCTACTGCTTGTTCCTCAGGCCTAAACACCTATGTTTTATTAGGTATTTGCTAGAAAAGATGCAATTTTGCAAATATCTGGCCAGGGGGATACTTTGTAACAGGAAAACAGTCTGGTAAGGTTTTCTCACAAATGAACACTACTGTTCAGACTTTTGCGGTATCTCTAGATTGCAATAAAGTCTTCAAGTAGCCCCACAGTAACTTGTGGAGTAACATACTTCTTAGAATGAAGAATTGTACTTTGATGATGTTTTTGGCATATCCATTTTCATAGTAGAACCTAGGAAAATTTGCTCCTTAAAAATACCCCATGATGTGCTTAATTTATGGGTAGTTTTAGCTTTGTCAGTCCAGCTCACATTCATGACCTAAAGTTTGGTTTATAGATTTTTAAAAAGCTATTAAAATGAAGGATTGAATACAGTTCTTATAATTAATGGTTAGTTTATTTTAATTGTTCTTTTCTGAGTTACACATTCCAATTTGAACATTGTAGCATTGGGCTGGTGCATTCAAATAAGAAAACAAATGATGTAAAAATTACTGAACAAAGAAGTGAACTATATCAGCCCAATTTTACTATCAAAACTGAGTGAACTGGGAAAAGGGTTTGGTTTTTTTTGCGGGGGGGGGTCTTAAAGAGCATAAAAAGTTTTTATATTTTAAATAACTAAATATGTTATTAACAGACATGTAAGTATTGATATTTAAAAGTGCTTTAATTTCCCCACAACAGTTGCTTTATTCTAAAACATAAGATTGAAATGATATCGATAAAAATAGAGACCAGATTTATATGGATATAGCTGTATTCTAATTGCATCATCATTATCCAATATGCTAAATGGACAAAGCAGCCAGTTTTCTTCTTATGCAGCTGTTTTGCACTTTGAAATTAACAGAGTCTAGTGTCTGTATTCTCTTTGCTTTTATGTAACCTCTGTATAGGACTTGATCCTATGGTTGAATCCATGTGAGCCTGAATGGAGTCCCACTGAAAGGCTTTTTTTGAATGGATCCACACAGAAGCCTGATGTCCTCCTTATGATTTGACCTGTGTACTGTTTTTGATTATGGCTTTTTAAAAGTGTATTTCTCTTTATACAGTGGTTATATTGTGAGAAGTGACAGGTGAACTGTTTTACAAGTGGAAGGTTTTTTAAATGGTCACAAACATATTATTTTTTATGTTACAGTAGTGCTCTGATATTTCAGAACTTACAGGAAGTTACTGGTTGACAGTCTGAAAGAACAGTCTGTGAAACTGGATATTTTCTAGAGGGGCTGATTCAAAGCTGCTATAATCAATTGGAATTTTTCTTTTGACTTCACTTAGGCTCTAAAACCATGATGAAATTGTAGGATGATTCCCCAGATAAAAGCCTCTTGAGGCTTCTCTAGGAGTTAAGTCTAAAATACAGGTAGGGCATAGGAAAATAAAACTAATCAAGAGACCCTTTGTAAAATGAGTCTGACAGTCTCCATTTTCCTACTTAGTAGATTAGTTAACTGAAAAAAGCATTTTACTAAGGTAAATTCAAGTTGTTGGTCAAAAATAAAAAAATATTAAGAAACTGTTCTGAGCCATGGTCATGGTTAAGCTATGCTTGCTGAATAAAGTGCTGGGGTCTGAAAACAGCCTTTTGTCATATCAGGTGAGAACTTCAGAAAAAATGCTGATCAGTCACTATAAACAAACACGTCAGATGTCCTTATGCATGACAAAGAACAATTAAGATAATTCAGATGGAACGAATTAAAATATCTACTTCACTTTTTAACCATCTTTGCTGTTTAAATATTTTTTGCTTGGCTGTGAAGTTCAGCTGACCAGCTTTGCTTTTGCTGCCGTTCACTTTTATTTTCCTGCTTTATGGGTTAGCACAATGCAAATTCTGGAGAATGCTGAAATCCAAACAAAACATGATTTTAACTGGAAATAAATTGATATGAAAACAAAAATCTATTTTACTGAACCAACTCAAGGTCTTTTGTAATGAAGAGAAGCCTTTGCTGAGAAGAAGCCTATCAAGAAACATGCTGCAAAATAATTCGATGACAGTAGTTTATCTTTTTTTTTCACGTACCCAGACATTGGAAGAGATGTGTCCAGACCAGCTTCACTTCATGTTTTAAGAAAACAACCTCTCTGTTAAAGTAAGGCCCAAGCCTAGAGGGATTTTGTGTTTGTTTTTTTAAAAAAAGATTTGCAAATGTAATAATTTATCTGATTTTTTCAATGCAAACCAAGGAAATACAAAAGTTGAGTTTACTGAAAGAGTGCCTGTCTGACAATAAGCAAGCCATTTTGAGAACTAAAATGGCTTCAGAATTCTGCATGAAAATGAGGGTTTAGACACACAAATGTGGAATTCATGGAAGCAAAAGCCACCCCGCCTTTTCCTCGTAACCTTCACTCTTCTGCCCATGCCAGGAATCTCACAAAGATTCATAGCTGTTAATGATGGCACATTGATGTTTTGAGTGGTTATTACCGTTACTGGGCTCTGATATGGTATTTATCCTGCCTGGGACAGAGAAACCTTAACCTTCCTCTGAAGTCCTCAACTGTCACTGAAGTCTTTTGAGAGCTGAGAATATTTGGCAGCTTGCAGGAGCAAACTATAAATGGTGTTCTTGAAAATCCTATCCACTTCCCTAGCTCCTGGCAGCAGGTGCAACTATGGGCCATCAGGAAACAGGCATTTTTAGTGACTGAAAGGACAAATGGAGATAAAGAAACAAAAGACAGGGGGGGAGGAGAAGATAGATTCTTCTGGTTCTTATCTTTCAGCACACACTGTGATGCTGCACACATTGGGTCCTGAGGTTGCTAAGCTCCTTTCAAAACCTGACTCTGCTGCTTTGAACGCATTCATTACTGGTTAGATCCGGTAAAGAATGTAGGCCCCTGGAAGATGTGCTATGGCTTAGCCCTGGTTGTGGAATCCAGAACCCTGTGTAACCTCATTATACAATACATGGGGAGATGAGCGTGCTTAGCAGCTGCCTAGAGCCACCAGCCCAGTGATGCTCAACCATTTTTGTGTGTGGGTCAAATCGGAAAAGGGCCAAGGGCTGCACAGAAAAGCATGATAGTTCTATACTTTGGCATATCCTAATATGAAGTATTTTAAGTAATGACAGAAAGGAAAAAATAGGTGTTAGTCATATTAGGCTTATTAATACAAATTGAAAAGTTTAATATCCTGTAGTATTAATTTAAATTTTATAAAAAAAATTACATTTTGGAATCATTACAAAATAATAAGACTAACTATAACATTGTACAAATTTATTAAAGAATTCTTTTAGATGGAAATTATCCAGCTGGCAGCACTGTATCTTACTTGAGTTCCCTGTTCTTCCCAGGGCCCTGCAATGCTAAATACAGACAGTCAAAAGACCCAAGGCTAAACTGAATCAATCTTTGCAGGTTAGTCTAAGCTGCAAAGATTGAACCAATAAGCAAAATGAAGAGACATTGACTTTTGAATTAGGAAATGGCTCAAGCCAGAAACCGGGGGAGCTAAAGTATGGCTCTCTGGCACATAGATAGCATGGGCTATGTGTTCACTCTCTCTTCCTGCTGCCCCCAAGGTATCTGGGATTTACAGTCCACAATCACAGCGGCAGGACTCTGCAGGGTTGCTTATCACTTCTTCCTGCTTCAGGTGCCTCTGGGATCTGTAGGCCACAGTCACAGCCAGGACTAAGTAAGCCAGGAAGGCAGGGAAGCTCTGTACTTGGGGAAAGATCAGTAACACCTCTTCCTGGCCCCAGACCACAACTGGGGTTTGCTGGCAGGGAGGGGGCTATGTGCCAGCCAGCCCTCACTATTCTAGCTAGGGACCAGAGGGGCAAGGACAGCCCTATTCTCTGGAGAAGGCAGCACTGCTGAGCCCAAGGCTGGAAAGCATGCTAGGTTGCTGAGGGACTGTGATTTAACTTGAACCATGTGCACTGAAGTTCTGTTGTTACAGGTTTAAACCAGTTTCTGATCACTTGGCCAGTTTATCTGTCCCTAGCCCCAGTGTCTACAGAAAGGAGAGTCATGTGCTTTCAGAAAAAAGTGAGATAGAGCCCAGGCTCTTCCTCACAGCAGTTGGACTTTCTTTGAAATAACTTCTTTTTCAGGTGGTGTAGCCAGCCCTATATTGCACCAGAGCCCATGGCTGTGTGTCCATGGAGCCAGGAAGGGTGGATCTCCACTGCCTTTCTCTTTCCAATATAAAAGATGAATGCTGCACCATTGCTGCTTCCTTCTCTGGCTGTTTTAAAAGGAAGTGACCACAGCTGCATTTTTCAGGAAGCCTGCCCTGATGATGTGTGCTAGGTATGTTCTGAGAATGTCTTCCAGACAAGTCCTTGTGAAATGTAGGTGGAAGAATACCTAGTTGCTGGATCCTGATTGTGCTTATATGTGAGCTAGGTGTCTGTTGTATTTGGCCACCTCTGGCTATGTTGGAGGTGCTACTCCAGGTACATAAGGAACTCTAAAGTCACAAAGTAAGTTAGCCAGGGAGTCTTGGCAGCACCTGAATTGTTCTTTGGATCACAGTTTTAGATTCTGGTGCCCAAATTCTGCCTATGCCTTGCTTTAGACACCTGCTTTAGTATAGCTTTACTGAATATATTATACCTAAAAACTATCCCATTTGCTTTATGGCTGTATTTGCAATTGAGGGGGGAATGGAATATAAGGGAAGATGCCAGCAGTGGGTCCTGTGTGCATAACACTTACTCTTGTAAATAAATGCACTAACTTTAAAGAAGTAAGATTGCATACATGCTATCTACGAATGGACTCCTTTTCCATTTACCCCACAGCTTCTGTGAGACTCTTGAATGAAATCCCTTCCTTTTTTTGTTTAAAAAATAATGTTTATTTCATGTGGCTTTTATGCCTTTGTCTTGTCGTGACATCGGCCATCCTTTGATCATTGAACTTATTTGATCTGCTTTGATTGTAGAGCTGTATAAACGGCCCTGGCATCCATTACCTCTGCTCTGCTGTAGATGTCAGCAGCCATTTGATTAACTACTGAGATTTAAACTCCAAGGTGGGGTATGAAGTAAATCATGTAGCTGATGCTTCATTCCATCCTTGCTTCACCTGCTATCTCATTTTGGCTTGTTGGTAGAATGGTAGTGTGAGGCCTTCATTCCCCTGTAATATGTGCTGTAATTATAACAAGTGTCATTGGAAAAAAAAGCTGCATACAACAGCACAATACATATCTCCACCAGAACAGAACGGATGAAAAAAAGTGGCATTTCTTTGCAAGGTTTGAGACAAGAACACTGCATTAGATTTTCTGTGAGGAATAACTGTGAAATTAAGACTAGTATTCTGAATAAAATCTCAACAGGAGTTTGGGATCAGTGGATTTGTATGTTGTGTGAAGGAAAGCAGGGGGAGGGATTTCATGCTGCTGAACTTTTAGATAATGCTGTAACGAAAGGGGGCAGCTAATTTCCTTCTCTGCACTCCATCCCAAAAAACAGATGCTTTTGCTTAAAAAAAAAAAAGTTTTTATCTCCAGATGTTTGCCTTCTATGACTCCCCAGGAATATGATCTGCTCTTCCTGGGTAGTAGCTTCATTTAATGAAAACAGCAATTCTGACTATGGGCTTAAGTAGAAGCACTTTGGCAGAGGGCAGAAATTTGGACAGATTTTACTCCTTTTCTAAAGGAGCTTAAACTATTATTTGGTATTCTCCCTCACTCCAAATAAAAATGTCCATGTCTTCCCTTAAAATTCTTATTTGTAAGTCACATAATGCTAACACTAGATGCTGTATGAAGATAGGAATAAAACTGGTTGTAACATTTATAGAACATGTTTCATGAACAAAGTGCTTTGCAGTTGAGATGCCATTAAAGATAGGCTTTTGTGTTTTGCAGAGTTAGTCCTTAGTATTCAGGATATTTTGGGGAGGGAGATGAGCAGGGATATTGTATGAAGAGTAACATAAAAGACTTAGCTCTTCATATATTATCTAGTTACTTTTTTCTTTTGTCATAGGAGAAAGGAATAAGCTTCAAACATACTGCATAAACCTTTACCTTCCCCAACTGGCATAATATAATGCAGCAATATATTCTAATGTATCTACCATTTTACACAAATTTAGTGAAGTGATTCTTAGCCAGGGTGCTATCAGATCCATCTGAAGACGGAAAATAAGATCTTGGTCTACAATGCAGTAGTTATCTGCATGCTGTTCCACAGGAGTGAGATGTGGCTGACATACTGAAGCCATCTTAAGCGCCTAGAATGGTTCCATCAGCATTGCTTCAGGAAGATCCTTTGCATTAGATGGGAAGACCACACCACCAGTGCCAGCATCCTCTCTGCAGCTAACAACCAGCTGACACTCATCTTCCAAAGCAAATCCTCTTCTCTCAACTCAGTCATGGCAAGAGGACCCACAGAGGACAGAGGAAGCATTACAGGGACACCCTGGCAGCATACCTTAAGAAGGGTGGCCTCCCCATTAACCTTACAAAATGGGGAAGTGCTGGACCATATATCAAAGAGAACCGTCTTGCTCAGACAGCCAAGAAACAGTGAGGAGGAAGGAAAGTGCACAACATCCTGGCCAACAGCTGTCTCCCCCTCCCCACCCAGGTACCACCTATCATATTTGTGGAAAAATTGCAGGGCACAGATTGGACTCTTCATCCATCTTGAAGTTCACCAGTGTCAACAGTGCATACTCTCATGCCCACCTTTGGGTTGAGCTCACATTACAGAGGGGGAATTTACTCAAGTTAATATAGGCTCAAGAGTTTGGGTTACAAGTTTGGTGAAAAATAGAGCAGAATGTCCAGCAGTGTGAGGTTGTCCTCTTCACTTCCTGATTACACCCTCCTTACTATGGGGACTTTGGACCCTATAGAGATGCTTCCTTTGAATTTGAGCTGGATAAGAAACATGTAGCAGAGCCAGTAATCCCCCTTCTATGCTCCAGTGGGAGGAGGGAAAGGACAAACTCTATGTGTGGTTGGTACAGCTTGTCACATAATACTGAACATTAGATATAGGTGGTATGGAAACAGAGCATGTAAACATCATAAAATAGTCAGCTACAAGTAAAGCTCTAAATCATTCTTTGTTCTGTTTTAAATTGCTCGGAAGGCATTCAACATTTGCATTGACACAAATATGCAAATTGAAATTTTTAAATGTCCACTGACTTTTACAGAACACGCGCAATGAATATTAAACAAAGCCCGGATGTTCCCTGTGTCGTTGCCCACAGTCTGCACTTCATCTTCTATTATGTGGAGTGACTTTTAAAAACTTTTTAAAGGTCATGCTGTTTATACTGCATAATATATAATACAATTCCACTATAAATTAGTAACATACTTTACTGCCTGCTGCTGTGCTCCATGAAGGTGAACAAGATTTGAAATCATACATCTCCTCCTCATATAGAAATAGTTGTGGATAATAATTGATATGAGTGTAACAGAGAAACCTGGATGCTTCCATAGACCTGTAATGAGTTATGCAATCCTCACACGTAGGACACAGTGCCAAATGTTACTCTCTATCCCATCTATACTAGGAAATTTGCCTATTGTTGACAATGGGTGCAGATGAGATCAGAGCTGAAAACAGTTTAACTACAAGTGCAGATGGGACCAAGCTGTGCTCAGTATCATTTCAGAAAATATGCTTAACCTGTCCCTGGGTGCAGCACTTGAATGGCAAATGTACCCCTCTCCCTCTACCCAGTAAATGGGTATATTTGCTTTCCTTGTGTAATATCTCCTACAAGTGCCCTGTTTGATGATGCTAGACAAAGATCCACACATCATTCCAGCTAATGTTATAGAAGTAATGCAGGTTACGTGGGGATAACTCATTTGGCCCCTCTTAAAAACAAAAGAGAGTGGATGGGGAAGAGGGGGGTGAGTACTGTATGTTAATACAGCTATCACTGCATTCAGGTTCTTCATAAACAGCACATAAATAATGAAAATACCTTCACAGGCAAGTTGTTCAAAAAGAACTCTTTTTTTCTGCCCCCAGATAAGCCATTGCTTAAGAACCAGGTTATCCAATTTGACCAAGTGTTCTTGAACTTGAAATCTCAGTGTAAGGGCACGATATGTAAGATAAGGGAATGAATTAAAACAACAAATCTAGAACTCTAAATCAAGAAATTTCAGGTTTAGCATCACGTTGTAAGGAAAGGTGTTGCAAAGGAGAGAACAGCCAATATGTGGACTGCTGGGCTGCACATAGATCACAAGAGGTAGGAGATCCCTTTAGTTTTTTTGGACAGGCATTTAGTAAGAGGAGAAAAATTGACTTTCAATGTGATTTTTCTCCCACTTCAGAATAAGCGTGACTGTAGGGCCACAGCCTTCCAAATAGGACTTCTTAGGCTTCTATAGTGCTGTAAGCTATAAGAGAAGAGTAGAGTACAGATCAGTTTGGACAACCCCTGATTAAATACTCTCTTCCTTAGCATCCATCTGTGTCACTTTCAGACACAGGATACTGGGTTCAAAGGACTTGTGGTCCGACCCAATATGGTATTTCTTATTTTCTTAGGAACTATATCTTGCAGGAGGTTGGAATCATGTACTTTTGAACAGTGCAGATCCTGGTCTATTTACCCATTCACATGGTTCCTTTACTAGAGGCTGGTAAATCCTGAGAGAGTTATTGGTAGCAGATGGAGAGAGGGATTGCTCACAGAGCAAATACCCAGTGCCAAACAAGGTAAGAAATGCTATTTTAAGCACTAATAGTGAAAAGGGAGTCCCTACACCAGTGTAAGACTGGTTGTATGCTATATCTAACAGTTCTTGCTGGCAGGGAAGTAACAGCAGTGACCTAACCAGAGAGCTCTGCTCAGTCCTCACTACTTATAGTCTACCTGCAATCTCACAGCCGATTTTATATTAAAATGTGCAGCAATACACCTCCAACCAATTCAATGAGCTATTGTAAACCATAGAATTAGGGGGACTACAGCCTTTTTTTGTGTCTCATTGGACAAAGAAAAGCAGAGCAAGCTCTCATTTCTCTGCTGTTTTACTCGGCTCCCTGCCATCTCAGCTTGTGAATTAGATCCATCACTTGCTCAAGCACTAGAGCAGCAGGTGCTCAATCTCCAACCCACAGGCCAAAGGCAGCCCATAGAGCCATCACACCTGGTTTGTGGGGCTCCCCATGGGCTGGGAAATTGGGTGGCAGGGAAGTAATGGTCATTAATATGGCCATCCTCTCCCCAGCCAAATTCCCAAACCCCAAGCCCTGCAGGCTTGGTTGGAGGAAGGCCACGCCCTCTCCCCCCACAGGGCTGGACTGGGGCCAGGCTGTGCCCCCTTTACTCCTCCCTGCCTCCAGGGCTGAGTTCTGCTTAAGCCATGTGCCCTCCTCCTGCCCTGCAAGGCCAAACCTTGTCCCCTTCATCCCCCCTCCCAGGCCAGGTCATGTCCTATTTCCAATCCCCATGAGGCCAAGTAAAGGTCCTTTACCCACTGCAGGGCAGGGCTCAGGCTGGGCTTCCCTCCACTCTCCTCTGTGTGGCCAGTAGTGCCCACCACACTGGCCCTGGGAACTGACATGCCCTATCCCCCAACACAGTGCTGAACTGCAGCCAAGCTGGGCCCCCTAACCCTCCTCACAGGACTGAGTGGTGCTCAAGTCACTTCCCCTCCCCCCTGCAGGGCCAAACCAACCATTCTCCCAGGCACATCCCCACCCCCTGCTCTCGGAGCTGGGTAAAGTCCCTTTACCCTCTGTCAGGCAGGGCTCAAGTCAGGCTGCCCTCCACTCCACCCTTTGTGGCCAGAAGGTGCCTACCATACTGGCTCTGGGCACTGGACTGGAACTACCATCCAGCCTGCAGCTAGACCAGGCACTGTCCATGTGGTCTGCTGGGGAAAAAGGTTGAGCAGCACTGCATTAGAGCATTCATTTTTGTTGTTCTGTTTTTACTGTAATTTCTATATGTAGAAAATATAACCAACATGGCTTAAAAATATTAAAAGCTCAATAGAAAAATAAAAATGCAAGAAAGCATTTCTCAGAAGAGGGAAATTGGAAAGAGAAGGATGAAACCTTATTTCGAAGTGACACCATACAGTTAACATAGCTTCAAAACAATGAACTATTCACACAGTAGAAACTCCACAGATTTCTATGGAGCTCTTAATAGTCTGATCTTAAGTCAACACACTATATACAGTGGTAAGTCAATACACTAATGACTGGGCATGTCTACATGTGTATTTATGTGTTCCTAAATTTGATGTGCCTTTGCTTAAGGCACGTTAAGGCAATTTAGGTGTGCGTCTATGCATGGACATGCTAATGTGCATTAAGGCACATTAAATTTAGGTGTGAATAGCTAAGCTGTATTAGCCCATGTCCAGATGTGCTAATATGCACTAACACAGTGTGCGTCCATTGACGCACACTGCATTAAGCGCATGATGAGTCTACACACGTGGGCTAATGTGACTCAACTATTTGCACCTAAATGTCATACTTGCTTTATGCAGGTATCAGATTTAGGAATGATTAGCCTAAAATCGACATTTGTAAGGTGCGTTAAGGGCGCACACGTCTGGACATGCACCTTAAAAATGGCAATTGTTAGGCTAATCCTATTTAAAAGAGGTATGTGCAGACATGCCCACTGAGAATAGCTTTAGCCATTAATCACATAAATTTTCTGTTAATACTCTATTTCCATTTAATACAGCAAAACAGCAGGACAAAAATATTTAAATATGGTGGATCAAAGAGAAAACATACTGTTCTAGAGAGCCTAAGTTTGTATCAACAAAAGAACAAAACTGAAGATTCAAAGCCCCGTCCAGATTATATTCCAACATCATTTACATATTCCACCCAATCACCTCATACATCAGTGCCCTCAGGTGTCTGGCTTCGTATGTAACTGTGTTCTTCCCACTATGCAGCCTCTCTTCTTCAAGGGGTTGCTCAATAACAGCTGGAATGTTCCTGCCATAGAGTTCACACTGTTCCAGAAACTGGATGCACTCTTGAATAACATTGTCACGCAGCATGATCATCTGTTTAGACATGTTCTCCAGCAATGAAAGGAAGCACCTTTTGGCATAATACCAGGTGTCTGTACCTAACTTTTTGTTATAAGGCTCTAAACTTTTAATTACTCTTGAGATGCCAAAGTCATAGTTTCCTTTGGCACAGTAGAGTGTTCCAATGACTAAGTTGACAATGCAGAGATGGTAGATCTTTTTACCAGGGTCATCATAGGAAAGCTGCTCCTCTTCCTTTTCAATCTTCCTCATCAGTTCCTCTGCCTCTTCATTTTGGCTTGTCATGATATAGGAGACACAAAGGTTGGCTAGCACAATAGCACTGACTTGCAGTATGGTATCATAGTGCTTCTTTACAATGGGCTCATAGAAGCCAATGGCTTCTTTGTACTTGTTTTCCTGCATGAAGAGCACGTGAGCCACATTCAGCTTCCACACTTCATGTTCATTGCAGAACTCAACTGACTTGCGGAAAATCTTCTCCACCATTGTGTAATTCTCCATGTCCCAGTAGATCTTGGCCTGAGCCATCAAGACAGGCACATATTTTTCCAGAGTCTCATCATATTCGCTAACTGACTTGTTGATAGCTTCAGCATCCCGGTTTTGCCTAGCTTCCTGCCCCTGTTTTGCAAGATTTCTCAGTTGCTCAGTCAGTGTCCCTGCCAGCTCATCCAGCTTGTGGAAGGCCTCCTCAGGGGCAGTCTGACATGTAATCATGGCATCCAAGAAGTTGTACAGATAAGGCGTGAGCAGTTTATAGGTCAGATGGGCATTCTCTGCCAACACGTCAGCAGCCAGGTCATAGTACTGGTGCTTGCAGTACAGCAGTAGCAGATTTCCAAAGGTTTCTGGTGGGCAGGGGTTCTGCTGCAGAAGGAACTGCAATTTCTCAAACCCTTCGGTGGGCCGGCTGTCCATGTTCATCAGCGCCTGGTTGTGCAGTGTAACAGGGTCCAGCTCCTTCTCGGCTCTCGGCGGCATGTCCGTCAGCGCCTCCTGGGCTGCCTCCAGGTGGCGCAACTGGTACTCAAGGGCTGCCTTAAGGTTGAAAGCCTCCACCAGGGCAGTGCGGTGCAGAAGCAGGGTGTTGCCGACGCTGCGAACGTCGATGCCCTCGGTGGTCATGCCGATGCTGAGCTCTGGGTGTTGGCGCATGCCTCGCTCAATGATCTCAGAAATGTGCTTCACGGCAAGGTCATACTGCTTGGCGGCATAGCAGCACAGGGCCATGTTGTAGGACAGCTCTGGGGAATAGCCCAGCACCTGCATGGCACCTGCAAACTTGCTGCAGGCCTCCTCATGCCGCCCCTCACGGTACAGCAGGCAGCCCAAATTCACCTCTGCCTCAGGCACCTCCCGTGACCCGTTGGAGCCCCCCGCCGCCCCCTCAGCCGCAGCCGTGAGCATCTGCTCCACTAGGCTCTTGGCTGCTGGGAGATCGCCCTGAGCGTAGTGGATAGCAGCCTGCAGGCGAAAGGCGCGGCCCTGATAGGCGGGCACGTCCAGCAGGGGGCTGGCCGCCCGCAGGGCCTCGCCGTAGAGCCCAGCCTTGTAGAGGGCCTGGGCCTGGTAGAGCTGGTACTCGTCCAGCTCCGGGTGCAGCGACACCAGCTGCTCGTAGCACTCAGCCGCGGCCACGAAGTCCTGCAGCTGGTAGTAGCAGTAGCCGAGGAGCGAGAGGCCGGCCCGGGAGCGGCAGCTCCGCTGCAGTTCACTGCTCAGGATCGCCGCCGCCGTCGTATAGCGCCCGGCCCGGATCAGCCCGTAGATGACTGCCGTGTACTCCCCGTCCGCGATCGGCGCCGGCATCGCCATAGCCATCGCCATCGCTACCTAGGCAACCGCGTCGCCGGAAGCGGAAGCGTCCGTCACGCCCCCTCCTAACATCATTACGCCGCATTTCGGCAGCGGACGCGGAAGTGTGGGCAGTGATTTAACTGAAGCTGTCGTGGGGGGCGGGATTACCGTGCGTCTGGGTTTCCCTCACATGGCTTCCTTTTAGAGGCGTCTGCTGCGTACAGGCGAAATGTCTGGGCTTTCCTTCCCCGCTCTGCTTTCAACATGGCCACCATTAGGTCGAACTACAGCTCCCAGAAGGCCGAGCGCGGCGCGCGCGCGGTTTGGAGCGGAGGTCTTAGGGGTAGGATCCGGATTTTCAGTTTATCGCGGAAAAACGCGAAAGCGGTGACGCCACTGCCACGGGCGGAGGGATGGGCGAGTCACCATGTTTGTCTGCGCGCGCACGCGGACAGCCTGGACTGGCAGGGTGTGGGAAGTGTGTGGCCGAGCACGTGGATGCAGGTCAGCTGGAAGGTGCAGGGTCTGGACGGGCTGGGGCCCTAGCTGGGGCGGGGCGCTGGGGCTTGCAGCGGGGCCCGCGGGGAGAAACTGCTCAGGCCGGGGGGTGCACAGGCCTGTCCTCCAGGCTGCGCGGGGGTCGGCCTTGCTCCACCTAGACCTGCACGAGCCGGAGCTGGCCCTGCAGCTGGGTGGTCGGGCACCACCAGAGCCCAGAGGGGAGTGGGGAGTTTGGGTCAGGGCTGAGGGACCTGGCAGGGTCTTGTAGGAGCGGGGCCTGTGGGTGGCAGCTGGCACTGGCAGAGCCCAGGGGATGAGGCTGAAGTTGGATGCTTAATCCCAATTCCTGGTTCCTTTTTCAAAGCTAATCTAGACCCGATAAAAGCTTGTTATTAATGAATTGCACATCCTAAACCAAGATACTTTGATTAGCTATGCACATGTGCTAATTAATGTGCAAAATAATATCCTACCTCAAGTACAGAGTCCTAAATGAAAGGCAGATTAAAATGGAATTATGGGGAAAAATACTTCTAGGGCCACCCCAAACTTCCTGTTGATGCCGCTGTGGGACTGTCCCAAAGAACCCTGACCGCAGTCCTGCCCAGCCTGAGGCATGGTCTGGCTGTGCCAGGCTGCCAAATGACTACCCTCGCAGCCACTGTACTAAGTGTGTGGATTTGTATTGCAAACTCTTTTTTGGGCTGGGATGATAGCCAGAAATCCATCTTGGGCCACCCAGTGGCACACCTCTCTCTGTGTTGCCCGGGGACTCTCCTGGACATCTCTGACCAGAAATTTGCCTGGTCTAAAACTCAGCTTGGCTGGGCCAGGCTGACAACTCCCTATTCCTACTGTACTAAGTGTACAGGCTTGAATAAGAACTGGCTTTTGGGCTGGGATTGTACCTAGAAATCCTTCTTGGGCCACCCCATGGCATACTTATTTGCCACTGGGGGACTCTCCTGCACATCTCTGACCAGAGACTTGCCCAGCCCAAATGTGGTTTGGCTGTGCCAGGGTGTCAACTGACAGTCCCTCAGCTGCTGTGACAAGTATAATGGCTCGAATAAAGAACTGGTTTTAGACTGGAAATCCTTCCTGGGTCACCCCACGCTATGCCTCTGTGGCACTGCAGAATCTCCTGGACACCTCTAAACAGTCTTGCCCAGACTTGTACCAGGCTGCCAAGTGACAGCCCCCCTATGCCCACTGTACTACATATAATGGCTCGAATAAGGAACTAGTTTTCCAGCCATAAACCCAGCCAAACCTTTTTGGGGGGCACACAACACCGTGCCTCTGTCCCACCAGGGGACTCCTGGACATCTCTGGCCGGAGACATGCTCAACCCAAAGCGCGGTTTGGCCGTGCCAGGCAGCCAACTGACAGCCCCCCAGCCACTGTTTTAAGTTTAAAGGCTTGAATAAGGAACTGGTTTTGAGCTGGGATTTTGGCTGGAAATCCTTCTTGGGCCACTCTACACCATGCTTATGGGGCACCAGAGGACACTCCCAGACATCTCTGACCATGGTCTTGCCTGGAAAGCGTGGTTTGTTCCAGAAAGCCATGCATCCATCTGATGGGTCTCCTTGCGCACTGTATTAAGTATATGGGCTCAAATAAGGAATTGGCTTTGGGCTGAGATTATGGCTGGAAATCCATTGTGGGTCCCCCCATACCATACCTCTATGGCACTAGGCAGCACTCCTGCACATACCTGACCAGAGTCTTGCCTGGCCCAAAATGCAGTTTGTTTGTGCCAGCCTGTCAAGTGCCAACCTCTCATGTCCACTGTGCTAAGTATAATGACTCAAATAAGGAACTGGTATTTGGGCTTCGATTATGTCTGGAAATCCTGCTTGGGCCACTCCACGTCATTCCTCATGCCAGCTGATACCTAGCCTTTAAGAACTTTATGTTGCTCTTTCACCAGGCACTGGATGACAGGATGAATAGCTGCATGCAAATATAGGGCACTGGTACACTTGACAGACCCCTGCTCTGATGCCATGGTATTTATCACATCTGAAAGCAGACTCAATTAATTGAGTCTCTTGCCAGTCTGCTGAAGCGTGCTAAATAGCATACTCCAGCAGCCTCTGTATCATGTATATTCACTGTCCCCGTGTTTCAAAATGGCAGTGGCAGTGCTTTAACTAAAGTTCTTCCAACAAGGTTTGTTAAAGTGCCCCCAGTGCCATTTTGAAGCATGAGATGATGAATACATGTAATGCTGTGGGCACTTTAATTAAAGTGGCTTTCAGAGCCATTCTGTTTAAAGCACTCCTCTCCACACCCATGGAGCCGTGTATAGAGGCCCCTAGGGATTTTTCAACATCTTTTCACGTTTACCTCCAGCTGCCACTCAGAAACTTGATAAGGTAACTTAAAACTGGGTGCTGTAATTTAAAGCAAGCTGTTCACTCACTAGCAAATGTTAAATTAAAACAAGTTTATTACAAGGGAAAAGGGGAACAGTGGTATTCCTTAAGCAAAACCTTAATTTAACCTTTAATTGTAGCTCAAAATGGATCATCGTCACAGACAGTGGCAAACCAACCTGGGGAGCTTCCTCCTAGCCAAGTCACTGGGGAAGGGAGTCTCACCCACAGCTGCCATCCAGGGACTCTACCACCTGCAGTTCAAAAGAAATTCCTTATTCAAGCCCACATGCTTAGTGCAGTTGGCATGAGTGGCTGCCAGTTAGCAGTCTGGCATGAAGAAACCACGTTCCGGGCCGAGCAAGAGTCTGGTCAGAGGTGTCCAGGAAAGTCCCACAGTGACATAGACTCATGGTGTGGGGTGGTCCAAGAAGCATTTCCATCTCTACTCCCAGCCTAGAAATCAGTTCCTAATTCAAACCCATGTATTTAGTACAGTGGGCATGGGGGCTGTCAGTTGGCAGCCTGGCAAGCAAAAAGCACACTTTGGGCCAGGCAAGACTCTGGTCATGAGTGTTTGGGAGAGTGCCTGGTGGCAGAGAGGCATGGTGTGGGGTGGTCCAAAGAGGATTTCCTGTTATCAGCCTAGCCCAAAACCCAATTCCTTATTTGGGCCCATATACTTAGTACAGTACGGGGGGTGGGGTGGGGGGGGATGCTGTTAGTTGGTAGCCTGGCACAGCCAAACCATGTCTTGGGCCAGGCAGGATTCTGGTCAGAGATGACCAGGAGAGTCCCCTGGTGCCACCAGGGCATGCTGTGAGGTGGCCCAAAACAAATTTCCAACCATATTCTGAGTCCAAGATCCAGTTCCTTACTCAAACCCATGTCCTTGGTATCGTGGCTGTGGGGAGCTGTCAGTTGATAACCTATCCTAGCAGGGCTAAACCTGTGCTAGGCTGGGCAAGCTCTGGTCAGGGATGTCCAGGGGAGTCCATTGGTACCACATAGTCATAATGTGGGGTGGCCCAAGAAGGGTTTCCATCTTTAATCCTAGCTCAAAAAGAATTCCTTGGTCAAGCCATTATACTTAGTACAGGGGCTGGGGGTGGTGGGGGGAGGCTCTCAGTTGACAGCATGGAAGAGCCAAACCATGCTTTGGGCCAGAGAACCATCTGGCCAGGGATGACCAGGAGAGTCTGTCAGTGCCATGGAGCCATAGTGTGGGGTGGATTTCCATCTCTAATCCCAGCCCCAAAACAGTTCCTTATTCAAGCCGTTATACTTAGTAAAGTGGCTAGGGGGACCTGTCAGCTGGCAACCTGGTAAGGCATAACTGCACTTTGGGCCAGGCAAGACTAAGGTCAGAGATATCCAGGAGAGTCCCCCGGTGCCACAGAGGCATGGTGTGGAGTGGTCCAAACAGAATTTCCAGCCATAAGCCGAGCCCAAGAACCAGTTCCTTATTTGAGCCATTATATTTAGTATAGTGGGCATGGAGGGCTGTCAGTTGGCAGGCTGGCACAAAGAAACCACATTTTGGGCCAGGCAAGAAACACCACACTGCATCAGACCACAAGTCCATTGAACCCAGTGTCCCATGTCTGAAAGTGACAGACAGGATGTTAAGAAAGAGAATGGTGGTACTGCGGGTCAAAGCCCGCCAAGGAGCACGCTGAGCCCCCTGCACCGCACCACACTGCACCCTGTGACTGGAAAGCTTTAAAACCACTAGCTGCTTGAAGGCGGGCACAACAGGCTGCCCAAGCTACCCGGCTCTGCAGAGAAACTGAGGCCTTGTCTAGAAATGAAGCCCCTAGTTTTCAGAGTTGCTGCTGTCTGTTGGCACCCTAGGCTCCTGGTGGAAAAACCCAGGGAGAGATGAGCCAAGTCCCATTGACTTGGGAATCCAGTTTAATTCTTAGCCTTTTGGACACCAGTATAAGTGAAGCAGCTGGGGGTTGTATTGGGAGCAGCAAAGTCTTCAACCTGACTCCCACTGTTTCTTCCTGAAATCAAGCAGCAGCATAATGCCAGACGCAGACATCTACTGTATTTACTAATTAAACACTGGGTAAAGAGCAAGAAACACTCAAAAGGATGTGGTTTTCTTGGATTCAATCGCTTGATTGTAATAATGCCTTTTATAAACCTTTTTTCTCTGGTATCTGTAGGTTAGAGTTTCACTGGAGGGGAAGCGAGGCGCAGTGCACTGTGCACAGGATTTTTACATATGCCATAAAACACTTCAAGTGCATTCCACTTGCTTGAAGATACTGGTGCTTAAAAACAGGTTAACAGACTTAATATTTTTAAAATTAAACTTGCCACGCAATTAACGAGTAATCACTTCTGGTAGTTTGGGGGTGGGGAGAGGAGCTAGGGAGTAGTGTCTGTACCAAAGTGGTCACAAAAATAAGGGCTCACCTTGTGAAGAGTTGAAATCTCTTATTATTTTTTTTTAATGAAATGATTCTTTCGTTTTGCTCTTCTCTAGTTACCATTCCTGAGTTTTTTGACAGCCAAGTTGTGAATGTAGCCAATAATGAGTATAAGAAGGAGCAGCACTTTCCTATTTATTAATATAAGCAGTCCTCGACTTACGACAATTCAAGTTATGACGAACCGCAGTTACGACGTTTGTAAATTGACACCTGGGTTTCGAAGTTCCGACATGGGTTTCAACTTTATGACACTGAGTGCTGGATACAGGTCTGTCAGTGGAAGGGGAGAGGGAAGGAAAGGGCCGTTGGGGGGCAGATCAGGACCCCTGTGGGACTGGGGCTGGAATGGGGGATGGGGCAAATGCTGCCTAGCTGGGGCTCTGCCAGGCTCTGGGAGTGGGCGCTATGGATGGTGGGAGAAGCTTCAGCTTTTCCAGCCGCTCCCCTGGCTGCCCCTGCCAGGGCGAGGCAGGCAGTGCCAGGGCTGTGCCGGACAACCGTGGGAGAAACTACAGCTCAAGCTGAAGCTCATCCAGCTGATCCCCCAGCTGCTTATTCTGGGATGAGGCAGATAGTGCCAGGGCTGAGCCAGGCGGCCGCAGGAGAATCCATAGCCTGTACAGTGGCTCCTACCACTTTTCCAGGAGAGCATAGGGGGTGGGGGAGGGACATGTGACCCCCCCCGATCGGTATATTTATAATATAAATGCATATAGATAAGTAATATAGCTACATTGGTTTATTTTATATAATTGATTGAGTACTGTACAAAATTCTGGGTTATTCTGGGTGAAAATAGGGTATCAGGCCTTGGTTTAGGAACCAATCCCCCATTTATAACATTGTTTCCTATGGGAAAATTGGTTCCGAATTACATTTCGACTTAAGACATGGTTCTCAGAAACCAATTGTGTTGTAAGTCTGAGGACTGCCTTTATGTTATTGTTTTAGAGAACTGGCTGGAGGGCATGGCACTGATTTCATAGACAGATGGAAGGCAGGATCATTCCAGTGAAATGAATACACAAATTGCAGACCAGATTTGGGATGACCATCAAAATTGCACTGACAGCCTAACTTCATTTGCCTTTTGAGAAGTGCTGGAGACCTTTTATGGTCATTTAATTAATGCCATATCTACTGTTGAGCGGTAAATACAGTGAGGTGTCATAACAGTTTCAGATCCCTGAAATGGTCATTCTTTGGAATGTGCTATAAGTGCCAGATATTGTTCTTTTCATCTGTGCAAAGAAGAAAAGACGATAAATTTTAGCTTTTCAGCTCACAAACGTGATAGAAAAGGTCTGACTCCCTAAGAGCCACTTAAGTGCTGTTGGTTGTTTGCACAGTTTGCTCTTGTGAAACTGCAGAAGAGAGAATGAACATATGCGGTTGCCTGAATTCTGCTCTATCATGGCCCCAAGAATTACTTCCTTATAAACAGCAGAATTTAGCCAGCAAGGCAGTCATAACAGCCTGCCTAAACCTGTGGTATTTTAAGTATTGAGGCCTTTCCCATATATGGCCCACCTACCAGCCATCTTAAGCCAGGGCCACTGCCTTCCCAACTTAGTGGAATCATGAAGCTTCTGCACAGGTAATCTTTCATTTTTACCCTGCTGCCTGGTTTTGCGGTCTACTGATGGCATGGTTCTTCCAAGGGCAACTCTAGCCACAGTTGCCCCCAACCTTAAAGATGGGTCTAGAGCATTTTGCATGCGAGTAGGGACTTACCAAATTTGGGTGGCTGCTCCCCAAGTTTTGTGGTCTTGCATGGCACCAGTTACCATTTTTGTGGTGGAGCACAACAGGGGGCCCCCAGAAGTCCCACCCCCTCCCTTGAGATTGACAAGGAGCTAACCTATCAATCTCTGGGGAGGGTCAGGACTTCTGGGGCCCCTCAACCAATCAGGGGCATGGGGCTGGGGCGCTGTCTCCCTCCACTGCATAAATCTCCCCCATAAGTCCATTCTTCAGGATGGCAGGGTTATGCACTCTTTGCCATTTGGGCATTGCCCCCGCCCTTCCCCCCAGCTTGCTTGCACTTTTTTGTGGTCCCCATGCTTTTTCATGGGCAACCTACCAATTTTGTTTTTTGTATAGGTATGAAAAAAGACAAACTACAAAAAATGCAATTTTAAGTTAATTTAGGGCAGTCTTTAGAACACTGTTTTTCAAAGGTGAAGGGAGCCCAAATAGTTTTTCCCCTACTTGTCTCTATGAAACAGAGAGGAGAATGGGGCAGTTTGTAGTAGTTTAGGTCTAACAGGCCTTATCCCATTTGGAAGCAGAGAAAAAATATAACATTGTATGTATATCTTGACAATAACAGAAAAGATTAGTCCAAAGGCATCTGTTAGTATGATATGGACTGGTAAAAGTTGTGGTCAGTAATCAAAAGGAGAATGGAATTGGAAACTGGTAAAACACCTAGTTGGTTGCCAAATCAATGAAGAAATGGTTATGCAGCCTCTCAAGCAACCCATTTTGGGATATTTAAAAATATACTTTGGAGTGCATACAAGGGGAACGGAGGGGTAAGGCTTCCTATGATGCTTTTTCCTACCACTATTAGTGTTTCTTCGCAGTGGAAAGCTGTACCCAGGAATCCACCCAATCACCGCTTTGGGCCTCAAGGTTACTGGTAATACTAAAAGGCATCCTAATCTCAAGTGGGCCAGAGAGAAGGACTCAATGGCATCACATTCCTCTGGCTTGTAGTGAACAATAATTGGGAGGTGAGTTCCAACTATTAACACTGCCCTGCTGTGTCCTTTTGCTTCCTTTTCTTATCCTTCTCCTTTTTGCCTTCTGTTTAACAGAAGGCTGATTTAGCTAACCAGGATAATATCTTTTGCAGTGTTAGTGTAAGCTTATGGCTAGTGAGACAGTGAAAATGAGTGGCCTGAAGAATTCAGTGGTGATAAGGTGCTTCAGGGTCTTAGAGTGGCTGATAAGGTGCTATGTTTTGCACGTGTTATTTTCCCCATGGTGATTTTGCAAGTGAGAGTCAGTACCGGAGGCAAAAATTGTATTTTCTGTCTTTTCTGTTCGAATGTGCGTCTTTAAAGAAATGAGATGAGACTTTTAACTGCAGTAGCTCCAGATCACCTCAGCTCATTTCTCTCTTCACCAATAGGGTTAATACCATCTAAAATTGTGTTACCTCTAAAAGCTCTACTTCTGAAGGGTGGAAAGGATAATATTAAAATAAAAGCCCATATTTCAGACGGCTTAACTCCTTTTCCTTTGTCTTGAATAAATGGTTTAAAAGATTTTAAGAGTGATTGTTGTGGTTGGTGTAAAGCCCCCAGAACTTAAAATATGGAACTGTTTAATATGATAGTAAGTAAGGGTTTTATTTAACATCTTGTACCTTGTTGAGCCTAAGGGCCTTGTTATACCTTATGCTGTAAGCTGAACAGATGTTAATCAGCTTAGTGTTGTTCATCTTAGTGGAGCAATCACATCTTAAGGCAAAAAACCATCTCTGACTACCCTTCACTTGCACAGCTGTGACTTAGCCTACTAGTCCTACCTCTGCTCACCAAGCTCTAGTGCTATGTAAAATGTTTCTTAGTGCAACAGTGTCTTCACATTTTGTGTGTTTCTTTTTTAGTCTGTTGTATTTATTAGCATTGGCTGCAATGCTAATAAATACACCCACGTGGCTGGGTCCTGCTGTGCTGTGGGCAGGACCCAGCCATGCAGCACCTTGGTGTTCCCACTCTCCCACTGAATCCTGGGATGCTGGAGGACTTTAACTTGGGCAGAATAAGGTGTGGCCACTTCCCACAGCTAATGGGACAGTAGCAAAATTAGGCAGATAAGAGAGAAGCCTGCCTGGAGTGGTATATGTTTTAAGATAAATAACAAGTGACTTAAACCACTTAAAAGGTATTAATGTGCAGCCAATCTAGGGATTAAGAGCTCCAGGAGCCGCCTAAAATTACTGTGTAACAAGGCCTTGATACATCACTTCTAGAACACAGTAGCTGTAGGCAGCAGAGCCCAAAGTAAGGCAGGATATTTGTTTTCTATCAGAAAATCTGATAGTTCTAAAACTGTAATGGAGCAAGACAGACACATTTTAGCATTCTTCTATAGTCATTTACTTAAAAATGGGTTATTGCACTGTTACAGTGCATGTGAAATGGTTAAGTAGATGTACTGTTTCTCCTGGTTAATGATCTTTAAGAAGGACCAAGAACTTACTAGTTTAAGTAATCCCAGTGCAGGCAAACACTGTACTTCCACTGTGTGACAGAAGCATGCTCCCAGACATGGTCTCGATATCAGCCCGCCTTGCTCTCCTGCCACGCCTTGTTGATAAGTCAGTTAAGTTGGTAATTAGGCAGGAGGCTGCCCTTTGAGTGCCCAGCTGTAAAAGGGTAGTACATACATGCTCTGACTTTCCCTATATGTGTTCCATGCCTTGCACATGTCACACTGTATGATGACTCTCCAGCTCAAGTCTGGGTCAGACTGGGCACACAGTTGTGTCTCACACACTGCCCCATACAGGGTCACACATCTACCACCCCCCTCTCATCGGGGCCTTTTGCACTGCACTGGCTCTCACTTGGTGTCTGTTACACTGCCCTGTCCAGGGCCACGCTCATTCTGCCCTGCTCCACATGAGTAACCACAGAAGGCCATCAGACTTTGCTCTACACACTTTGGCCAGCCCTGGCGCAGCCGTTTGGACCTTTCTCATGGTCCTCATCTGAGCAGGACTGGATGATTCTTTAACTCTGTCCCCTCCCTGGACCACTCTGCCCCTCTCTTGGGCTACAACTCTGCCCCTGTGCTGGGTTCCAGGGTCTTCTACCCCTACAGGTTCAGGTGCTTCTCTAAGTGTGCCTGACTTCCACTCCACCCTCTTATCAGGGCCCAGGGTCTTATACCCCTTGGGCTCAGGTGCTCCTTTCTGAGTGTGCCTGGCCCACTTCCAGGGTCTAAACCCCATTGGGCACAGGTGCTTTTATTAAGTGTGCCTGGCCCACTCTAAGCCTCCTGATAACCCACCCGAAGGTGGGGGCTGGGGTGTAAGTGCCCCAACCTGCCTTCCACTGGGGAGGTTCTCAGTCTTGGCATTTTAGTGGGGCTGCCCTGCCACAGGTAGTCCCACCAGGCCTCCCTATCCCAGCAGGGTCCAGTTTCAGGTCATGTTCAGAACCATGAGGCCTCTTCCTTCCCCATAGCCTCACCCTTACCTCTGAGATGTTCCTGGAGCAGTAGCTCAGCAGGGTGATGTTTCTCCCATGCTGGCTGGTAGCAAACTGCTGCCTCTAGCCCTGAAAGCTGGGCATTAAATGGCCGCCCTAATTGGGCACCAACTGTTAAAGTGACAGAGCACTGAAGCTGCACCTTCACACACTGTAATAACCAGGGATCCAGGTTTTCCATTTCCCATGGAAAAACAGAGTAAACCATGGATTTTCATTTTACAAGAGAAATCCACAGATTTTGCCATTTTGCAATGAGCTCCCTGCAGAGTGGCAGAGTTCCAGCTGGGAGGGAGTGGGAGAAAGGCAGAAAGACAAGGGGCGCCACATGCATATGGCCCCAGGCAGCTTGTAGAGCATTTCCAGCAGGTAAGTGGGGAGCGGGAGAGGGGGATTGAGGCCCCTGTAGGGAGGGGGCTGGGTAGGGCTAGGGCTGCTACTCAGCCAGGTGGAGCTTGGGGCCCAGGACCGCAATGTGCAGCTGCAGGGCCTCAGTGGGGAGCAGGAGGGGGAAGGCTGGTTCTCCATTGTTGTGTCCACTTCTGGGGGGGCAGGGGACATCTGCATCCCCCAGATCTGTACCCAGGGCAGGTACAGGCAGTCTCTTAATGGGTTCTCAGATGAGCATTGGAGGAACACCAGCCCACCAACTCTTGACGCTGACTTGGTGCAGAGTCACTTGAATAGACTGGATGTATTCAAATCAGCAGGCCTGGATGAGCTGCATCCGAGAGTACTGAAGGAATTTGGCCAGTGTCATAGCAGAACCAGTGGCAGGGTTGTTAGAGTGCTCGGGTCAGGTCTTGGAGGACTGGAAAAGGGGCAACATGGTCCCTGTTGTTAAGAAGTGGGGAAGGAGGATCTGAGTAATTATAGGCCAGTCACTCTCACCTCCATCCTTAGAAAGGTCTTTGAAAAGATTATGAAGGATCATATTTGTGGGAGATCAGTGGGGAAAATAATGCAGCAGGGAAACCAGCATGGGTTCATAGCAGGTAGATCATGCCTGACCAGTCTGGTTTTGTTTTCTGACAGGGTCACGAAATGCTTAGATACAGGAGTAGAGGTGAATGTAATTTTCTTGGACTTTAGGATGAGATACTGTATTGAAGGCCTTGGTATTCTCAGAAATAAATTAAGAGACTGAGAGGTAGATGTTTACACAGTCTAGTGGATGACAAATTGGCTTCGCAGTCGCACCCAGGGAGTGGTAGTAGACAGGTTGGTATCGACTTGGAAGGGTGTGGGTAGTAAGATCCTGCAGAATTTGGTCTTTGGACCTGTACTCTTCAGTATCTTCATCAGTGACTTGGATGTGGGTGTGAAGCATATTCTGTCCAAGTTTGCGGACCATACTAAATTGTGGGGTGAAGTATACACTCTGGAGGGTAGGGAATGATTGCAGGCAGACTTGGACAGATTAGAAATGTGGACAGTATACACAATAGGTTGTAGTTCAACAAGGACAAGTGCAGAGTGCTGCACCTAGGGTGCAAAAATATCCAGCACACCTACTGGCTGGGAAGTAACCCTCTCAGCAGCACAGAAGCGGAAAAGGGTCTCAGAGTCATAGTGGACTCCAAGATGAACATGAGTTGTCAGTGTGACGAAATCCTCAGCAAAGCAAACCGCGCTTTATCATGCATCAGGACATGCATGACAAATAGCTCCAAAGAGGTGATATTTCCCCTCCATGCAGCATTGGTCAGACCACAGATGGAGTACTGCATCCAGTTTTGGGCACTGTACTTAAGGCTGTTGATAGACTTGAGAGAGTCCAGAGGAGGGCCACTCATATGGTTAGGGGCTTACAGGACTATGAGGAGAGACTGAGGGACCTGGACCTCTTCAGCCTCCACAAGAGAAGGCTGAGAGGTAATCTTGTGGCTGCCTACCAATTCATTAGGGGGATGCAGCAAAGGATCGGAGATGCTCTGTTCACCAGGGCATCTCTTGGGATAATAAGGAACAATGGTCACAAATAGAGAGCAGATTTAGGCTAGACATCAGGAAAAACTTCTTCATGGTAAAGGTGGCCAAAATTTGGAATGGGCTTCCAAGGGAAGTGGTGCGCTCCCCTACCTTGAGGGTCTTTAAGAGAAGGCTGGATAGCATCTGGCTGGGGTCATCTGACCCCAGCACTCTTTCCTGCTTATGCTCCAAAAAGAAAAAATGCAGCAGTCCATCAACGTTGTCTTTATTTCCCCATCACTTTTTCTGTATGATGCAATAATCAATAGCTAAGGCCTTGATAATTAGGTAATCCCCAGTAGAAACAAAGTTAAACTACAGAAACCATTAAAGTGGTTTATTAATTTTTTTTAATGAGATGAATCAAACAAAGTTCTCCATTTCTGAAACATGCCTTTAAAAAAAAATGTTGAACCGTCACTGTTTGACAGATTAAAGCGAAACAATGAGGAAAATGGTTTTAAAATGCACAAAGGAAACTGATCTGGTAAGACAAATTCCAGTCCTAAATTATGCATTTTATAGTATGTAGTTTCATTTATGATAGAAAAAAATTTTTGTCTGACTGTGTATATGTGTAATACCAGACACATACACAAACACAGACACTAATAGTTTACAACAGTATTTCTCATACAGTTAAAGGATGCAATGTTCAACATGCTGATAAATTAAAATAAGTATGAAAGCTTCATACCTTTTCTTTTCTTTCTTTTTTTTTTTTTTTTTACTTATTTTGGGCTAACAATACACAGCATTTTTTCTTTTACTGTTATATTCAATAACCTATCATCACCGATAACCTCTGAATTCTCTTTATTTCAGCTGATTTACAAGTGCTTTGTTAGAACCCATTCACATAATTTAAACATGTAAAGGAAATCCCCAGATTCCTTGAGAGAGGCAAATACCACTTTCTCACTTTACATTTTCCTGTCATTTTGAACATTGGAAGTTCCTTCTGTTAATTTGGTATAGTCTGAAAGATGTTTTATGTAATCATGAAGTCTTAAAGCTAGTCTTTAATAAATACGCAAAATATCTCAATATACTGAGGAATTCCTTAAGGGACAGCTACTTTCTATAGACTGAAACATGTCTTATTTTTAGCATGAATTATTGAACTGTCTGTATCTCAGTAATTAGCTTTTTATCAGGCACTGCTGGTTGCAGTTTTTAGAAATACTTTGTGAATACTGGCATTGGCTTTGTTGATAATTGGAGGCATGTTCATAAAACTGTACTGCACAGGAAGTAGGAAAGGTTAAGAAGGTCACCAGGCCAGAAAATGCAGCCACTCTACCAGTGACACTATTTAATGAATACCTGAGCTAAAATGAAATATACTTATTCTATTATTTGTCATTTGTTCTCTTTATAGATACAAAGTCTATTAATCCCCCATTCAAATTGCATAACTAATCATCAGCAGTGGCCAAGATCCTGCAAGGTACTTTGGGTTAGATACATAAACACACTTAAGCACTTAAGTCCAACAGTTAGGTACCACTGAAATCAACCCTGTACACAGCTTCTGTTTAACCTGAAAGGCACAGATGTGTCTACTTTAGCACACAAATCTGCCTAAGTTTTGGCACTGCTAAATTGCTTAGAGCCCAACTTTGCATCTAAGCCCTGACAGGATAGTTAAATGAGGTATTCTCCACAGTTTGGATAAGCTATTTTAGAGCATATCTATGGACTGGGTCTCACAGCTGGAAAATACTTTTCAACCCAGGTGAATCATACTTTATCTACTAGTTCAGGGGTTAGAGATTCACCTGGGCAGTGGGAGATGTTTTCCTGTTTCATGTTTCCTTTCTCTGCCTGATATAGAGTAAGACCTTGAACCCAGACATTCCTATTTTGCTATTTGGTATTCTGGAAAGAGTCCTGATCAGTCTCTTCTGTTGAACATGTCCCCCTGCTTTTAATAATTAAATAATAATTAAATAGTAGGACCAGGGAGGGAGAAAAAAAAGATTGACTGTAGTGTGATGATTAGGGTACTTGTGTGGTAGAGTCAGGTTCAAATCTGTGCTCCAAATGACTGTCTAATTAGTTGCACTCTGTAGAGCAACTTCAAGAAAGACTAGGTAAGGTTCACCCCAGAACACCCAGTAAGCCAGTGACTGGGTAATTTTTGGGACGTGAGAGCTAGGTTCAAGATCCTGTTGCAAAGTAGGCAGAATGGGGATTTGAAAACAGGTCTCCCACCTCCTATGTGATGCTTTAGCTAGCAGGAGATATGAAAAGGCAGTTTTTTTCCCCCTTCCTCATGGGAGAGGGCTGATCTAGCCTGCATGCCTAACTACTGCAGAGGACTCATTGCTGAGAATCCTGGGTGAGTTAAGTGTTTGAACTGCCTTTTGAGAAACTGGATTTAGCCTTTGTCCCTCTCCCGAGCATTTCTACTGGCAAAGTTTTATATAGTTTCCTCATCAGCCTGCTGGTTTCTGTGGATTCTGTTCTTAGGCACCTTGCTCCCCTCCTCTTCCCTCACTTACACAGGTATCCTGGGTACCCAAGTTACAGCTGAGGATTGCTGTAGTTGTTCAGACCTCTAAAGGATAAGCATTGCAGTGCCTAAGTTCTTCTGCAGAGCTAGCCCTAAGCAACTCCTTGGAGGAGTGGCTGTGAGAAACTGCATGGTTTCATTTTGACTCCATTTTGCCGTCTTGAAAGGACACTTTCATTTTGCTGTTTCAATGCACTGTTCCATTTCATTTTGTTGAAATTGTTTCACTGTTTCAGTGTTTCATGCATAGACTATAATGGGGAATCATGAAACTGCCTATAACTTTGTCATTCTTGCCTGATTCTGATGAAAATTGCAGGGATGGTAGCCCCTTCTGAGGGCATGGAGTCTGCCAAGTTTCAGGGAGGTAGGTGCAGGGGTTTCTGGGAAACAACTTCAAAATGTTCAAAGCAAAACTTGTATCACTTGCTGGCAATGGCAGCCTGCTGTTATCCCACATCATCCGTGGGCCGTGCCCCCCTGGAAGAGCTGGGAGAAAGATCAGGGGCTGGGGAATCCAACTGGGAAATGGGGAAATGTTTAGCTCCTGGTTCAATTTCCCAGCCTTTTGTTTCATTTCGATTTGGCTGTTTCGAACTCGAAACAGCTTCGAAATGAAACCCATTGAAATTTCGCACATCCCATGAAATACCCCAATGGACTTTATGAGAGCTATATACTTAGTACCTTCTAATATTGGGTCACAAATATAGACAAATGTTAGTTATCACTTTAGGCAACAATTCCACGGAAGGCATGGAACGGACAAATGACTGAAGATCCTCCTATTTACCAGACTGAATACTGAGCTGTGTATTGGGCATCTCTAGCAGAGTAGCTCTGCTGTCTGGTTAACAGTGTAGTCTGTCTACTACAGACCCTCTCATGTGAAAAATCCTGTCTTTCCCACTTGTGCAGCAGAACCAATCTGATTTCTGTGCCAAGTAATCTCTGCCTGGTCAAAGGGCAGAGTAGTGAGCAGAGCAGAATTTGAGCTTAGACTGTGTTTTACAGTGACTTCATTACAGTCTTTACTGGAATAGGTTTACAAAATGGCTCAAAGTTCTGGAAAAATACTTCATTCCCTCAAGAAAAGCTGCTTTTGCACCAAAACAATGAACAGTTGCCAAAATCTGTATAAATGTATCTGACAAACAGGGACAAAGGTGTACCTGCTACCATCCTAATTGTGAGAAACAATATGATACATTATTTCTGTACAGAATACCTCCTTGCTTCAAAAACACCACCAGGATTTTGAGCCTAAAACATGAATACTTTAATGGTAAGATATGTGTGTATGTGTGCTTCCCTAAGGAAACACTGAAGCCTTTTTAAATCGAAGTTTAAAAAAACAATGGAGGCCAAATTCTATTTTTAGACACACCAGTACAATCCTACTGGTTTCAGCAGAGGTTTTTTGTTTCCTGAGAAGAGAATTGCAGGAGGATCCAAGCATGCTCTCTTTTATTCCCTTTTTTGCAACGGAGGAACAGAATCGTAACATTAGTCAGCTGTTTCTGAATTTTGACCCACAATAGGAAGGATACCACAAGACAGGAGAAATAGATGGAGGCAATTATAAGCAGCGGACTGATTGATGGTTGACATTGTTGGGGCCTCAACTGTATGTCAGGTTGCAGTAATGTTGAATTCCCATCACTGCCAGTGAGTGTTGCTAGGGGCAACAGTGCACTGAAGCCAATAAAAAGGAAAGGAAATAAGAGAACTCAACCTTGGAGGAGCTGTAGGGTATTTGTACTATAAATTATGTTATAGTTAGCGATATGCAATATCAAAATTCAAGAAAGCTCTGTGAAGCTGCCAACAGTACTATGTCTGTCGATCATAATGTCTGCTTTTCCCATAAAGCATGCATTATATAAATAAGTTTTATACAATCTTGCAGTAGACTATCCCAGCTCTATATTTATCGTGGAAGGAGAATGGTAATAGAAACAAGTTCAAACAGTGCTTGTATTCATAGATTTCTCCCCTTCCCCATTTCTCTTTGGTAGAAAAGACTACTATGATTCAGTAGCTTAGATTTTGCAGTGGTTCTGGAATCTCCCATGTATGTTGTCTACACAAATTAGTAGCAGCACAGAGCTTTTAAATAAGTTCTCATTTGTTTAATTATCAATTACACAGGATTGGTCAGCTTTCTAGAAAGTGTTTAGTATACACAAGCCATAAATACCTGGATGGGGAGACATTGTGTTGTTGGGGACTGAGATCTTTTGCACATTGTCTTATGGGCTAGATTCTGCCAGTCCAGAGCAATTGTACCAAAGTCACTGTAGCTGTTCCAGTATATGCAGGTATAACTGAGCTCTGAATCTGGCTTTCATTTCTTATGTAAGTGCCTGTGGGCATTTCTATTTTCTAAATAACTTTCTTCAGGAACTAATGGCCAAAAGAGTGGGCCATTAGTATTTTTGTTTTTTTATTTCTTTTTTGAATGGAACAATTTTCTGTGTGTCTAGTCCTAAGTATTTTAGGGTTCTCAGGTATTCAGATGCTGAGAATGGTGTGCACAGCCTCAAATCATAGGTTGCCAGCAATCTCTGCCATAACGGAGAGGTCACATAATACTAGTGAGAACTTGACGTCTGGCTTCTTGACCTATGATGTTTGATTAAAGTGTTACAAACAACTCTATCCCGTATATGTGCGTGTGATTGTTGACTTGCTTTCCAGTAACTGTAACAGGATGTTGACTTAAATTTTAAGTAAGCAGCAGCTGGCAAGAGAAAGAAGAGGCAGTCAATGTTCAGCATGATGATACACATTTCTCCATCATTTCTATTGGGTAACAGTCAAAATATTCATTTCATTTGAAATTATATCAGAAAGGCATAACCACGGTGCACTCTGCAACACAGCTTCTGTAGCACAAAGCAACAGAGTTCCTTTTTATCCTGTTTTTGTTAACATCCATTAGTACTTTACTTAGGGGACAGTGCAAAGTAACATGAATATTTTAAAGGAGTGTTTCTAAAAATGTATCATGCAATAGTTTTGCCTTTGCACAAATTCCTACTTGCTGGGTAATTTACAGAATTGTTATTCTTAATTTCTTAGGAGAGCTGGGACAGTTGATATTTTTCAAGATAATAAAGTTTGTTTTTAAAGGTAGCAAAGAGAGGCAATTCTAAAGGTCCTGATCAATCAACAAAGTACTCTGTTGTAAAAAAATACTTCTGTAGAATATAAAGCAGGCTTTTCAGAACATTCAAGCGTAAAAGAGGAGGAAAGAGTAAGAGAGAGACATCACAATTGCAGGCATTAGTGGTTCATAGTGAACACCAGAGAGATGCAAAACAACAAAGTAATTACACACTATTCTCTTCTCCAGCTCCTTGCATATGAATTGACCAATGCACATTCCCTTTCTGCTCTGTATTATTTTATGAAGCTGTAAGTTCTTGTATCTCAGTCCATAGTCAGCTTTGTGTGATTTTTACAGCTGCAGCTGAAAGGTAGTGGAACTGAATGAATGCTTCTTGTGCTATAGCTTACCTTTGACTTGATATCACCATAACCCTAATCAACATAGGCCTTCTTTCCGGGCCCACTGAATGTCCAGGCAAAAGCAACCACTGTCATCAAGATAACATCCAGTCAATTAAGTATGTCTGTGAAAGTTTTAAGTTTTTTTCCAGTTGATGGAACGAAGTTAAAGAAAGCCTTTCAGACAGCTCTCAGCACCACAATGGCTGGCTTAATTTATGTCTTCAAGAGACACAGTAAAGCTGGAAGAGGAGGAAGAGGAGGCTGCTGATGCTTGAGAGAGAAGTCTTTTTTGGTGCAGCTCCTCCCATTTACTTCTGTTTGTTGCCACTGAATCCAGCATGGGCTTCAGCTTCATGTTCAGCTTTACTAGAGACTGAGGGAAGATACAAAACAGAAAGAAAAAAACAAACAAATACTGTATGTCTTATCATTTGACTCAAAGTATAGAAAGCCATAGGCTAGAAGCCTTCTGGCTGTATTGTGAGCCTTAACTGTTCAAAAATCTGAACTTGAGGCCCCAAATTCATGCAATTAGCTTACAAAAAATTACATTTTAAAATGTCTATTCTGGATTCTGCTTGTTTTATATTCTTGAGTGTTTACATTATGTACAAGCCTCATTTTCGTATTTTTTTTTACCATTATCACAAGGACTAGAAAAGGAGGGCATATATATCTGTGTGAGAGTGTCTGCTCCTCAAATATGCCATGCTGCTCTGCACATGTTGTCTTCTCTACTGAAAGGAGTGTAGCCATCTGACTACACTACTTTGGGTAGGTTGATTAGCACTGTTGGGTGACAACAGCAGCCACTATGCTCCTATATTAACTGCTTTACCTATAGTGTAATTACATTTCTTCCACTTTAGGGATAGGGATAGATATTCAACAAGCCCAAGCCTGAATTGATTAAATTTTTGCAGGTTAGTCTAACCTGGTTAGGCTAATTCAGTTTTCTAACCAGACAGACATCCCAGAAATGCAGGTACATGCCTGCAGTGGCTCTGGCTAAAAGTCAGGGGTGCTAGAGAGCCTTCCTGTCCCTTGCAGGTAGCTGAGCTGAGGGGGTGTGGCCAGGCCCTGACGGCTCTGATTAGGGCTGGGTTCCACCACCAGGAACCCAGCAGACCCTTAGAACACAGTGTTTATTATCCTTAACTCAGTGTTTATCAGCTCATTAAGAAAACAGAGGGACATGTTGATTCTGCCCTTGTCCCATGTGCCACTGCTGGGAGGTAGCCAGCTTGTGGTCTGCTAGCTAATGCTGAGGGATAGGGAAATGCCGGCTTACAGAGAGTGGGGAGGGGAAGAACAGAAGCCAGGCAGATGCCTGCAGAGACTGCCGGAGCACTGGCTAAGCAGCAGAGGGGAAGGGCCATCCCTGCTGTGGAGCAGAGAGCCTGCCCAGCCCAGTGAGCATGCTGGGATGCTGGGGGAGTCTGATTTAATTTAAGCCAGCAAGGAGTCTGGGACAGACATTGCATAAACTGGTTTGAGCCAAATCAGTTAAGTGTGATACTACGCTCAAACAGGTACATCTCAAACCGGTTTCAGCCATTCTCAAACTGGTTTATGTGCCTGAACATCTATTCTGTTACAGATTTAAACCAGTTTCTGATCACTTAAACCGGTTTATGTGTACTGTCTCTGTCCCTAGTCCACAAGACAACCCATAAGGAGACAACGTGTGTGTTTTAGGGTACTGTGGTGTCTTGACAGTGCAGCATAGAATTTCACCCTAACATTTTTTGTTTAAAATTAGAGATGAGAGTCTGACATGATCTGTTCTCTCTACATTTTGGGTTTTAAATGATCACTAAAAATCACAGGAATCTCAGTAAAACTGTGCAAGTTGGCAACACTGGTGGCCCCCCAGGTACTTTTGAAGTTTTGTGCAGGGTACTTGGAGAGCTCCTTCAAAGATGTTTGTTTCGCAGGTGGAGCATGCTTCTTGGGTAGAAGCAGTTTTTACATTGGTGAGGTGGAAGTCACAAGATGTACAAGGTTTGAGTTCAGGATTGTAACATGTTCTGTCCTGTTCCCCTTCAAGACTGGGAGTGCACTCGCCTCCCCATCCCCCTCTTAGAGCCTCCAAGGCAGTTCTCCTGCTCTGGAACTTCAGCAGCCACCCATTCAGATGGCATGGCATGACTGTGATCATTGGTATTTTCACCTGCATTTCCAAGAAACTGAGTGACAGCTCCGGAAACAGTCTGCCGTTGTGCTATTCCTCTTGCTCCAGGCAGACTAACCTTTCTAAGATAAGACCTCTATAATGCCTGCTTCCACCCTTGTCCAGTATGAGTAATAAAGGGGTCCTAGAACTGAGAGAGGTCTATTTTGTGCTTTCTGTAGCATGATCCATTCACACATGCATCTCAGTATCATTAGCTGTTGCCTACCATACGCGATGCAGGCCTGGTGTTTATAGATTCATAAATGTTATGGGTTGGAAGAGACCTCGCAAGGTCATTGAGTCCAGCCCCCTGCACTTGGGCAGGAAAGACTGCTGGGGTCAGATGACCCCAGCAAGGTGCACATCAAGACTTTTTTTTAAAGATTTCCAGGGTAGGTGATTGTACCACCTCTGGGGGAAGTATGTTCCAGACTCTAGGCACTTGAATTGTAAAGAAGTTTCTTCTTATGTCCAATCTGAAGCAATCTTCAGGCAGTTTGTGGTCATTGGTTCTTGTCTTCCCTTGGAGTGCCTTGGTGAACAGATATTCCCCCTTATAGACTTATAGGCTGCAACCAAGTCCCCCCTAAGTCTTCTATTCTCCAGGCTGAACAGTCCCATGTCTTTCAGCCTCTCCTCATATCACCTGCTCTCCGGACGTCTAATCACATGTGTGGCCCTCCTTCGGACCCTCTCAAGCTTTTCCACATCCTTCCTGAAGTGTGCCACCCAGAACTGGATGCACTGCTCCAGCTGTAAGCTCATTAAGACTGAGCAGAATGGGGGAATGACTTTCTTAGCCTTACTTGAGATGTATCGGTAGATGCGTGCCAGTGTTTTGTTTGCTCTGTCAGCTATGGAATTGCATTGGTGGCTCATATTCATTCTGTTGTCTATCATGACCCCCAGATTTCTTTCAATCGTGGTGCTGGCAAGTGTAGCACTGCCACGCTCATAAGTGTTTCATAGTTTCATAGTAACTAGGGTCAGAAGGGGCCTAGAGCAGGCCATCTAGTCTGACCCCCTGCCAATGGCAGGAATGAGTGCTGGGGTCACAG
>JAGPOW010003685.1:44759270-44813459 GCA_030014935.1 Caiman crocodilus
CGAGGTGAGACTGACAGGCCTGTAGTTCTCCGGGTCCTCTTTCCTCCCTTTCTTAAAGATGGGAACCACATTGGCCATCTTCCAGTCCTCCGGCACTTGACCAGAGCTCCAAGAGAGCTCGTATAACTGAGCCAAGGGCTCGGCGATCACCCCCGCCAGCTCGCTCAGCACCCTCGCGTGTAGGTCATCCGGGCCTGCTGACTTGAAGACATCCAGCCCTTCTAGAGGCCCTTCCACTAGGTCAACCCTCACCCTCGGCCCAACAGCAATTCCCAGTGTATTGCAGATTATTTTTCCCCAGATGGAGCACTTTACATTTCTCTATGTTAAACATCATCAGGTTTTGATCTGCCCACCTTATGAGCCTATACAGGCCTGTATCCTCAGTTTGTCCTCAAGTATGACCACACTCTCTCAAATTTGGTGTCGTCCACAAACTCTGTCAGAACGTTGAATCCAAATAATTGATGAACATGTTGAAAAGCACTGGTCCAAGTACTGAACCCTGAGAGATGCCACTGGTCACCTTCCGTCATGTTGACTCAGTTCCATCTATTCATATTCCTTGGATCTTATCTCGGAGCCAGTTACCTAGCCACAAGACCATAAAGTAGTTGAGGTCATATTTTCCCAATTTTACCATGAGGACATCGTGGGAGACTAAGTCAAAACCTTTTTGAAATCCAAGTATATGACATTAGCCTCATTTCCCTTATCCAAGTGGCAAGTTACCTAATTGTACAAGAAAATGAGATTAGTTGGGCATGACCTGCCTGCAACGAAGCTGCTGTCCTTTAGAATACTGCCTTCAGTTAGCCTATCAATAATGGATTCTTTGATAATTTTTTCCAGAATTTTCCCAGGTCAAAATGATTTCCCTGTAATTCCCTGGGTCCTCCTTTCCTTGAAAATAGGCACCACATTAGCTCTTTTCCAGTCTTCCGGGACTTCTCATGAGCGCCACGAGTCCTCAAATAACTTTGCCATAGGTTGCGCAATGATGTCGGCCAGTTCTTTCAGCACTCTTGGGTGTAGTTCATTTGGTCTTGCTGACTTGTAGATATCCAGCCTCTCTAGACATTCCCCCACAAGATCTATGCCAACTCTGGGAGGGTGATCATCTCCACCTTGATCATCTTGTATCCTGACAAGCAGGTTAACACCCTTGGACTGGTGGAATACTGATGCAAAGTATTCATTTAGGAGTATGGTTTGCTCTTGAGTTTCAGTTATCAGCTGTCCTTTTTCGTTCAGCCAGGGGCCGTATGTTTCCCCTATTTTTTTTCTCCAACTTCCTGTGTATCGAAAGAACTTTTTATGATCCTTGACTATGGTTGCCAATTTGAATTCAGTTTCTGCCTTTGTTTTTCTATTCTGCTCCCTACAGGTGTGGGCTATTGCTGTTTTACTCCTCCATGGTAGTGGTTCCTGACTTCCATTCCTTATAAGCTTCTCTTTTCAATATCAGGAGGCCCATAACTTTCTTATTGAGCCAAGGGGGTCTCTCAGCCCTTTTGCTGTCTTTCTTTCGAAAAGAAATGAACGTCCTTTGTACCCTAAGGGTCACATCCTTAAGGAACAACCACTCTTCTTGGACTCCCTCCCCTATTGGACCATGGTCCTGAAGGGCCTCGCCAATCAATCTCCAATCAATCAACTCCAATTGCACAAATTGATGAGTGAGGAGTTGTTGGTATTGCATGTAGCCAAGACATTTTGCTGTGTAGTAACTCTGGATACATAAGCATATGCTAAGCTGGATCTAAAGGACTGAGACCTTCTGGCTTATGTATGGTCCATTAGAAGCTTTGCCACTGACCAGTATTTGGTTTTACAATACATCTCCCCTCTGTGTATGTATTTCTCATGAAATAAGTGTTGTAGTACTTACCCAGATACACAGGCAGCTTTTGCAGCCTGTCCTAGGCTCCTATGCTACCACAGCTAGACTGCTTCTGGTACCCTGAGCTTGTCAAGTGACTGCAGTAATAAACATTCCCTAGTGTGCTTACAATGGACATGGGTATTAGAGCTATTTTTGTATTTCAAGTTAATCAGCATATCTTATGAGCTGTAAACACCTTTTAATTCCCAACACTGATATATAGAGTCTTGTAAATTTGTATTTAAGCATATTTTAAAGTGTCTGGTAACTTGTGTGTTTACCAATTAAATAATAAGGATGAGGATACTTAATGTTCTCTTTAAGCTTACCTAAAGAACATTAATGTGGCCTAAAGTAAATTAAAAGGGGTATTTCAGGAAGAATAAAACAGGTCTTTGATTTTCAGTTTTACTATAGCACAGACAATTGATTTTGTTGAGTAGTGGTAAATTATGTAGTGCAATTTTAAGAAACTTTAGCTTGTTACACATTAGTCAAGCTACCTTTTAGGTTAGAAACATTCTACAGTGCAGACTTCGCACATGAAATATACAATGTTTGAATGAAGACATTCATTTGATGTTTTAAATCACTACTACTATTCAGTGCACTCTACATTTGGAACTGCTTCATTTCTTTATCTAGTCTTTCAATTAAACCTACTTCTAAACTTCCTATGGAAATTGGCTTTTACTTCATTTTTGTCCAGCTACTACAGCATTTCACTATGACTTTTTTTGATACAAAATACACATATTGGATTTTTTCAGCCTGAGATGTAATTAAAAACTCATTTGATACTATATTTCTGGCTCTCTTTTACTTAGTAAGTTCCTCTAATCAATTTTCTTTTATGAAGCTTCTGGGAAATCATCTCAAAAGCAACACATTTCTCTTCCCCACTGGCAGGTTCCTGAAAATGTACTGAATTGCATTCAGAGTCCATATTCCGAATTAATCCACCAGTTTATTTTGAAAGCTATTTATTTGGCTCTGGTCCAGGCAGACTGTATCTTTGGCTGTTTCCTGCACTATGTACTTCATGTTTTATTGCATGAAAAATCCCTTAATGCCCTGTTCTTTCATACAACCTGTCTTTTTCCATTTACTACCATCTCATCTGGTACCCAAACTTGCAAAGCCAAATTCGTATTTACTTCAGAGAGCAGAGAATGGGTCCCCAACAGCTGTCTGTTTGATCCTGAATGGTTCAGAAAAATGAAAAAAATCCCAGTAATACACCTGTTAGTGTGCACTTCTTCATATTATAAGAATGTATTTTCTCTAACCCTAGTAGGTAACCATCTTATTTTCTGAAGCCTGAGCACAATCCTGTATTGACAAAGGTCTTCCACCTCTCCCTTCTGGATACTTTTGAACTGTTAGGAGTCCTACAAGTGCCATGTGGTCACATGAACAACAGATGCAGAATCATGTACTGAGACTGAAACCCTCATTTTACCATAACTACTCTAAGGGTGTGTCTGTATGTGCATATTTAATGTGCATTAGCCCAATTTAAGGCGTGTTAAAGGTGTGTATTGCCAGACTGGTGGGTGGGGTGTTAACACCACACAGGTACACAGAGAGATGGCATCCTATATTGCTCACCCCAGTTAGCTAAATAAGGTTATATAGCTAGTTTGAGGAAAGAACTTACTTAGAAGAACAACATATTCATAAACAGCCTTCCCAGGAGAAAGGGAAATCTGTCTCCTGAAAACAAGGCCTAAGTAAAGGCTTGGAGGTAGTGGTAGCAGAAGGAAAAGGCGGGGGAGGGAATGGCTATGGGAAATGATACTCTCAGACCCAACAAGGCAGAGAGATATCCAGCAGAATTTATGGTTTAAACCTCTCTTTGGAAGAGTGGTTGTCAGGTGGTCTAGTTAGTAGAAGGGAGAGTAACAGGAAAAGGCTGTCTGAGTTTGTACCTTTTTCTTCAATGCTAATGAAAGATGCATTAGAATTTGAGGGATATTACTGCTTTAGAAAAGGAAAGGATCAAGGCTCCCCTTGATGCAGATTAGGGAAAAACACCATAGCGGGCAAAGGGGTGGCAGTTCCATGTCTGTTGTGCAGCCAACAGGATATATCTAATCAACAGAAAAGACTAGGAGCCATGTACTGCCTGAAAGCATAGGATGTAATGTGTTGTTATGACACACAAGTAAGAGGGTTGAATTAAGGCTGTGAAAGACTACGTGAAGACTGCATGTGGGGCTGCAGAGAACATATAACTTGGCATGTCTGAATCACATACTTAATGTCCTTAATGTACTCTTTTGCTTTGCCTACATTAACAGGTGTACATAATCTAGTAGTCTGCCTCTTGATTCTGTACTCAGAAGTATGGGACTTCTCAGGCTCCTTGACACTGATAGCTTCTGAAGCCTTGGGGCAAATCCGTTAACCTCTCTGTTCTATTTCCTTATCTGCAACAGACGAACAGAATAATTGTCTAATTTACCAAGGTAATTTGGGGTGAGTTCTGCTGTGATAAGTAATGGCATCATCATAAACCACAGATCCTGCTGGCTATTTCAGTCAGACTAACTACAGAGGAAGATGCTATACAATGGGGTAGGCAACGTTTTTTGGCCAGAGTGCCAAAAACCCCCACAATGTCTACCTGGGAAGGTGCTGGAGTGCTGACATGTTAAAAAAACAAAATGAGGGCAGGGAGTACATGGCAGGATGCCCTGCTTGTGTCCTTTGCCCCCCAGTCAAAGCCCCTGCCCCCCTAGCCCTGTTTCCTGTACCTCCCAGCTCTGCTCATGACCCTTGCCTCCCACCCAAAGCCCTATCTGCTGCATCTCTGTCCTGGCCTTAGGGAGGCAGCACATACTGGCAATGCTCCCTGCTGTGCTGCCCTCGCCACTTCTGCAAAGCAGCGTTGGAACCCAGTGTGGCAGGACACAGCGCGGGGTGCAGAAAGCTGCCTGCTCCCAGCTCCCTGCTGCCCTGCCACATTTCCCCTGCTGGTGGGGGCAGCAGCAAGGGGCACAACTCTGTGCTGCTGTCCCCGCTGCTCCTGTACACCCAGGGGAAGTGTGGCAGGGGAGTGGGGAGCTGGGAGTAGGCAGCTGTTTGCGCCCCCAGCTGTGCCCTGCTGCACCAGGTTCCAATGCTGCTTTGCAGAAGTAGCGAGGGCAGCACAGCAGGGAGCACTGCCGGTATGTGCTGCCTCCCCGGGGCTGGGGCTGGGAGGCGGCTGGGGCCAGGGCCAAGATGGAGCGCTGCAGATGTCTGCAGGTGGCCCAGGTTCTGGATAGCTGCTGATAGCCACAGAGCCCAGGCTGCTTGCAGCAGGGCTTGCATGGGAGCAGCCTAGGCTCTGTGGCTATCAGCAGTTACCCAGAGCTGGGGTGGCTGCAGCCAGGAGGCTACAAACAGCTGCTACCCTCCCACCTTGGCCCTGGCTTCAGCTGTTTCCTGCCCTCAGGCTCCAGGAAGGCATCAGGTGCTGGCACTGCGCCCACTGGGGCTGGGGCCAGGAGGCAGCTGTTTGTAGCCTCCTAGCTGCAGCCAGCCCCGGCTCTGGGTAGCTGCTGATAGCCACAGAGCCCAGGCTGCTCCCAGCAGGGTTTGCAGAATCTCAGCTGCCTACTGGGAGCAGCTCGGGCTCCTGGTTAGCAGCAGCTACCCAGAGCTGCGGCCAGCTGCAGCTGGGAGGCTGCAAACAGCTGCTGCCTCCCTGGTCCCAACACGTGCCAAGGAAAATGGCTTCATGTGCCATGCTTGGCACGTGTGCCAGGGGTTGCCAACCCCTGCTATACAACATGAGCCAAGGTATCAGAATCTTGCAGTCTGTATGTACAATCAGTGTTTTATGAGGACCCTTGCTGTTGTTCCCAGTGATCCAGCCAGGTGCATTTAAGAAGCATCTTTGGAATAGAGCCAAGATAGGATGCAAAGCATTCTATCCTTAGTCTCTCTTACTGCAAAAGTTCAGGGCATACGTGTGCTCCTTAAGAAAGCATGGCACTTGAAAAGAAGAGCAAAAGACCAAGGAAGGTTATGGTTCTTGCATTGAACAGCTAATTATTAGCTCTGTCAGATCACAGGTAAGCTTCAGAGTTGGGATGTCTGAGAACACACAGCTACCAGCACTGAGGCACTTAAAAATTAGGAGAACTCTTACCTTATGGCCTTCCAGCACTGATAAAGCTTGGGATAGGTATGTCTTAGTGTATGCCTGTCCTGTGGTAGATATACACCAAAAGCAATTTAACTGTAGTCACAGGGAGCTCAACATAGGTTAATTCAGTGGTAGGCAACCTCCAGCATGGGTGCCAGTGGGGCATGCAAAGGCATTTTGCTTGGCATGTGCACCTTGAGGTGGATGGTGGGGAAGGGGTTGGGGCTGTGCTGACGCAACAAGGATCAGGCCCCTTGTGGTTTCCCCACTGTCCGCTCCTGGCATGCTAACATCTCACAAGTCAAGATTTTGGGCATTCTGCCCAAAAATCTTGCCAAGCCCTGGGCTAATTTATACCTGCGGAGACGGTCAGCAAGGTAACTGTCCCACATTCAGTTCTGTGCTGCTTCTGGTAAGCCTGCTAGGTCAGATTCTCTCCTTTACACTCTTGCACAGTAGCACAGATTCAGGCAGTCCAAACTGCTGTTCAGTTAAACTCAGCATCTCTGTGTCCTTTAGTACCAGTGCCAAATCTGTTCAAGTGTAAGCAAGGCACCTATTGAATCACAAATACCCTTTTCTGCAGAACCTCAGATCTGCCTTGGAGGCTCCCATTCAAATATTGACCAGTTCTGACCTTGTCTAATTTATGAGCATTGACAAGATTACAGCTCACGGAAGCCTGGCTCTAGTTCTAATATTTGTAAAGTGAATCTATGGAATAAGATGATATAAATTCAGTTTTATTACTGAGCACATATCAGAATGTTATAGGTCACACTGTTCACTCTACTTTGGAACCCAATGGCTTCTAATTAATCATTTTTATTATGTAGACAGTTTTTGATTTCCAAGGGAAGACTAGTGACCAGGAACCTGGAGGGATAAATTCAGATAAATTCTCCTGGTGTAAGTGCCACTGATGCCAATGTAAATAGAGGTACTGTCCTGCTGTAGAGTTTTTTTTTATGCACAGCAGTGTGCATGTAGACCCCGACCCAGCTAGCTGGGGCACAGGGTTGCTTCAGTGCAAGGGCTGCGTGCTGGCTATCCCCACACTAAAGCACCCTCATGCCCCAGCCAGCTGCTCCCGCAGCACATTGAGCTGGGTTGGATCAGCCCAGGGCTGGCAAGGTGACCTTCCCCAGAACCCTGCCAGCCAGGACTGCTCCAGCTCGGCTCAAAATACTGCAGTCCTGGGCACGTGTGTAAACATGGTGCCGAGGAACAATAAACTGCTGCGATATGCACTGAAGTTTATTGCTGTTCATAAATATGCATGTATAGGTGTGTCCACCAGTATTCTCTAACATCCACCAAAAGTTTTATAAAAAGAACCTCCTGTATTGTCAGTGAGGACCTGCCCATCAGGAGCCAGCCATGAAATCTCTGAGGTAAAACCAACTTCAGTGAAGGATGTGTAGAACTGATCAAAGTATTTTTGACAACATTTTCAGAGAGATTTGATGAGGTACCAGTTCATTCTATAAAATATTTTTAATGCCTGAAATGTGGAGAAACAATAATTATGCTGCCCTCGACACAAAGGCAGTAATCAAGTAGTTCCCTCTGCCTACAGCCCCAAGACCTTTGATATACCTACCTTTCTCATTTTCCTACAGCAAGTTGTTTGACTCGTAATTAAACTTATCTGTGGAATAACATCTCTAGGATAATGTCACTACAACAGCCTTTCAAGTTGGTCCACTCATCATCAAGTATGTATTAAAGGCAAAGGCTTTTAGTGATAGAACTTTTGGGAAGTGCAGGGAAACAAGCAGATCTCCAAAAGATATAGCAAACAATTTGCTGTCTTTTTAATCCTGCAAGACTTTGCCATGATATCCAACATCTGAACTGCAAATGCATGTTAAAGGATTTGTGCCAAAAGTTTAAATCATTGTTAAAATCAGGAGACTGACTTTAACTCTTTACATAGGAGGAGGTAAAGTGAAGCATAGGGACCTACATAAGAGACACCAACTCTTTTTTTTTTTTTTTAACTCATAGTCAAGTACATTCATTGATTCCAGTGAAGATTTTGCCTGAAGAACTGCATGAGTTCCAAGATTTGAATCTCTCCTTTCACAATGAGAGTGAGCAGAGCACTCTCCAGTACACATAAGTTGTGGGCTTCTTTATCTCCCATAAAGACATCTATTTTAAACTTAAAACAACTGCTGTTGATGTCACTGACTATCTGATTATGTATTTATATATTATGTATTTATACACGGAAGAGCAAGAGAGCGTGACCTCTGGCCTTGCTATTCAGGATGTAGCTGTCTACTTAAGGAGGCTGTGAGCAAAGGCTGGGCTTCTGTCAGCATCCTTTGTTTGAAGTGAAATGCTTTGATATTGTTTGTGGAAATCTCTCTGTTCTCTGAGACAACCTTATATGGAGTGCTAGGAACTAGCTGGAGGAAATCAAAGCTCTAAGGCCATTGATCCTGTCCTATGTTCACTCCAAATGCAACAAGTTTCTGGTGATGATGAAACTTGAACACCATTTGAAAAGAAGCTGAGGACCTTTAGTCTGAGAAATGCAAATGAATGCATCTTAATGCTCCAAATGCTGTATTCCAGTTACAGAGAAGCCAAGTGAACACTTAATACTGTTACACTGGTTGCCTCTAGCAAAAAAGGCAAAGTTATTGATTTAAGAAAATAATATGTTGCAAATGTGAGGTGTTCATAGTAGCTAGGGTCAGGAGGGACTTGAACGGATCATCTAGTCTGACCTCCTACCACAGGCAGGAATGAATGCTGAGTTTACAAGACCCAGACAGGTGATCATCCAACCTCCTCTTGAATTTGCCCAAGGTAGGGGCGAGGACCACTTCCCTGGGAAAGTTGGTTCCAGATTTGGCCACCCTAACTGTAAAATATTGCCTTCTGATCTCTACCCCAAACCTATTCTCCATCAGCTTATTACCATTGTTCCTTGTCACTCCAGGTGGTGCTGGGGAGAAAAGAGCTCTGCCTGTTTGCTACTGATCTCCCTGGATGTGCTTGTAGGCAGCCACCAGGTCACCCCTCAGCCTCCTCTTGCTGAGGCTGAACAGGTCAGGTCCTTCAGTCTCCTCGTAGGGCCTGTCCTGCCCTCTCACCAAAGGGGCAGCCCTCCTCTGAATCCTTTCCAGGCTGGCCACATCCCTTTTGAAGTGCGGCGCCCAGTACTGGACACAGTACTGCAACTGTGGCCTGACCAAAGTCGCATAGAGGGGGAGTATCACCTCTCTGGACAGGCTTGGGATGCACCTTTGGATGCATGACAAGGTATGGCTGGCCTTGTGGGCTGTGGTCTGGCATTGACAGCTCATGTTCATCTTGGAGTCAATAATGACTCCAAAATCCCTTTTTGCCTCTGTGCTTTCAAGGGAACTCCCCAGCCTGTATGTATGCTGTGGATTCCTTCTCTCAAGGTGCAGCACCCTGCATTTGTCTGCCTTGAACCCCATCCTATTCTCGTCTGTCCACTTTTGTTGTCTGTCTAAATCTAGTTGCAGCCTCTCTCTCCCTTCAAGTGTGTCCACCTCACCCCACATCTTAGTGTCATAAGCAAATTTGGACAGCAAGCTTTCCACCCCCTCATCCAAGTCGCTGATGAAGATGTTAAACAGTGCAGGCCTAAGGACTGAGCCCTGGGGTACCCCACTGCTCACATCTCTCCAGGTTGAGTACAACCTGTCCACCACTACTCTCTGGGTGTGCCCCATCAGCCAAGTTTTTACCCACCCAACTGTGTAGGCATCAATGCCACAGTCGCTTAATTTATTGATGAGGATGGGGTGAGAGACAGTGTCAAAGGCCTTCTTATAGTCTAGAAAGACTACGTCCACAGTGACACCATCATTCAAGAATTTAGTTACTTGGCTATAAAAGTCAATCACGTTGGTCTGGCAGGACCTGCCTTTGATGAGCCCATGCTGCTTGCCCCTTAGCATGATCTCCCCTGCAGGCCCCCCACAGATGTGCTCCTTGATGATTCTCTCCAAGATCTTTCTGAGCACCGAGGCTGTTTGCATAGTCAAATAGGTAATTGGTACAGTACTGGCAGCATGACTGTATAAAATACCTCAGTTTTCTACAACTTGAAATTAAGAATGAAACTATTATTTCTGTAAGTTCTAAAAGACAGAGCATCCTCCAGTGCAGATAGCAGTTCTGTTTACTTAATCCTGACACTAGTGGTGGGTTCAAAATGCTATATATAACAAATATGCTTAACAGACTAAATTTGCAACATCTTTATTGCAGACCACTAGAACCATATGTAATGTTTAAAAAAATATGCAGTGGCTTAAAATGGATGTTATAAAGCTGTATGAAACAACAGCAGATTGAAATGGAGCATACTATAGGATAACCAACAGAAACCAGCTTATTTGGGGTGAGGTGCTGCTAAAAAAAAACAAATTTTAGCTTCTCTAACAGTCCAGTGAATGGTTTTCTTAACTGAAAATGGCCAACATACTTGGGAAGCAAAAGCAATTTAATCTATAGAGACTTTGAGAGGTTATTGTCAGTTGCAGTTCTGAACACAGTTGTGATAGCTTGTGGCCTAAATAAAGTCAAAAGCAACAGTTCATACTGTCAATACAAAAAACAATCAATTTGCAGGTATCTGATCCTGCTCCTGTATTGCAGCAATGCAGGATTCATTTCTGGGCAGGCTAAGGATTTGACAAGGCAGAGCTGAAATGCACTACATTCTAGCAGGCCTTTAGTGATAATCCTAGTCATTATGGCTGGATACAGACAGTCAGAATCCCGCGACTGAATTGATTCAGTCTAAAATGCACAGATTAAACTGAAACAGAAGTGAACAGACATTTACCTTTGATTCAGGAACTGCAGCCACATGCCTGCAGTGGTTCAGGCCAACCGCCAGGGAGTGCTAGAGCATGGCTCTCTGGTTGTGTGTTCACTTCCTCTTCCTGCTGTCCCTGAGGTTTCCAGGATTTGCAGTCTAGACTTACAATATTAGCCCTCTGCAGAATTGCTTATCACACCTCTTCCTCCTTCCAGGTGCCTCTGGGATTTGTAGTCCACAGTTGCAGCCAGCAGTAAGTTTGAGTGGGGGAAAGAGTGTTTAACCCCATTCCCCAGCCCCAGATGGGGTTTTCATGTGTGTGTGTGTGGGGGGGTGGCAGTTCCTCCCACTGCTGACTGGGCTACATCCCCAGTCTGGCTTTCCTCCCCCCTACCCTCCTTGTCAGCCAGCCCTCACTGCTCCCTCTAGGAAGCAGAGGGGCAGGGCCAGCCCTGCTCTCTGAGCAGACAGCCCAGCCCAGGGCTGGAAAGAATTCTGGGGGACTCTGATTTAACTTGAACCAGGAAGATGTCTGGGACAGAAGTTTCATAAATCAGTTTGACCCAAATCAGTTAAGTCTCATACTACATTCAACCAGGTTTATCTTAAACCAGTTTCAGACATTTTGAAACTGGCTTATGTGCACTGAGCTTCTGTTACAGGTTTAAACCAGCTTCTGACCACTTAAACCGGTTTATGCATAACTTCTGTCCCTAGCCCATAAATCTGAGCAGTCCAAGAACACGGGAACAGGGAAGTGAGGTGGCTTACAACCATCAGTCCTCCACAGTTCAAAGCCTGTACTGATCATGACTGACCCCAACCTAGAGAGTAGGCCTACCTATTCTAAATGGATACAAAAAGTTGTCAGATTTAGAGCTGGGCAGCTAGTGTTACTGTTTAGGAAATGTGCTTGATATTATGACCTCTGAAATGGGAGTTGAAGTTGGCATTTATACATATTCAACTTGTCTGCTTTCCCTGTGCTTTACCTCAGCTGTGTACTTAATTCCAAGGGGTGATGAGGCATGGCTACCATGGAGAATTGTTAAGTCTTCATGAGCTGCTGCTCGCATGGAAGCAACTTGTTAAAAAGAAAGTGGCAAAACCAAGAAAACTAATCTGCTAGATGGCTTTAATAACCAAAGAACAGATCAGTTGGTGGGCAACTTTAATTACTTGACAAAAGGGGCTTCAACTTTGATAAAGGATGACTTTTTCACCAGCTATTCTGGAGTCAGCGAGAGGTGGTAAGAGGAGAAGGCAGTCTTGTGCACAAGAGGAAGAGGTTTAGGATGCACTTGAGGACTAAAGAATGCTTTGGAGTAGTGAGAAGACTAAAAAGTAAGGGTGGGCATGAAAGTCTTACTGTTTCATCTCTATGTGTATGTCTTAGGCTGTTTAAGAAAAATGTTATTAGAAACTGTATTTTATGCTTTGGCCCTTATGCTTCTGTTGGGGTAAAATGCATAGCCAAATGGCTCCAGGGTTGAAGCTATGGTAAATGGTGTTCTTAAACCATTGGTTTGTCTTGGAAGGGATGGTGTCAGCAGTGGTCTAGGAAGTCTAGGCCAGTTGGACTACAAGGATATTTTTACAAATGCCCTGGAAATGGGGAAGTGGGGGGGAAACTCTTTTAATTAGAGTGGTTCTGAGAGCCAGTTTGATTAAGGTGCCCTCATGTATTGGCATTGGTGCACTTCAAAATGGTGGTGGGAACACTTTATTTAAAGCTTGTTGAATGAGCTTTAGTTAAAGTACTCACCACCATTTTGAAGTGTGGGATGAACATTCAGAACGGGGTTGCTAGGATTGTGATACTGAGTTTCTTGTCTGTTTGCTTTCTCTGACACTTCGGAGGAATGCCCAGTAGCATATTATCTATGTGACTTATAGGCATTTTACTGCAGTTCCTGCTAAGGCAGGACTCCATTCTGGCTTCAGTGGGAGTTGAGAGCAATTAGCTACAGGTTGGATTGTCCCCTCTGTGTATAAATACAGCATAATGGAACAGATTTAAATGATTGGATCTCTGTTGGTGCATATATGTTCCCACATGTAGTTCTGCTAAGGACAATGGACAGAAGTTTCTGCCTGCATGGATCCAGGGCTAGCATTGTTATTATGAAAGGGGTTACTTGCTTGGATCATGCACCTGATGGATTAATGTTGTATTATCATTTGGGTACTTATAGAATTCTGTAACAAACATTTGATTTCCTAAATAGGACACTAGTGGATTTATGTAAGTGTCACTCAGGTTTTGTGAATCTTTATCAATGAGAACTCTACCTCTTCATACTTTATTCTTAATGAAGTAACCATAATGTTGTAACCCACTCTGTCTCAATGTAGACTATACTCTATACAACATATTACAAAGGCTGAAATGAAAAGATTTTTTGGAAGGGAAGACGACCCAAACCCATATTATATAGCCGACAAAATGCACCAACTGTAAGTTTTGTACCCTCTGTAAACAGGGGATTTGCAGCGCCTGAATGTGTCATTGGTGTGATGGGTGTACTGAGGTTTAAGTTGGATGTGGAAATTAAAACTTGACTTTATATTCAAGAGAGTAGCTCACACAGTGTGATACTGTGACATCGAGTTTTCTGTTTACCCCTAAGGCTGATGCTGCAATGACTTCAAGGTTTGATAGTGTCTCTTTTTTTTAAGTTGTTGAGCAGCAGGCTAATAGCTGCACAGCATGATGCAAAGACAGCAGAAAGTAGGGGAATCAGATGTGAATATATTCCCCAGAGAGCTCCTGCTAGGATGGAGCTAACTAACTAGTGCTTTAGTATTCAAGATCTAGTCTTTTCACATAGAGGTTGCTTTATTTCTCCACCCACCCTGCTTTATTGTACCCTTTCATATTACAGATTCTGTCACAACATAAATCATGACTTCTGGTTATAACATTGCCTAGTTTGGGGAAATAACTTTGTTTTTATATTTTGCTCTTCTTCTGACATTTTCCATTTGTCCTAGTCTATGTAAGAGACGAGTCTAGTGAATTTAAAAGACTGCATGGATCTGTATTTTCCCATGAAGCTAAATATTCATCAGATCATTAAATACTTACTTTATTATAGTAGACTGTGACTTGCTGTTGTGGCAACTCAGAGCCAAAGGTACCACATCCTTGTGTAGCAGGGGCACAAGGACGAACCAGCTGGCAGGACTGTAGCTTCCTCATTCACAAGGATGCAGAGAAGGGGGAACACAGTCCATCTTCTTACATTAGTAGCTACTAGAGACACATCCTGTCTATAGCAGGGAAGTATTCCTAAATCTTTTTGTGCATGCATATATATGTAGAAAGGAGTTACAGTCACATAATTACATTTCTGGCATGACCAGTCATTCACTTTACGTACACCCAAATACCGACTGAGATCACTTGGCGACTGGGCTTCGTGAAGAGCAGGAAGAAGAGAACATTACGTTTTGTACAGGTTTCAGAGGGAATGTTTGATCAGGAGAAAAAGAGTAATTAGTCTGTTTGTTTGTTTTTTCTACATGATGGGAGCCAACTCCTCCAGTCTTTATCCAGGCAAAACCCTGATATCAGTAGGAGGCTGGCCTCAGACTGCAGGGTTGGCCCCCAAACTTGGCTGATGAAGCAGTATGCAAGCTGGTGATGACAGGATTCCACAGTGTTGCTTACTAGCTGTAGCCTTGCTTGCATAACTATTTTCTAGTCAGGCAGAAGAAATAAGCATCCACCTGGGCCAAACACTGCATCTGATGTAATTTGATTAGTAGTGGCACTTTATTGTAGGTATCTGCAGCCCATAACACAGCCATCCATCTTACAGCTGTGGTACTTATTCCAAGCATCCAAGTAATCTGTGTGGGTGCACAACCACATTAGCACATTCTAAGCTGGATGCAATATGTGCCTGTACCAAGTGATCCCGTGGGCTGTGCCATGGAATGTCCTTTCCATCTCTTAGGTTGGAGGAGCCAAAACTGGGGTTGAAAAATTCAGGCCTATGTTTTCCCTGGGGTCCTGCCTATTCAGGTCTGTGCTTATATGCAGAATTATTCATTGAACAAAACACAGTGCACAGTAGGGAACTTTTACCACCTTAAGAACCATGGCCTGATATAAAAGAGATCTTTGTCTGGGCAGCTCTGGATTTCAAAGAGAAATGGTATTTTTGTCTTCATAGTCTGTAAATTAAACATTTCTGTCTACGATTCAAAATTCTGAGCAAAGACAAGGGAAGGGAAGGAAGGTAAGTGTGATGTTTATAAAGTTTAGAGACTGCTTTATAAATAACTCTCTTATTTGGAAATGAAGGGCCAGTGCTGTCCTGACTCTGCAATAGCAATAAGCAAAATTACCTCATACAAGGGCATGCAGATGCTATCAATCCATTCCAGCTGCAGCCTGGGCAGTTCATCTTTTCTGTTCCGATCAAAAATAGCCTGAATTGAGAGGAAAACAAAAGTGTCATGCTTTACTATACGGAAATATTTTTACCAATACAGTACAGAGTCAGTTATCCAAACTATTTGGGATAAAAGCTCATTCATAACATCATACTGGTTGAAAAAATGAATTTTCAACAAATATGTATATGTGCAATGTATACAATATGTCTACAGACTTTTATTTCAATATGTCGATTATTTTACATTTTTCTCAGTAGTTAAAACAGTTCACTCTCCTTTTGTTTAGTTACTTGTACCTTTGTACTTCATTCCATGTAGGCTGACAGCACATCCTACTTTGGGTAACTATTCTACTGTATGTAATCCAACACTTGGATGTTCTGATCAGATTGTTAACAAGAGAACACTTTGTAGACCATAAACAATCTTTACATACACTTTCTAGTTTTTTGTCCAGGATGAGAGAGAATTTTCAGCTTTTTTTTTTTTTTAGTTTGTAAGTTGAAGTTATTTGATTGCTATAGCATGCAATTTCTACATGTCAATATAATGCTGCCGGTGGACAAGAGCAAGAACCCTAAAAAGGATGCATAATAATTTTGTGTAGACCAGATAATACCATGCTCTGCCGCAGAAGAAGCAAAAAGGCTTTGAATTAATCAGAGTAAACTAAGAAGAGTATATGTGTCATGCTGCCTTGAGAGGACCCAGGAGCACAGCCATATCTGGCAATCTTCTCGCTGGGGAATCATCAGATTGAGCTGGGAAGAATACTCATTTTACAGTTTGCTCCTTTGGGAAAGAAAGCTCAACTTCTTGGTCATTTGTGAATCTACCATGGAATACTGCAGGGGATGAAGGCAATTGCTGGAACACTTGTAAATTGACCATGCTGTCAGAGCAAGGAAGACTAAAGATAAGGAGGAAAGACTTGAGCTTTGTGAGGTTTCAACCCATTTTTTTTGCATATTCTGTATACCAGCATTTCCCAGCCAGTGTGCTACAGCTACTGGTGTGCGGTCAGGCATGCCCAGGTGTGCCATGGCATTTTGGGTTGGAGCCATGCCCCCTGCCTGCTGCTGCTGCGGACACAGATGGGGAGTGTGGCTCCAGCCAGGCAGGGGGTGTGGGTCCAACCCAAAATGCTGGCTGGCTGGCTGTGCGCCCCCCACCCCCCACCTTGTCTGGTGTGCCACGATGCTTTTTAATTTAGGTAAGTGTGCCGTGGAGCAAAAAAGGTTGGGAAGTGCTGCTCTATACCCTCATTTCCTGCCACTTGTGTGAGGTTGTCCTACTTGCTTGATGGGAAGGATGCAGGCAACATGAGTCTACTGTTGTTCCCCTGATCCTGGGTACTTTTAAGTTTTACTTTTCCTTAGGTTTTCCCTGAACAAAAGGACTTGTCCTGGATCCATGTTTTCTAGGTACTGATGCTAATATAAGCTAAGTTTTCTGTACTTTTTGGAAACTTAATATAGAATCAAATAATAGAAACTTATTGTCAGAAGGAACCTCAGGAGTTCATCTAGTCCAACTCCCTGCCTAAAGCAAGAGCATCTCCAACTAGATAATCCCAGCCAAGCTTTGCTTAGCAGGGTCTTAAAAATCTTTGATGGACATTCCACAACGTCTCTGGATAGCCTGTTCCAGTGCTTGACTACCCTCCTAGTGAGAGTTTTTCCTACTATCTAACCTAAACTTCCCTTGCTAAAACTTGAGACCATTGCTCCTTGTTCTATGTTACCACTGAGAGTGGTCTAGCTCCATCCTCTTCAGAACCACCCTTCAGGTAGCTGAGGGCTGCTACTAAATCCCCTCTCTGTCTACTGTTCTGCAAACAAAATAAGCTCAGTTCCCTCGGTCACTCCCCATAAGTCTTGTTCCCGTGCCATCTAACCATTTCATTGCCCTCCACTGGACTCTCTCCAATTTGTCCACATCCTTTTAGTGGGGGCTCAAAACTGGACACAGTACTCCAGATGTGGCTTCACCAGTGCTAAATAGAGGGAAATAAGCACTTCCCTCAACCTGCTAGCAATACTCCTATTAGTGCAGCCCAGTATACCGTTAGCCTTGTTTGCAACAAGGGCACACTGTTGGCTCATATTTAGCTTATTGTCCACTGTAATGCCCAGGTCCTTTTCGGCAGAGCTGTTGCTTAGCCAGTTAGTCTCCAGCCTGTACCAGTGCATAGGTTTGTTCTGCCCTAAGTACAGGGCTTTGCACTTGTCCATATTGAATTTAATGAGATTTCTTTTGGTCCAGTCCTTCAATTTTTCTAGGTCCCTGAATCCTGGTCCTACCCTCCAGTGTATCTACTACTCCATCCAGCTTGGTGTCATCCACAAACTTGCTAAGGGTGCATTTTATCCTACCTTCCAAATCGTTGATGAAGATATTTAACAAAACCAGCCCCAGGACTGACCTTTGGGGCACTCCACTTGATACTGGCTGCCAACTAGACATTGAGCCATTGATTACTATCTTTTGCGCCTGACAATCCAGCCAGTTTTCTGTCCATCTTACATTTTATTAAACCCATACTTCCTTAGCTTGCTTGAGAGAATGTTGTTATTTAAAAGCATGTCAAAGAGGGAGATCATGTCAAAAGCAAAATTGCATATGTTACATTAACTGTTCATGCTCATTGTTCTTTCTTAAATGCACAGATATGCTAATGGATCTTAGTAGGAACAGAAGTTTCAAGAAGTTATAGATCAGAAAACGGAACAGCATTCTGGATGCAATTTGAAATGTTTCCACTTTATTCTTAAGGTAGTTGAATACTATTAAAATTTTCATTCTATGGCCTGTGAAGACTTTTATAATATTTTAATGGAAGGAAATTGCATTTAACGTGTACTGCATATTCTCTATGTAAGAGCCAGCGGTTCTTACATTTGCCTTGTTGAGTGATCTGGAATAGAGTTATCACATGAAACATTTCAGTGATGCTGTAGTTTTTAAAAATATCCACCTTTTTCAAACAATAAAGCTCCAAATGACTTTAACCCTCACACCCTAAGCTTTGTGAATACCATCAACATTAAATAAATATATAAATATTTAAAATTATGTAAATTAATAAAATATGCGTTAAAGTAAAATGATTTTCTCTTACAGAGGGATTTTATTAGTGTTTCAAGGACCACTTTATGTAAAGTGCACTATGTATGTGCTATATGGAATAGTATTTTCAGTTATTCAAGGTTATATTTGATCCAGGACCCCAACCTTGTTAGTATGGCTGACTAACTGTACTAGAGATAATTCATTTGTTTATGTGCAAAGGAAGGCAGAAACTGAGAGCTACTTTATGAGAGAGCTATTTAACATCCCTTAGCATACTGTACAGAGTTGATAATTGAATCAGATCCTCAGCTGATATGAACGATACAACTCTTGATTTCATTGTTATGCTGATTTGCATCAACTTGGTGCTTCCCATATTGTAGCATGCAAGTGATATTTTTTGTGACTGCTTCCTTGAAGTATTATTATATACAGATTGAAAAGATAGATGACTTATTTTTTTAATGTTTTGAATATGAACTCCTTAAAAGTCCTTCCTGTGTTTCCCCAGATGATGATCCGTAAGCTTTTAAACATATTTAGGTGTGAATAAGTTCTCCTCTTCATTTCACCCACTTCAAATCTTTGTTTTCTTTCTTCCTCTCTGTGGTTTCAGTTTACACTTTGTATCCTTTTTAGGTATTATATCTTATCAATTATAGTAGATGGACTGACAATCCCAAATTACCCAAGAACCATAGGATTTGTTGTGGGTACACCAAAATGGTTCTTTAGAAATGATACTGCAAATAAAACAGATATCAGAGATAGCTGACTTCGTATATTCATAGAAATAATAATTTCCATGAATATACAGTGATTGTTTGAATATGGTTATAATCACTGCTATTACAGAATGTCCACAGAGAATATAAGGGTATCAACAGTATGTGGGGAGTAAGGGTTCAGCCCAAAACTTACTCAAGTCAATGACAGGCTTTGAACCAGGTCCTAAAAAATTCTGCTTTTAAGCTGATCATATATTTATTCCAATGTGCTTCTCTGGGCATATCTATATGTAAATTTATGTGCACCTAACACTTAATGTGCCTTAGTCTAAAGCACATTCAAGCATGCAGGTGTGCCCTACACACAGTGCCCTCTGTGTACAAAACTGAGGTGCTTCCTTGAGGTAAAGCAGTAACATGATCACCATTTTCTTAGAAAGTGCGTTTCAAGAGTGGTAACAAACTTACTGAAGGGGTTAGTTTGAGTTCAGATCTCTCTCTGTCTCCTTGCTCGAAGAACTCACTGGTTACCAGTTCAGCTGCCTGAAATATAATTATATTAAATAATTATATTTTTTAACTATTTTTACTGTCAAGAATTTCTTACCTAAGGCTCTGGCTAAAATATTTTAGCATGTGTATATCTGTAAACACAGTAGTCCTACGCATACATTTAAATATGCTTGAGTACATATACTAGGCACATGCTTGAGTACCTTGGTGAATTGGGGTTTATAGAGCTGTAGGATGTGGCCATGTTGCAAAAACACATTCTAATTTTCCTTTTGATGCCTGTGGCAAAGATGACAAACTGATGGTGGAGTTAGTTGGAGTTTCTTGTAATTTACTCAGGCGTGGAGAGTAAACAGAGCCTTATGATAGTTTCATGTAGGCATATACAATTATTTCCACAAAAGACTGTAAAGTGTGCATGAGCTTTCTGGGTACTTTATAGGCTGCTGCCTATGAAAACTCTCTCTTTTGTTAGAGAAGCTCAACTGACCAGTAACTTCAGCCAGCTAAAATGAAATCCTAAACCTTTTTGTCCACTAAGATATATTTTGTTCTATTACTGTCATTATTCTAACACCTGAGCATCTAAAGAACTTGGGGATGACTTTTGGAAATGGAAATGCTTTTGGCAGCATGAGTCAAGCTGCTTTACTTTTGGTGAATATGTGTTTCTTGGAAGCGTACAGGATTTAATGATGAAACTATTGTTGCAAACACTAGGAACCTAAAGACAGGCAACTACTGTAATAACTATATGTACTATCACCCTTGTATGTGGGGGCACACAGGTACACACACAAATATTTGATTATTTTTGGGATACAGACATGATTTACATAGCAAAAGGAAGTTCGGCCATTCAAGGTGACATTCTGTTCTTAATATTCTAATGCACCTACCTATTCTTCTCAGATATGGTGACAAAAAAACATTTCACACATGGAACCAAGGCACAACAGGCTGAATTAAGGATGGAATCTGTATTCTATATTAACTCAATATCCTAGTCTAGCATGGAAAAAGCAAGTAGAGGTCACAGCCTAGAAGTCAAGAAGCAACAGTCCTTAAACATGCTCTATCCTGTAAAAACAGATGGAGTAACATAATAAAATGGCCTTAAATCTTCAGCTAAGCCATGATTTTCCCATTTATTAGTATGATTGCACAGTTTGGATCACACATTTTGGAACATGTAGTATAAGTAAACCCATATCACTGATTAAAATTTTGGACCAGCATGTCACACACGAATACTTTAACAGCTTAAGAGCAATTAAGAGTTTTCCAACTGCATTGTATATGAATAATCAAGGCATTTTCTTCTCCTTGACTCCTGCTGCTCTGATTCTGCTCTTCTCAGCATTCCATCTCCCTATCGCCTTTTGTATGTTTTATCTGTCTCATCTTTAGGAATGTTTATCCTCTGCACTTTCTCCCTTTTGTCCCTTCCATTTATGTGTGTTTTTTCTACCTCCTTCACTTGTCAAGATCTCCTCCCTCCAGGCATGGTTGAGGTCAAAAGATTTCCCCAGATGTCCCTCTGCATCCTTATTAGCATCTCTGTTCAACCAGATAATGCTGGCTGCTCAATAGAAAATAGACTTGTAGTTAGGCCACAGGGGCAGGTCTACTAACAGTCCTTGAGAAGCATAAGAACAGAAAAATAGTTGATTGTAAATTGCAGCACTAGCTCTCCTATAGCCCAAAACTCACTGAAGAAGCATTAAGCAAATCCTGCCTGACTTATCCCCATTTCCTATGCACGAAAATGAATTAGGTTGAGGCAGGAAAGGAAGGAATACTGCATACAGGAAAATGCCAGAGTTTGGGGACCTGATTCTCCCACTTCTGGATAAAAGTAATTTTCTGAATAGAAGTAATTTTTGGTGATATTTCATGGCTATTTCTCATAGTCGACAACAAGAGAATAGGAGCTTTGGAAGGAAATATGCATAAAAATACAGAAAAACTAAAAATTAAAAATATTTATATATTTATGATATATCTTTTAAAACTTCTGAATTCAGTACCAAACAGCTATACTACTCTTTTAAAGGTAAAAAATTCTTATATAATTTAGTCAGTCAGTCTGTCTATCTGTCCGTAATGCTCTTGGAACACTCTGATTGGTTAGTGAAACAACCAATCAGAGTGCAAAGTGCTGCCATGATGGCAGGGATGGAGGGGACAGAGCTGGGGGGCAAGGCCAGCAGCACCATCCCCACCATCATGGTGGTACTCCGCTGCCTCCAAGAGTGGGGGCAAGGCCAGCAGCACTAAAGGCAGCGGTGGTACTTGGTGCTAGTGGAGAGGGATGGAGGGAATGGCAAGGCAAGCTTCCCCCCTGCCCCAGGGGCTGGCAGAAGCGCAGGGTGGTGGCGTGCCATCCCCACCTCCTCCATCATTCTTGATAGGCAATTCGCTAGTACTGTAATATGCCAGATCATGAACTGTAGTTGTGTTGATAATTAATTCCACTGAGGAGGAATGTTTTGTACTATTTTCAGTATCTCCTCATGTTCCAAACAGAGTCCTACTCTCTTTTAAGCTATTGTTCCTCCTTTCCCTTCTCAAGAAAATCAGACTACTTCACCCCTCTTTGCCTCTTTACTAGCCTCTATCTTTCACTTCTGTGTATTTTCACTCCCTCTCTGATCACTAATTCAGGTGAACTGAGTTATTAGCAAAATGTGGGTCACTCTGGCAATGGATACTTGAGGAGAGGAAGTTTCTGGGAGTTGGTGGCTTTCAAGGCCAGTCTTGACCCAGATGGCCTTCCAGTTACAAAAGACTCTCTGGTTACACACTCTAGTTGCTTACCTTGCCAAACTTTAGACTTTAAATGACTGTCTGGGTATAATGTACGCTTTGAAGGGCCCTGTCTGATAAACTGTCACCCTAGGAAAGGGTTGCTGAACAGAGTCCCAGAACTACAATATTTAATGTTAAACTGCTGCTAAAACAATAGTCAATTTCTGTTTATCATGAAAAAATACATATTCTGTCTCCATTATAACATGTGGATCCAAAGGCTCTGACTTCTATTTTTGCTGGGGGTGGGCAGGATCTTACGATGATGGACATGTGGAAAGTTTTACACATTTCAGGTGACAGCCCTCTTCCTGAGGGGAGTCAGGGCCCTTAGGCCCCCCAAGTACTGAGCACTTCTGTGTGGATCAGTTGCAAGAAACCTGCTGATGTTCTCAACGTGCAACAGATTCTATCAGTGTCATTTGATCACAGAATTACATGTACTGTTAAAAAACAAAACAGGGACTAGCAGAAAAGTACCTGCACAGGGCCAACATTTTTTTAGGCCTTTTTTTTTTTTTTTAATGGAGTTAAAAGTATAATAGAGGAGGAGAGGTTATAAAATAAGTTCTCTTCAGGTGTCTAAATATTACTCAGCAGAACCAGCAAATGAAAAAATTGTGCAATAAACCATGCCTTGGAGAACGCCCCCCGCTATTTTTTACTGCATTATTACTGCTGTAAATTGACTGCAGTTCTGGTCCCTTGTAAGTCAGAGCCCTGGGAATATTGTCCCACCAGTCCTGCCTCTTCCCAGCCCTGCTATTAATCATGACTTGCCTGTCTTGAAATCTCCCACGGTTTGGTCACAGCTCCAAGGTCACAGGCTGTCATTAGCATTGATCTGGGAAAAAGAAATGAACAATACAGGCTGAATAAAGCTTTGTTATATTTCTAAACAAATCTGCCCTGGACACACAAATAAGCAAAAAAGGCAGAATTAGAACCTTGTCTAGCAGGAACCTTCTCTCTAGCAGGACCAGCACTGTTTGAAATCTTAACTGTTAGTGTAGTTTTCAAATCATCACTATGCTTAGGAAGCCTAATGCATTATAGATCATTAGATAATGATTTTTCAATGTTATGCATTATGTGTTTGAAAAGAAACAGGTATCACTACAAACTAGGCGACTGGCATTCATGCCTACAGTCAGATGGGTGGCAAATTGGCTCAATGGTCGCACCCAGAGAGTGGTGGTAGACGGGTTGTTTTCAGCCTGGAGGGATGTGGGCAGTAGAGTTCTCCAGGGCTTGGTCCTCGGGTCTGTGCTATTCAACATCTTTATCAGCGACTTCGAGGTGGGTGTGGAAAGCACTCTGTGCAAATTTGCTGATGACACAAAGATGTGGGGAGAAGTGGGTACACTGGAGGGGAAGTACAGGATCCAATTAGATCTGGACAGGCTATGGGAGGTGGGTGGATGAGAAAAGAATGGAATTCAACACAGACAAGTGCAAGATGCTGCATCTAGGGAGAAGGAACCTGCAACATACCTATAGGCTGGGGAACACCCTTCTCAACAACAGTGGCTGAAAGGGATCTTGGAGTCATTATTGGCTCCAGGATGGACATGAGCTGCCAATGCGAGAAAGCAGTCACTAAGGCTAACCACACCTTGTCGTGCATCTACAGATGCATCACAAGCAGGTCCTGGGAGGTGATCCTTCCCCTCTATGCAGCACTGGTCAGGCCACAGTTGGAGTACTGCGTCCAGTTCTAGGTGTCGCACTTCAAGAGGGATGTGGCTAACCTTCAGTGGGTCCAGAGGAGGGCCACTTGCATGGTCAGGGGGCAGCAGGCCAGGCCGTATGAAGATAGACTAAAGGGGCTGAATCTATTCAGCCTCCACAAGAGAAAACTAAAAGGGGGGACCAGGGGAAAATAGATGAGCCTTACCGGGGGGGACCAGCAGAAAATAGGTGAGGCTGTATTTCCCTGGGCACCACTTGGGATTAGAATGAATAACAGCTGCAAATTCATTGAGAGTAGGTTCAGGCTTGATATCAGGAGGCATTATTTTATAGTTAGGGCCTTTAGGCTCTAGAATGGGCTCCCAAGGGTGGTGGTGCTCTCCCCTACCTTCATGAGGAGGTTGGATAGATATCTGGCTGGGGTATTATGATACCAGCACATGTTTCCTGCCCAGGGCAGGGGATCAGACTTGATGGTCTGTTCAGGTCCCTTCCAACCCTAGAAACTATGAAACTAGCCACTACTTTTGCTGTACTACTAATAATTGTGATATTTTAATATATCCCGTAGCATGTTCTTTACCATGTTATAAGTTAAAGGAGTTATTATATAATAAAATGCTGACTGGATTAATTTATTTGCGTATTTATAACTGACTGCTCTAGCAAGAGAACCTATAATCAAAAGAAGCATCCCAGACACTGTTTAAGCAGTTTCTATCACTCATCTGTAATAAAAAAATTAGATTTACTGTAAGGGCTACACTGTTGCACTGTAGTTTAATATCTGGCTACAACCATGTTTTATAAGCATTAGAAGAAAGAAACCATTCAGCTGTGGAATGCGTTTATGTACAGTACATGATGCAGATGAAAGTATGAGAAACCTTAAATGAAGAACAAGGACACAGAAAACGAAGCATCAAATATACTGCTCCATCTCTGAAATAAGCAATGGGTGAAATGATATGGAAAAAAGTCAAAACTTCAGTCAAAACACCAAAATGAAACAAATTGTATATGAAATTTCATCTAAATCAAGAGATGCATGCATCTGTGAATGCATACATTAGAGTTTTAATATCTCAGTTGTGCCCAAGCCACACCTAGTCTTTGAGGTTGTGGTTGAGGTAGGCACTCTGAAGATCTGGCAAACCTGCTGGGTTGGACCTTCAACCCTTTTGCCAACTGGCAGCTCCCAAGGAGGAGCAGGGTGCAATGTTCTATCCTCATGGGAACAGAATGGGAAAGAAGTGCAGTGAGGGGGTGGGGGTAGGGGGCAGGAAAGAAGAATCAATAAGTCCACAGTAAGGTAGAGGGTTGATGCAAAATATCAGAATATTTTTGAGAAACGGGAGAAGGGTTGAGCTGGGGAAAGAGGAAGTAAGAAAAAGAACAGATTCAGGTACAAGGTAAGTGAGGCCAATGCTGACCAACCCTATCAGCTTTTGGTAAAAGTGGATTCAAACAGTGGCTACTCTGGCCAGGATTGTCAGTACAATGTTTCCTGGATCAAGTGGCCTCGGTTTTCCAGACAATATCCAATAATTGTGGCAAAATACTTAGTTATTTTACAACAATGTGGCTCTTCCTTACTTACCTTTTAGGAAGTCGGTATACTAGAAATAATTAAATATAGTGAAATCTTAAAGCAATCAAAAAATCTTTGGAATAAGGGCACTCACTTACTGAAATATTTCACGGTAGCTTTTGACATTCCAATCATAGTCACCTTTACTGACAAGTTCAAAAAATGCAGTCCTTCTCCTGTAACAAAACACATAATCAGGGGAGAAAGAGGTACTTCTAGGACTGTGCTGTCATACAAATGCTTCTGTGAGAGTACATCACTACCTTAATGTTAGAAAATGTTACACTGACAAATTTTGAACATTAGTGCTGTCTGATAAAACAGACTGTATTGTGCAGTATTTACACACACAAAAGATAAGGAAATAAACGGCACCATAATACTGAGAGTTCTGTGAGAAGATGAAATGCTTCAACTGCAAATCACAAAGCTAGTAGGGACTTAAGCACATAAAGTATACCTTAAAAATAATTTGCATTTGTATACTGCTTTTCATCAGAGACTATCAGAGCAGTTTGCAAGCATGAGTCAATTTTGTTATTTCCAATTTAGAGATGGTAACACTGAGGCTCAAAAATATTTTATGATTTTTCCAAGGTCACATGATGACTTGTCTTTTTCATGAATAGAAGCTTGGTTTCCCTACATCATTTGGCGCTCTAACTGCTGGAACATTCTGCCTATTCCCACAAGACAGACAAAAACATTGTCTAGAAGACAATCCAAATTGATGCTTCCTATTTAACTTTCTTAATTATGTTATGTAGAAGCCCACAAAACCACATGCAGTCTCTTCATCAAACCTTGTGTTCATTTTTCATTCAAGTAGGCAGTGGGTATACAGCAACAGTATGTGAGAAACAGAGCTGGCTTTAGAGAAAATGGTGCCCTGGGCAAACTGAATTTGCCACCTCCAAGCCAGCAGCACTGGTGCAAGCAAAGGCAGGCAGGGGTGCAGTCCAGTGGGGATGTAGAGTGGCATGATGCACCAGCAGGTGGGTGGGCAGGAAAGTGCTGTGTGGAATCAAGGCAGGCAGACTGGAGCAGGTGCCACCCCACCCATACGTGCCTGGCCTGACTCCTCCTGAGCAGTGGGTGGTGGTGGGCTGGGCTAAGCACTGCTCTTCCTGCCTGGGGAGGGGATTGATCGGGACAGCATGGATAGAGCGCTGCTGTGAGCATGAGCTGCTCACTTGCGTGCGTGTGTGTTTGTACATGTGTGGCAACCCCCCCAACCATGGTGCCTTGGGCAGTTGCCCACATTGTCCACCCCCAAGTATGGCTTTGGTGAGAGATGTAGTTTATCTACGCTTGCCACTTGCATCTATAACAGGTCAAGACTGCCAGCTAGAAACCCCCAAATGAGATAAACAGGAACAGAACTGGCACTGGGCAGTCCATGTAGCGGCCTGTTTACACCCAGAGCTGTGTCTGTGGCCACCTTCAGTGGGAGTAAGAGTTGCTATCTGTGTTCAAAGAAAGAATTTTGCTCACTATGTTTAGAGTATTTTAATACTGTTTAGGGCAGGGGTGGGCAAAATACAGCCTGCAGGTCGGATCCAGCCCACGAGGCCATTCTATGTGGCCTGCGGGGCCCCTAAAAAAATTAGAAAATTAATATTTCTTTTCCCTTGGTTCCTGTAAAAAATGACAGGAACCAAGGGCAGTAGGATCCAGGGGAAGCCCGGTGGACTCCCACAACAGCAGGGCCTGCCTGGCTCCACCCTTGCAGCTGGAAACCCCAGCAGGGGCTTCTGGCCTGGGAGCACGTGGATGTCAGAACCTCAGGTAAGCGGGAACTGGGGTGGAAGGGCAGGGGGGTCCCGGAGCAGGGAAGGAGCCTAGGGAAATGTGGCCCAGGGAAAAGCTGGCTGTGGGGAGAGAAGCGGCCCCTCCCGCATCCCGTGGCTGGTGTCCCACACTGCAGCCACTTGTAGCCCGCTTGGAGCTGCCTGTGCCTGCTCTGGACAGCCCCATGTGGGATGTGAGTGGCTGCAGCAGGGAGCGCCAGCCACTGGGCCATGGAGGGGCCACTTTTCCCCTGCCCCATGCTCAACTTTTCCCCAGGCTCCTTCCGGGCATGGAGGAAAGCAGCCCTTTCATGCCCCAGGGCTGGCACTCCCTGCTGCAGCCGCTCGCAACCTACGTGGGGCTGTCCAGAGCAGGCATAGGCAGCCCCACGTGGGCTGCAAGTGGCTGCAGTGCAGGGCACTGGCCACAGGGCATGTGAGGGGCCACTTTCCCCCCCACCTTGTGCTCAGCACCACCTTGTAACCCAGCCTTGCTGCCAGCCTGGGCCCGTGGTGGCTCCGGGCTTGCCTGTCAGGGCTGCATTTGGTGACAGCAGCTGCAGTCCTCCACTTGCTGCACAGAGGAATGCTTGCCTCCACTGCCTCTGGGTTGCCCAGTGCATGAGGTCCAGGCAGGCAGCAGCAGTCAACACTGCCCGGTGCAGGGGGCCACAGCTGCTGCTGCCATGCACAGCTCCGACGGGCGAGCCTGGAGTCAGTGCAGGGCCCAGACTGGCAGCAGGTCCAGGTTACAAGGTGGTGCTAAGCACAGGGAAAAGTGGCCTGTCACCTGCTCAGTGCCCGGAGCCCCGCACTGCAGCTGCTTGCAGTCCACGTAGGGCTGCCTGTTCTTGCTCCGGACAGCCTTGCATGGGATGCAAGCACCTGCAGCAGGGAGTGCCAGCCATGGGGTGGGCGAGGGGCCACTTTTCCCTGTGCTCAGCACCAGCTTCTTCCCTGCTGGTGAGCAGGGGGTCGAGGCTGTGTGCTGCCCCCTGCCTGTTCTGCAGGGCTGGGGGGGGGTCACGGAGTGAGTGGGTGGGGAGCCAGCAGAAGCATACACTGGTGTCCTGGTGCCAGCACCAGCAAGGCCCAGAGCAGGGCAGCAGGGGTCCAGGGTCCTGGTCAGCAGGGGCTCTATGGAGCTGGACCAGCTCCCCCCTGTCTTTGCTGGTGCAGCCCAGCACAGATCCACAGACCCCTGCCAGCATGTGCCCCACTTTGGGCCCACCAGTGCTGGCTCTGAGACATTGGTCCCAAGATGGTGACCAGGGGGAGGGGCACCTGTCAAGGGGCAGGGCTACCCATGTGGCCCTCAACAGCCTGAAAAAACTGGGTAAGCGGTCCTCTACCCAAAATAATTGCCCGGCCCTGGTTTAGGGTGACTAGTACAGCATAAGGCCCTGGATAGTTGCTCAGGATTCTTGAGTTAAAGAAAGATCAGATGAAGGATAGACTGTTTGGCTTTTGTTGTCAATATTCATGGTTTATCTCTACACTGATTTACAATTTTTCATATTTTATGCATGATGAGAATTGCTCCAGAACTTCTTCAGTATCAAAATCTTTACTTATGAAAATCTATCATTATTATTTGTCAGACACTAATGTCCAAAGAACCCAGTTGAAACTGGAGTTGCTAGGGGCACTTTTACATGTGCTGATTAGAACATGTTGGTGCAGACTTGATTAATCATTCTAATCAGAATGTTCTAGCATGCTGTAGTGTCTCATGTATTCAGCATCCCCACATTTCAAAATGGCAGGGGGGCGCTTTAACTAAAGCATGTCAGATGAGCTTTAGTTAAAACACTCCTGCTGCCATCTGGAAACACAGGTCGCTGAATACATGAGACACTGAGGGAAGTTTAATTAGATTGCCTCCTGAGAGCTGCTTTAATTAAAACACCTTCCTCTGCCGAAGCATGTGTATAGGTATCCCAGATGTTAAGAACAGTACAAACATAATGTGCAAAGGACCTTCTTCCAAAGAATGTAAAAAAGGATCTAGAATAGAAGTGGGAACAGAACAACACAGAAGTGACTCACTCAAAATTGCACAACAGATTAGTGTCTGAGGTGGGAACTGAATCCAAGAATCCTGAGCAACTATCCAGGGCCTTATGCTGTACTAGTTAATGTTGACTCTATCAGATAACAGTAGTTTGATTTCTAGCATGGCAAAACTTAGAGGCTAGGGACAGACATTCAAAAAGCCTAAGCCTGAATTGATTCAGTCTTTGCAGGTTAATCTAACCTGGCTAAGCTGAATCAGTTTGTAAATGCACAGGCATCCCAGAAATGCAGGCACATGCCTTCAGTGGCTCAGGCTAGAAGCTTGGCAGTTGGGTGCCAGAACAGCCCTCTCTTCCCTTCCACAGAACTGAGCCGAGGGGGGCGTGGCCAGGCCTGGCAGGATGCTCTGATTAGGGAGGGGTTGCCTCCTGTGGCACTGGTAGTGCCTGCCACTTTAAGGACTGGGCCAGGGAGGGGCAGGTGCCTGATAGGGAGCTGGGCCTTAAAATGGCTACCCTCGAGCTGAGGGCAGTTCATGATCAGCCAGCAGAGGAGAAACACCTCCCTGCTGAGTTCTGCCAGGAACACCTTGAAGGTAAGGATGAGCCTATGGGGATGGCTTGGAGGCCTCACTGGTCCTTGGCATGACCTAAAATTGCACCCTGCCAGAGCAGGAAGGCCTGGTGGGGCTGCTGGTGGCATGGCAGTCCTCATGTAAATGCCAGGAGTGATCACCTCCCCGGTAAGGTAGGGCACCTTATCCTCAGCCCCTCACCTTTGGGTGGGTTATAGAATGCAGGGAAGGCCAGCTAAGCCTCTTGAAGTGCCTGAGCCTGCTTAGGTGAGTGGGCCTGTGGGGACAGGCACGCTTTGCAAAGCACCTGAGCTGAGAATGGGGTCTATGCAGTCCTGTAGCTTAGACCTGACATGAGGAACCTGACTGGTCCATGCGGGGGCCAGGACCCAGAGAGGGATCAAAAGGTCCCAGGGGACCACTGCAAGGGACACCCACAGAGCAAAGCAGCTCAGGGTCCTGACTAAACATTGGGGTTCAAAATCGGCAGCCTCCTGCCTGATTAACATCCTAATACTATTACATCAAGGTATGGCAGACGAGTGAGGTAGGTGGCTGGCCCATAGATGGGAGGCGGACTGGTGCTGGCCCATAGACAGGAGGCGGACGGGAGGCATGAAAAGTTGCCCTAGTCACAACTCCACCCTCCCCACCCTACACCAACCTTCTGACCAGCCCAGCAGGGAATTGATAACACAGTGTTTATCATCCCATTAAGAAAACAACAGAGGGACATTCCCAGTTACCTGTTGATTCACCTTTTTCTCATCTGCCACAGCACTGACCGTAGCCAGCATGTGGTCTGCTAGCTAATGCTGAAAGATGCCAGTGTGAGGCACAGAAGACCCCTGCTTAGCAGGGAGTGGCAAGGGGAGGGGGGAGAAGGGGGAAGCCAGACAAATGCCTGTAGTCTCCGCCAGAGCTCCAGCCAGGGAACAGAGAGAAGAAACCAGCTCTGCTGTGGAGCAGAGAACCCCACCCAGCCCAGAGAGCATGTTGGGATGCTGGGGGAGTCTGGTTTAACTTAAACCAGCAAGGGTCTGGGACAGTCATTGTATTAAACCAGTTTGACTCAAATCAGTTAAGTCTGATACTACATTCAGTCGGGTTTATCTCAAACCAGTTTCAGTCATTTTCAAACTGGTTTATGTGCACTGAACATCTGTCCTGTTACATGTTTAAACCAGTTTGTGATCACTTAAACTGATTTATGTGTAATGTCTGTCCCTAGCTAAAGTGTCTTATAGGTTGCTACAGTTTTCTACCTGAACTAAAATTATAGACAGAAATTACTTCATCTGCCCTCAAAATACATGCACTTTTGCATTGGTTTTACACTGAAATGAATGCATCAGTATGTTAATATGTTCATTTGAAAATATAATCTAGACTTGATAATTAGTTAATATTTCATATACTTTGTTGGGCACATAAATAAAACTGAAAACAGGGCATATACAAATCCAGTTGAAATGAGGTAAACTCTAGCGTGCCTGAAAGTCACCTCTGCTTAAATGTTCCTCCATTATAGAATTCAGTGTGGCAATTAGAATTTTGATGCATAATGGGAGATTTTTAATTAATACATGTCTAAAATAAGAGCAGAATTAAGTAGAAATAATTGCCTGTTTTGGCTGGCTGGACCTCAGTAAAGCAAAACTATCTCAGGAAATTGTTGCAAAGTACAGAATTTGTCATTCAGTTTTCCATTATTTTAATGGAAAGGTTCCTAGCATATTATTGAAACAGCTGATAGGATGATGCTATGCCCATGTTCTATGATACATGATATAAAGTGGTTGCACACTACAAAAGTTGCTAACACAATGCAAAGTCACACATGCAGAAAACAAAATTCATTCCTCTCATACAAATTCATGGCATGATGGTATAACAGCTTCTGTAGGAATAAATACTGCAATAATGAAAATTTTAATGGCCTCAAGGAGCTGGCAAAAAACATTAAATCAGCCTAATCCTGAGCTGGTCCTCGGCAACTACAGCTATTATACTGTATTTGCACCACTAGAGATGGCCGTTAAAAAATACATTTTGCTTATTTTTAATTCACATTTTATTGAAAAAAGTCTTAGCAGAAAAAAATGTTATTGGAGGAAAATAATTCTTTCATTTTCCTCCTAGGCACTGCATATACTATCAAGACAACAACAATTACATATTGAGAGTTCAGAAGAAAATGTGACCTCTTATTTCCACCCTGAATTGCGTGGCATCAGAAAAAAGGAACAGAGCAATCTCTAAGTATTAACTTAAATGTAGGTGGTGGAGGCATTTTGCTGAGCCATGCACTTCGAAATGACAGAGCCACTTTAAGATCCACTAGAGTGACTGGAGGAACAGACTAAATTCCCACAGAAGTTCTTGCCTGGAAAAATCAGCCTTGTATATGAAAATAGTTGAAAATGCTGCCTTAGTGGATGCTGAAACATGGTTTCAGCTAGGAAGACTAGTTTAGTTTCTTGGGTAAATAAAGCTATTCACATGACATCCAAGAGTGCAAAAATAATGTTCATGTCCATTTAAATGTTGTTCTTCAGTATTCAATGCTGTTTTTATCCTCAGAGAGCTGGCTTTATATAATAAATGTATATACTTCAATGAATCAAGACCTCACTTCAGTGAATCTAAATTCAGTGAAATTATAAGAGCTGAAACATGATGTTTATGAATTAGGGGGGAGAGGAGGTTAAGCATTCTATGAAAACTTGCATCTTTTAAGTGATTTTGCATGGCCTGATAGGTTAAAATTATCTATTAAAATAACACAATAATTTACTACCCAAATACCCACATATCTAATACAGCCCAGATCTGATTTTTCACTTCCAAGTCATCATTTTATTTGTCGATTAGTTAAAGTTCTACAAATATGCAAAAATGTGATGAGGTTCTAAGGGTTTTTATCCACATACTATTTTTTATTCCAGCACAAACCAAATCTCTGATTCATGAGTGGACTTTATAAATATCACTCTTAGTACACAGGAAATTCAGGAATGCTGTTTTTGTTTTTTAAATGCTTGGTTTTTTTAAATCCAAAGGCATGTAAGAGGCAGAAAACTGAAAAAAAATTCAATGAAGTAAGCATGTACTTGCTCAAAATTCTTTATGTTATTTGACATGAGTATTGCTGATATAACCCCAAAAGACAGTTTGACCCTGAGACACCCCTTATGGTGTAGGAAGGTGTAAAAGGTTACTGTCCTGGTGGGGATTCATCCCAAAGAGAAAGCAGCTACTGTCTGCCCTCTCCTGGCCATGTTTACTGAGGAAGAAATCTGCTTACAGGATCTCCATTGCTGGAGTCTGTTTAGGATCTATCTCAAATCATTTTAGCCTTCTGCCTACCAGCCTACCCCCTTCCCAATAGTAAAAACTATTTTTTAAAATTCAAGACACTTGTGTTAGGACATCAAGAGCAATACTGAGCACTGTGCGCGCCTGAAAATATCACTGCCCTTGGTACTGCTGGTTTCCACTGTCATTACCCCTTAAAATCATAAGCCGTCTTCACAGACAGCTTCAAAAGCCAGAAGGCCCAGAAAGAGTGAGATAAAAAACTACGAAGGTCCTTTCTGAAGCCTACTGCAAATCTGCAAAAAGAATATTTGGATAAAGTTATTTTTAGAAATGATTTTTAGCAACACTAATTTTTTTTAGAATGCAGCTTTAGAGGCAGATGCCTGAATTTATTGATCAAGCTCTCTTGCATAATAGGCTAAATGGGGGAAAAAAGGAAGGAATATTCTGTCTCTGAGATAAAGAAAATATTGACAGAGAGTGAGAGCTCTTAACACAGAAATAATGGAAGTAGTAGTCAGAGCAAACTTTGCCATTTTAAATAATACCTAGTGATTTGGCAAACCTTTAAAAGAGAAAGGGCGTGATGTGCATTGCATAGTAGCTACACATTTGCCCAGGGTTTTAGAATCTTGGTTTGGCATCAAGCCGTCAGTGCTCATGACTGAGGAGAAGTAATCCATATCCCCTTGCTTACAGGCTCAAAAATCAATGAGTAGAGTGCAAGGAAGATGCTAATAGACAAGTTGTTTCCTAATACAGAAAAATTCCTTAAGATGGAGCCTTGTGATGCTTATGACAGTAAGCTACAACTGCACTTCAATCTCTGTACCATAAACTTACCATAGCGCATGACTCACAAACCCACTGTGCTGCTCTAAGTTTAAGGGACCACTTTTAAACTGAAGCAATGTAGCAGTATCTTCATTCTCAAGGTAATCTGCTTGGGCTAACTGGCATTGCTACTCAGCAGAGCTAAGTAGCTCATTTACACAGTTTCTGGTTTAGAAAATAGCCCATCTCAAGCAATGTAATGTATCCGAAGACCCTGATACCAGGGAGTGTGAGTTTGCTATGTACACACAGCCCCAGAACACATCCCCCAGTGAATTATCCATGTGGGTGCTAGCAAGTAAGATTTTGATTGACACACTTTGTTGGAAGTGTGATGTGCAGGAAATGTAACATCCCTGCCCTGTGAATTATCATACATACAATGCCATGTCCAAGACATTGACTTAGTTTGACTCTCCTGGTAGTACTTACTAAACTTGCAAGAAAATGAAAGGAAATGGTATTATCTTGATCACTATAATGATATTGATCACTAGCATGATGTAAAAACAAGGAAGAGGAAAAAACAGAATTTGAAGAAGACATCTAATAATGTCTTTTGCCTCTCAGTTTTGCAAAATGGGGCACTCTGGTGAATAGCGGTATAACTTGACTTCAAAAGGACCTACCACAGTTTGCTACCTAAGCACCTTCCTGTGCAACTAAGTACAGACCTTTCTTAGCACAAGAAAAAAACTCACTCTGAACTGGACTAGCAGTTCAGAAAAGGTTAAAAAAGTAGAGTTACTTCATATATCCTAAAAAGCCCAAAAAATGGTTGTGTGCTCTTCACACAAGTAAACTTCACACAATACAGGATTGGAGTGTGACTCCTTTCTGCAACAGCTTCAAAGTTTGAGGCTAAGACTTCTCTTGGGTTTTGTTGACACAGACAAATTAAACATTAAAATAAAACTTATCTGGACACAAGATACTCCCATTAGGCTAATATATAAGCATTAGACTAAATCTCTCCAACCACAATTAAACACTAATTTCTCATATCATATATCGCTACTGGTGTTTAATAGGTCATTAGAGAACATTCTTCGAATTTTCATTTGTCAAATACAAAAATGCCAATACTTACTCAAAATACAGAGTGAGGTCTGTTGCCAGTATTGACTGCTTCAGAAGCTGCATAAGGTCACTATAGTCCTTGGAGGACAAGTTAGCAAAGATGTTGTGACCCTGTAATGAAAGAGATAGAGAAGGTAAAGGGCTAACAATCAATATAGGTTTTTAAAAGGTTTCCTAACTGCATTCTGCTACTTTGTAACATCTGATTTTTTATTCTGGACTATGGGAAACCAAGACAAAATAAAGTTATTACCGTTAAGGTTATATTCAGACTGGAAATGTTAACCACAGTAATCAAGAATCTGGGCTGTGTTTCTCTGAGCAGTACCAAAATTATAGCCTCTTGTGAAAAGATTTATTCCTTAGTTTGACTCTGTACTGATTCAGTTTATGGAGAAAAACTATGGATACAGCTCAATCTTTCCCTATACCAAATGTTTTTGGAACTATGTTTTGCAGCTTTTCAGCTGTGTTCTTAACAGATTTAGCTGTGCTGCTGCCCACAAGCTGCTGTTAGAGCAGTCAAAGGCACTAAATCAACTTTTCATTCAAAACAGTCTTTCTGCTCACCCCGACCATTATTCCGCTGTCTTGCTGTATGTACAGATTTTTCTCACACAGACCGAGGTAGCAAAGCACATGGAATGTGAGCCAGCTTAACAACAGGGGTGGGCTCAGTAGAGTACTTCTGAAGGAATCCAAAGGAGTAAGACCCAGGAAAATGTTTTATAGCCATAATGAAAGGAAACAAAATATTTAAATATTGATGTTTTAAATAAGGAAGGTAGAAGGAACAATTTTACAGATCATGATCTAACAAATTAGGGTGAATAGATAAGCCATTCGTTTCTCCATAAATCCAGGGGAGAAAACAAACTGAAAGAATATACTGCCATTCATTTAAGTTGAACTTTAAGCTAAAAACTGAACTGTAGAACATCAGTCACATGTGCTTACATTCATATACATAACACAGCACTCACATACTGCTTTGTTACCCTTCGAAACAGCAATGGTTGTATCAAACCAAATGTAATTTTGGTAGCTTGTAGCAGTCTAATGTTCAAATCCAATATGCACTGCCATCTAGCGCTCAGGAAGAAGAAAATTACAGTAAGGAAAACAAAGAGTTTTCCATACATAAAAAGGACATGTTTCCTTCCCTGAGTGACCTTATCCTAAAAAAAAATTTTTTTTTCACTTGATCATTGGGAAAGCTAGGGGAATCTAGAAGGTTAATTATAAATACAAGTTAAGTTCAGTGTAGCCAGAAAAAACATGCCTGTGTGTATTAAAAAACAGCAGTTATTCAGAGTATAGATTAATGCACCAGCATATCTGAAATCCTGCCTTACAAATAGCTGAGAAGGAGGATTTTCCTGCTGTCTTCAAGATTCTAATGCCTTGCTGACTTAATACATCCTGTGAAAAACTAAACGTTACCACAGTGTGCAAGACTTTCTCAAAGGTGCCTAGACACCTTTGAGCAAAATATAGACAAATATAGACACCTTTTGTCTAGAGCAAAATATAGACACCTTTTATGACATGAATAGGAAGCTAATAAAATATGGAAGTTTTCCTGACGATAACAATTGCAGACTGTTGTATTAAATACCAGTGTATTCCATTAAGTGTAATTATAATGTACTAGAGACAGCAGGCCAGGTCCTTCGGTGATGCAAACTGGTTTAAGCTGTTTGACTTCAGTGTCAAATTGGCATCACTTGTTTGACTCCAGATTGTGCTAGCAGAGATTCTGGATCTGCACTTATTCTAGCTTGAAAGCATTTCATCTTTCTTCTACTTTTTTTTATCCAAGAAGTAGTAATATAGCATATAAAGATTAGAATCCTAGCAAGATGAATTGCCTGAGTTAGAAATGTGCAAGGAGAGACAGTAGTTGGATACGCACTGGATAAAGCAATGGCTTGTCCAAGAAGGAGATTCTGGTGGATCACAAGGAAGAAATATTTTTCAGATTCACTGATTTTATGGGTGGCTGCAGTTATTCCACATTTCTACTGCGCCTTAAGTTGAATGAGTGGCCTGTCAAACCCCATGTGCTGCCCAGCTGAATGCAGATACACATCACGTTCAAACCCAGCTGGACTGCACATGGGGTTTTGACAGGTCTTGGTGTATGGGAAGCCTGGTATTGGGCTGCAGCAGCTAAGTGTTGGGCTCCCCATGCACCAGTAGCCATATAATCCCTGTGTGCCACCCAGCTGGGTTTGTGCATGGTGTTTATTTCCATTCCCTGGCTGGTGAAACAGCCCACCAAGCATACAACAATAAAACAGCCACTTTTTACCTCACTTTGAAGAATCATGACAGCATGATTAAAATGATGGTGTTCCAAGGTAGCAGAGGTTCCATAAAGCTGAGCCAAAGCTGATCCACTCCTGAGAGGCAACACATGCAATTAACAATCAGCCATCAGGAAAAAACACAAATAAATATTACAAAAATTGTTCATAGTGTCTGTCCCCCCCTCCCGTACCTCCCTTTGATTTAATGGGATTTTTTTTTCTTAATTTAAGAGATTTCGTTACCAGGACATCCACCCATTCTCAGATAGAGTGTTCTGAAATGTAAGTGGAATTTCACATTCACTATATTAATTTACAGCTACGGCCAGGCTTTCAGATTCTGGTGCCTGATGCATTTACTCTGACCAACTGATGATTCCTTTTGAGCAACATTAAATTTTTTGTGGGAATATTCAAAGACATCTAAATGATTTAGGACAGGCCCCTTTGAACCAAATGAATCTAGAAACAACACTTTTGATACCTTCTCAATGTCTATAGTTAAAAAAAAAATTACGTACATCTCAAGTCACACTGTGTTTCATAGTTTATATATACTTGTAAATAAGCAATCACACATCTATATATATGGTACATATGCACACAAATATATGTGTGCATATCTAGCGCGCGCGCGCGCGCGCGCACACACACACTATGAACTCTAAGTGCTTTGGGGCTTTCAGTCAATTCCTGTACTTCTGCACAGCTCCAATCCTCAGTATATAGAACAAAAGTGATATCTACTAGGTATCTGAAAAACTCTGCTGTGGAAAAGCTGTAAGAGTAGTCCTTATAGTAGGTAACTTCCATGCAAATTCAAAAATGCTAAGGTGAATAAGGAAATAGAAGCTGAACCTGAAGAAAGAAAAGGAAAGTCTAAAATAATCCTTAGAATATATTTTCCAGTTATGCTTATTGTTTAAAAAAAGATTAGCCACAAAATATATATGGTATGAGGCTTAAAAATTCTAAGTTTAAACTTTAAAGGAGGAAAAACTATGAAATGTAATTATAAAATTGAAAATTGTTGGGAGGTGGAAAGGAATAGGATTGGACTGTCAGGGTAGATTAATGTTCACCACTATTTCACTTCTGGGACCCAGCCTAAAGCGACAAGATGGGTTTTCTTTCCAAAGAAATGAGTATAAGAGATTATGCTAGAAACGAATAGAAGGAGTCTCCTAGGAGTATATACCACAAAGCTGTACCATACTGATATTTAATCATCAGGGGCAGCTGTATTAGAGAGGGGGATGACTGGAAAACATCATCCCTAGAGAAAACAGTGTTAAGGTGTATTAACAGAGCAATTTCAGAGAACTGTGATGCTGCTTCTTTCATATGCCTCTTGATCTTTCATTGCACAAAACACTAGTCTTGAACACTAAAGATAAAATAGGAAAATGTGATGCTTAACTTTATAAGTTAGGCTGGAGAAATAAATCACAGTTGGTGTTATGAAAGTTACAACTTCTATATTCAGAGATATTTTATATGTGTCACACCATGTCTTTTGTTAAATGTCTTCAACTATTTCTTTATGATGTTATAAAAAGACAGCCTCCTCTTTGTATGCAGTTGTCAAACAACTGCAGAAGATAGCATTCTAATGCTGAAACCCTCTGCTTCACAGTCCCCAAAACAGAATTAAATGGCGATTAGTTTAATCAGAGCCCAAACCTGTAAGAATTTAATTTGTACATAAAATCCATTTTTATAAATTAGGAACACAAAGATCAATTGGTACAGCTTTTCCAGTTGTCTTACACAATTTCCCATCTTTTCTGCTTCTCTTTGAGACTCCAGCTGCAGAAAGCAACTCGTGATACTTTGTAACCTTTGCACCAGCAGTTCTGTTTTTCAGAACTGTAATTCATTTCCCTTGTAATGGTGAGCAAGGATCCAGATAATGTCAGCATTTCATTGAGACTGCAGGAACACCAAGAGCTAAAGAGACTGCAGTTTAAAGAACAGCCAGATATCAGTTAGAGGAGTTCACCAAGGCAGTTTGCCCACAGAAACAGCAGTCTGCAAACAGCACATATTCTGGCAAATATCCTCCTCTTTTTCACAAAAATAGGGAAGAATAAGCTAACGTAGGGGGTGGACATGTACACTTGGAGCTGTTTCAAAAGGGGAGCTGCTCATTTGGTGGGGGGGAGGGGCACAGCATCTGTTATGTTTTAAGTAATGTGTGCACAAGCCAGAAGCAATACAAATGTGGCAAAACTGATCCAACTTTGAATGAAAGAATATTAAAATTGCAGCTGCTCTGATACATTTGTATCACTCGGGTCTGGAGGGCCACTGCAAGACTCCACCTAGCTTATATAAGAATTTATATGGCAGTCAGGGCTCGGGGGCTGCTGACGAGAGGTGCGGGGCTGCAGACCCTGGCCCTGGCCCCAAAGCCTTGGCAGCTGGGGACTCCCTCTGTCAGGGTTAGAGGGGGACGGGCTGCAGGTTGGGAGTGCGAGGCCACGTTCAGGAAATGGAGTAAGCCCAGCTAAAAGGTCTGTGGGATGTTCGACAACCAGCCAGCCCATCTCCCTTGAGAGCATATACACCTTATGTTATGTCAAATGCTCACAGATTCATAGATTGTAGAGTCAGAAGGGACCACAATAGATCATCGTGTCTGACCCCCTACCCCTGGCAAGAAAGAGGACCAAGGTCAGGTGACCCCAGCCAGGTGACCATCTAGCCTCCTCTTGAAGACCTCCAAGCTAGGTGATAGCACCACCTCTCTTGGAAGCCCATTCCAGATTCTGGCCACCCTTACTGTGAAAAATGTCTTTCAAATATCTAACCTAAATCTACTCTCAACTAGTTTACACCCATTATTGCTAGTCGCTCCCTGGGATGCCTTAGAAAACAACGCTTCCCCTATTCCCTGTAGACCTCCCCAATGAATTTATAGTTCACACTAGTCCAGCATACAAGATATCTAGCAGATGGGTTGGGAAGGAACCATGTATCTGTGTTACACAGAGTCAGCAGTTCTAGGTCAGCATTTCCCAACCTTGAGGTCATGACCCCCTTTGGGGTCACAATGTTAAAAAATGGGATTGCAAAGACAAACACAGATTTTCTCCTTTAAAAGAGAAAAAAGTGGGAAATGGCAGGTTCCTCTTGCAGGCTTGCATAATTCCAGCCTGCAAGGGGCTGCTTGGGACTTCAGGAAACGGGAGGAGGGTGATCAGGCAGGGGGTGCCACATGCATGTGCATGCACATGCACATGGCAGCCAGGCAGTGTGGAGCGCAGTTCCTGCAGCTCCCTCTAGGTAAGCCTGGGCGGGGGAAGGCAGATTGAGACCCCCACAGTGAGGTTTGTCTGGGGGGCAGTAGAAGGGCCAGCTCCCTGCCACTGTGTGTTCTCCCAGGGAGGGAGGCATGGAGGGGGAGCATATGTCCCCCAGATTTGTGTGCATGATGAGGGCAGATGCTGGATGCCTACTGAGAGCTCTCCACCACCCTGCCCGTGTCCACAGCAGAGTGGGGCAGGGAGGCTCAGTGTCACTGCTGGGAGCCCCACTCTGCCCACACTGCCATGGCAAGGTGCCCCCTGCCCACCTGACAGCAGCAGGGGGCACAACTCTGCGCTGCTGCTGTCACTGCTGCCAGATGGGTAGGGGGCAACTTGCCATGGTGGCATCACCAGCATGAGACTCCCAGTAGCAACACTGAACCTCCCTGCCCTTGGATTCCTGCTCACTGAGCTGCAGAGGCCCCTGTAGGGAGGGCAGAAAGGTGGGGAGCCCTTAGCCCACACCGCATAGCCTACATCTTCCCCCCTCAAGGATTTATGGGTCATGGGCTCTACTCTAGCCGTGCTGCCTGCAGGATGGGGGAGAGGAGCTGGGTTCTGCACTCTGCTCCGGCTACAGCAACCACCACCTCCTGGGGGTGGCAGCCAGGGCTCAGGCACTGCTGAGGAGAGGTGCGGGGCTGCAGACCCTGGCTCTGGTCCCGTAGCCTTGGCAGCTGGGGACTCCCTCCGGCAGGGTTAGACGGGGGGCAGGGGACTGCAGGTTGGGAGTGAGAGGCCATGTTCAGGAAATGGAGTAATGCTGAGGAAATGGGGTCATAAATGGAGTCATGCTGAGGAAAAGGTTGGGAAGAGCTGGTCTAGGGCTTTACATGGTGGATGTGAAAGAAATGCATTTGGTTTTTCAGCCCATCTGTTCTGGGCAGCCTACACTGTGGTTCTAGACAGGTGCCAACCATTCCACAGTCCAAAAATATAAAAGCTGGGCTTCATGAACATTAAGTAGATGCCATCTTTTGGTGAACATATGGTTTCAGTTTTAGCTTATTTAATTTGATCTGATATAATTGGAAACATTTTCACTAGGGTTCCAATACCAGTGAGGGAGAAACCAGGGTAGTTGCAAAGCTCCTCATGGTTAGCACTTACAGGACTGTAACTGACAGAAATTTAACAGGAAGAGGCATCACTGCTTGGTGCCATTTCTATACTAGGTGTCAGTTCTATACTAGGTGTCAGTTCACAAAGGGTAACCAAAATCAAGAGCATGACACTAAGGGCAAGTCAGCAATTACCAAAAAGAATAGGGAATTATAAAGATGGATAGTCCCTCATTACATGCAAGCATAGAAATACTTGGCCTTGGCCTAGGAGCCCTGGAATTAATGCTTCATGCTTTATCCCCTGTCAGTTTTTGCTCTTGTATAGAAGGAAAACAAATTAAAGTAATAAGAATTAGAAAACTTACTTGGCTTGGAAGGCATTGTTGGTTCCCCTGTGGTCAAGGTCATGACATAAACATCCCACAATCAAAGCTAAAATTTCAATTTCAGTCAGAATTTCCTGAAATCCTGCTGTCTGAGAACAGAAAAAATAGCATCTGTAACTATCAGAAGCAGGAAAGATAGACAATGTTAGACCACTGAGCAACAGTCAACTTTGTTTTGATACCACCATCCTTTAGGCAAGGGCAAGATAAATGCTTTATTGTCATATCATATTCACTGCTGTATGTTAGATTGTTAGTGGAATAGATAGTATCCTTGGAGTGATCTATTATTATCTCTGTGTCACATTTGTAAGACACTCACTATCCAGAAGGTATGGGTGGAAAAAGCTGAAATAGAAAATAAAAACAATAATTACACACTAAGACAAGAATCTAATTTTTCTAAGTGAAGAATGTAGACAGGGATTTCTTAGCTCCTGAGATGGCTGTACTAGTTTATCAACACTGCTGGAGACATCTTCAAAAGCTAAATCAAAGAGGATTTAAGAGAGAAGAACTAAATTCTTTTTTGTGCTAATACTACAGGCTATTAGAGACTGTTTTGTAATCTTGGACAATGGAATTTGAAACAATGTTGTACTATTTGAAGAGGAAATACCTTGGATAGCAGAATTCCAGAATGAGATTATGAGAGAATGAGAATAAATTTGAGTTTATGAGAAATTTTTTTCTAAAAGCATGAGAATTCTGCAAAGATCAAACTGATATGAGAAGTGCAGAGGACCCAAATTATGACTACCACAGCCCAAGCATTTGAAGGGGAGAGTTGATAAAGGGAACCTTTTCCAGTACCATATTTCTCTGAGTGGGTAGAAGGCATAGGAGAACTGGGCTTCCTGAGACCTCACAGGAGGTAGTAGGATTACAGACACCACCGACGTTCCAGGAGAGGTGTGCCAGTGTGAGGTGGAAGCAGAGTCCTGCCAGTGGCATATCCAACAAAGATTAGGAGAACTACACTAGAGTGGCTGCATGGCATTTTTTTCAAAAGATGTAACAGGTCCCACCAGTGACCCTGCTCCTCACACAACAATCAGGCCTGCACAGGCACAATGTCTTGCACAGGCACAATGTCTTGAGGTACTTCAAACTGTATTTCATGCCAACTTATCTCCTTAGTCACATTCTCTGAGGGAGGGATGATTTGGCCCATTGACATTCCAGAAGCATCAAAAATACTGTTTGAGTAGAAAGTTACAGTGTACAACCTAACTATCATCCATGCTGAGCACCAACAATTCAAACTGAAGTCAATGGGAGCTACAAGTACTAGAGACTTCTGGCAAATCAGTTCAGGATAGATGGAGTCTACACATTAAGTGACAATACCAGACAGTGGTTCATAGATTTGAAAGATGATATCTGATGCCATATGAAAGAGAGACTTTCACACAATGTAATAGAATTTGATAGATAGAAAAGTAACTGAGAGAAAGGAAATAAACAAGTCTCACTGATAATTTATCAAGGTGAACATTTATTTAATAATGAGATTGACATGCCTTATTTTTCAGTTAACCATTGTTTACAAGATGCAACATATAAATGATCTGGTTGAAGGAAGAGAATGTAAAATCTTAAAAGTTGTTTCTGAGGCCAACAGTGGAGATGTGATGACTAATGAAGAACAAGACAATGAGGTGCAGAGAGATTTTGAACTTTTATTTGACAGGTTAAGTGAATGGAAAATGCAGTTTATTGCAGCAACTATAAAATAAAGACAAGGGGCATGAAAGGAGGCAACAACATATAGAGCATGTATTAGATGAAACAGCCATGCAGCATACTGACCAGGGCAGGGATTTAGGGGTTATGGAAGAAAAATCCTTGAAAGCCATTGGCCCAGCATATGGCTTGAGTAACAAGGGTAAGCAGAATGCTGGCTTGTATCAGCACTGAGACAAAATACAAATCAGGAGCAGCAATATTATTACTGTTCAAAGCACAGGTTAAAGCTCGCCTAGAATGCCATGTTCTGGATTATGGCTTTAATGCATGTATAACTTCAAAAACCAAAGAAGATTTCAAGAAAACATTTAAGGAGGTGGGGTTTACCAAAGACCCAAAATCATACTAGGAAGTGAGTTAGTAAATTCAAAATCAAAGTAATTAATATAGTGGAAAAAAATGAACTTTTCACACTGGTGAAAAAGTAGGGGATATTATGTAAAATATTACACTTGTGCAGGAAATGTTTTATGGAAAAATTTAGTGAACATGGCAGCAAAGACAATTGTGTAAATGATGAAAACAATGGAGAAGCAAGAAATAAGCAAAGATCAACAAAGCAAATGCGCAGAATGAACAAATTTGTCTTCAGACAAAAATACAGAATGGTTATTTGTTCTTTGCTAATGCTGCGGGTATCTACTCAGAGGCTTAGATTCAGAAAGAAACTGAACGTGTGAAACAGTTCTGAAAGTCATATGGGTATAGAAACATCCAATCAGGGAACAAAAATAAGGTGACATAGTAACCAATTACATAGCAAATAATAGATCAGTGTTAGTTGGCAATAGGGAACTAAACTCCACCAACTATATAATTTTTTTCACCTCTAGGCTAAATACTGCCTCTACATAGTTGTCTAAGCTGGACTATTCACCTATGAGTATAGTCCAGAGAGGGAGGAGTAGGTAGCATCTACCTGTCTGAGTATACGTATTACACTGAAATACAGTTTGACAGAGCCCAGACTGGTGATTTCTATTTCCTAAATACCAGAGCAGATATACCCATTGAGTCTTAAAGGATCTTAAGGGAAGTAGGTACCCCATAGGTAGGGACCTACCAAATTCATGGAAGAAGTGGACTGCATGGCAGGTCCTTTAATCTTGCAGGTTTGCCTGTATGCCCTTCCCCATTGCTGATTGCTTAAGGGGCCCTGCTGCTTGTTGCTGACTGGCTGGGAGGCAAGAACGGCATATTTAAAACCGCTATTTTCGCCTCCCTGCCAATCAGCAGTGAGTAGCAAGGCCCCTCTGCCAATTGGTGGAAAGGGGGAGGAAGAACCTTCAAAATTAAAGGAGCTGCCATTCAGTCCACTTCTACCATGAATTCGGTGTGTCCCTACCCATAAACGTTATATTTTTAGTGAATTTTAGTGGATTTGTATTTGTGTATTTTAATGCACTTAAGCTCCTTCACCCATGTATAGTTTATCTGTAGAGACTAACATGTTACAGTAAAGTCTACTGTGAAGTCTAATATGCATCTTAGTAACTCTGCAGACCATAAATCCTATTTAAGTCATTCTCAATATTTCTATCACTGATATAAGCCAGCAACTACCTTGGTCTGTTGTTTCTGTGTCAATTCCATTTTATGCAAATCAAGGACTTGACTTTTCAAGGTGCTAAGCCAGTGGCACTCAACCTACTTAGACTCAAGAAACCTCCCCCGCCCCCTCCACCCAATAAACTCAAGGTATTCTATGTATCTATAAGGCTTAGTCCATCTGTCTGTGTGTCTGTCCGTAACGCTCTTGGAGAAATAACCAATCAGAGTGCTTTGCACAGACAGACAGACAGATTGCTGGATGTGGAGGGGGGGATGACATGCAGCTGCATGCAGAGCAGTGGCAGAGTGGGTTGGTGGCTAGAGGTGGCTGCACGCAAGCTCCCGCCCCCCCTCCCTCTGCTCCCCTCCCCATGGTCCTGGGAGACAGTGGCAGTGTGGGGTGGTGGCGTGCGGCACTCTACCCCTTCTCCCCGCTCCCCCTGAGTCATCCTTGACAGACAATTTGCTAGGCCACCATAAAATGCCGTCTCTTAGTTTTTACTCATTGTTTGACTACAGAAAAATAATAGAGCAAATCTTTTGTTGCAAAGAACTGGGAAAGACCACAAGAGGCCAGAAATATTCTGACACTGGATTCCTATCTGAAATGTCTGGGTATCTTGTAAATCATGTGTAAGGTTCACTTAATGGTGATAATATTGTGTGTCATTCTTAAAAAGGATGCAGTATCACCTCTAGCTCACAATCACTGTGCTAAGCATTCCAAGTTTGGTGTGAGTTGAATGTGCAGGTATCTGAGGTAGTTTGTCCTTTGCAGTATTGGACTTTAGGACTACATATAGAAAAGACTAATCAAAAGCTGGAAAGTTCTATTCATGCAGAATTCATAGATTTATAGACAGAATAGCTTGACTATTATGAGATCTCTGTGTCTGAACTATAGATATGTGGCCTTTAAAGCTTCAGTTTCAATAACACAGAAGAGCAGAAGAAGCATCTGAAAAAATATAGTGTTTGCTACTTTTATAAGATTGTTCTCATATAACAAAGAATAATCAAGGTCTCTTTTTTTTTAAGTGTAAAAAAATAGCTTGACAACATGTCATGTGCCAAGTTTTAGTCCAGACAAAATGTCCACAGCTGAGTTATAAACTACTGGAAATAGGAGTTTTATACTGGAAAATTGATGCTGTAATAAATGGTTCTTAGTTTAACACAAGGTTTGACTGAATTCAAGGATTCAACCCGCATCATAAACATGGGAATACAGATTAAGCAATTTACTAACAGTAGCAATAGTGCAAGAATAAATTCAGCTTTTTCATTTAATCAAAAATCATGTCATGGAATACATATATAGCAGAGGATATTTCACTTCACAAAAACACAATTAATTTAAAAACTGTTACGGTAGGAGGGTGTCTGCTATGTACGTAATGCAAGAAGAGAAGGGGTTATGTTTCTGCAGTTTTTAAATTTACATGTATAGAGGAAAAATACATAGCTATGGATGATGGTATTATAAAATTTATTTTCACCAGAAAAGGAATGACCCATAACTCATGAGTGGCAGAAGTTCAGTTGAGTTATGGAGGTCATTCTCTCATGTGAGGAAATGAGTTGCCTTACACCTAGCCCCACTTCTATGTATTTTGTTATTAGTACACCAGATGTTATATTAATTATCTATTGCTGTACTTTTTCCCATTTTTACTTTTTAAAACAGTTATTGATGTCGGATGGAGGCATGGTTACTATACTATGATCTGATCCTGTGGCTGTTCTCATACCACTATTTCTGTCTCATATGACTGGGATCCCTGAAGTCTATGGGAACACTCACATGCATTATGAATCCATTAGTGCAGGTTGCAGGATTTGCACATAATTCCCCTAATCTAAGAAGGGTGTAAAATATACATTAATTACACAGGAATAAATTTCTTATTGTTAACTTTAGGCTTTTTAAAAATTCAATTTGAAAGCTATCTTCTTATCCACAGCACTTACAAAAGGATTTAAAGGCTGTATTGGGTCTAATGTGCAGTCATTATTCAGGAAAAATATTCCCTTGAAATCTTTGAGTTTGGTTTGAATTAAGAATTGCTGCCTCTTTCCTTTACTTAGCAACCAGACCTGTAACCATTCTTTTTTGGAAAGTAAAACCCTTCTTTTTTGGGAAGGGTAAACATACCACTGCACGCTTCTATTTACAATGGTCCTTATGACATTGATGTTTAACTGATGGCATCTTAGCTGCGTTGTTGCAAAATCCATTAATAAGCTTTAATAAGCATTAGTGTCTTTCATACACATGCATATATACTTCTGTATGTAAATACATATATATGTTTGTGTGACCATACACAAACATGTGTTGCTGTTAGAGGTGCACCGATACATCGATCCCATATCAGAGCGTGTGCCCCACCATATCTGTGCGCAGGGCAAAGAAGGGCTGCTGCTGTGGGCTGGGTCCAGGGGCTGGGGCTGTGCTGGACTTTTCCCAGTGGGGGCCTGAGCTGGGCTGCTCTCAGGGAAGGCAGCGGCACCAGGAGGGAGGCTACAGAGGATGGGCTTCAGCACCCCCAAAATTCACCATAGCCCCCCCAACCTCCTCTCCCAGTGCTGTTGTTGCCTGCCCCGAGAACAGCCCAGCCCAGCCCCCCACTGGGGAGAACCCGGCACAGCCTCTGGCTCCAGCCCTCAGCGGCAGCTCATCCATGCCCCACACACAGATCCAGAGGGGCACATGCCCCTCCATGCTCTCCCAGGGTGCGCACAGCGCTGGGAGCTGCCCCCCTTGTGGTCCCCAGATGAACTGTGGCTCTGTCCTGTGCCATGCCCTGCCCTGGCTGGGCAGTGCCTGCCCCAGCCCTACTCCCTCACTCACCATGGGAGCCTTGATCTGCCCCCCAACTTGCCTTCCCTCCCCCCACCTCTTCCTTCACAACAGACTTACCAGTTGGACCCTGCTCTCCACACTGCTAGGCTGCATATTGGCAATTGGATTGGTATGGGCCAATATGGCTCATTAAAAATCAGCCATTGGTATCGGCCCAAAAAATCTCTATTGGTGCACCCCTAGTTTGTGTGTGTTTATATATGATCTCAATAATGCTGTGTTAATTAGGATGAAAACTAGAATCAGAAAAGAAGAAACAACAATGTGCTTTCACTTCTGCACTTTCAGCACCATTCCTGCTTTCTTTTCATTTTCAAAACTCCCATTCAAGTGGTTCAAACCATTTTGGGCTCAGTGGGTTTTATATGCATACTCCTACTCTTTTTAAAATAAATTTGAAATTTGTCACTAATGTCAATGGGAGACTGAGCCCTTTGAATATATCTACTCTATGGCAGCAGTGTGCTTTGACAAGGATGTTCCTGAACACTTCTGGCCCATCTGTTCCCACCTGCACACTCCGGACCTGAAAATATACAGTGAGCTTAATTTGGGGAATACTTCTATAACTGTACCAAGATCTCTGTTTTTGGGATAATGCAGAACAAATATGGATCTCTTGATTTACTGTGTCCAAATCACTGGCCTCCATGGGATTTTGGAGGAATTAGTGTTGTCATAAAATGATCAGAGACCTACTTAAATCACAATTTTGCAATTTTCATGAAAAGTGAGAAAAACAGCTATTTCCATGACTGCCATGAAAAATGGGATTGGCCACGATTTCCTTTGGAATCAACCCCCAAAAATGCTTTCCAGAATACAAAGAAAGCACAGTAATCACTGCAGCCATAAAGCACATGATCTGAATGAGAGATACTGAGAGGCTGAGGTAGCGACATAAAATAAATGAAGGTGCCAGTGAGGAAAGCAAAAGTGTTTCAGTGCCAATCAGCAGCAAGGGATGGGCCCACTGGGGCGCCTCTGGCCAATCAGCGGTAAAGGGCAGGGCCACTGCAAAATGCATGCAAAATTGGCTCTGTGTGTTGTGAAAAAGTGTCTTGCTGCAATTTAAATAAGCCCCTAAAAATGACTGCAGGAAAGGGACCTGTACAGATAATTTCTTCCCTCAAAAATCTAATAATAAACATTTAGCTAGTCAGGTATTTAACATCTTGGTTTAGTGTGTTATATTCAAATTCCAGTTCTTAATTATGAGCAAACCAAGACTAAAGCAAAGTCTTCTGTAAACATTAAGACTGGGATTTTCAAAAGAGATGAGAAGAGTTAGATGTCCAGGTCCCAGTGAAATGGTAAGATACAATACCTTTGGTCTTTACTGTCTCTAATTTCCATGATCAAAAAGCCTATCTTGAAAAGTAATTAGCTGAAATCAGAAATATGGAGTGGCTGTAAACACCACAGGTTTTAATCCTCATTAAATTAAACAGGTTCATAAAATTTAAACTTGTTTATTTTGGAGTGCTGCATCTGTGTTTACACACACTAGGTTTTCAAACAAATTAAGCCAGAGTCCTGGCCAGTATTACAGGAGAGCAGGATGGTCCAGCACTGCCCTCTCGGCCTGTGGCCCTCCCACCCAACTCGTGCTTGGGCCCTGCCACACAGCTGTGGAAGCAGGGACCTGGCAAACCACATAAGCAAAAAAACCAAAACAATTCAAAAGTGAAAGCAATTCCCAGGGATGAACTACAAAAAAGTTGCAGCACCATCTGGTGGACCAAGAGGCCCATTACATGTCTTTGAGTGCCTTTGTGCTTGCACGCAACGAATCCATGGACACAACGTTTTAATTCCTGGTGAGCCAAACTAGACTGCGTCCAATAAGTTTTAGTTTAATGCACAAAAAAGACCTTTAAAGTGTTGAGATATCCTGCTCATACAAACAGACATGCAGTTGCAGTGCTTGAAAAGGCAAAAATCATGGCGTGTACATGAACCTCTGGACTTTAAATGTATATTCTATTTCAAGAAGCATAAAAAGTGACAGAAGTAAGTGTGCTTGCTGTGTTATTCTGTTGTCAGTATTGAACTACATTTCCCTTGTATAACTTCACTGGAAGCACCAGCATAAATGTTAATATGTTTTCCTATATGTTACTTGTGTTTTCTATCAAATCTTGATATGCCATAAGCAGCTATGCAAACATTATGGGGGGAAATAGTTACAGGAGCATGTGGGCGGGGCGGGATGGATAATGTTCTATAATAATGCTATAATGGGAGGCAGGTATCATCTGAAGATTATAACAGCTAAAGAACAAATTAGTGACATACCTATTTGATGCCTGGATACTACTTTCAAGAACAAAGAATGCCTTTGGAGGACTAGGATAACACAGGTTAATCACACTTGACAGATCTGTAACTGTTATTTTGATTTTTCATTTTGAATCAGAATTTATTTCTGAAAATATAAATCTATCTTTAAAAATTAAGCTAAACTTTAAGGTCATTTTTTTTGAGCCAGATGTGATTTTCAGTGAGTGGTCCTTTTTATGATATAGAAAATCAGGTACACTACATCTAGGCCTGACAGTATTTGGTTTATTTTTTTTATTTATGCTCCATCCAAAAATATTTCTGAAACATTAGCAAAGATGACTTTGAATATTTTGGGATGACTTTTGGGGTGATCTTTAATTACAGCACATTTAAAAAAAATCTGTTCATGAACCTGTCTTCTTATAGATAGCACCCACATTGTAGTACCCAAGCACTACGCATGCATATAATGATGAATTTACAATTGCAACTGTCCTGAAAAATAAGGGAATTATTATCTCCAGATGGACAATCATGGCACTGAATAATTATATAATGTGCCCAAGGTTACAAAGACAATGAATAGCAGATGTAGAAATTGAATCAAATCAACAAAGTGCCAGTCTTGCTCTTCATTTGCAAGATCAGGCTTTCTACCTCTGGAAGAAATGATAGACCAACTGGGCTTCACACTGAGTCCAATCCTATTCTCACTGAAGTGAGAAGCAGCAATGCAGGCAAAGTGGTTTGATTAGTCGATTTTACAGTCATTCTTAGGAACTCAGGCACTCAGATACTATGATTGCTTGAAAAATCTCAAAGTACTATGTCAGCCTAAATAGTGATTACTGATGGGATTCAGAAAGTAAGGCTTGGGAAAGAGTATCAAAGTGTGGTACAATTTCAACTGACGAGAACCAAAGTTATGTCTTTTAAGAAATGGAGATCTGGGTTTTTCTTTTCTTACTTGATGTCAAGTTTTTGATCTTCCAATGAAAGGGTAGGATAGAATGCCTTTCCCTTCAAAAAAGCAGTCTCCTACAAAGTTTACCTTAGGGCTCCACCTAGATGACATTTTATATCATTTATGAAATCTGCAAGATTCTGAGCATGCAGGTGCCATATATACAGAATGAGGGTGATAGTGTAACTGTGATGGTGTGTAAAAAATAGGAGAGGAAGTGGGTTTTGTGAATGATATCTTTTAATGGATCAACTGTAGAGTTGGAAAGATTAGGAAGTACCCATGAGTTCCAATTTTGGTGGAAAGTACTCTTGAGGAAGGGTACTTTCTACACAAAAACTTATCTGTATCCCTCCCATATACAATTGGTTCAATAAAAGATATCACCTACAAACATCTTCTCCTCTTGAATATACACAAAGCTCATTTGACAGAACTGAACAGATTTCAAATCAGTCCAATTTCCATTTGTTAAATAGTTTGCCATGGCTTTTGTTTTACTATTTAGTCATGTATCAGGGGTGTGTTTGGAATGCTAAAAATGTCAAGCTTATAAATCTTGAAAAATTACCATTGCGTGCAGTTAGTCAACATTCTCATGAAGTTTAGCTTAAGTTTCATATCCGTTATCTAATGACACAACAACACAACATTTCAGACACACAAAAATATCTTGTAGGTTTAGCCAGGGAAACATATGCAGTTATAAGCAGCAGAGCAAACTCTTCCAACCATTAAGGCACCATGAGAACAACTGCAATTCTCACTCCTCTTTCAAGTTATATTTCTCATTCACTGAACATCTCTGTTCTAGTCCTTTCATAATGACTAATGTAACATACTTTGTCTTAAGAAATGCCACATGGTTTAGTGGTCTGAGACACTATCATGAAACAGCAAGCCAATGATAGAGTGCAGATCAGAACTCTGCATGGCTTCATACCTCTTTATTCTTCTACCTCACTTTGAGATCTGTGTAATACAGTGATTCTCAACCAGGGTGCCCCAGAATCCCAGGGTACATGAGATCCTTCTAAGAGTGTAACAGGATGCCACACAATACACAGTGCACAGGTGTGAAAATATCTACACACGATTAACAAGATAAACCTAGAAATTTCAAATAGGGATCCACAATGTAAAAGCTTCTGACCTGTTGTGATCTTTCTGACTGTTTTGCAGAAGAATAGTGTTATTGTTTTCTATAGTCAAAAAATGAGTGAAAGATAAGAGCTGGCATTTTCTCAGAGGTGCCTTGAGACTAATGAGAGGAGCCCTGAGTACAGTGAGGTTGTGATAGGTATAATAAAAGGGAGTTATGGAGATATACTAGATGACATTCTTACTATAGGTCATGTCCAGACGAGCATGGATGTGCAGTATGTGACACTGCACATGCACATGCATGTGTTACCGATGCTGCACACCACACACTGCACATGCAAGTGTTACCGATGCTGCTACCTTGCAGTGTGAGGGGACTTTTTCACCCTAGAATATCCCAGGGTCAAAAAAACCCATGCCAAAAAAAAGGAGGGCGGCACACATGGTGGCAACACATGTTGCCCAAAACCAGAGCCTGGCTGACTGCAGCCATACTCCAGCTGCTAGTCAGGCTCTAGCTGCAAGAGCACTGTTGCTGCACCTCCCCAAGGCCCCTAGGACCCCGGGTAAGGGTGTTGGGGCCAGCATAGTTGTGTTGGGCCAGCTTCCCGTATGCCACCCAGGGTAACCTGCCTGTGGAGCCTGCACCCCGCTCCGCCTGGCCTATTGGGGTGTTGCCCCTCCCCTCGACTCACCTGCCACAACTTGGATGTAAATATGTACCTTAAGAGGGGTCTACAGTGGAGCTCTTTATCCTGGGTGGGGCCTCCCCATAGATGGTGTTACTCACGGTCATCTGAAGCGGTGGTCCACGGGGCTCCACCTCCCCTACACCCCATCCACACACCAACCGCTGGGTGATGCACTCAAGATGTTTCCAGGCCTTGTGTGACGGCCTCAGACTGGTTCTCTGGTTCCTGGTTGTTCTCCCTCCTTCTGGGAGCGATTTTTCCTTTCTCCTCTTTTATAGAAAAGACTCCTCCGAGTTAGGAGGAGCTGCAGAGCGATTCCCCTGATTCCAGCTCCCTCTTGGAGCCTCCGCTGTCTCCTCTCTCCTCCCAACAGCAGCACACTCCCCTGCCTCCTGAGCATCAGCCGCTTTAGGAGACTGAGAGAGTGCCTCGGCTTGTACTCTCTGTCTGCCTTCTGCTCTGCCTCCCACAGGAGGCTTACAGCTCTCTGCTCAGGAGGCTGTCTGCTTGAGACCCGCAGGCTGGGTCCTCTCTTCACCGTGCCCGAGCTCGCAGCATGAGCAGCCCGCCCGTAGTCTCTCTCTCTCCGGCTCTTCCCCTCTCCCTGTTCTGCCAGCATTTTTAAACTTTCCTGCA
>JAGPOW010003685.1:44813559-44842291 GCA_030014935.1 Caiman crocodilus
AAGATCAAGGACAACAGGAAGTCCTTTTTCAAGTATGTGGGGGGCAAGAAGAGAGCCCTGGGTAACGTCGGGCCCCTGAGGGACTCTTCGGGTAACCTGGTGCTCGTGGCCGATGAGAAGGTGGAGATCTTCGATGAGTTCTTTGCCTCGGTCTTCCTGAGGGGGGACCGGGACATCTCTCCCGTTGGAGGCCACATGAACTTGAATAGGCCCCACGGGGTCCCGAAGGCTGTTTTGGCACAATCCATGAGGCATATCGGGATCTGCCAATACCCCTTTGCCAAATCAAGCCTGGTTATATACTGTGCTTTGCCGATTTTCTCAACGAGGTGAGTGACATAGGGCATCAGAAAGGCATCAAACGTAGTCAGGGCAGTAAGCTTCCTGAAGTCTATACATATGTGCAATGACCCATCTGGCTTGACGATGGGAACTATGGGACTCTGCCATGGACTGCGGGATGATCGTATAATCCCGTGTTCTTGCATCTTCATGATCTCCTGCTGTATTTCCTGTTGCCACCACTGAGGTATCAGCCTCATCTCTCCCTAACCAGTGCCCCCTGAGGTGTCCTGATCTCATGTTCTACTCCCGTTACCCGTCCCAGGACCTCTTGGAACACTGCCCTAAATTCTTCTATCAAAGCTAATAATTCTTGCTGTTGATGGTTGCCCAACTCCTTGCTCATTTGTACTGACCAGGGGTCTCCCTAACCCAGAACACGGTGGTCCCATGTCTTCCTTTGTATCCTCATCTAGAGTCATCCAGCCCTGAGGAGTCTTCCACTCCTTGAGCAGATTCACATGGTAAATCTGTCGTTCCCGGTGGTGACCTGGTTTAAGTAATTCGTAATCCACCGGCCTCACTTGTCTCACCATGGTAAATGGCCCCTGCCACATTGCCAGCTGTTTGCAAGGAGGAGGAGGTTGACAACAATACCAGAACTTTGTCCCCCAACTGGAACGTCCGTGTTCTTGTCTTCTTATTGTAGCGCCTTTCCTGTACCCCTTGTGCACCCCTCAGGTTTCGCCTGGCGATCCATTGGGCCCTGGAGATTCGGTCTTCCAACTCTTCCCGGTACCTTTCTGCCGATACTCCCAAGCCCACTGGCCTCTCCCATTCTTCCCTTATGATTTGTAGCAGTTCTCGAGGACTATGGCCATACACCAATTGAAACGGAGAGTACTGGATTGACTCTTGTGGTGCGTCCCTCAGGGTGAACAACAAGGGTGTCAAGATAGTATCCCACCTCCAGGGGTCTTCGTGGGCACACCACCTGAGCATCCACTTGATGGTCCCATTTAACTTTTCTACCAGACCATTAGTTTGGGGATGATAGACCAAGGTCTTTAGCCAGGTGATGCCAAGGGTTTTACATAAAGCTTTCATTACCCCAGACATAAAGTTCGCCCCCTGGTCTGTAAGTATTTCCCATGGTATGCCCACCCGTGCTATCCACTTGAGTAGCTCTTCCAGCACCCGAGTGGCTGTTATGGACCTCAGGGGCATGGCGTCTGGGAACTGGGTGGCATAATCTATCATCGCCAGGATATATTGGTATCCTGGGGAAGGGTCCTACTATATCCAGGGCAACCCGTGAGAACAGTGTCTCTATTATTGGCATGGGCTTCATGCCAATAATAGTTTAAACTCTGTACTTGCAGAATACCATTACCAACTTTTGAAAATATGAATTCTATCCTGTAGTGATGTTTACTACAGGTAAACGAGATTATTAGCATCATCAAGAGTTACTTTTATGCTGACAGGAGATAAGACTCTATGATTGCTGATAGCAGAACACAGCACTATGCTGTCTACGGAGTTTGTAGGAACTATATAGTTCACAGCTAAGACCATTGCTAACATGTTTTAGGGCAATGTCATCTATATCAATTTCAATGAAACTAGGACAGAAAAACACACCAAACAATCCTAATCTTCCATGTTTTTGTGACCTCCATTTTCAAAGACAGAAGTAAATGCAAAAGCAGGAAAGGAAATCACTGCTGTAAACTTGAGAGCTAGATAATAATAGAGTCCTCCAAAACTGCCATCTGTTATTAGTCATTTTAACGTGCCTGCAACAACACTGTTACTAAAATACTAAAAAAGTTGCCAAATATGTGATGCTATAAGTTGAATGTCCTAATTTCTTGTACATTTCTATTTCAAATAAATTAATATCATAACTAGAAAACAAATATTGGGGAAAACATGTTTAGATAGGTAAGATATCATGACAATAAAAGCTCTTACAGAACTGTCTCTCTGAATAGATACTTACAGTTAACATTGCAAACATCAGCTGGCACACGTTGAAAGCATGCCTCCAGTTGTGATACAGAACCATTCGATAATTTTTCCTAACTGTCAAAAGCCACCTACACAATGTCTGAAATGAAAAGTACAAATTGTATCAGGGCTACTAAAATGTGTACAAACAGACATAACACTGCCAAGACAAAAGTGGCAGATATCTTTACAGAACAGATGGTTACCTCATAGTCAATTTTAAATTTCTGAACCATTCCAAGCTCCATGAACATCCGGAGGGCTGCAGTAATCATGGCATCCACATCAAGTGAAAAGTCATCAAAATGGATGTCATCGATGCCAAGTTCTGATGCCAGTGGGATGTTTGCTGCCTAGAAATGCCAAAAGAACAGGAAAAGTTCTACTCAAAATTAATTTGTTTCCCTTTGTTTCATTCTTAGAATAAATTTCCTATGTACTGCTCCTGACCTGCAAATATAGTCTTCTAGACCCAAATTTCAAACAGTATACCTCATTGTTTTGGAAGTACAAATGCCAATGGGAGGACGCTAATTTGATCAAGAAGTATGCTAACCATCCATACTGTAGCCTGTAAAAATTTAGACTGTAAGAGTTGTCCATTTTACAGCAACTTGAGCAATTAATATATCCTAATGCAATTTACAATGCTCTAATGCAAGAAATATTTGGACAGCTAGCCAGCGGCTCTGAATGTTGACTGCTACTATTCAGAAATAAAGTAAATATACCACTCTGAAGAGATTCAGTATTCAAGTATCTTTACATCCTATAATTGTACAAGGCTCCTTTGTCACACACATTTTATTGTACACTTAAAGGGACTAAAACATTAATACAAGAATAATCTAGTGTAAATATTTTCTAAATAGAAGCAAAATTGTTTTAAATGCTCAGTTGATTTTATACATAAATTACAGAAAGACTTACATTTAAAAAAACTGAAAAGTAATGTTATGGGAAAAAATTAGAACTAAAGAGTGCACAGGAATGTCAGTACAGCTAATGTTGCTTTGAATACACATTAGTTATATATATATGGACATAATTAACATGGCACCTAACTAGCCTCTAACACAGTAAAGTACTTGATTTGCTCATACAATAGAAAGTATGCCTTTAATTATTTGTTGAGTGTGCCCCAATGTTATGTTTCTATTTTTAGAAACTTGTCTGTTACAATTGTCGTAAATATTAAGCTTCATCCAAAATAACAATAAAATGTATTTCCCAATCCGCTCTAACTCTAAAACAAATAATTGATTCAATTGTTTGACTGCACTATCATTTTCTTTTCTCTTTGCAAACAATGGAGAAACAATACATTCTGAATCTATAATAAAATAAACTATGGGTGCTTGTACGTGTGACAGGGGTTTACTTTTCCCTAAATCAAAATGGTGGGTTTTTAATTATGTCATTTAAAAACCCACCATTTCAATTTAGGGACCTCCGTCATGTCATGTGACCTCACAGTGTGTCACGGTCCCCCGTCAGCACACCTGCTTCCCCCGGCCTTGGCCAGGCTCCACCAAAATAAAAAAAGGTGAGGGGCCTGATCTTTCCACCCCCAGAGCCCATCTACCTTTGCCGTGGTGGGGAGTGCGGGGGTTGAGCTGCCGCAGGCTGACCGGTCCCTGAGCTGCAGAGGACCCCAGGCCTTCCCTCTGAGGTGGCGGTGCACCCTGAGCAGCATCTGCCCGCTAGCAGCCTACCCAGCTGGTCCCAGAGGGCACTGCCACTGTGGAGGGAAGCACCAGGCCCTGCGCAGCTCAGGCAAGCAGGCAGGCAGGCTCTGGGAGGGAAAAAAAAAGAAAAAGATCAGGCCCCGCACTGCTTTTTTCTTTTTTTTCTCAGTGGAGCCTGCCTGCATGAGCTGCCACCGGGCTGCACAGCCTGAGCTGCCCAAGGCTTCCTTCCACAGTGGTAGCACCCCCCAGGACCACCTGGATGGGATGCTAGCAGGAGGGTGCCAGAGGGAAGGTCCAGGGTCCCCCACAGCTCAAGAGCTGCTTGGCCCTCTAGCAGCTGGTCCTCCGGCTGTGGGAGAGGCAAGCAAGCTCCAGCACCCCATGCACTGTCCCCACTGCTTTTCTGCCACCTTGGACCACCCGGGAACAGCTTGGCTTGCCCCTGGGGCAGCGCAGCAAGGCAGCAGGATGGTGGCTGGGTGTGCTGGTGGCGGGAGAAGACGATGGGAGTGCTGCATGGGGCACTGGAATCCCACCAAGCTGCAGCTTCCCCGAGCATGTCTGGGCTTCCAGCTCCCCGTGCAACACTGCACTTTGTTATGTAGCAAACTAAAATATTATGCCCTGTAACAAGGTCATTTAAATTGAAATATGCTGTCAAACGTGTACATTGTTATGTCATTGTACGTTAAAGCGAAATAGACTGACAAAGGTGTAAATAGCAAAGATTTTAAAGCAGTGCAAAAGAGCAATTAAGCTGCTTTAAATTTGCTTTCTGCCAATTTTGATGCATATACAAGCACCCTATAAGGCTAGGGATGGAAGTTGCACATAAACCAGTTTAAGTGATCAGAAACTGGTTGAAACCTGTAACAGAACCTAGTTTAGTGCACTTAAACCAGTTTCAAAATGGCCAAAACTGGTTTAAGATGAACCTGATTGAATGTAGTATCAGACTTAACTGATTTGGGTCAAACTGGTTTATGTATCTTCTGTCCCACACCCTTTCCCGGTTTAAGTTAAATCGGAGTCCCCCAGCATCCTGTCGTGCTTCTTAGCCCTGGGCTATGCTCTCTGCTCCAGCAGAGCAGGGCTGGCCCCAGCTGCCAACAGGGACTCTTCCATCTCCAGGAGTCAGGAATGGGGTGGATTCCCCTGCCTCACCCCCGCCCCTGCTGGGGAATCAACCCAGCTCCAAGCTGGCAAGGGAATAAAGCCCCCACTGCTGGCTTCCCCCTTCGCTGGGCACAGGGTGGGCATTCCCCTCCCCCCAGCTGCCTCATAGGACCTGTCAGGCTGTGGGCTGCACTCACTGGGGAGCCCCGCACTACAGGACAGACTGGGGCTAGGGAGCTACAGCCTGGGATATGAGCCCCCTCCCTCCTCCAGTGTCAGCTCGCTGTAGCCCTGCCACAGCCCGGTGGGTGGAGTGGGCTAGGAGCCACAGAGGCTGTGCCAGGCAGGGCTGATGGGCAGCAGGGGTTGGCTGCGGCCACGCAGGAGGGGAGGACTCACCCAACACTCACAGAGGGCTCAGGGCAGGCCTGGCTCCCCAGCAGGGGCAGGGTTAAGACACCGTGCTACAGCTCTGCCTAGGAACTGCTGGGCAGTCCTGATGCTCTGACCCTGATAGGCTGGCTCCAGCGAAGCGGCAGCACCAGGGGTTGTGCTTGCTCCGCTGCTCTTGGGACACAGCAGGGGTCTGTAATGAGGGTGGGAGAGGGAGGGGGAGGAAGCTGATGTTTTTCCTCCCTACTTCCTTCTCAGTCCACCTGCTGGCTGGGGAGAACATATCACAGGGTTAGCTGCCCAGCTCCCAGCTGCAGGGAAGCCTGCAGTCCTGATCTGATCCAGAGGCTGGGTGATCACCTGGCCGTGCCCCCACCCCAGCTGGCAGGTTGGTTGACAAGAGTGGGGGGAAAACAGCTCCCACTGAGGGTCCCCCACCCCCTGTGCTGGGCACAGCCTGGCTGGGGTCCAAAGCCAGGGTGCTTGGAGGAGCGCATTTCCCCCTCCAGTCCCTCCACAGCTGACCCGTCAGCCAAGCAGAGGGCTTGGATGGGTGATTGGCCCGGCTCAGGCAGGGAAGTAAAGCACCCATTGCAGGCTTCCCTGTAGCCGGGAGCCAGGCCAATCATCTGTCCATGTCCCCTGCCCTGGTGGAAAAAGCTCCTATTTGAGGACAGACAGGATTGGGCCCTAGTTTCCTCATATCCATGCTGCTTTAACTTTAAAGTACAAATATTAAATGACTTCACAGCATGCATGCTAAAGGTAAATTGATGGGAGACAAGTCACCGAGCCCCTTGTAACCAGCGTATAAACTCTGGAACAACAGTCAACGGAGCTCACCGATGCCTGTAGTTCTTTTATGACATCAGCCTATGGTTCTGGCTACTGTTTGAGAGAGCATACTGGCATAAACTGTCCACTAGAAAAGGAAACTTCAGTACAGGGCTGTGCAACTTCTGACAGGCTTGGGGCCATACGCCCTCCCGGATGGACTCTGCATCTTCTGCTGCGATGCTGCATAGAATAATCTCCCCCACCCCTCCACCCCAGAGCTGTACTGCACAGCATACCCCCTGCTCTGTCCCATCCAGCCATCCTCCCCTGCAGGGTGGGGGCAGGAATTAGAAGACAGAGCCTGAAGAGCCTGGTAACAACAGTGGGGAACTGTGGAGGGAATGGTGCACAGACCAGGAGCCTACGGGCCACAGGTTAACCCCTCCTGGGCTTCGTGTGACCCGTGGGCTGCCAACTGGATAGCTGTCTTAGCATATTAATATTTTAGAAGCACTGAGAGCTTCTTTATTTCAATTAATTTTGCAGGGGGAGCAGACTCGAAACTTGGCAATATTGAAGACAAGCATTTTACAGCAACCTTTAGACGCATGGCTGTAGAGATTTTGCTTTACATTGTTAGAATCTAATTAAGAAAATAAGTAAATGAGTATATCTTTGTGTTTTTACAGATAGTGTCTGTGCCCATATGTGTGTGTCCGTGTGTAGACCAGAAAATACATTAAAACATACAGAGAGCACTTTAAAGTGCTCATTCTATAAAAAGCAATCACTTGCAGGAAAGAACAGAGCAAGCAAACTAAAAGAGGACACTTCTTTTGCTCAATATTTCCTACACACAAAATGTATCTGGTTTTACATTCAGTTTGGTGAATATTACTGCTGTGAACTTTACTTTTAATTGCTTTTTCCATTTCTATTGCCTATTTCATTAATAGCCTCCTAATAGCCAGTGCTGTAATCCCATCTTTGAAAAGGTTTGCAAAATGTATTACTAAATGCACTCATCAATTTTTTAATGCCATAATAAACAACCTGTCTTTAAATCACTTTTATAAACAGTACAGAAATACAATTCCCTAGGGAGAAACTGCCTTTATTGAATAATCTGTGGATGACAGCTGGTCACAAACTCATGACAAGTACCTTTTCTATTTTAGGTCCTGGAAATACATTACAGATCCTTCCAACTGTAACTTTAAAGGAGTCTCTAATGATCCAGTGTCACAGACTTAAAGCTGTTCTATATAAAAGGGATCTACAGTTTTCCAGATCTTATTTTATTCTAATCTCAATTCATTTCAAACATCTTCACAGTAAGTTAAGTAATATCAGGGGGCGATGTATGATCTGCCACAGGAGGTAAAAGTCAAATAGCTCTGGCATGGAGATAATTTATAATTGGTTGGAAACAGTTTTAGAAAAGCATCCTGGTTCTTTTGGGACACATATAGCAAAATTAATTTCTGGAGCTATTTAGGTCAGGTGATGGAGAAATAGGAAAATTTAAAAAGGAAGGTTATTATAATAGCCTCTGACTTTTGAAATTTCTCTTACTCTACTGATGTTCCATTGAAGTCTATGTATACTGAAAAGTGACACTGACATTAGGGATTTCTTTCAATTAAACTCCACACAGATCCAATTTACAATTATAGTAATACCTTTTAGCACTGCTTATTTACATAAAACCCTGAATGTAGATTCCCATTTGATAATACCACATTGCAGAGGATCGTATTATTCACCTTGCAGTGTAGGCTGGGAATATAAATTATTTTAAGTTGACCTCTGACAATGAAGAATTCTTAGCATCTTTATATAAACTATATTTGATAACCTTACACATTCAAATGTGAGGATACTAGTGTATCCTGCTCATGTAATCAGTATTTCTCTTGATAAGGATGCATGGAATTAGAGCATACTATTGTGTTCTGCTTGTAAAAAAATCACTGCCACAAAAGGCACATCTGCATGTCACCTTACATCGCCAAAGCGACATGATACATTGGTGTACAACGTGCTGTGGGAATGTAATGATTATGTGAGTCTACATGTGACCAGCAGCTACTTCACTGTAGTGGCAGGCTCCCCCATTTTAGCATGCTGCTATGGCAAAGTAGTGGCTAAAAATAGGTGGTTACTGCACTGTGCTTTAGTACTTTGAAAAGAAATTAACATGGAATTAACAATAAGCTCCTCCCAGGTATGGCTCTGCACTGTTATGGTGTCCCACCAGAGTATGTGGGGCTCTGTATAGGTCAGAGATCCCTCCATTACATTTTCATGGGCAGAATCAGGACCTAGGCATAAATATAAGTATTTTAACAAATTATTTTATGTGCAAGTGTTAGATAATTAAGCTGGGACTTTAGATAATACAATTTATACAAAAAAATAAATGGTCCAGGCCATATGTACCCAAGGGACTGCCTTCTCTCTTGTATCCCATAGTGATTCTTAAGGCTACAGCAACTTAGGGTTGGCAGGCACAAACCGTGATGCCAACGCTACGCTGCCACAGTGATCCGCTCCTGCTGTTTCATAACTTCTGTTTAAGCTGTATGTACATGATGTACAACTAGCCTGGTATGTTTAAGACAGTTGACTTGGGAGATCTGGCTAGCTGCACCTTTTGAAGCAGCAAATATAAGTTAGGAATGGGGGAAATGCTGAACCAAGATACACAAGTTTCTGTCTCATGTCAAGGCATGTTGGAAATCATTCTTCAGAAGGGGGAAACCACACAGAAAGACGCAATTGCAAAATCAAACAAGCTGGTGGAAAGAGTCTCTTAACCAGTCATTGAAACAGGACAAAATACTTGAAAAAGTCCTGAGTGGAGACACTGGACTTGAGCTTTCATGGACTTTTGGGGAGTTCAAATTCTAATCTAGACACAAGCAGCTTCATCATTATGAACACATACACACATGCACAAAGTAACAACAACCAACATTCCTTTCCCTCCCCTAAAGGTGATATCTGGTCTGTCCAGACTTGTGCTACATGGCTAAAATCCCACCTTTACTGTAAGCAATAGGGGTTTGCCACTGATGACAATGGGATCAGGACTTCATCCCAGGTGCTTAGCTTAAGCAAAGCGTTTTTGTAGCCTAAATGAAGGATTTTTCTCACTGCAACTTGAAAACATAGCTCGGGGGAAAAAGTGGGTGGCTCTGGATAAGTACATCACATACCGTCTGTGGGAGAGGCCTCAGAAGCATTCTCTGTTCACAGTTCTGCAGATAATTGCTATGTTTGCATTGTGCCTCAAGTCTCCCTTCTTCCTTCTGTGTGGCTCTAGTTCTCAAAGCCACAACAAAATGTGGTTCATGAGATAACTGAGGAAGAAACTGCATGATAACAATGTTCAAAAAAGGTTAAAAGGTGGGTGGTGATCAGCTGTCCTCCATTTCCATTGAGGGCTGGACAAAGTGATTTTACTTATTTTGCAGCAAACAACTTGTAAGTTAGACATTAGGAAAACCTATTGAAATGGTAGTAAAGTACTGGAATGAGGTTCTTAAAAGAAACCATCAACTCTCCTTCAATGGAGGCTTTTAAGAATGGAATTAAACAGACATAGCTGATTCTTCACCAGTGTTGGGGGCTGGACTAGATGCTGTCTTCAGGTCCTTCCAGCTGCATATTTTAAGAAGAACTGAGCCAAATAAGTAACTTCTGTATGTTCTGGTGCCTCAATTAACTTTTCCCACGTACTGCTCAAAATGCATCACTAGTGCTACTCCACTGAAATACTTCTGACTGTGGCAATCCTGCAAGCACCATACTTTCACTTGAATGAATCATTATTGAGCAAGTACCCTACTATGCTGGATAGAAATGATTTCCAGTCACATAAACCGTAAATGTGTTTTGTTTCACTTATTTTTGCTTTAGCAGACAGCTATTGGGCAGACTACAGAACAAACAATTATATAAATAAAACTGGAGCGAGAACAAGGAGTCCACAACTAAACTAAAAGAAAGAACCCACAGCTGGATTTTTTGAGAGGCTTGACCCTGTCTACATGTGCTGTAGATGTACCCAGAATACATCTAACTAATCAAGCCAAGGAGCTTAGATGTAACTTAAGTGCCCAGTTGCTCAACCTGGTCAAGACAGGGGCTTTGGTGATGACACCTGTGAATCCACAGGCACTTATGTAACACTAAAATAAAATTGTGAGATGCTTACAGAGTTAAACATCTTTAGACTTTGAAAACAGCCATGCAAGGGGTGACGGGAGGGGGGGAAGGGATAGTTTGGACTACCAATTTGAACTTAGGCAGAATCTAGCTATCTAAGTTGTTCCTCCATGGGGTCTCTTCTGGATCTAGCTTTTCACCACTTGTACATTCTTCTACTACCCTTCTTTTGTACCTGGCTTTGATATATAAAGAACTATTGGATATCTATACCCAAGCCCCAGGGCTGGGGGGAGATCGTATTTTAATTAGAGTGGCTCCTGGTCAACTGCTCTAATTAAAACACCACAGCATCATGTGTATTCAGCGTCCCACATTTCAAAATGGCTGTGGGGTTGCTTTAACCAAAGTTTGTTTGATGAGGTTTAGCTAAAGTGCCCTTGCTACCACTTTGAAATGCAGGATGCTGAATATATGTGATGTTGCAGCACACTGGTTAGAATACTCCAGCAGACTCCATTCATAAAGTGTCTTGTCCACTGCTTGTCTTGCTCAATGTTGAATTCAATCACCAGTGCTGAGCACAATGTAAATAAAAAATAAGACCAAGAAAAATTATATTCAGCCTGTTTCAAAAGTTACATTCGGGAATATAACTGGGGAGCAGCCCCAGTTTTGGAGAGGTGCAAAAACAGGTGCTGTAACAGTAGCTACACTGCCACAATCATCCTGCCTCAGGCATCCTGGTTGGACTGAGCTACATCATCCAGCTACTTGCAACACTTGAGTAATTCTTTGATAACTGTCTTGAATTAAAGGCTTAGAACAAAATGTCTCACATTTATTTTTAGTTTCAATATATATATATAAAAAAATTTCTATATAAAAAATGATGTAGAAGAGGTCTATATTTTTCAATGTTTTTCTTAATGCCTAGGAAGAAAAAATGGTTACAACAACATTTGCATGCTTTCCCAATGTTACGAAAAGGAAAATCTGAAATAAAATTGAAAAGCTTCAAGTTTTCCTCAATTTTTTTCTGAGTAGTCAGTTGATCTTTTCAGAATAAGCAATTTCTCTAAACAGGGACTCATGAAAAATAATACATCCCATAGATCACTGATGTAAAAATACTATATTTCAAACTTTGTCACAAAACACAATAGAAACAGCACAACATACATTATTTACATTGTTAAAAAGCAATTTTCACTGTTAAAATTGTTTTCTAGTTTATAGAAACAAAATATATGACAGCTTATAAAGAGAAGAAGAAAATTCTGTTTTAAAAGAAGAGAGGTATAACAAAAGCAGTTAATGATGTGTACCAACTATTATTGTTAATGGCAAAGTATGTAACCACAGAAGCTTAGGACTAAAGCTGTACAGGGCAAGCGCTTTCCAAATAATTATCTTTGCAAGTGTACAAATGTGGAGCTAGTATTCTTTTGCCTTCTTTTGTAGGTGCTTTAGCAATAATGTATCATATATTACTGGGCATCTACATGTGCGCTTCAATGTGAAATAGCTTATTCTATTGCACATTAAAGCGTCACAGCAAAAACAGTGCTGATACGCTAATGTAGAATTAGTCTAGTACACATTAAGCATCGCTAAAAAGGCATTCACTTTTGCTACTGCACATTAGGGCAGCCTAATGCACCTTTATGTAGTACCTCATATTAGAGGTATTAAACTTAATGTGCAGTAGCAATAGTGCATTAATGAACATGTAGGTGCACCCACTGTGTAGCAACTTTTGACTTGTAATGGTTACCAGTGCATGTACCAAATGGCTGAATGCAATCTCAGTCTCAGCGTTAAAAAAGTCACGAGCAGCAAATCTAGCTTGAGCTTTCCCTCAGTCATGCTGCAAAGTATGGGGCAGGTAGTGAGCTGCACATTCTTACCTGACTCTGGGAGGAGTAAGGCAAACTTGCTGCTCCTATGAAAAGGAAGGATGGCTAATTGGCTCCCTGTGGGTTCTAGGTAGGAGAAGAGTGGTCCAGCTGCCCCCCAATAAAATCCAGAAGTGGGAGAGAACCCAACAGGAGAGGCAGAAGGAAGTCAAGCTCCTCAAAGAGAATGCAATGTGAAAGCTGAAATATTTAAAAGGTTTTTATTTCAGTCTTAAAAAAAAAATTAAAGGATAGGAAAGGAAGTACACAATCAGTCTAGAATAGGGAAAGACTGAATTACAGGTTATTTGGACAAGCTGGAATTTTTTCAAGTCAGCAGAGCCAAAAGAAATTCATCCTACAGTACTCAAGGAATTGCCTGAGGCAATTTGGAGAGCCATTGGCTATTATCTCTGAAAGCTCATGGACCGATGAGGTCCCAGACAGTTGGAAATACAGCTAAATATCTGAAAAAAGAACAGGAAGGAACAAAGAAAATTACACACCAGTCACACTACCCTCAAGATGTAGGGAGATTCAGGAGCAGATCATCAAAGAAATGTCTAGGATACAGCAAGGGGATCAGGAACAAGGAGACCAGGAATAGCCAGGATGGACTTGTTAAATAGATTTGTCTGATAAGGATGTGGATGGGGGTGAGCAGTGGATCTGATGTATTTTGATTTTAGTAAGGCTTTCAACACCATTTCCTATGACAAACTCATTAGTAAACTAAGAAAATACAGTCCAGATGAAATTGCTGTAAGGTGGGTGTGTGACTGGTTGGACCATAATGTTCAAAAAGTAGTTATCAGTTGCTCAGTGTCTAACTGGGATGAGGTATCAAATGGGATTCTCCAGAGGTCTGTCTTGGGCCTGATACTGTTGAATATTTTCTTCATTGATGACTCAGAGGAAGTCATGGAGTGCATCTTTAGTAAGATGACATCAAGATGGATGGGCAGCAGTTACTTTGGAGAATAGGATTAGGTTCAAAATTAATCCATAAATAGAAGGACTGGCCCCAAGTTAATTAAAAGTCAACATAGAAAAGTACAAAATACTGCACTTAGGGCAGAACAATCAAACATACATACAACTTGGAGAGTGACTAGGTAGGTTGCAGTACTGCAGAAAAAGACCTGGGCTTAATAGTGGACCACAAAGCTGAATATGAATCAAGAGTGTGCTACTATTGCAAATAAACTAATAGTATACAAAGGTGCATTAACAAAAGTGTCACATGTAAGTCACAGGAAGTGATTCTACTCTACTCAGTGCCAGTGAGGCTTCACCTGGGATACTTTGCTCCGTTTTGGACATCATAATTCAAGAAAGGCATAGACAAATGGGAAACTGTTCAGAGATAGCAACGAAAATGATTAGAGGTTGAAAAAAATTACTTACAAGGAAAGATTGGAAGAACTGATTAGTTCACTTAGAGAAGAGTGGCTCTAAAGATAATGTTGATAGATGACTATTCTCTGGGGCAGGAGGGTATAGGACAAGAAGTAACAGTCTTCAATTGCAAAAGGGAAATTTAAGTTGGATGTTAGGAAGAACTTTCTCACTGTGAGGGGGGTGAAGCACTGAACAGCCAACCTAGAGAGGCTGTGGAATCTCCATCCTTGGAAGTTTTCAAGAGCAGATTAGAGAAACAATTGGTTAAGGTGGTTTAGACAAGTGTTTCTTAACCTTTTAGATTCAAGACATCCTTCATTAGACTCAGGACACCCCCTAGAAAATGGCAGCCCCTAGTTTTAACTCATTTTTTACTACAGAAAAATAATACAACAATTCTGTTCTTGCAAAGAACTCAGAAAGACCACAGTGGGTAAGAATGGGTCAGAAACACTATGGACTCCTATTTGAAATATCTAAGTTTATACTGCGAATCACTGTTTTAGACAGGGATGATTTACCTTCCCTACACGGGAGCAGAGCATAGAGTTGGAGACTAGGTGACCTCCTCAGATCCCTTTCACCATTACTCTTCTATGATTCTAAGGTGGGAGGAGGATCCCAGGGATAGCAGAGGGCAAAGGAAATGGTCTAAACAGAGTCTTACTGATTGTGTGTACAAAAAATAAAAACAGAAGTCAGTAAAGGGCTTTCAAAAATATATTTGCAACAGAAGTGTGCAGGTATTAAATTATTTTCTGTTTCACTGTACTTTAGCAGTATTCACTGCATCTGCTTCTGTTGCTGCAGCTTGATATAGGTCTAAAAAATACTGGTTTCTATTGGCTTGTCAGAAAGCTGAATAGGGCAATCTGATTTTTTCCTGTTTCAGCTCAGCTGATACAGTCTTGGAAGTATGAACAGTAATTGAACAGGATGAAGATTTCCTGTTGACTGCTAGCTTTTTTTTTTAAGAATATGTGACAAATCAGGCTGTCAGAACAGTGACAGGTGGGAAGAGTTATGTAAATATATGACTGGTCTAGTGTTCCACTGGGGAGAAAGTCCTATTTCAGATGTACTTGAGACAGCTATAGCAGAACCTTGTTAGATTGACTATAAATAATATTAAGAACATACATTCACAGAACAGCAACAGCAAAGCCTTAAGGATCTCCTACATTACAAAGTACATGTTTATCCTTGTCTTGTTCTTTTTGTTGCCATTGAATTCCAGGTTTAAAAAACACACTTAATATGTTGAATCATTAAATTACTTCTGAGGCACTGTAAGGGTTGCTTCGTTTTCCTGCAACATAGTCAGAATTTTTAAAAAGTCTCAGCTTACTTCAAGAGGGCTACCTGGGTTCTTGCAGCTCTTGGAAGGATGGCACCTCTGCAGTATCACTTGGCCCCCTGCCTACCTTGGACCAAGTTCAAATTCAAAATCTGCATCAATTTATGGACATACAGTTCTAATCTAGTCTATGACAACAATTCTGAGCTAATTATGGAAATGTTATTAGAGGTTTCATAAAACAGATAAAATGATCCTGTCCTTTCAACACTAAACATAAACAATAAGTATTTATTTTGGACATTGTTTTCCTAAGGTATCCTGGAATGTTTTCTCAATTTTATAAATTATCTGTAAACATAAAGATTTTTTTGAACCATTACTAAAATGCTTTTACAAGATGGCCCCCTCTATATGTTATAGGTGTTATGCAATTAACTGGTTAATTGTGCACTTACCATGAAACCAGCTACATGTGCAAATATCTATTATGCCAAGAACCAATCAGCTATAAAGTTAGACTTAAAAAATGTGTAATTTGCATGTATATCAGGATGCGCCCCCCACCCCCCCCATAGCTGGGAGCCCCATCAGCTGACAGGGCTCCCAGCTACAGGGGTGCACCATGCCCAGCCAGGGCTGGGAGTCCCACAACTGAGGGGACTTTCAGCTCCCGCAGCTGCCAACTCTGGGTCTCAGCAGCACAGGGACTCAAGAGCTCCACTAGGTGTTGGGGAGACATGGCTACCCCAAGGTTAGGCAGAACTTCCAGGACTGGGAGATTGCAGTAGCTCTGATTTCCCGGTCCCAGGGCTTTCACACATCTCTAAGGCTAGGGAATTGCATCAGCCATAATTCCCCAACCCCAGGGATCCATGGGGTGCCCTTGTAGCTGGGAAACCCTCAACTGAGGGAGCTTCCAAACATGGGAACTTGTTTCTTGCCAGTGCAGGTAGAGTCCAGGACTGGCAGGAGGCATGATTCTGTGGACTGTGCATTAGATTCCATTGCACCTTTACCTGTATGTGTACAGGTGTCCTATTTAACACCACAACACACAGCCTCATTTTGACAGCTCTTGATAGAGAGTTTGTGTATCACTAGGCCCAAAGATCAATGAGACTCTTAAGAGAAACCTCACTTTCGTCTCTCTTTCTTCTTTTAGGGGTAAAATATTAGTAAGCAATAAACATCTTTAGGTTTCCTACAAAATATATATGGTCTGCCATCTACATTTTTCCTATAGTATCTCATCCTATAATACTCTGATCAGGCAGGAATTTTAAACCCATGATATCTTGCTCAGGTCTACAGCTTTCAAATTGTTTCTTAGCCTGTAATTTGTAAAGATTTTTTCCTTTACTATGTAAATGAATGCAAGGCTGTCTTGATGAGTGGAAGCAGACAAAAAGCTCAGACACTTGTGCGGGGGCAGGTTCCCCAATTCATTTTAATGTGATGGTAACTCTGATACTGAGCTGTTCACTTTTTCTTTTTTAAATAAATGACAGACAGAAAGCCTTCCACAGTGGTGCAAACTGGAAAAAGAAAAAAGAGAACTTCAAATAAAAAAACTTTAATGCACATCATTAATTCTCCTTGCTGGCAGTGAGCCTACGTGTATGTAAATTAGAGCTTTCTCCTGCTCACACACCCAAACAAGTTCCCTTTGATCCTGCAGTCATAGGTCTGTTTTATGACAGCTTTCTGTTTCCATAGACATTGTGATGCTACAGATTCACTTTACACTCCCTTCCAAATGAAGTAGGGGAAAAGCTATGAAAACACTTTTGGAAAAATATCCTAAAACACATGCAGAATACTTTAAAAATAGGAAAGACAACTTAATACAGAAATCATCTGAAAGACAGATATAAAGCTTCTATTTAGGTTCAAATGCTCAAAGCTGTGACGACATAAGGTGGCTGCTACAATTTCTGGGTCAGAAACTCCTCAATGGGAGCAACAGGACTGCCCTAAAGATAATGTAAGTTCTGGTATTGCAGGAGTTAAGTCAGAAGGCCCCTTTGCCTACTTGGCTTAGACACAAGCAAAGAATGTTAGGAACCAAAAGTTGGGGAAGTGATAGGAAAGGACCCTATGGAGGTCCTGAGCAAGCAATGTTCTGATGACATAAACAGCAGTTCACCTCATTGTGTGGGTCTACCAACATAGGTGGGTCACAGACTTCCTTTCTGAATGAAAACTGAAAATGTTTAATTTTGAGGACTTTGAAACAAATACTGTGGGCAGAGACCAGGACATAGCATAAGGTGTAGTTGACTGAAATGAGTAAGTCTAGTGGCTACAACAAAGAGCCAGATGAAAATACTTTTGCTGCCTCCATCCCTTTATCACAAGGGAATGAACTCAATCCATGGAAGTCGAGAGGGCCACAGAGCAGTACTCTGGCTGTGGAAGTGTGACTCTGTAGGCAACTCCTGTGCCAGACAAGCTCATATCTTCTAGGAACTCCAAAAGGAGGGTACAGGAGATGCCACCAGTGACGCAAGGAAGGTTGCAGCCCCTCCTCCCCCTCTCACAGCCAGGATGCACCACAGCAACAGCTGCCAGGACTTTTTGGAGTCCTCAAAGCAGTTAAGACTCTCCATCCCCACTGTTCCTGACATCCCCTTCCCTCAAGCACAGGCATCGCCCTTCCCCTCTCCTCTTCCCCAGTAGGGGTTGTCTCTGAGTGCAAGAAGGGGGGGACACTGCTCACTGCTACTGCTGTCCCCAGCTGAGCTGGGGGTGGAAGAGCCCTGGGGCTGGTCCTGCTCAGCTCCAACTGGGTTCTTCGGTAAGCAGCTGTATGCGGTGCCAGGCTTGTCTGGTGACAGCAGCAGTGTGTGGGCCCTCACATTCAGTGCCTGCTTCTGGACTGTGGGGGATGCTCAGAGGGTGACCAGGGAGAAGGAGTGCCTGGCAGCTTGCTGCTGCTGTTGTCTTCAACTGATGTGGGGATGGGGGAAGCCACAGGACGGTGGAGGACTGACCAGACCTGGGGACAGCACCATCAGTTAGTGAGTCCCCCACTTCCAGAAGCTCCTGCTCCCTGCCCACCCCTGGGTATCCCCCTGCTGTCTGGGAGCAGGCACTGAAAGGGGGTGAATGGGAAAATAACCCACTGATGCTGCTATCCCCAGCCCTCCCTCACTCTGCCCAGGTCTCCCCACAGGTGAAGCCCCCAGGCAGTGAGGGAAATAGTGAAGGGGGAGGAAGCAAGGATCTGGCTCCTCTGTTCAGCCATTCCCCACTGCCCAGCTGGAGTGAGGCAGGAGCAGTCCTAGGGCTTTGCCTATCCCTGGCTCAGCTAGGGACAGCAGAAGCAGGAGATGAGTCCCGTCTTCCTTGCCTGCTCCCCATTTGGTTCTCAAGGTGTGCCACTCCAGCCTGAGGCCAGGGGAACCAGGCATCCGGGGCTGTAGGGAAATGGAGTTGCTAGTATGTGACATTCACTGCAGAAGTGGGGTGTGACTGCACCACTGCGCTCCTCTCAATCTGCCTATGTATGGGACTGCTAATAAACTGTATCATATACATGTCTATACCTATAATTTCAGCAGCCTTTTCTTTGTATCAAAGCAAAAAAAATTCTACTTCAAATACAAATGATTATCTGGAAACCATTTAGCACCAGAGACCAGGGCATGGAAGCACCCATTTTTCTTGCCTTCAAGCTTGTGATATATCTAGAATGCACCACACACGCTTACATCCATGGAAACACGAAGTGGGGTCAGTGGCATTACATTTAAATGGAGCATATTGAGCTCTATGTGTGCAGTCAAGATCATAACTACTAGAAGACACTGATGTGCAATGTCCTCAGTGTTTTTCTTGTTCACAGGGCTGGATATAGCTTGTTGTAGAGCGAAAGATGACAATAGTTTTTCACAGAAATTGTGTCATAAAATATTCAGTTTACTGTTCTTGCCTGGGGTGCAATCTGTACAGTCTTCATACACTTGCAACAAGAAAGAAGTGCTGGAGTCAAATGTTCATATATATTAAATGTTTATACTTCGAAAGCCTAAAAATGCAAAAATTAAACAACCATTCTTTCTGTCCACTGTATTCTCAAGGCTTAGTATTTTGTACAAAAAAGAAAAGAATTGTACACACTTAGTAAATTTAAACAATTCTGAATCCACTTGACAGATAGGAAACAATATAATAAATAGCCTTCAGAAAGCTGTAAATCATAGTTTAAAATAATAAATAAATAAAATACTGTTTGAATGACATATCTTAAAGTCTTTCTGTACCCATTTAAGGACTGATCCAGCAAACACTCATGCACCTGAGTAACTTTATTCTCAATAAAGTCCAAATGAAATTACTCACAAAAATAAAGTTACTCACATGCATGAGTAGAAGATCAAGCTCTCCAGCATGAGCTCATTCCTTTACAGAAATCTATGACAAGAAATATTGGATATAGACTTGCATTTTTAATACTGCTTTAATAGTAAGGATATTTCTTTAAAATCTCTCCTCACTTTCCTGGTCAAGGGGAATAAACTGCATTGCTAATGTATTCTGGTACATGTATGCATGCAAAAGATATTATGCTGTGAAATTACAGTTTAGAAATGAGATTCGGCTACCAGCCTTAATGTGGAGCAAGGATGGCACCCAGTGGCCAAACAGGTTAATCTCAGGTATATTTCTTATTGATTTGTATGTTCTTACCTTTCCAGAACTGTTTAATTGCACAGAGGATCTAACTGAAACGCAAACCATTTGGTGCTGTCTAAAAATATTTAAAGGGACATTATGCAGCTCATTCTGCCAAACTTTATCTACAGCTCTCTCTCCCTCTCTTTGTGAAAAGGAGTTTTTACATTAAAAAAAATTGTATAGTGTTACCATTAATATTTTTAAACCAATTTAAGAGAAAAAAAAGTTAAACATTCCCTTCAGTATCTGCAGTCAAAACATCACAAGAAACCAGGAAGTCAAACATATAAAACCATCTGGTATGTTTTTACTGCCCACCTTGAGAGAATTTTTTTTTTAGTTTTAACATCATTGGGAGGTTAAAAGGGAGGTTATTGGGTTTTTTAAAATCACACTCCTTTAACACACAAAAGCTAGTCATAACATTTCCCTTGCAATATAATTTCATGAAAACAAAATATTTTTTTACAAGAAAAATTACAAATTTACTTAATTTATTTGTTCCTGCAATAGCTGAAAAAAATCTCAGTAAAATGTTCTTATAAAGCCATTTTATAAATGTTGTACTCACACTAGTGAGCATTTACACACACAAGTAGCCTAATTGATGTCAACAGACCACTTGTGGGATTAATTGCTCACTGTTGTGAGTGGTTCGATATCATATCCATGATAAACATCTTTACCACATAAGCAATAGTTCCTTGAGTTGGGGAGTCATTCTGAAAAGACCATTGATTCTCAAAATTGTTCTGATTTGACACAAATGTACCAAAATGCTATTTATTCCTATTTGCACACCATTTATACCATCACCTTAAATTCACATGCAAGTGTTCATGCCTGAAACATATTATTTTATCATTAGCCAGGTGTTCATTTCTTTATTCTAAAGTAGATATTTCGCATACTCATATGACTTCTCTGTGTACCATATGCACTACCTTTCTTGCCTTGTGGCGGGGTGTATACAATAATGCTGGACTGAATGTATTCCTAAGAGCTTTTTGGATAAAAAGCGATTTCCATAGAAGTAGATAGCCAATCAGATGGAAGGAAAAACAATAGCTATAAGTCATTTCACCTTCAGCTACAGGTAAACCAATATTCCTAATGGTTACAGCTTCCAATGTGTTTTTCTGAGCTCCAAGGCAATAATGTTTTTGGATACTACAACACATTCAACAAAAAGATATTTCCAATATGTATAACAGAGTACAGCATGTTAAAGGATAGAGCAGCATAACATACATGACTTTTTTTCTTAGCATAGGAACAAACCTGTCAATAATATAAACCTGTTTCTTACATCACTCCCTGTTTAAACTGTCCCATCCTGACAGTAGTCAAAATAGCACTACAATAGAGAGAACAATTGCCTAATAAAGTGAAAGCAGATAACATTAGAAGGGGAAAATTGTTGATATTTTAGATGCCGAATTGGGCATTTTCTTAAGAGCCTATAACACAGAGCAAACACTTTGTATATTACTATAAATCAATCACTAAATAATATTCAGGGTTTTTTTGTGCTGAATCCTTTAAAACACATAGTAAAATGTCTTATTCGCCCAGTATATAGGTTTCATTTTCCTGTTACCTACAGTAATAATTTTTATTTCAGCAGGTTATAGATACTGCTATCTAGGTGCTTTATTTTTTTTTTAATGAGATTTATACCCTAGTCTGACTATAATGTTGTCAACTTTGGAAATACTCATTTATTATTGAATGTTTTAGTTATTACATTCCCTCACTCTAATATTGATTTTTGGCATTTCCTTTTAACACATACTGTATAATAAAAGAGAAATCATTCTCTTATGTAATGTTATAAGATGGTCCTACTGAAACCCTTCCCCCGGTTATATTCTATAAATTTTGGAATAATCTCCACAGAATCTTATTAAATGGGTGAGAAAACCTATTGATTTGATCCCACTAAGTTGTAATGGATCCTTTTCATAACAAGATATCACACCAAGATCCTAAGATCTTTAAATAAAAGAATGGCTAGCAAGCTCAGGAAAAACACAAAAATCATCTTGCTTTTCATTCCAACCCAAAGTGGGTCCCAGTGCTTTTTGGTTAGGACAATAATAACAATATTATATAGTATCTTCTCATTCAAGTTTTACAGAGATGTTTTAAAGAGTCTCAAATCCATCCTGAAGAAGTGGCTGCTCTTCCTCAGTCCCATGTTGTGACAAAATTGCTGAGAATTTAGCTAGCTAGTTAGCAATACTTAGATTGATGAGAGACCCCATATTAATACAAAAGAGAGACAACCAATATCCTGGAATCTTACTATTCACCCTGTCATTCAAGGAATTAGATTTTGTCTATATAAAATCAATATGGTTCAAATGGATTAACTATAGCTGTTCAAAGATTTGTTTTTATTTATAATAATAAAAAAGAAACTTCAGTTATTTTGCAACATTTTAACCTAATTTTGATAGACTATAAAGCTGGTTAATATTTTTAACATTTGAATTGGGGAGGGGAAAAAGGAAATCACGATCTCTTTTGCTTTCTATTGACCAATTGCAGAATAATTCTAGGACACAACATCTCTTAATAAAAATGTGTAATTTTGAGTCTGTGTTCTAAAGACAGAACAGGACACAGGTCTCCTGATTTACAGCCAAAACACAAGACTACAATTTCTGATGGGCACACATCTTTGCTCTGTGACCACAAAAGTTTTCTCAGTTTTCTTGAGGTGTTTAAAAATCTACTGCAGTACAAACACAGGCAAGAGAGAATAGGTTTTGTCTTACTGAGTTGTCTGCATCTGGAAATCTTGTAGGTCTTAATCCCAACAAAATCTGTCAGAGAGGCTCACAGTCCATGTTGATAATACCTACTACAAAGAAAGGGAGCTAGAAATCATATAACCTATTGCAATCGAGAAAATGAAGCTAGAAGCAGGAAACCTATTGTAGATTATGTGGAAAAAGCTGGGGACTATCTTAGTATGCAAGTTGAGAAGTGGCTAGAGAGGAAGGTGGGTCAGAAAAAGCAATAGCTGAATAAGAGGAAGGATTAAAACGGTTTTAATCAGATTATAGACCATTAACTTTTGATTTTTGTTGGTTTCCATGATCAGTAATCCAATAAAGGCAGTCCAAAAGGCACCTTTGCTTTGCAGCTTACATGTATACGGCAAGATAGTCAATGGTGCAGAGAATATGAAGTTAAGGGTGGCCTTCCATTCCTCCTGAATGTTCCCAATAAATTGAAAGGCTTCTGTTCCTTTCATTCCCCACCCCGACTGATTAAATTTAACCAAAGCTGCCCTTAGAATTTGCTTTTCTTGACCTTGGCTGCAGGGCACTGAGAGATTACAGATATCATGGGAGGGCTGGAATGTTCTAGCCATGATGGTCCAGGAAATGTATGCAGCAAGGGGTTTTTGCAAGGGTTTTTTTGGACTAACTGTATCGCTGGCAGAGAGTTTTGACAAGTGCCTTTCTTCAGGTTTTAGAAAGAAGCACATACAAGCTAAATTAAAAAACCCCATAAAAACAGGTTGTGTTTAAGTCTATGTAAATGAAGGAAATCTTTGCCTTCATTACCTTTGACCCATGCCTTTGGCTATGGGATGATTTTAACAGGGTCCTTATTCTTCAACAACCACATCAAACAGAAATCAGTTTCCTTATACAGTGTATGTACCAAGTCCTTTACTCCTTGCTTCCAAATCACCTACCAACACAGACACTTCCAGTAGGAGAGCAGTATGAACTCATAAAACAACAGTTATCACAAATGAATTATGAAGCTCTTACATTGCGTTGCTGTCTTCTATGTGGAAATGGCAGTAAGAATATGCCTTGCTTTACCCCTTGTGTACATGACTGTAGTTGTAGATCAGGGGAGCCCAGCTGCCAGCCCATAGACTGAGTCCAGTCCCCAGAGCCATGCTATCCAGGCCATGGTGACATCACTCTACTGCTGTCAAATTTTTGGACCTGTGGGGAGCTCCACAGGCCAGATAGTGTGGCCTTGCACACTGCATCAGGCTTGAGGGCCCAGTCTCAGCACATGGAGCTGAACGGAGGTGGTACAGGAGCATGTGGGATATACCAGCATGTGGGACCTGATCCTGGCATGGGGAGGGGACTAATGCCCCTATCAGGCCATAAGGCCTAAAGGTCAAGCACCACTGATGTAGACCATATCTTAAAAAGGAAAAGAACAGACATCTCAGTACTAATCCCTAAGGCTATGTCTACCTTAGCACATTTTCCTTAAAATTTCCCATTGTTGTTACTATCACTAAGGCCAGACTAGGAAATTTATGAAAAAATTAGTAGGCACATACCCTCTTATATATTTCAAGGATACAGCCAAATTGCCTGTACCTAAAATGGCTTCTGTTATCAGCTTTTGGGGTCCCTGTAAATACTCGCACATGTGAGTAACCCTGGGCACATCTACACAAGACACTTTACTCGAGATTAGAGCAAATTACTGTGCAATAAGTGTTACCTTCTACACATGCAGATGCTTACTGTACAGTAATTTGCTCTAACTGCAAGTAAATTTGCTACCTGTAAATACAAGTACCAAATTTAGTTGGGAGTAATTACTGTACACTATGGCACATGTAGACAGCCAACTGGAAGCAAATGTGCTCCCAGTCAGCCAGGCAGCAGGGCGGGAGATTGCTCCCTACACCCAGGACCTGCCTGCTGCTGGGGCGGACTCTGCCACTGAAGTCGGGTCAGAGACAATGTCCCCCTACTCCGGCAGCATGGAGCTCCTAGCTCTGTGATCGTGGAGCAGGGCTGGCAGATTCTTATTGTGATCATGGAATGGAGGCTGGGAGCTCTGTGCTGTTGGGGCAGAAGGATATTACCCTTGCTCGGGCTCCGGTGGCAGAGCATGCCCTGGCAGGAGGCAGCTCCTGGGGACAGAGAGCAATCTCTCAGACCCAACCAGAAGACAGGTGTTTCTTGGACCTGTGCTCCCTGCCAGCTCCTGGACTAGCACCCAGGGGGAGCAAGAACTTCCCCTGGCTGGTGCAGAGGGCTGGTGCAGGGCTGGTAGGGGTAGAAGCAGACTGTTGCCATGAGCAGCAAATCTGTTCTCACTTCCCCACCCGTGCAGACACCTGCCCGAGGTGCGTTTATTCTATAGTAAATTATTTTAAACCCACCCCAGAGCACCTGCATGTGTAGATGCGCTTTCTATGTACTTAAGAAGATCTATAATCCTGAAAAGGACAACTCATGCATAAGTGTTTGTGGAATTGGCACTTAAGTGTGCAATATTTCCTTCTCCTAGAAGTTACAATAATACACCCTGGGCACATCTTCATGAGATGCTACGTCACCACAGCGATGAGCTACAGTGATATATCTCGTCACAATGATGACGCAGCATTGATGGGCAGGGGTGACTAGTGCCTCCTGAGTCGTGGGGGGCACAATTTGTGGGCGGGCCTGGCAAGCCCCTTATCCACTCTTATACATCTGTGCCAAGCTTAGTGCCCCCCCCCCAACACTGCTGGCCCACATGGCAAAAAAACTGCCCTGTCCTGAGTGGTGCCAAGTCAGGGGCAAATCTCAGGGGGGGCACATGCCTCTCCATTCCCCCGCTACTAGTCACTAGTGCTGGTGGGCAGTAACTGTGATCCCACCATTACTACACAGTAGCAACAAGTACTAAAGCAAGTACTAAATTACTTTAGTAGCTGTGTAGATGTACATGTGTAGATGTGCCCCCTGTGCCCCAGCCAGCCGGGGGAGTGGCATGTGGTGATGGGGGAGCAGGCAGTCCTGTGTGCTGTGGAGCCCCTGCGCTGAGGCACCCTGCATCCCAGCCAGCCACTCCCCAGCTGTGCTGCAGAGCCCCTATACTGAGGCACACCGCATCCCAGCCAGCCATGGAGCAGCTGGCTGGGGTACAGTGTGCCTTAAGACAGGGGAGCAGGCAGCTCCACTGTCTCCATGTGCCTCAGTGCAGGGGCACTGCAGGATAGCTCCTACGCTGAGGCACGCAGAGACAGGGTAGTATCCAGCTCAGGGCTGCCTGCTCCTCCACCTTGAGGTATGCTGAGCCACAGGCAGCTGGGGAGCACTCCCTTGTCTCTGAGTTTGTTCCGGCACACACCACTTTGGCGTGCTTTGTGCTGCTTTTTTCTTCAGGTTTTTTCTGCTACCAGGAAATCCTGGCAGCAAATTTTGCCCCAGTACTGAAAATTAGCAGCACTGCACACAGTTTAATATGCAATGTGTGCCATTTGTGGCACCACAAAGAGGTCTGTAGTGCCACAAACTGCACATGCCTGAAGGTCTGGATCTGGCCATTAAGTTCATCTGTATACCATTCTAATTTTGTTTGTGCTGCCTATTGAGGCGTATCTAAGGATGTGTGTAAAATTATAGCAACATATAAGGCATATAATAAACTAATTTTATATTACTACAGCTGCGTGCTCAGAGTGTTGAACTAATTTAAATAAGTTGTCTATTGTCATCAATGTGTCCAGCTGTTTATGTTGTCAAATAGAAGAGTAGTACTTAAAATCTGTTTGGGCTGAATGGTCTTAAACTTTATTTAGTGAGATATCTGAAAATGTTTGAGAGAAAGCATATTTGATTCTTCACAGTTCTCTGTACCACATTTAGGCTGGGCATTTATCAGTCCCAGTTCAATCAAAGTAGTTGAGGCAAACAAGATATATTATTAATACTACACTCTGAATCAAAGATTTTGTAAAGCAGGTGATTCATTATTTTTGTTGTGTGGCTCTCCTGTGTGCCATTTGCCCTACAAAAGGGAATATCTAGCAGGGTTCTAAATAATGCATCACAGTCATTAAATATTGATCTGGCTTATACCATTCACAGCTGCACAATTAGGTTAGCTTTTTAAAAATAGGTTCTTATATATTACACATCAATAGAGAAGGGTTTACATATTCTCTTTGGAAAATACATTAGTTAAAATGTAAGGTGATATATTTTTGTGAGAGTACTTTTTATTTGATTGTAAAAACCAATCACAGCACTTATTTAATCCTGAGTCAGAATTCAGTGCCTCTTATTATAAGTATCCATTCCTGGGACACAGTCCTATATTCTGTAGTTACGCAGGATGGCTTTCTAAATCTGGCTAGTGCTAGAACCAGGACAAGAGTATGTTTCAGAACTAGAGAGCCCTACATTTCAGTGAGAAGGAGCCAGACACTGCTACAGAAAATAACCAAGCCAAGGCTAAACAGAATTTGGTAAACTGAGGCTACATCATTTAATAATAGTATATTTTTAGTCAAACACTAATAATAACAAAAATTAGAAAAGTTTACTTTGTTTCAAGTCAAAATAAGGATGGGGTGAAGGGGATGGGCAAGAGAGATTAAATCTCCATTCTAATTTAGAAATCAGGTAACAATAAATTAAAGAAATGGAATTAATTTACACCTAGGGCTTGATTTACTAAATATATTACTCCAATTCTATATTGACATAACTTACCTTGATTATAATGGAGTTACACTTATGTGAAGCAGGAGAAACAAGGTAGTAAGTAAAGTCAAGGACCTTCATAAACTCAAGTCAAATGATTCTCAACATACAAGAGGACATTTCCATCCATAGTAAATTCATTCAAAATTTTTAAAGAAATGTGCGTTACCTTAGTTGCACTTCTTTTGTCTTTACTACCCATGATTATTCTTATAATTGCATTTTACTAATGAGAACTTTATGTAAAATAGATTTGAAGCTTGTAGAAAGCCAATTTAATATTTGCTTCCTGAAAGGAAAGCAATTGTAAGCACATGACTATAAAGAATCATGGTGCTCCTAATGGAGAACGGAAACAACATACCCTATTTTCTCTCATACTCATACACTTTTTTCCCAAAAACCAGCTGCTGGGAATTGCAGTTGCACATTATACGTGAGAAATACATTAAGAGTTGCCAGTTAGAAGCTAAAGCAACTCACTGGGAACAGAAAAATGAGTAGGCTTGGCTTCCAGCTGCTGCTACTTAGTTACTTACTACAAGGAAAGTTCATTTTTCCTCTTTCTGACTTTCAAAAACAAATTCAGTATTTTATTCTATGCTGTAGGCAAGAAAATATGGTGATGTGACTTGTGTAATCAGTCTAAACCAAGCCAACACAGATCTAATTTCAATTTTGAGTTACAAGCCATCAACTTTTTTTCAAAAATTCCAAAAATGCTGAATATTTGTTAGCAGCAAATAAGTGTAAGAAAAACTTTCATGCAACAAAATCAAAATCCAAAACCATCCCACCCCTCAGTGTTTGTTAAAGGTTATTTAATCAGCTATGGACAATAATGTCATGTTGTTAAACAAATGATAAAGGCGACTTTTATTTTATTTTTCACTTCTATCCACCTTCTACACAAGCAAAACCCATTTTCAAATGGGGATGTAATTATAGCATATATCCCAATTACAGGCATGACACCCAATATTGATAGTAGCTCTACCAGTATAAACTTCCCTGAATCCTCTCTCCTCTAAAATTTTACCTACTCTATGATAATACAGAACAGCAGACTATTTTTCATTGCATGCTAACATCAGAATCCCATTAACTATAAGGAATATTCAAATCAACTAAAAGGCAGGTTTGGGTCTTAGTTTTGGGATAAGGAAACCATTGTGCTACACACTGTACACACAAACACACACACACAGAGTCAGGGACACCCTGCAGAAGACTATGGTACCTAGACACCACCATGGAACAAGATAGTGAAAGGAAACTTAACAGCATATAAGGGTATGCTTTATAAATGAAGCGATATATGTAATCAGTTATATATATTAATATAGCTTTATAAATGGAGAACTGGGGCAAAGAGAAAAATCTTAGGCCTCTTTCTAACTTGAGTGTGCCCAGAATTCACTCACGTAATAAGTTTCATAGTTTCATAGTGTCTAGAGTCGGAAGGGACCTGGGCAGATCATCTAGTCCGACCCCCTGCCTTGGCAGGAAAGAGCACCGGGGTCAGAT
>JAGPOW010003685.1:44852582-44864236 GCA_030014935.1 Caiman crocodilus
CCATAGTGAAGAGCCAAAGCAGAACCTGAAACCCCCCGAATCCTCCCCCTTCCTTCGGTAATCAATCTCTGACTACTATAACATTCCTTCGGTGATCAATCTCTGACTACTGTAACACGGAGCAATAAAACTACTACTAATGACGAACCGTGTGAGTATTCTCACCTTATCTCAGCAATCTCGCGAAATCTAATCTATCTAGCAGCCAATTAAAGGGGAAATCAAAGTCTAGCGCAGGAAAAAGAAATAAGCTAGAGTCCGTCCATTCTCGCTCCAGGAGCCTATTGGAATTAAGGCTCCGGTGGTGCGACACTTCTTACCTCAAATAGTCTCTGATCGGCATCATCAAAAGGCTTCCCATCAAGCCTATTCAGCACTTGAGCTACGCCTTTAAACAGAATTGTTAAAAAAAGTTTATAATATATGTATATAAAATTTATCATGCAGAAATTGCTGTCCATTACCAATAATTAAAATATGTTTCACTGAAAAACAAAACTTCAAACATTCATGATGGAAAAAATAAACAAATGTTAATATTTGAAACATTGATGATTTTTTGTGATTCCTTTATCCAGGGAATATATTACTTTTAAGGATTGTCTTTACTCTGCAAGTGCCATATTTGCTACTTTACACAGTATTGCATATGTTTTGCATGGAAGACTAAGGCCCAAATTCAGCAAGGTATTTAAGCTGCTTAAGCAGCTGTCAAACTAGGAGGAGCTATGAAATACCAAGGACTCAAGGACTTCAAGTTACTTATGTAAATTTGCTGAATCAGTGGCTTAAATTTAGCTAATTTACTATGACCTACATATAAGTCTCTTTCCCCCATGACTGGTCCAACTATTTGTTTAGTCACTTAATACATAATTCTATTAAGCAACTTGAAGGAAAAAAATCTATTCAAAGCTGCTGGCTCCAAATTAATAATATTGAATTCCTCTGCAAAACTCTCTTCGCAAAACTCTCTTCCTTCTGTTTTACTCATCTACTGTATACCCAAATAAAAGTACTGTAATGTTTACCAGTATTTTGCATACAGAATTTTTCTTCAGCTTCTTTTGATGGATATACACTAGATAAGGGACATAAGCCATATTTTTATAAACTACAATCAGCACGTTTGCTTTGGTTAAGCAAACACAAAGAACATGATCATATGGTGTAAGGAGTTCCCTCTGTGGAGTACACTCCTCAGTGTCATCAACTACGTGTCATAGCATCTGGTTATGTCCCCAACTAGTGTAAACCGTTGTAAGACCATTTACTTTAACTGAGCTATGATAATTTATACAAGTTGAGGACACAGGTCAAACTTTTCAAAGAGCTACCTTTTTGTGTGTAAAATCAAGTAGTTGTATGTCTAATCCTGAGAGAAGACAGTGAGGACTTTGTTGGGTTAGACAAGGGGTGATTAACTACTAGTGCATGAGCCAGATCCAGCCCCCAGTGTGGTGTCATCCAGCCCCCAAGGGGATCCCAATAGCTCCTGTATGGCATTCTATGGGCCATGGCTCTGCTTGCTAGATCTGGCATGCAAGCAATATGGGGCCTGATCCTAGCATGTGGAGGTGGTAGGGGGCTCCTGGAACCCAATATTGGGTAAGCAGAGGCAGCACAAAGCCCTGTGCTGTCTCCACCCAGCCGGGATGGGCTCCAGGTAGGTGGAAGGAGCCCAGGGCCCTTGGGCCTGATCCTAGCACATGGAGCTGACATGGGTGACAGGAACCAATCCAGGGCAGGCATGGGCAGAGGGAATCCTAATTTGGCTCATGGACTCAGCTTGTGCCATTTGTTTGGCCCACCGGGCCAAAACTGTGAGCATGACTGGATAAAACCAATAGCTACCCAATCTACATGGAAACATGAAAACTGTCAGAAGAACCTACCAGGCTGTCTTTCTTTCACTTTGAGTTTCAGGAAATGGATTATTATTACAAGTAAGATAACAATGAAGAAACTGGAAAGCTTAAAAAAGAAATCCATACAGTATCCAAGTCAAATAATGTCTTCCCCTATACTTAAAATGCATTGTAAATATTATAAATTCTTAATAATATTAAACTGTGAAAAAGAAGGAAAAGGAATGCAGCATTAAGAAGATGGAATTAAATTTACATTAGCACTATAATGGCACAAACAGCTATGAGGAGTATACTTACCAATTATCTGGTGATTGCTATTCCATATAGGAACACAAAGAACAGACCTTATGTGAAAGCCAGAAATCTGGTCAGCCTAGGATGTAAAAAATGAGAATTTTAGCCATTGATACAGTATCTAGTTAGTTATTTACAGCCTTCTGAAATTCCAGTAATAAAGTCATGGAGGACTTCAGTATGAAAACATTTACAAATCCACCTGACTCACATCATGCTGGCCTTTCAAGTAAAAGCTGAGGAATAATATTTGCATGAAAATAGCAAGCAATTTTTAATACCAACTACTTGCTGAAAAAAGCTTCCACTTGAACCTTTCCAAATTTATAAAGAACCCAAAGGCCTTGCTTCAGAAACCTCATGGTATTTGACGACTGATTTGAACCTGGAAGATGCAAGTAGGAGAAGAACAGTAAAAAAACCCCTTGGCCATACCCTGTTCACTCTCCCTTTCAGCATCCACTCTCTGCTACTGTGAGTTAAAATCCATCAAAAAGATTTGAAGCCAGGGCCCGATGTCCTCTTAAAAAAATTAATCTGAGATTGGGTTTGAAAAACAGACAAACAGAAAGAAACAATACATAGGTAAAGCCATATTTGCAAAAAGAAGGTAAAAAATGAGCAGGGAACTTTCTGGGAGGAAAAAAGACAGCTTCGGGAGGAATTGAGGAATACGGTCAAAAGGAGAATCTGAGATTTCCTACATAAATGATACCTGTAACTATAATATCTCCTTCTTGCTTTAAGGTGATAGGCCATGGTATGAAATACTGTAATCTACTTTTAATGCAACTAATTCTTCACTTCCTATGCTTTATTCTTTATAATTATTGTCACAAGATACCTCAAGATAAGTGATTCTTGAATATCTGAAGAGACTTGAGAGAAGGCCAAGAAGAAAGGCTTACCCCAGTCAAGACAGAGGCATATCTTACTAAGTGCTATTCTAATATGGCAGAGGTCCAATGTTTGTAAGTATCTACACATGTGAACTACTCACTGAAATCAGAAGGGAGTGCTACAAGAAATTCAGCATAAGACTGCTCTATTAGACATATGGTTTTTCTGTTAAGAAATGAGTAATTTTATTTAAGTAGATGAAGGAATGTGTGATATATCCTGAACTCAGACTAACAAACTCTGACTATAACTAAAAGCAAACTTCAAGCATTCATGGGTTACTATCTAACAATAGGCTTTTTGACATTTTTTGACATACAGTGAAATACATATCTTTTTTGTATTTTGAAATATTTTGGACATTTATGATCACATATTTACAGAACTGGGCTAGCCTTAAGCAACTCAGATGAACTCAGTACAGATGCAAACGGTCTTACATAAATATTTCCTTTGCCACAGTAGTATTTCCTGGATTATTTTTTTTCTATATAGTTACTATATTACAAGTAAACACTACGGAGTTCAACTAAGTTATACCAGGCTCCTCCAGCTCTATAAATTTGCTCTCCTACCTTTATAAGCATATGGGATGTTTTATACAAAAGGGTTTCATATTGTTCCAAAAAGCTATATATAATCTCACATATGTGCAAGATGTAAAACATAGGATTTTTATATAGCTATCATAAATAAGTTATGGATTCATTTTTTTTCTGTGAGGTAAATTTGCGTAAGATGAAATGTTGTGGTTTATGTCCAATATAAAGCAAGTTTTCTGCAGAAGGGGAAAGAAGAAAAGAAGATCCTTCTACATTTCATTTGCTATCTGAGTTTTGCAGATCTTGTTTTGATGTAGGTCTCAAAATATTTATTAATAAAGCTGTTCAATGAAAAAATGGTTTGACAATTAAACATTTCTTTGAAGATCTACATTAGCGTAGGGAAGGGTGAGTGTGTTTTTGTAAGTGTAGAGGCAGAACAACAAGATAAGAGTGGTGCACCTGATAGTTTTTAATACACCTGATTGATGTCATTTTTAACAAGTGGTTTTGAAGATTAAATGTTTATGATCATACCAACATATACAGTGATTCATAGTAGTCTTTTTCTATGTAAGTCAGGCAATATCACTCAGTGTCTAGAATTTTAGTAAGTTTGAAACAAATATGGTATGGCTGCATTAGTAATTAGATCATGACATACTGAAAGTGTAACTACAGACACATCAAGGATTGGTGTATTTTACTTCAGCATCTCTCACTGAGTGGCCTTTGGGTTGTTGGGGCCCGGGGCAAGAGAGTCATTTGAGGCCCCCTTAGAGGTAGGGGTGCATCAATAGAGATTTCTGAGGCCGATACCAATAGCTGATTTTTAAGGAGACATATTGGCTCATACCAACCCGATTTCTGATACCAGCCCAGCAGCCTGAAGAGCGGTGTCCAGCTGGAAAGTCTGTTGTGGTGGAAGGGGAGCAGGGAGAGAAGGGGCATGGGGAAGCAAATCAAGGGCCCCACAGTGACAGAGGAAGTGGAGTTGGGACAGGGCCTAGGGCAAGCACTGCCCAGCCAGGGCAGGACAGGCATGGGACAGAGCCACAGCTTGTCCAGGGGATACAGGTGGGAGAAGGGGTGGCTCCTGCTGCTGCACGCTACCTTCCAGGAGCTGTTTGTTCAGTGGCTCATCTGGCACTTGCCTAATGGTTTGGTGGCTCTGCCGTTGCTCCTGATGCTCATGCAGGAGGGCACGGCAGGGGGGTCACGTGCCCCCTGATCTGCACAGGGCGGGTGGGGCTGTGCTTGGGCTGGGAAGTGGTGGTGCTGGGAGAGGGGCTATAAGGGAAGGCTGCAGCCACCCCAAAATTCACTGTAGCCCCCCACAGCCTCCCCTCCCAGCACCGCTGCCACACACCCCAAATGCAGCCCAATACAACCCTGGCTCTGTGCACATCTGGGGTCATATCCCCCACCCCCACCCATGCCCTCCCAGATGAGTGGCAGGAACAGCAGCGGGAGTAGGCCCTGCCCCCATCACCACACCCCCTGGATAAGCCACAACTCCATCCTGCCCTGCCCTGGCTGGGCAATGCTTGACCCAACCCCTGTCACAGCTCCACTCCCTTCCAGACCGTGGGGGACCTTGATCTGCCCTCCCACACCCCTTCTGTCTCCACTCCCCTTCCACCACAACAGATTTACCAGTTGGATACTGCTCTTCAAGCTGCCAGGCTGTGCTTCTCACCACCTATGTGCTGTGCTGCAGCTCTGTATGCATTTATCAGCCAAATTATCGGCCATATCAGGCCAATTTCCAACACATACTATTGTCTTTATGTCAGTGTTGATCCAAAATCAGACTGATGTATTGGTGCACCTCTACTTAGAGGCTTAGTTTTGATGACCTATAAGCAAGTCGGACATTTTTGATTTCAATTTTACTTTGTCTTATCCATAAAACTGCAATGAAAGTATCTGAATACAATATTGATAATACAAATAATCACTATAATTAATCTTTATTTTCATAAAGTGTGGGGCCCCTGGTGGTTGCCTGCTTTGCCCTTCCCTAAGGCCTTAATTGTATTTTCTGAAATTCTGAATAAATTACTTCTTGCAAAGTTCTTCCAGAAGCTATTTCAGCAAGTTCATTTTTAAAATACTCTTTTCTGTTTTGGGTTGGTTTGAGAGCTATTCCTTATACTTTAAATGGTATTTCAAAATTGATTAATTTCAGAAATCTACATGTGAATAAATACTGAAAAACAAGGTTACAGTATTGTAACTCATCCACTTACAGCACAACTGAAGACACAAACCCAAGCATTCTTTATGTGGCATGGACAAGTAATTCATGGGGCCTGATTCACAGAATCATAGAAAATTAGGGTTGGAAGGGACCTCAGGAGGTCATCTAGTCCAACCCTGTGCTCAAAGCAGGACCATCCCCAACTAAATCATCCCAGCCAAGGCTTTGTCTAGCCAGGTCTTAAAAATTTCCAAGGATGGAGATTCCACAGCCTCTTTGGGTAGTCTGTTCCAGTGCTTTGCTACCCTCCTAATGAAAACGTTTTTCCTAATATCCAACTTAAACTTCCCTTGCTGCAACTTGAGACGGTTGCTCCTTGTTCTGTCACCTGCTACCACTGACAGCAGTCTAGCTCCATCATTTTGAAACCATCCTTTGCATAGTTGAAGGCTTCTATTAAATTCCCCCTCAGCCATCTCTTCTTCAGACTAAATAAGCCCAGTTCTTCTTGTTGAAGCTCTTCTACTTCACAATAGAAAAGTTTCAGAAGAGGAGCCAGAGTACCAGCTTCACAAGACCCTGCTGTCTGGTGGTTGGGGAAATATTTTAAGAGACGGAAACTGTGAGTTTAAATTTTCTCAGGCAGAGGAGTCATTTAAACTCAGATCCTATGTAAGTGCTCATATCAGTGAACTACTAGAAAAAAGGGTATTGTGTCCTGCCTCTGCTACTCTTCTCAGCAGTGGTTTAGGTGCCAACTGTTGCAAGAGGGTTCAGGGCTGTGAATCCTTGGTGGAGGGAGGTGGAGACAGACACTGAGCTGATCAGCACCATCAAGACTAGGGCACTCTGGGCATACCTGGAAACAGAACTTGAGAGGAACTGAACAACTAGTAACTGAGGTACATCAGCAACTCAGGGTAACTAGCAAGATCTGTACCCTGGGCAACCTGGTGAGTAATCATGTGCCCTCCCAATGGTCCTCTCCCCCTGCTGATTTGTGCTCTGGACCAGCCTTTCCCATACCTGTTGGACACTCTCACACCCCCCTAATAGTCCCCTCTGCCTGCTCCAGATACCAGTGCATCTCTCTTCTCTCCCCCTTTACAGAGTACCAAGCATCCCTGCTCTAGCCCAAGGGCAGCTCTCTTACTCCCTCTGCTGCCAAAACCTGTGTTAGTGACATTTTACAAAGCAAAATTCGGCAGTGGGCGTCTGAGCAAGTGACAGAGTAGTCGGGGCACTGTGGAAAGTTTTGAGAGGAGAAAACAGTCAAGATTAATGGTGGGGGAGGTGGCAATAGACTTGCAAGCAAAGGGGACCATTAGAGGGATGTGAGAGTGCCCACAAGATTTAAAAAAATGCTAAGTAGGAGGAAGGAAGAGAGTGGAGGGGACTCGAGAGCACTCCTTCTAAGCCAGGGCCCGTGTCCTGCTAGCCCACCTCTGATTATGTTATTGCTGAGGAATTTTAATGTTGGGGAGGTAAATATCTGTGGACTTTATGCATAGGTGGCAGCTGAGTAGTGATTTTTTTAAGATTACAGTTTTGAACCTGAGTGCCTAAGGTTAGGTCTGTACCAATCCAGTACAGTGGCAGGCAGAGCCATCCTAAGACATGCTGAGTCAGTCCTGTGAACACTGCCTCCCAAACAGGAAGTCAGAGGCTACAACACTTGCCAGTGAGCTCTCTCAGCATATTTCATGCACACAACAGCACACAGAGTGCACACAGTGTTCCAGTACACCACTGCCTGATGCTGTATTGATAATTTATAATTATTGATAATATTAATGAAGATCCTGTTTACATTCAGTGTGTACAGTCCCAGTTACGCTACAGTCCCAGCTATGATGTCTACATAACAGACATAATATAATAGCTGTCTATTATGACTCTGCTAATGGGGAACATTAAAACCTATCAATAGAATTTTCAATTCTAATCATTAGCTTTCAGAGATCTCAAAGCACTTTATAAAGGAAAGTATCATATACAGATAGGAAAACTGGAGATAATAGATGAAGCACCATATTTTTCACATACTAGGTGCTCCTGAAAAAAACATGCACCTTGTTTTGGGAAGGCAGAATGGCTGAATGCTGAACGCAGGATATTCTGACTTCAGCAGTTGTGGCTGCAAGAGAGGTTAACACTGTAGCTCTCACCCTGAAGGGTGAACTCTGCTCCCCCCCTCCCCAAAGCTGCCAGAGGAAGAAGCCTGGTAGCCATGTTATGCCAGAGGAAGAAGCCTGGTAGCCATTTTACAGCAGTGTCTCTATGCTTGCTTCTGTCACAGAAAAGAAAAATCTGATTCCCCGTTTAAGATGCACACTCCACTTTTGGATGGCTGCTTTTTGGGTAAAAGGTGTGCGTCACAGGTGAGTAAATACAGTAAATGCCCAAGTGCTTAAAACCTTGCTGCTGTTGACAGGCCAAATTAAACAAGTTGAAAAGAAAAACTGTAATTCAAATGTTCTTGTGCTTTATATTCATTTGGACTTGATGATAAAACTGATTTATTATTATTAACTGCATGAATATGACCGTGTATTTAATTTAAAAAAAAATCTCTTACTTCAGCATCAAAGCGAGGATCCTGATATGCATCACTGATGTTCACTGGAAGACCCGTAGAAGCTACTAGCTCAGCAATGCTGTTATTTATTAGCCAGTCAGAATAAGATGATGATTTCTCCATACTGTCTTTGAAACTATCATAAAGGCATAGTAAGGGAGAAAAGAATATAATCAATGTTGCTTGAAGTCTACCATGTATCTCACAGGCATAGTCAAGTTAACATCAAAATTATTTATAAATTAATAATAGTTGATAAAGCCCATCAGCCAAAAGAGAAACAGCAATGCCAAAAGTATTAGTTTTGATTATATTGTAAAAAACTGTCATGTATGGGGCATGTCCTGTAAACCTTTTATTAATATCAGAAAAGCTTATTCACGTGAATATTTTTGCTGGATGACAGTTTTGAAAATCACTGGTAAAACTTACACTAACTTCACTAGGGCCAGGATTTCACTTCAGCTGGACTATTCACGTAAGTGGTACTCATGAGACATAGGCAAGTGCAAGATCAGGCAACTAAATGATCAGAAATTATTAATTCACAAAACACCCTGGAAAGGGATCAAATGCAAGGGTTTTTTTGTAAAAATAAGGATTTAGAAGAATACATAACAAGAATATAAATTTCAGGATTTTTTGCAGGACAAGTTAGCCAACTAATTTTCCCCATTAATATGTATATCACAAGTTAATCTATCAACAAAAAGAAAAATATTACTCAAGATTTTTTGAAAGGATGCAACATTATTAGGTTAATTCCACTCCAGCTAGTATTTTAAAAATTCATCAAAACTCAGAGAAAGGAGAAATTTGTTTAACACCATTTCTGCAGGAAACTACTAATAGCTTCCAGCAGGTGTCAAAAAAGATTCTTCATTTTAAATAGCTGGTTTTGCAGAGTAAATTGTCAGTTTACAATGTAATGATATATTTCTCACCTACCCCACTGTTTAAAAAAATGCTATAAAGATTTTGGTTAAAGAATAAAATCCCCAGATAAACACTTTATGACAGAGTTCAAGTTGAAAGTATATATCAATAATTTACAACAGTATTACAGTTACCCCCTCCCAAGAGAACCCCAAAGCCCCAACTTTCTATAACAATTAAATTTACATTTAAGGTTAAGCTTTAAACAAATCAAAACATATCAAGATTAATATGCATAAACAGACACCCAGATAAACTTTACTCTACCCTGTATGATTATTTCATGGCATCAATACCAATATAAATGATGTATAAAGGCAGAATAGATTATTTTCAAAATATCTTATTTATGGCATCAGAATTATTGTTGTTTGGGTGCTAAAGCTTTACAATAAGTGTATTTCTCTAATTTTTACACTTACAAGAACTCATGTTTTCCTATTCTTCTTTCAATGTCATTCCTAAGCAGACAGCATTAGGTCATTATGATTAAATAAAAATGATGCTCAATAAAGAATTCTAAATATACATGAACCTAGAGTGGAATTCTTTGCTATTTTTCGTGTGGGACTGTGACTCGTAAAACCAGAAAACTGTAAATGAAAATGTTATCGAATAACTAAAAAAATGTACTATTTGCAGATTTCTTGGTTGAAAAATAAAAGGAAACTGCTTACAGTATTAAGCAGTACTTAAACTGCTTACTTTTTCAGCATTTTTAGTTCAAACTTTTTAATAATTCAACAGACATTTTTTGCAGTTTGCATTGGCAAAAACTGCAAAATATTAAATCATGTGGAAAGCCACACTTCTTAATTTTAGCCTGCAGCCTTGGACTCTGTTGCGACGTAAGAATACAGTTCTTTCAATAAATGAAAGTGTTTGACCAGTAAGAGTGAATTAGGGAAATGATACTCTTTTTTTTTGTGGTTGAATCTCTGCCATTGCTGATATGCCTGCAAAACTGGCAAGAAGGGAACATAATAATTTAGCATTATGGTTTCAATTTGTCAACTTTGTATATACAAACATCCTGATGACTGCATAAGCCGTAAGGTCATTATCCTATTTTTCATCAGTCAACAATAAAATTCCCACTGACTCACTGGGGCTAGGGACAGACATTCAAAAAGCCTGAGCCTAAATTGATTCAATCTTTGCAGGTTAATCTAACCTGCAAATCAGGCTAAATCAGTTTTGTAACCAGACATCCCAGAAATGCAGACATATGCCTGCAGTGGCTAAGGTTAGAAGCAGGTGGGTGGGTGGTGGGGTGTGCTACAGCAGCCCTCCCTTCCCTTCCAACAGCCCAGCAGGGAATGTTTATCACCCCTAACTCAATGTTTATCAGCCCATTAAGAAAACAACAGAGGGATATTACCAGCTATCTGTTGATTCTGCCTTTGTCCTGTATGTCACAGCTGGAAGGTAGCCAGCATGTGATCTCCTAGCTATTGTTGAAGTGTCTGTGAGGGACAGGGGAATGCCTTCTTAGCAGAGAGTGGGGAGGGCAGGAGGGGAGCAGAAGCCAGGCAGACGCCTGCAGAGACTGCTGGGGCTGCAGCCACGGAGCAGAGGGGAGAGGTCATCCCTGCTGTGGAGCAGAGAGCTTGCCCAGCTCAGTGAGCATGCTGGGGGAGTCTAATTTAATTTAAACCAGCAAGGGGTCTGGGCCAAATCAGTTAAGTCTGATACTACATTCAACCAGGTTTATCTCAAACCAATTTCAGCTGTTCTCAAACTGGTTTATGTGCACTGAACATCTGTTCTGTTATCGGTTTAAACACAAGTTTCTGATCACTTAAACTGGTTTCTGTGTAATGTCTGTCCTTAGCCTAGGAGTAGTGGCAATGCATACTCAGCAATGTTGAGTTGTTTGTATGAGCATGTAAGTCCTAGTTTTGAAACAGCAACTAGGACTTACATGCTCATACAAATAACTCGACATTGCTGAGTATGCATTGAAACAGCAATGGTGATTAGCAGCTTCACAGCAGTGCAGACGAATGGATAAAAAAGAAGAATGCAAAGTATTAGAACACTTGAATGCTTCAGTCAATGCAGAAGGATTGATTTAATTTGGCTGCGCTAGTTTCTACAGACTAATTCAAGGAAGTTGTTCATTTAAAAAAAATCCTAATATTCCTTAAAAAAATCAGTAAAAGCATAAATAACAATGATCTGCCCAGTGAATGGCAGGGAGGAAAGAAAGGGGAAGTTTGATGACTTCCTTTTTGTGCAGATTGCATTGTAGGCGGTGACTCATGACACCACCTAAGAAGCCAAACCCTCGTAGTGAAATCAAACCCCTTGTAGTAACGCCTGAAGCC
>JAGPOW010003685.1:44864336-44907265 GCA_030014935.1 Caiman crocodilus
GAAATCAAAGCCTAGTGCGGGAAAAAGAAATTAGTTAGAGAGCGTTCGTTCTCGCCCTAGGAGTCTGTGGAAATTAAGGCTCTCAAGGTGCGACACTTTTGTGTCAGCATTTTTGAGTGAACATAACAAATAAATTATGAAGTATCTAACTGAAACTAGTTAGTTAAAAACCTAACTGAAATTTAACATGTTGGAGATAAGTGAAACATTCAGTTTAACAATTTAAGATTTATTTCTGGGGGCATAACAGTTTGAAAGAAAAAAACCTCTGAAGGGCAAGATTGTAATTACAGATGCAGAACTCTTGGTTGTATCTTAAAAAAAAAACAAACCCCAAGAAAAAGAATAACCATAGAACTGGTAGAGATGCAAGACATATAGTGAAGATTAGAATCTGGATGATATTATTATTATATGAGAAACTGATTAAATCAGTACTAGATTATGTGTCAAGCATTTGAAGTGGCAAATAAATTTAAATTTAAAAAGCTAGACATCATTCAGGATGAAGTTTTAGAAGTATGTTACAGCATATAATCAACATCATGAACCAATATTTTACAAATACCCTCTGGAGAGATGTACTCAGATTTCAGAAGGAAGACACTTTAGTATTCAGTTCTGAAATTAATTTAAATTCATGGGGGGAGTAGTAGATATGCTGGAGTAAAGGGTAAGGATTCAGAGTGACCTAGTCAAATTGGAGGACTGGGCCAAAAGGAATCTCACGAAGTTCAATAAGGACAAGTTAAAGTCTTGTACTTAGGATGGAACAATCCCCTGCACCAGTACAGGCTGGGCAGCAACTCTGCAGAAAGGACCTGGGGGTTACAGTGAACAATAAGCTGAATATAAGCCAGCAGTGTGCCCTTGTTTCCAAGAAGGCTAATGGCATATTGGGCTGCACTGGTAATTGTACTGTGAGTAGGTCAAGGGAAGTGATTATTCTCCTCTGTTCTGCACTGGTGAGGCCACATCTGGAGTTCAGTTCTGAGCCCTCCACTACAGAAACATTGTGGACAAATTAGAAAGAATCCAGCAGAGGGCAACAAAAATGGTGAGGGGATTGGGGGGCATGACTTAAGAGGATAGGCTGAGGGAACTGGGCTTATTTAGTCTAGAGAAGAGGAGACTGAGAGGGGATTTAATAGCAGCCTCCAACTACCTGAAGGGGGGGGCGGTTCGAAAGAGGATGGAGCTAAACTGTTCTCAGCGGTGGCAGATGACAGAACAAGGAGCAATGGTCTCAAAATTGCAGCAAGGGAAGTTTAGCTTAGATATTAGGAATAATTTTCTCACTAAGAGGGTAGTAAAACATTGGAACAGGTTACCCAGAGTGGTTGTGGAAGCTCCATCCTTGGGTGTTTTCAAAACCTGGCTAGACAAAGCCTTGGCTGGGATGAACTAGTTGGGAGATGGTCCTGCTTTGAGCAGGTGACTTCATGAGGTTCCTTCCAAACCTAGCTTTCTATGATTCTATGACTCAATCCTCAGCTTCAGCAGCACAAAACCACTAGGTAGGTACCCTAGAAAAGTATGACCACCAGTCCACTCTGAAATCCTTGACAACAAAACTGGATTGGTTGTTAGTTTTAACCCACTCTTACTATGGAGGGACAGACATGGGAACTGCCAAGGACAAGGATGAGAACAAGCTAGTGTTGCAACCTCATGGTGCATTATAGGACTGTTACAGCCAACATAACTTATAACAACCTTTAGCCTGTGCAAAATCATACCACAAGCCATTTCAGCGCTTAGGATCAAAGGAGCACAAGAATGCCTTAAAACATTTACACTGCACTTAGAAGTGTGACTGCAGCATGTAAGGGAATGCACAAGGTGCTTTAATCCAGCTAGCTTTGATATCAGTGAAACAAAATGGCTGCCTCAAAGACTCCAGTACATACCATTCAAGCTTATCTGAGATCCTGATTATTTACACAAGCAACTAGACTATACTACTGCATTTTCTCTGCTTTTTATACCCAAGCTAGATTAGACATATCAGAAGTCATTGTCCTCTCACCCCAATTGCACCAAATATTACATACCAAAGATGAGGATTGAGTCCTCAGGACTTTTCAGATATAATTAGAGAATCACGAATGAAAGAAAATGCTGGTATGATAGTTTTGTGAACAGGGAGTATATTAAGAAAGGTCTGATACTTCATTCTTAAAACAGAAGTTATAATTTTTCAAAATGAGTATGAATCTATCATTATGATTATTTAGGCAAAGGAGGGCAAAGAAACAAATCAAATGTCAATTTATTTTAAAACTTAGAAAGCACATTTATTAGAATTTGTAAAACTGAATTATCCCACGAGTGTTCTCCTCTTCTTCTCCCTCCTCACACCCCTTGCTTTGTCTTTCAGTTAGAGCTTCTAAATAGACCTGTCCTCAGCCTACATTCTGCTCGGCTTCCTACTATAGCTTCAAAGAAATGGTACTGATCCTCACTGGGGTCATAATGAAGGACCTGTTCTTGCAGCTTTTATTCAGCTGAAATATCCAGTGATTTTAATTCACCACGAATATGGTCTGTAGAATCTAGTCTGAAAAGGACAAAAGTCATTGGAAATAATTTTCAAATGTCAAATGCTTCAGGCATTGTTTTGTATCCTGGCTAACCTTTATTTTCTTATTGTACTTCAAATAGCTATACTAATGCACGTGCTAGGATTACTGTGCAGATCAAAATGCAATAGACTGAGTGCTAGTCTAAAAGCAACCTTTGTATACCCAACTGGGCTCTCCAAGGAGGTGAGATGAAAGAAAAGCAACATTGATCTTCATACCAAAGATAAAGGACCAGATATATATATATGTGTATATATATATATATACACACACACATATATATATAGAGAGAGATATATAGATAAATATATACACACACACATATATATATAGAGAGAGATATATAGATAAATATATACACACACACACACCATTACGCCTATCAAAAAATCTGATACAGTACAGAAATGGAAGTATTCACATATCTAATAAGAATAAAATGAAACCCATCTTGGCTAGGCCATATGACAATTTTTCTGGTTTGGTAATTTTTAAACAGAAATTCTAGGAATTTACATCAAATCTTTGATGTAAATTCCTATCTGTTTTATATGTACCAATAAAAACACAAAATAATTATGAGGATATCCCTTAACCTGCCTTTTGCCCTCTGGGGAAAATTCCTTGGGACATTAGACAGAATGCCACAGGGGTGGAACACCTTCCTTCTGTGAGCACAGGACTAACTTTATATACAAATGTGGAACATACAAGGACCCTCTAAATGCTCTGCCTGTCTGAACTGTAATTTTGTGGCACTACCACAAACAGAAACCTTGTTTCACATTTCCCGGTACTATATGCCTTGACAAATGAGGTCTCCCCCTGTTAATTCTCTCAGGAAAAAAACCCAACAAACTGGTATAATGCGTTTCCTAATCAAAAGTGATGATTTGCAATTCCAATATGCACTAGCAGGTCAAAAGTTTATATTTTAATAACTCAATTTTACCTAGATTCTTATCAGTCATTTCCCTTTTACTCCTTACCTCACCTGTCCCACTTCTCTTGCTTGGGAGGCAGGGCACAAAAGTGGAATTTGGGAGACCTGGATTCTTTTCCTGGCTTTGCTTCTGCCTATTTTTGTCTTATTTGGACAAGTCTCTGCTCCTTAGGTTCTCCCTCTGCTACCTACCTTTGCAAAGTGCTTTGAGATCTACAAATACAAATATTTAAATATTATTTAAATGGTATAACCTATAATGCATTTAATCACCATAGTAATTAGCTTTGGTAGCTCTCCTTACATTTTTGAAAGTGATGAAGTACAGCTTTAAGAAATGTAGATTTTTGTTTACTGCATCTTTTAAAGGCTGGTTTAAAAGGTCACAGTTAAAGCTGGTAAATTACAAAATTCTCTGCCTGTCTGACAGATTACTGAAGTTTAGGTTTAACATTTGCATTTTACGTGCATCATTTTAATTTCAAAATCAGAATAAACTGCTTGTTTATTCTTTCCCTTGTAATTTATAGGAAAGGTTTAGTTTTCAAGCTGAGCTATAAATTCAAGGAAGAATCTTTCAGCACCACCCCTGTATTTTCATTAATTTAGTATCTGGGTACCTTTAGATGACTATATACCACTCACAAGGACCACTGCAGGACTGGTTCCTAGGAAAGCAGACCAATAACAAGAAAAATCTGTTTGCACTACTGTTTCCAATCTATTATTTTATCAAGGTCAGATTTACAGGCAATTATCTATCTTGATAATTTTAGAAATGTAGTTATGTTTAAAAAACTTGTATAAGTTTGGATGAACTCACTTAGCATTCAAGCATACTAATTTAACATTTGACTAGTCCCCATTTCCAGCGGTTGGTCCCCCTTTGAAAACGGATAGAGAATCCACTGGACAGTCTGACAGCTAAATCTTTGACAGTATTGCAAAGAAATATTTTATGCCCCATGAATTAACACAAATCTGAAAAAATACCATGACTATATACAAAAATTACATTTTTTTTTATACTTACCAAGCAAATCAAAATGTGTATAATTGTAAATAGTGTAGTATTCTTCATGAGCAATAATAGGACATCAGATCTTTCTTGCTTCCTCTGCAGTTTACATTTACATAAAGGTAGTAAGTGAATGTGGAGTTTTATTCAAGCAATACTCCCTTTGAAAGAAACGGGAGTTCTGCCTGAGTAAAAAGTGCAGGGTCAGGCTCTTTTCATATTAAGTAATGCCCAATATTATATAAAAGTATACTTAGCTTTAATAGACCAAACAGCTACAAAAACATTAATCCATTACCACAGAAGACACAAGTTCTAACCTGTTCTCAGTATCGGCACTGCATTTTGGAGACATCAGCTCAAATGATTTTGTAAATTTCACCACCTGTTATAAAAATATATATTAGTTTATTCTATTGGAATATATCACCTTACATTTTAACATTTTTACAGTCACCTTAGACTAAATGTTCAATGTAAAATACACACACACATACATACACAAATATTTTGGAATACTCACATATTCCAAAATATACATTGTAAATCACAGAAAAGCAAGTATAATTATTGATATTTTCTTAAGATTCCTTTTAGAAGCTATATTTTTCCTACAATCAATTTACCACCATATGGCTGCCATTGGGGAAATCTACACATACATTAATGTGGTTTAGCTAATGTGCAATAAATCTAGTACCTTTACTCAGGGTGCCTATACATGTGCAGCAAGGCTGCTCCAATGTGCTGTAATTACAGTGTGTCAGCTTGTAATTACAGCTTGGGCGTGGTAATTACCGCACTCTAGCAGATTCCAGCATTATATGTATCAGCATCTGTGCACTGAAAAAAGGTGGCGGGGGTGCTTTAACTAAAGCTCATTCAAAAAGCGTTAGTTAAAGCACCCCTGCAGTCATTTTTCAGTGCGGGGATGCTGATACACCTGACACTCTGGGTGTTTTAATTAGACTGGCTCTCAGATCTTCATGATCTCTATGTTGCCATAGCATACTGTGTGGTGACGTAGCGTGTCGCTATGTCACTGTACAGCAACGTGTAGATGTGCCCACTAACTCTGAAAGAGTATTTGTTTTAGGCTCTTTTGACAGGTCTAAATTATGAGAGAATCACCAGTGGGTTTTTCTGTTTGTAGGGTAGGAAGATTATTATCTTTCCTAAAAAAGATGGCTAAGAATCTAATCTCACTTATACCATTGTCTATTCAGTGACTTGAATGGAGTGACCTCTATTTTATGCAAAGGGGGACCAAGCTCTCTTTGCAAAGCACTTTACAAACTCCGAAAGGAAGTACCAAAGCTCGACACTGTGGCAACATTGCCATACAGCCACATGTAGACATGCCCAGTGAGTCCAAAGATAATTTTCTCTTACCACATGTTTTTTACCATCCTACTCTTTCTGGAAGTAGGGCACAGTCCAGAGACTATTTGCTTGAGTAGGCTCAACACTTCAAAGAGCCTTATACACCTAAAGACAGTCAATTCCCTTAATTAAATAAAAAGGTGGACATCCTTAAAGAAGGATTCATTTACATGATTCATCCAAATGTTCATTCAAAGGATTTGTTCACCACTTAGGCCAGAACAATCAAATGTAATTCAGGAATGGCTGGCTGGGTTTCAGTACTGCAGGAAAGGGTCTGGAATTATTGTGGACCACAAACTGTAAGAGTAAACAGCAAAAATCCCAATAGCATACTGGGTTGCATTTACAGGAATACAGTGTGCAAGTCAAGGGAAATGATTCTTTCACTCAATTCAGCACTGGTGAGGTCTCATCTGGAGTCATGTGTCCAGTTTGGGCACCACACTTTAGGAAAGACATAGATAAATTAAAAAGAACACAATCAAAGTGATCAGACATTCAAGAAAAGAGAATTTACAAGGAAATGTTGGAAGAACTGGAGAAAGTGTGTGTTGGAGGAAGAGATTTGATAACTCTTGAAATACAGGAACAGTGGTTATACGAGAGGATGATGATGAACTATACTTTGACTAGAGACAACAGGACAAGAAGTAAGTTTTAAGTTGCAACAAAGGAAACATAGATTGGATATTAGGAAGAATTTCTAACTATGAGTGAGGTTAAGCATTGGAACAGGTTACTTGGAGAGGGTGTGGAATTTCTAACCTTGGAAGTTTTAGGGAGCAGGCCAGACAAACACACTTGTCTGGATTGGTTTAGACAGGGATGATGCTTCCTTGAGCACAGGGTTGGACTAAATGACTTTCTGAGGTCCCCTCTAGCCCTACCTGCAGGTTTGAAATAGTGCAAGAAACCAAATTCTTGATAAGGATTTCTACATTATTAACATGGCTTTGTTGCAGAGCAATCATTCTCTAGTCAGAAGGACAAAATATCCCCCATTACATCAGCCTTTCTTGGTATCTGAACCACACATAAACTCCACTGGGCTTCTATTTTATTACACAGGGAACCTTGTGGACAGAACAGAGGAAGGCAGATGAGAATAAAGAAGGAATATCTCTACAGCATGCCCTTGCTACAAATCTGGGGCAGAACACCTGGAAATTAATTATCGTGTCTTGGTTCAGAAAACTTTTTTCTCCATGCAAAAGCCTCTGCTAATCCCAGGTACTCAGGCAGAGATGAGAGGTGAGAGAGGGGTGCCATTGTGGAAAAGGGAAGGGATCACTCAGACAAATTTCACCCTATGACAATACTGAAGTGCCACAGAGCAAAGCCAGATTCTCTTGGTTGCTTTGCAACACTCCAGCAGAACAACATGGTCAAATTCCAATCTGAGACAGCCAGTAGAGAATTCCCATTGCATAGGGGAAGAAAGCTTTGCCCTTCAAGTGCTTTTTTGGGTCAAGAAACATATTTTCTTCCTCTGTTACGGATCAGAGGTTTTTTGCATGGATAAACTTAAGCTTCACATACAACTGAAAAAATACAGGAGTGTCCCAATAATGGTGAAAATTGCTTTCCCTGTGCAATGCCAGAGCTACCTTCTATCATAAAAGCTAAACAGACTAGATATTTGTATTCATATGTCTTTTATTTTTCACCGGATTTTCTATTGCCTGAGAGACCAATTAATTGGTCAAAATAACAAGAAGTCTGGTCTTTTCACAATATTTCCACTATGTGGGAACTAAGACTAGTTCTCTTGTTACTTTAGTCTCCTAAATGGTTCCCTATAGTATTAAAAAACCTTATTAACACCGTGAGCATAAAAATACAAATACTAGATCCTACATACACCTCCATCAATAGTATATGCAGAAAGGGCCACATTCTGTAAGGAAATAAGCAACAAAGACCGTTGAGGAAGCTTAGCATATTACAGATTTAGCCCCTGCATTAGCTGCATGTTGGTTAATTAAGCATTAAAGGGTGCTGGTTCTACCTTTCCTTTCACTTACACCATTATAACTCCTCATTTCCGTTTTCTATAAGCAAAAAGAGAATCAGGCATATGTATATATTAAGAGAACAGAATGGTTTGCTTGGAAATCCTTGGCAAATTTATTTGCTGTTATTTTGTAGGGACCACATTTGTGTTTAATAGTAATTTTCACACTGAACCAAAATGTTATATATTTGAATTAAAAAAAATCATAAAAATTCAAACATATATCTGTGAACTTATATTTGAACAAAAATAAAAGTAGCAGAAGAAAAAACCCCTGTAAAAAGACCTATGTAGTTATTCAGTGTCTGTTTGCTGACACTGCATAAAAGAAAAATTAGATTCTAAAAACTGCTTATAAAGGAACTGGGTTATGGGTCTTTGGAACTGATTCTATATAATGAAGTTGTTTTTAAGAACCTACCAGTGCGTAAGATGTATAAATGACAATTTTAGCAGCAAGTTTCAAGAAGATGATACTTAAAAACAAGAGTGTCCCCCTAAAATATGAGTGCCGTGTGGGGGAAAAGAATACATATAAATTCTTCTTTCCTTTTTTTTAATAGGCACTGAAAAGTAGTGCTTTCCTTCACAGTTACATGATTCCCTAGCTGCTCTATAAACCCTGTTTCATTCACACAGGCAAGAGGACCATACAACTTAAGGTGGATCATTTTCTGTATCACCAATTCCATCAAGTACTCATGAGTCCAGGTGACCAGAAGACACTTTGAAAGATATATCAATAAAAAAATAAAGTGCATATCACTTCAAGTAGGAACTATGGGCATGTCCCCACAAGCGGAAACGTGCGTTTCCCCAGGGACAAACAGCAGTGACACAATGTATGGTGCTGCTACTTGTCCCTGGGGAACACCTGTGCCACATGCACTCTGGTATGCAGCACTGTGCTGTGGGTGGGGCAGGAGAGGCTGGAGCCAGCAACTGTGCTGGCCCCCAGCAGCTTAAACTTGGGCCATGGGGGCCTCCAGAAGCTGCAGCCCTGGCTGCAGAGAGGAGCTTGGATGACAGCTGAACTGTGGCTCCAGTCGGCCAGCTCCAGCTTTGGGCAGTGTGTGCTGCTGCCACGTGCGCCACCCCACTTATTTTAGGCATGGGTTTTTTTAACCCAGGGAACAAAAACCCACTCTGCACTGCAAATTAGCAGTGATAGAAATGCCTGCATATGCAGCATGTGTGGTGTGCAGAGCCACAGGTGGGTAGGTGGTTCCACATGATGCATGTCCACACTTGCATGAATGCACCCTCTATATTAAAAACAATTCTCTGCGAAGTACTTACATGTTATATGCAACAGTTTCAGGTCAATAAAAAGATATATTACATGACTCATGTATTAGACCTTTAATAAAGTTTGAAGGACCACTTACTGGTGATTCAATGTCCTCCAGAAGTAACACTGAACAGCGTTCACACTTCAACAGATTTTGGGCCCGGTGCATGATTTTCTTGACAATTTTCTCTAAGTCTGTCTGTTCCTCAAAGAGATCATTAACCACTTCCAGCAAAGCCTGCATAAGATGTATGTATATATATTTTGTTATAGAAATATTTATCTATTTATTTGTAAAGATATGCAAGCTTGCTGATCTCAGTTACAATAAAGTAAATCAAGAGTAAGTCCTAAGTCTTCATTTAAACAAAATTCTCACCGACTTCTGTGTCAGCTGACTTAATGGAATTTTTCCCTATGGAAGGGATGAGTAAGAACTACTCATTTTGCCTCAATGGTACAATCCAACTTCAATTAAGCCAATGGCAATTTTTCCTTTTATTTCAATGGATATTGGATGGACTCCAAAGGGAGATCATCTTAAGGTTTCACAAGAATGTTCAGATTTCAAGATCCTTCAAGGCAGTATGGAAAACTTTTTAATAAAAAGTGCACAGATGCTGAAGTTTGGTTTAGTTTCATTTGACTGAGGTTTGCTTTCTAATATCTGATGATGACTTTAAAACAGTAATCCTGGCTCTCTGGCTTTTTTCATTTATTTTAAAATATATATTACATTTTCAGAGTTAGAGAGAAAAAATATTAAAACAATTTTATCTGACTGACCCTAAATTTAACTAAAATTTAATGTTGATAAATACAATGTGAACACTTTTTTTCAAATCAAAAACAGGTATGAGACATCAGACAACTAAAACAATTCCACATGTACCCTGAGGCTAAGGGGATATCTGAAGTTTCCCTGAAAGATAAAAATCCCATCAGGCTAGATGCTCAGCTTGCATAAATTGGAACAGCTCCCTTGAGAATACAATGTGCTAATTTATACCCTCTGTAGATATTTTACCCCATTAGGTTTGTGCCTATTTTCTTCATTATGAGGTTTAAAAGATGCATGAATTATTTTAAGATCTTCCAAATCCAAGTACCTTTATACCAATTTTGCTAAAATTGATCATTTACCAATTTCAGAGAGTGTGTGTGTGTGTAAAGTGTATCCATATTACTAAACTTAAAAAATCTTAGCTGTCAGAACCCTGCTAATGAGAAAGTGAGGTCTAAAAGGAGAAAATCTTGATTTTCATAGGTTACAGTTCAAATCATTCACATGTCTCTGTGCTAGCTGATGTAGAGACTGCTCTGTCTTGCCAAATCAAATTAAGGAGGTTTATATTTGCAAGACAAATTGAATTACTTTCCATATAAAAAATAACAAAACAGTCAATTTGACAATTAGGGATGATATCATAACTAGCTTGCTTGAATGTCTATGAAATGTTTTGTTAGGCAACCTTTTCTTTAAATAGCACATACAGCTTGAGCTAGAAGCAAAACAAAAAAACAGCCCTCAAATTTCATCCAATTTAAATGGGGTATCCAATGGAATGGAATGCCTTGAAGAAAGAAATAGGTAGTAAAAGCAATCTATCAACATTTTAAATATAATAACAAGGGATCTTTGTTTTCTCTGTCTAAAGATCCCAAATTCTGTGATTAAAACCTGCAAAATCCATGTTTTTGCACAATTAAAATGGAACATCATATATATATATATATATAGATATATATAGATATTTAGAGAGAGAGAGAGAAAGAGAGAGAGAGAGAGAGATCAATTGAACACAGTGTTTTATTGATATATTTACAATTTTAAAGCAATTTGGAAGCTTACCAGTGCCTCAATCACTATAATAAAATAACTTCTAAATACCCATACATTTTGGTATTTGATTTTGTGTTTTTTATCATGGACATTCAGAGCTCCCCTTGCCTCCTTTGCTCTCAGAACGCAGGTCCAAGCACTTCACTCTCTACCAGTATTCCCTCTAAGTTACGCGCGTGCACAGCTGCGCACAATTAAAAGTCTTGCCATGAATTAACTTTTTCCTGCCGCGCACTCGCTCACAGAGGAGCTGGGCATGGAGCACAGCAGAGGCACCAGGGCTGGCGTGGGACACTTAGGTAAGCCCCTCAATGCAGGGCAGGCAGCAGCTCCTCCCTGAGATGGGGACGGGAGCGGGGGCTGGAGTCTGGCACAGGCTCCACCAGCTCCTGGGAACTGCTCTATACCTGCGCACCGCCTTGGGGAGCAAGGAGGCACATGGTGTTAGGGCTGGAGAGCGGAGCAGTTCCCTGGAGCCGGAGGAGCCCGCAGAGCACTGCTCACTAGCTACTAATGGAAAGATATTGAGCTCTGCAGCAACCTGTTAGGGAAACAGAAGCCCTAACAGACCACTAAATGGAACAGATAAATGTTTGACTGCTGGTTATATTTTTAGTTTTGACAAAAAATACTTCTCTTCAAAATCATTGTTCCTCACATCATAGATTCTCTTTGGCACTGTACCCCATAATAGGGGGAGGAAGGGAGAGGGAAGACACCGTGCTGTAGCAAGGTGGGGGCAAGCAGGACGATTGCCTTGGGTGCTGAAGCGAAGGGGCGCTAACAGGCGCTGCCCAGCCAGTGGGGGGCATGGGATGGAGCCGTGAGCAACTCATTTGTGGGGCATGGGGATGCGGAGAGGGTGGCTCCCGCCACTGCATGCATGGGCAAGCATGGAGGGAACTGCTCCATGGGCTCCACCAGCTCCAAAGCAGCACGCTCATGGACGGAAGCAGCACACTCACAGACCACTACTCCTTAGAGGGAACTCTGCTCTCTACCCACAAGTCCCTGGCCTTGATGGTGGCCCGTCATTTCCCTCCCACAACCTCCTGGCCCTGGTGCCCCTCACTCCCACCTCTTACAGCCCCCCAACCCTGATGGTTCCCCTTGTCTGCAACCCACAGCCCTCTACTCCCCCAGGCCTGTCAGAGGAGGCCCCCAGCTGCCAGAGGTATGGGACCAGGGACCCAGGTCCGCAGCCCCCTGTTCCCCACAGCAGTACCTGTGCCCCACCTGCTGCCCATGAGATGTGGTGGCTGCTGCAGCCTGAGCGAGGAGCAGAGCACAGAACCTGGTTCCCTCCCAACTTCAGAGGCCACACAGCTTGAGTGGAGCCCATGGTGGGGAGTGCAGGCTGCCTGCTGAAGGGCTCAGGAAGGAGGGCGGCTCCCCACTGCTTCATGCACTTCTGGGGAGCAGGGGGAACCTGTGTCCCCCAGATCTGTGCACAGGGTGGGGATGGATGTGAGGGTGGGCTGCCCATTGTGGGCTCGTGCTCCCCACCCTGCTGCCCTCCCCCATAGCCTCTTCAGCCCAGTAAGCAGGACCTGGTGCAACAGGGCAGAGTGGGGCTGGATGGGGAAGCCGTTTGCCACTGCGAGCTCCATGCTGCCCTAGCAACGTGCTCCCTGCCCGCCCTGCAGCAGCAAGGGGAACAACCCTACACACTGCCCCCGCTGTTGCTGGGCAGGCAGGAGATGCCTTGCCAGGGCAACATGAGGCTTGCAGAGGCAAAGAGGTTCTTCACCTGGCCCCACTCTGCCCTGCTGTACCAGGTCCCACCCGCTGGGCCGCAGAGGCTCTGGGGGAGGGCAGCAGGATGGAGATCCTAGGTGTGCAGAAAGCAGCCCACCCCTGCACTTGCCCCATGCAGAGATCTGGGGGACACGGGTCCCCTTGCCCCACCCAGGAGTTCACAAAGTGGCAGGCAGCCAGCTGCCTCTCTCTTACCCCCCACTAATGAGCTGCCCATAGCTTGGTTCTGCTTCTTGCTGGGGCCCTGAGGCCGTGTATTCTGGCCCCAGACCCCAAGCCACACAGACTGTCCAGCTGGGCAGCAGCCCCAGCCCTTCGCACCTCCCTTCCTCTCTCCCCATACTCCCTATGGGGGCCTCAATCCCCGCTCCTCCCTCACCAGACTTACCTGCGAGAGCTTCTCCCAAGGCTACCTGGTCGCCATGTGCATATACATAAACTCTGCTAGCCTGTAAAAAGCTCTTTCCAAAACTGCAAAATCCATGTGTTTCTCCATTAAAATGAAAAATCTGCATTTTTCTTGGGTAAAAGGGATAATCTGCATTTTTTTTCTGTTTTTCTGTAAGAAATGGAAAACCCAGATCCCTGCTCATGACCCTCCAAATTATACACTAGAGCTCAAAACTGTGGGGAAGGGGAGATTCCTAATGTTTCAACTGGGACATAAAACACAAATTTTTAAATCATGGCCAATAATGAGGTAACAAATCTTAAAATTATGTTATAACATAGAGCAAGGGTATCAGACTCATTTGACCCCACAGGCTGGATCTGGCCCAAAGGGCTTCTTGTGAACAAGATGACCAACCTCTTGTAGTAGAGTGAGCGGCAGCAGCTTTAATCCCCCCTGGTGCTGGTGCCAGCACCAAATTTCTGGCCTATTGAGTTGGATCCAAAGGTCCAGATCACACGAAGCCCCCAGCTAAGGCAATTTTTAGAAGTTTATGAGACCTATTCATTATGACTTCTACAAAGCAAGTGTAGTTAGAGAATACACAGTGTAAAATCTTGGCCTTACTAAAGTCAAAGGATGATCTGATCCAAGGTAACAAAGATCCACCTTCACAAAAAGGCAGATTAAAAAAAATCAAAGCAAAACATAGTACCAATACAATAAATGTGAACTCTCTAGAGCATTTCCATGGCAATTTTTTTTTAAGAAAATGTACAGGCTACAGGATGGCAAGTTTTAAAAGTTACAGTTTTCAGTCTTTGCAATAACTTGCATTAACTTTTCAATAGCAGCCACAAACATGAGTTATGCTTTCCTCTACATAAACTATAATAAGTACTCGGGTACTTGCGAATACCCATTTTCATAGACACATATCAACCTTATTTTTGTAGGTTTTTTATAAATCCTAGATGCTAGATGTTTGATATTTTGGTGATTTTAAAAAGTTTTGAATTCATGGAAATGTAATTCTTTCATGTTGTAAAACACGCCCATATCAACAAAATAACAACATGAAACTGACAACAGGAAATAATAGTTTTCAACAACAGCATATTTAGCTATTCCTTTCTAAACTTAATATCTGAAGAAAATGTATCTTATATAGTAAAACTGTTTGGATTATTTTGAAATATAACATGTCTGTCTCATTAAAACAGCCTGTTTTGCAAACATTTATGCATAGCTAGAATTTGAGAGGGAAAAAAATGTGACAGCATTTCATAGCTGTCCAAGGTGTCGCTTTCTACTTACTCTGCTTCTGTCATATTCCTTTCTTGAAGCAGCAAATAGCTGGGCATTAGATATGGCAATTCCACAGAATGGGAGATACATCTGCATCACCTAGGACAAAGATAAATATGAAGTCATTAAGAAATGCTATTGAACTACAGAACCCCTAATTCTCGTTACGAAACCTGAGGACTGTCAACACTTCACAAAAGATGTTTGGCGCCCTTACAGTCTTTCATACAAAACCAAAACAATGCAAAATAATGATTGGCTTGTAGTGACTGAGTAGAAAAGAAGCAACACAAGTTTGCGCTTTAACCAAACAAGTACCCAAACTATTTGGGTTTATGAATCCAATAAATTCGTTGCAGTGTTCTCAGCAAGACTAAAATCTCTGTTACAAAAAAGACTGTATAAAAATAGTAGAGTTTCCCCAATTCAAAGGAACTGTTCCTACTGGATTCTACTATTTCTGTTTTGGTAATCCCCAAAACATGCAATACCATCAGAAGATGACAAAATCGGTACAGACTGATGTTCCTATTGAGTTTCCTTAATAATGGACTTGGTAGGACAAGTTGAAACAGAACACATGAAATCAGCTGTAAAAAGAAGTAGTTGATTAGATCTCAGAGAAACAGGATTTAAAAACAAATTTTATAAATGATAGGGGAAAAGGAAAGCAGCAGAATCAGACTGGGTGGGAATGTGATGAATAGGAAAGAGAAGAATGTAACATCTCATGTAGATGTGCCCAATGTCTCACAGTACTGAGCCCAGAACAAGTGATATGTCAGTGTCACACACCAGCCAGTCTCAGAAGTAGGTAGGGAGCAGGTGCAAAGTATTTAATATTTTATAATGATAGTAAGAGTTAATAAAGGCTCAGAGTTATTAAAGTAATACACTTCAATCATCATATGGAGAATTATGTTGTTTTAAATCAATGTTATTTGGTAATATTTGAGAGCCTCTGGCAAAATCAAATCTTTCTGCCACTCCTGTCTTTTCTGAACTGTAAGATTTAGCTACCTAAAAAGCTTCTGGCAAAACCATAATATAGTAATAAAGATATCACCAATGGTAATCACATTGTTATTTCTTTCCTGCAAAAATCAAAGAGTGAAGAAGAAAATAGTTATTACATTTTGGCTTCAAATTACTAAATTAAATATGCATTTATTTTTGCAATACTAAAACAACTTTTTCACGCATTTCGTTATGCATTAGCAGACAGAATTTTTGAAGTATTATTAAAGCATCTATCTATGTGTTATGGTGGTTGACTGTAAAACATCAAGTCATATGTTTGCATACCCCTTATATTTTAGCCATATATTATAAGGAGCTACACTTCAATAGTTTTGCTCTGAAAAGAGAATGCAAGTGAACTACTTCATGGATGTTTACCTATGAATATGAATAATATTTCTTTGTTTGTCTGATTGAGGGGTAAGTAATTAAATATCTCTTGGCATATCAGGTACAAGGATACCATATTATTTAACTGAGCGCAACAGAATCTATATGATTGTAAAGCACTGTGCTTCTGTTTTCCTCACCACTGGCGATATTAAAGGCGTATCTTTAAATAGAATTGTCTTGCTTAAAATAAAAGGCACTAAGCACTTCAGTGATATCAGTCACAGTATACCATTTTTGACAGCTACACCTCTGGTACTGAAATGGTTTAACAACAAAAATACTGATTTATAGGATTACTAAAAAAAATAGAAAGCCAGGCAGAGTGACACTAATTCATTAAAAAATTATTGCAGCCCATATCATCTGGCTGAGCGTGGTGTCATTAGCAGAGAAAGATAGTTAGCTGCTGAAGATCGGTAGAATGCAGGGCAGGGTGCCACCTTATCTAAGTTAGTCTATAAGGTGCCAACCTGCCCTGCCTTTTGCCTAACTTCAGAGAAATACTGAAGTTTCATAGATTCATAGATGTTAGGGGCTGGAAGTGACCTTACAAGACCATTGGGTCCAGCCCGCCCGCACCTGGACAAGAAAGACTGCTGGGACCAGATGACCCCAGCAAGGTGGGTGTCCAGACACTTTTTGAAGATGTCCAGGGTAGGTGACTGTACCACCCCTGGGGAGGGGAGTCTGTTTCAGACCCTCAGTACTTGAATTGTAAATAAGTTTTTCCTTATGCCTATCTGAAATGACCTTCAATCAGTTTGTGCCCATTGTTTCTTGTCTTTCCCTGAAGTGCCTTGGTGAACAGATGGTCCCCCAGGCCCTGATGTACACCCCTAATATAAGCTTCCACCAAGTCCCCTCTAAGTCTTCTCTTCTCCAGGCTGAACAGTGCCATGTTTTTCAGCCTCTCCTCATACGACCCACTCTCCAGACATCTAATCATGAGTGTGGCCCTCCTTTGGACTCTTTCAATCTTCTCCACCTCTTTCATAAGTGCAGCACCCAGAACTGGACACAGTACTCCAGCTGCGGTCTTACCAAGACCGAGTAGAGTGGGAAAATGACATCCTTACTCTTGCTTGTGATGCATCAGTAGATTCATGCCAGTGCTTGATTTTCTCTGCCAGCTATGACATTGCATTGATGGCTCATATTCATTCTCTAGTCTATCATGACCTCCAGGTCTCTTTCAGTTGTGGTGCTGGCAAGCATAGTACTGCTGAGCCTGTAATTGTGTTGCAGATTATTTCTCCTCAGATGGAGCATTTTATATTTCTCTATGTTAAACATCATCAGGTTATGACACACCTACCTCACAAATCTGTCCAGGTCAGCCTGTATCACCATCCTGCCCTTGAGTATGACTGCACTTCCTCATAATTTGGTGTTGTCCATGAACTTTGCCAGTACGCTTTTAATACATGAATCCAAACCATTGATGAACATTAGGGCTGTGCAAAATTTTGATGGACATTTAGTTTCAAACGCATTTTGAACTTGAAACACCACCGAAACCTAAACAAAACCCCAGGCTTTGAAACAGCTTCACAATGAAACAAGGGCACTTGAAACATTAAAAAAATTTTGAAGAGTTTCGAAGCCGGGTTTGCAAGGAAATACAAACTAAGAAGATGCAGGGGAAGAAAGGGGAAGGACTGCTCTGATATTGATATCTGTAGCTGGCCAGTGACTGTGAGCCTTCCCTGAGGTCCTTTCCAATCCCAGTGCTCTGGGGAAGGGCCAGAGGAACATAAAAGCACTGTTTGAAATGAGCTTTGTCAACTGTGCCTTTGTCAGCTTACTGGGCTGTGTCCTCCAGCAGCATCAGGAAGGCTCTCACTTCCTACTTACTAGTCTGTTCCTAACAAGTGGGGTCCAATCCTTTCTGAAATACCCTAATACCCTTTCCTAATCCATTCCTTTCAGTTTATTCCTCCCCCAAAATCCTCTGTTTTTGTTATTCTCTGTAATTCTTTCTCCACATAAAAGAAATCTGTATTTTCCCTGACAGTTTGCATTGACTGTGCAGGAAAGCACAACATATATAACAGAACATATATTTATATATAACATAAATATATTCATTACATTATAGAAACACACACTAATTTTACACCAAACATGAAGCACGCTGGAAAGACAGGTGGTCACTCTTCTGGCCAGGGTGGAAGAGAGGGCAGAGGAGGAGCTCTAAGTCCTCTCCCTCTCAAAAAAAATTTAGACGCAGCCTCTTTCCAACAACTAGTAGCCATATTGCTTCTGCTGCTAGTGGTACCAAGGAGATGGGAGCAGTGTCTGCATCCCCTCCAATAACACCTGCTATAATAACAACCCCAAGCACCACCACCATGACAACAACAAGCAGCACCAGCATTATAGTCTTCCCCACCCCAATTTCAGTTCCCAGCCTGAGTCTTCCAGTGCCAGAGGAAGAGCTGGAGCTGGGTGCCATAGCAATGGAAATTCTAGAGAAGGAGGTGGAATCATCTGAGTTTGTGCACCACATGCCTCAAGTTTCCCCTAGAGCCAGGTATCCTTCCCCAGAAGGCACTTGAGGCACCTAATTAGAGTGGGTCCCAGAATGGGGTCCAAGAACCTACAGGGTTTAGTGGGGTCCATTAGTGGGGTTCCCTTATGTATTATCTTTTCCAACAAAATGTGGTTGCAGGTGAGAAGAGACGGCACCTATAGGGTGGAGCTGGCACAGTCACAGGGCCCTAGGGGTATCACAGTCATCTCTAGGGACCCTACTCCGTGACAAGTGCAGTTTCCCAAAAACCCCTGTATGTATCTCCTTGAAAGCTGGCAGGCTTCATGGCATCAGAAGGGGCTAGCATCCCTGCTGTTTTCATCCTGCTCTGTCTTAACATACACACAGAGTCACACATGTCATGAGTTTTGCTCTGAACAGTTTGCGGTGCAGTTTCTCAGAAACCTTGCACCTATCTCCTTGAAACATGACAGAATTCGTGACCTCAGAAGAGGCTACCATCCTTGCTATTTTCATCTGAATCAGGCAAAGAAATGACGAAGTTATAGCCATTTTCATGATTCCCCATTATACCTGTGGGCAAAACACTGAAATAGTGACAAAACAGCAAAAGAGTGTCAGTGAAAACAGAACAGTGCTTCAAAACAGCAAAATGAAACACTGTCCCTTCAAAATAGAGAATCTGAAATCAAAACAAAATGCTGCTTTTTTGCACAGCCTGCACTAGTCCAAGTACTGAACCCTGAGGGATGCCACTGGTCACCTTCCACTATGTTGACTCAGTTCCATCTATTAATACTCTCTGGGTTCTACCTCAGAGCCACATACCTAATCACCTAATCATAAAGTAGTCAAGGCTGCATTTTCCTGATTTTACCATGAGGACATCACCAGAGACAAAGTCAAAGACCTTTTTGAAATGCAAGTGTATCACATCAGACTCATTTCCCCTATCCAGGTGACAAGTTACCTAATTGTAGAAGGAAATGAGGTTAGTCATGCCTGACCTGCCCACAACGAAGCCATGTCTGTCTTTTACAATACCACCTTCAGTTAGCCTATCAAAAATGGATTCCTTAATAATTGTTTTCAGGATTTTCCCAGGGATTGAGGTCAAATTGATTGTCCTGTAATTTCTTGGGTTCTCCTTCCTCCCTTTCTTGAGCACCATATTGGTCCCTCTTCTGGGACCTCTCCTAAGTGCAATGAGTCCTCAAATAGCTTTGCCATAAGTCACGTGATGTCAGCCAGTTCTTTTAGCACTCTTGGGTATAGTTCATCCAGTCTTGCTGACTTGTACATATCCAGCCTCTCTAGATGTTCCCCCACAAGATATTTGCCAACTATGGGAGGGTAATCAATTCCACCTTTATCATCTTGTATCCTATCAAGCAGGCTAACACCCTTGGACTGGTGGAATACCAATGCAAAGTATTCATTTAGGAGTTTGATTTTCTCCTGAATAACAGTTATCAGCTGTCCCATTTCGTTCGTCAGGGCCTCTATGCTTCCCTTATTCTTTTTCCGACTTCCTACATATTTAAAGAAGGACTTTTTGTTGTCCTTGATTCCGGCTGCCAATTTGTATTTGGTTTCTGCCTTTGCTTTCCTAATCTACTCCCTAAAGGTGTGGGCTATTGCTGAGTACTCCTCTTTGGTGGTAATTTCTGACTTCCATCCCTTATAAGTTTCTCTTTTCAATGTCAGGAGGACCATGACTTCCCTATTGAGCCAACGTGGTCTTCCAGCCCTTTTGCTGCCTTTCTTAAGAAAAGGAATGAACTTCCTTTGTGCTCCTAGGATTGCTTCCTTGAGAAATGACAACTCTTCTTGTACTCCCTTCCCCACTGGACCATGGTCCTTGCAGGGCCTTGCCAACCAATCTTCTAAGACTGGCTGGTCAGTCAGCTTTCCTAAAATCAAGGATTTCTACCCCACTGACTGATAGGCTCATAGACTCATAGACATTAGGACTGGAAGGGACCTCATGAGATCATCAGGTTCAGCCCTCTGCCCAAAGCGCAGGAACCCAGTAAGATAATCCCAGCAAGATAATCATCCAAACACTTCTTGAATATGCTCAGAGTAGGTGCTTCCACCATTTCCAGGGAGAGTCTATTCCAGACTCTGGAGACTCAAACAGTAAAGAAGCTTTTTCTATGTCCAGTCGAAAACAGTCTTCCAGCATTTTGTCACTGTTTGACCTTGTCTTCCCTCAGGGTGCCCTGGTGACCAGATGTTCTCCCAGATCCTGATGCACTCCCCTTATGTACTTATAGGCTGCTACCAAGTACCCCCAGAGCTTCCACTTCTCCAGGCTGAAAAGTCCCATGCCTCTTAGCCTCTCCTCACAAGGCCTGTTCTCTTGACCTCTGATCATGTGTGTGGCTCTTCTCTGTACTCTTTCAAGCTTCTCCACTTTTAAAGTGTGGAGCCCAGAATTGGATGCAGTACTCCAGCTGTGGCCTCACCAAGGCCACGTAAAGCAGGAGGATGACATCTTGGGTCTTGCTTGAGATACATTGGTAAATGCAAGCCACAATTTTATTTGCCTTGACAGCTGTGGTGTTGCATTGGTGGCTCATATTCACCTTATGGCCAATAATGACCACCAACTCACTTTTGGTCATAGTGCTAGTGAGTGTACCACTGCCAAGCCTATAGGTACGATGTAGGTTCTTTCTCCTGAGGTGAAGCACCTTGCATTTCTTAACATTGAATGTTATCAGGTTTTGATCCACCCACCTTGCAAGACTGTCCAAGTCAGCCTGAATCCCCAGCTTATCCTCTACAGTGACTGTGCTTCCCATAATTTGGTGTCATCTGTGAACTTAGCCAGTCCGCTTCTGACACCTGAATCCAGATCATTTATGAATATATTAAAGAGTACTGGTCCCAGAACTCAACCCTGGGGGGTGCCACTGGTCACCATGCACCATGTTGACTTGGTTCCATTGACAGTCACACTCTGGGTCTGACCACAGAGCTAGTTCTCTAGAGGAATCATAGTCAAGCTCTTCCTCCTGGGTAGGAGGTCTGTAATAGACTTCTACAGTTACATCCCCTTCACCACATTGCTGTTTCAATGAGTTTTGATGTTTTGCCCACAGGCTATAATGGGGAATCATGAAAATGCCTACAGCTTTGTCATTTCTTGCCTGATTTAGATGAAAATTGCAGGGATGGTAGCCCCTTCTGAGGACATGAAGCCTGACAAGTGTCAAGGAGACAGGTGCAGAGGTTTCTGGGAAACTGCATGTCAAAGTGATCAAACCAAAAGTCCTGACACTTGCTGGCAGCAGCAGCCTCCTGTCATCCAGCGCACAGATCCAGGGTCTTAGGCCCCCAGGAGGACTGTGAGGCTGTGCCAGACTCCTCCTGGGGGTGTGAGCTCCTGGATCTGTGTGCCAGATGACAGAAGGCTGCTGCTGCCACCTAGGGCTGATGGCAACAGCAATCTTTCCAGGCACTGGGCACAGGCTACACCCAGCACTGGTCCCAAGCAGCAGCCTGAACCTCCTGCCATCCAGCACAGATCCAGGGGATCACTCCCCCAGGAGGAGTCCAGCACAACCTAGCAGAAGCAGCATGCAGGGCTCATGCACGCAGGACTGGGCCAGTGTGGCCAGCAGGTCCCGCAAGTGGCCTGCAGCCCCAGATGACAGCTTGGAGCTGCCTGAAAGCACATGGCCCCACACCACATCATGCCACACTGGGCAGCAGCAGTGCACTGTGGAAGAGGCGGAAGATACCTGGTGGCTGGAGCTAAGCAGCATTGCCCCCCACCATGCATGGGGCCAAAAGCGTGGTTGCTGAATCTGGTAAGCTGTAGGGGAGGCAGAGGGGACCGGAGCTGGGTGGAGAGAATGTGTGGGAGCTGCACTCAGGTAGGGGCCACACAGGGAGCTGGAGCCAAGTGGCAAATGCCAGTCCCAGGTGGCAGAAGCATGCTGAGAGTCCTCTCACCAGGGCGCAGATCCAGGGGCTCACACCCCTGGGAGGGCTGCTGAGCTGTGCTGTACTCCTCCTGGGGATGCGAGTTCCCAGATATGTGCCAGATGACAAGAGGCTCAGGCTGCTGCCTGGGACTGGCACTGGCACAGCCTGCACCCAGTGCCAGTAAAGATTGCTGCTGATGGTCACAGGTGGCAATAACAGCCTCCTGTCATCTGGCACGCAGATCTGAGGGCTTGCACCCCCGGGAGTGCTGCCAAGCTGTGCCAGACTCCTTCCAGGGGTGCAAGCCGCTGGATCTGTGTGCCGGATGACAGGAGGCTGCTGCTGCTGCCTGAAACCAGCACTGAAGCCAAGTAACCCTGGCTTTGAAACTTGAACCTTTGAAACATTTTGAGTTCCCTTGTTTCATTTTGAAATTGTTTCAAAGCATTTTGTTTTGTTTCAATTTTGCTGTTTCAAACTTGAAATGCATTGAAACAGCTTTGAAATGAAGCACCCGGCAAAGATTAGCACAGCCTAATAGCCCCAACTTCCTGGCAAGAGTGCACAACACATATACCTAACACAATACATAATCTATGCTCCCTACTCTTGCCACTTCTGGTGCTGGGGGTAGGATAGGGAAACAGAAGGAACAGGAAATGTGGTTAGAATATAAGGTTTGTAAATCCTAAAATTTGTTTTTCATTCATCCTGACTTATTAAAAAGCTGTTCATGGATGCCAGCTGCCATTTTAACCATTATGATCTTAAAATAACTATACTGTATGAAACATTTCATTAAGTTAAAAAATCCAAATACCAAAATCAATTGCAATATGGTTAAGTCCAAACACTGTTCCAAACTGCATTATATTCTGTCACCTATGCAGAGTCTGTCTATTCTTATCTCCATGTCTTTGATCAAATCAGAGCTTAGCTCAAGTTTGCACTTCATAGAAACATTTTCCAAGACTAGAGTTTTTTAATTTAGTTTATGGTCAAATTCCTACATCTTATGAGCATTCTGTGAACTATTTACCTTGATTTAGGATCTGTAATTCCTGCTTGTATCAATGAAAGATAGACAGAACATGGCCCTTTCCCCCCATTACCGCTGAGGTTTTTTTTAAATCTTTGTTTGCATGCTAATATTTATACAGGACTATAAAACACCTTATGTTTCATGGAGAAATGAAAGGCAATATGCTTGTTTTAAAAAAATTGCAATCTGAACTCTGGCAGCACACAGAGACCCTAAACACAAACATGCCTGCCACAGACAGAATTTCCACAACACTGTACTGGGTTGCCTCATATAATTCTTAGTGCACACTAAAGCTATACTGTTGCTTCTCCAGCAAAATCCTAGCGACAGTAAGATCCTGTAGAAGTTAAAAAAAGACTCCTATGTAGGACCCTAAATCCATAATCCCTGGTGTAGGAGGAACTATTGGAGGTAAAATAAGGGACTAGACCATTATACAGAGGTCTGTGAGCTACCAAAATATTGTTAGAAACTGTTTTAGGACCCGTGGCATTACAAACAGGAAAACTGGATTTCCTATGGTAACCATATCTTTTCTAATACCTGCCTAAAACCACAGAATAAAAGAGACCAAGAAATCCCCACAGCCTTTTGTTAAATTTGATTTATAATAATAAAAGTTCTGAAATTGTTTATATATAATCAGAGCTACACCTACCTTCTAACCCTATTTAATTTCTCTTTCTATAATCTTTGTAGGCTTCTAACCTCAGCCACTTCACTTGATTGTTCAGCATTATTCATATCTGTCATCACTACAAGGAGTTGACGTTTCAGAAACAAACAAACAATACAACACTAGATAAATCATGTTGTGGACTGTTCTGTGATGTACAAAAAACTGTTGGGAAGCTTTATTAAATTTGTTTTAGTTATGTTCCATTAATCATACCTAAATGCTTAAATGTTTTCTTATATTTAGCATTCAGTGTGCAATAATTTGTATGCAAATATCCATAAAAACCTTTTATTACATTTTTCTATTTCAAGTACACCTGAAATATGTCTGTTAAAGATTCCAAAGCTAAAAGAGATTTGTGCAAGTACTGAGACATTGGGGAAAGTGACTTGTTAAGGGGCTAAATCCTGAGGCCCTACTCAAGAAAAAGACTCCTTCTATTGGTTATTGTAAGTTTTACCTACTTGACTCTTTAATGGTAATATTATTCTAAACAAATCTCACTTAAATTGCCACAGTGTAATTCAAAATGTAGCAAAAAAGCAGGATGTCTGAAAGGACAGACCAAATTACAGTAGGAACAATCATAATCATTCTAGAAATAAAGATGGGGCAGAGAAGTTTTGAAGAGTAGAAATGAGGAAGGGTGGCCTGAGATGAATGACAAAGATGAACAAGTGTTACATTCTAGGGTCCATCTCAACAAAGGCACAATCACTTGCAAACCTACTACATGACCATGAAACCCTGAAGCTGAAGATGGTGTCAGTGATAAGGATGTTCAAGAAGAAAGTTTTAAACAGATAAAAAAATTTACAATAGGGCCAAAGGACAACTTGTTACTTTATAGACAGTGAATACATCTACACAGGGAATTAGCACATAGCAATAAACTATGGCAGTTTGTGTTGGAGTTTATTACTCGCTGGTGCAGCACTTACATGTACGCCTGGGACTGACAGCAACACGTTGAGCCAGGGCAGAGAAGCTCCAGCTGGCAGGGGACCTGGTGGCCAACCCACGGCTGCTCTGCCCCAGCAGAGGGGCTAGCTGGGGTATGAGCCCCACAGAGGGGCTAGCTGGGGTATGAGCGTGCTACAGTGCAGGCTAGCCAGCAAGCTGCCCCCATGCTGTCGCACCCTCATGCCCCAGCCAGCCCCAGTCACCACCTATATTTGCATTTCAGTGTACATAACTACTCCACTGTAGGATAGTACTTTTCCTACTACCCTACAGTAAAGTTAATTAATTTACTGCATCCTCATATGGGAACAAGTATAAATGGTGATGCTTTACTGCAGAGCTAATTAGTCAGCTCCATAATAAAGTGCACATGTAGATGCACCCAGTATGTATAAAATACTACAGAGTTAGCATTATATGAACATGGCTAATAAAGCCAGGGACCAGAAGTGCTTCTGCCTTCTTAAGAACTTACAAGCTATGGAAAAATTCTGCAGGGAAGTCCTATTAAGAGGAAATTACAATAATTGGCTCACAAAGGCATGTATTGATTCTTTGAGCTAATAATAAGAGTTCAATCTATGCAGATTCAAGCAATCATCTAATTATAGATGGGATTCATAGCAGGTTCTTAAGGTTGTCAGACACTTCTAATTATAAGGCTTTGTTTTCAGTTGCTTATTAAGGTCAGATATGATAGCTTTTGAATGAGCAGGGAAATAAAGGAAACAAGGAACATCTGCATAAATACAATGTCAGCCAAGGCTTCTATCTTTTTGTAATTAAATGCACTTAGGTGAGAAGATCATGCAAATATTCCTTTGTGACCACAACCCATACCTGCAAGAACCACAAGAGATACAAAACCAAGTAACAATACCACATGCCTGTTTTATCTCAGAGGTGATAAACTGGTGCATTATCACCTATTGCCATCTCTCTCAGGGGCAGCTCATCACTAGGGAACAGTTCCAAATGCAGCCATAGGTCATTCTGTAGAAATGCTTGACAATATTGCAATGTGTTAAATCTTGTCATCTGAAAATGCATTACAACATTAAGGAGCCAAGCTTTAACATACCAGTATGATGTAGGTATTATCTTTTTCTAACAGGTAGACAAACTGAGGTACTAAAGGGTTAAATTATTTACCTAGAGTAATGAACCTAACCTTGAACTAAGTTAGGAAAAAACAGCTTCTATTTCTCATTGAATCATTAGACCATACTTTGACAATGGCTGAAGCATTCAAATGTTATAAAATTTCATGAAGCTCATTTAATGAAGCATGATGATCCTGGAAGTGCAATCATAGAGCAAGATATGTAAAGGCTGACAGCATCTGACTCTTAGCCAAGTGGTCAAAAATAGAAAGGAACTTCAGAACCAACAGGCGTCAAAATGCCCAACTGGCAGGCAGCCCAAGACCAAACCACTACAGCGGTCTCCGATACCCAAGACCAGTGCTGCAACTGATACATGGCTGCCTGGAAGCTGTTCCCTGTCAGGCAGGTTATCAGGGACCCGGATACTCTACTTCCCTCCTTTCTCCTTGGACTGGGGGAAGGAAAGCACTGTAAGTTAGTGGGAGTCTTTCAGACCTGTCCACACATTAAATATGTCCTGGAAAGACAAAGAAGTTGACCTTTCAAACAACTTCTTTGTCATGAATCTGTCATTATTGTGGCAAATCAGCCATTTTTTTTAGCAAAACAAATAGCACAAACATGTGGATAGCTGTGTTATGCCACACTAAAACGGCTGATAAGACAGGACAAAAGCCCTCAATGGCAGCAAATATACAAAGGGAGTATTGTAAGTGCATTCTAATTAAAGTAGCTTTGAAAAAAATCAGGAATTAACTCTACATACATAGCTTTATGTTATGCACACATACCATACATACATAACTTTAAGTGACAACTCTATTTAAAAAAAATTATAAATTCAATTCTATATTCCTATCAACAATAAGAATTAATCCTTAAGCCTCTACTTGCCGAGAACTTTACATATTAGAACAGGGGTTTCAACCTTTTTTATTCTAAGTACCCCTGGTGGCCGGATGCTGGGGGGGGGCAGGGGACACGCGCACGCACACACACAGCTGAATGCCGAGCCCGGGGGGGGGGGGGGCGCGAGGGGGCAGGAGGATTTGTGTGCCGCCAAATGCCAAGCCGACGGGGGGGAGGGGGGGGAATTAGCGTGCGGCCAAATGCTGTGGGTGGGTGAAAGCAGCAGCGCCCCTCTGCAGACTGTGGAAGGTCATTGGGCTGGTGTGTGGTGGTGGTGGCCGCATGCGAGCTTTCCCACCCCACAGAGGGGCAGCACTGCCTTCACCCCATCCCTACCTGCCCGTGTGTACCACCTAAGACCAGTCCAAGTACCCCTGGCTGACAACCCCTGCATTAGAATATAAGTACGTATTTCTATGTAAGTGGACAGGATTTCTTAGGATGATATTTCTTCCTGGACCAACTGCATAACTGGGATAGAGTTAGACAAGCTTTTAAATGCAAGACATTTTTCATCAGGTCTATATATTTCTAGTTGTTCCTAGATTACATTGAGACCTAAATTTCTTTCCTTACTTTACTTTTTCTGTCAATTAAATTATAGCTAAAGATAATGCACAGGTGTGCATTGCTGTGGTTCCTAAGTGATACAATCCCTCACTTCTGATTGAAGTTAATGGCAGTCTTTACATACAGCTCTAGTCCCCTAGAAGCAGTGAAAGCCTGGGGAGAATAATTACGAAAACCAGGCTTCTTCAGCTAGATCTTCAGCTCATATAAATTAGCACAGCTCCAATGAATTGCCTGTTATTTGTTGTAGTCACACAATATGGACTTGTTGCATTTTTCTTCTCTTTTCTACAAAGAAAAAATCTGAGTACAGGCAGGTATTGATAAGCTGGTATGTAAAACCTAGGATTTGGAAAATAAAGTGAAATATCAGAATTCAGAAGCTATTAACAGACTTTGACACTACCTTAATGTTTTTAGTAGTTAATCAGGATGAACTGGTACCTTTTCTGCAGTAGCATTTAACCCCCAAAGAGAATGATGTGTACAGGAATTCTTATGGGGAATAGAAATAACTCACAAAGGACAAAATGTAGCATAATTTACAACTTCTTTTACCACAATATTTATATCCATCTTTGACAGCTGGATTATATGTGTAACTACTGACTACTTAATTATTGTATTATATAATAAAATAAGTTAGTATTTAAGATACAGAATCAGGTTCATACAGTCTTATATTCTAGCTTTTTGAAACATATCCATGCATCCATGCATTTGGCTTTTCTTTGGATACTATGACATTTGACACTGGTGTTCTATACTTGCCTATTTTGAGCTAGATACATTTGGTATTAATGTGACAAATGTCATTGTCACAACATGTCACTGCACTTTTTGCTAGTGACATAATTCTTCATTCATTTTTCCAAAGAAGGCTCTATTCTCCTTCCTATTTTTAGAAGGCAAATCAATGGCAGATCTATAGTCTTTTGGTAATTCAACACAACTACGAGAAGTCCTCATAACCAGCTTTCTAATATTTTACTTTTACCCATGTATTGATTTTACTTTTTTTATTCTACTTTGTGGTTGTATAGCAAAAATATACAATATTGGCTCCTTTCTTGATTTAAATTTTAACAAAGAAACTCAATATTGTCAGAACAGAACTTATGCTGCTTCAGATCTGGCTCTATTCCTCCCAACAGTTGCAAACAGTGGTATTTCTCATACATAAGATGATAATTTATAATACACTCTAGTAAACTAGATAACATAATTGAATACAAATGATAAAAATAGGGAATGAACACAAGAAAGTTTCTGTCTCTTAGCCTGGGAACTGACTCTGACTCTATGAAACAATCTGAGACAGACTATTCTGACATATTTCAGAACTGATTAGGGGCATTTCTAACACTCACAAGCGAATCTACATAAATTTCACATGAGAAAGTGAAAAAAAACAGCCTTAGTTCACTGGTTTATGCCTCAAGGACCTTTTCAACGTTTCTGGCCTTATCAAGTGTAGAGAAGTTAAATTGACATTAAAATGTCTTTAACCTTCCCAGCCGAATGCAATTCAGAAGAAGCCAGCCATAAATATTTACTGTGCTACTCTAGAATTCTGCAATTTGTAAGACAGACACTGTGATTTGACATTCCTTTTCTCTTCACTGTACTATGTCTAACAGACCACTTAAAGGAGAAAGAAAAGGAAATGTAGGGAAAGAAAGGTGCCAAGCAACTTGTACAACTGCGCCTTCACAAAGCAAAGGCCTGCAGTTTATGATGGAGTTCTGAGAACATGCTTATTTGAATATGCAAATCATGTTTTATAACCATTAAATCTGGTATGCCTAGGTCCTAAATTATTGCAGCTTCTTAGCACTTCCTGAATTCTGCCATCTTTTTCAGAGTTTTAAGTAGGCCTGATTAGGAAAGGAAGCCTGGGATTTCTTATCCATCAAGCATTCTCCCCTTCCCCTCATGCCAACGCAGATGCCCATAGCCCATCTTTATCTGTACAGCTCCTAATAAAGGGTAAACTGAACCCCAGCCAGAATCTTCTAATAAGAGGAATGCCATTAATGAATCCATGAAGATGGCAAATGATATGTTGGACTTCAAGTACTGATTATACTTGCTACAGTTCCAAGGCAAGCTGCACCTTACCCCAGTGATTCTCCACCAGCGTGCTGCAGCACTGTGCAGTGCCTTGAAATCTTTCAAGAGAGCCACAGGGTGTCAAGCAATGTTAGCACTATTAGGTGCAAACATGATTCACATGACTAAATCAGAGATTTCACATAGGAATTCATAGTGTCAAAGCTATTCTGACCTGTTGTGCTCTTCCTGTATTTTTTGCAACAAAAGAATTGAACTATTAGTTTCCACTTGATTTTGACTACAGAAAGATAAAGAGTGGCGTTTTCTGAGGGGTGCCTTAAGTCTAACAGGCTTGACAAGCATTTCCTTAATCCCTTTATATTCCCTCTCAAACGTACTTCAAGCACAAGGTTTGCTACTTCATCAACTCTCCACCTGTGTCTGGAACTGTTAGACTAGATTCCTAGGTTGAAGATCCCATTTCCCAGCCGTGTTAACTTGATAAATTACTGTATCTGGCACTGGCAAGACCTTTTCCTCTGGAAGCTTTTGGCATTGGCTAATTAAAATAAAATGATATGTATTTATGCACAAGAAATAGCATGCAAAGCAAAGGGCGAAAACAAAGGCCTACGTGCAAATTTCCCATGACCTACACTTCAGACATTACCAGATTTGGTAAAAGCCATCCATCCCAGGTACATCATTTCTTAGGAAAGCAGACTGCATTACTGGGTGAGACTCTCCTTCAGAGAGCTGCTGCTGAACATCTCAACCCCTTAACCTTTAAAGCATTACTCTCCTCTCTGAGCCTAAAAAAGAAGACAGAAAAAGGAATGTTGCCAGTCTTTTTTGGCACAAAATTAAGGCTATTCCCCTATTAACTGCTTCCCTATTGTTTCTCCAAGGACATTTGGTCTTCTCTCTGACAGCACCTGGTCTGAGCTTTTATTTCCTGTTGATTTTTTCTTTGATTTAGCTCTATGTTAGTCACATGAGTAATCTGAAGTGTCCAGATTCTTTTTAAAAAAAAGAAGATGCCTTTTTCATTCTTCACTCTTTTATAAAAGATTATTCTAAAGTAAACACTAACAAATGCCAAACGTGCATTTTATAGATTGCCCCTTTATCCTAGGAGATTGCCTACAGAAAGCCCACTGCACTTGACTAAAAAGCAGGAAAAATAACAATGTGTTTTTGAAATTCTGAATCTAAAAATACCAGGAGTAATTAAATACTCCCCTTCCTTCATTTGGTCCAGTACAATATACATATAACAACTTTCATCTCAGTGTACTTTTCCATGGTTAGAAAAATGTCCTGAGATTATACTGGACACTTCTCGGAAGGTCTTATAATCAAAGAAGTATTACAAGTTCTTACATATAATGATATTAAATATTCTTTAAAATGTTGGCTGTCGAGAAATGATGATAAAGAACCCTTGTTTTTTCATAGGTAAACTATTTAATCCAAAAAAACCTCTTATCAGCATTAATTTACAGCATTTTTGTTGTTAAAATTAATTTCATTTGTTAAAATTAAAAATATATTAATTTTACAGTAAATGCTTAGCTGCCAGATCTTTAAAATCTTCAAAGTAATACTGACACACAGACTGCTAGGGAAGGTACCACCTGATACTACAACAGTGCAGCATGTTTGAGTTTTAAAGCTGATGCAAGCTGTGGTAGCCGGACCTCACTGATTTGCTTTTTTCTGTGCTGCAGACTTCAAGGGATTGATGAACGCGTGTGGGCTGATTTAGATGCAAGCCATGACTATCCCACACATCACTGTATCTCCTGTACTAATGATTAACGCCTGCACTTACTGCTACCTGAGCTGTACCAAGACTATTTATACACTGGAACTGCAGACCCATATCCTCCTAACTTCTAGTCCTATAGTCTACAGATTCCCAAACTGTGGTATGTATACCCCTGGGGGGATGCAAGACATCTCTATGGAGCACGCAGAAGAAATTGTATAATGGCAGATTTAATTTTCACGATGATAATAATAATAATAGGCATTTAAGGGGTTAAAGCATAAAATGTATGCTGGTAGGGATACATGGGCAACTAGTAAATCTGGAAGGGGGTACTCAATAAGAAAAAGCCTGGGAACCTCTCTAAAGTATAGTCCAAGTGTGGTAGGACAGATTGAAACAACGAATCCTTGACCACTCAGGCCACGGTAGTGCTCAGTAGTTTCAGTCATATCACCAGGTCTTTTGTAGCCTACTTGTTGTAAATCTTCCTTTTACCTGACCTAAATACAGACATTTGGAGAGGTTAAATTGGGTTCAAAACAGCCACATGATTTAAACTTGGCTTGTCCTGATGCCAACCTTACACTTACAGGCCCCATCTCAGTGACCTGTAATCAGTTTAACCCGGTAATTGTACAGAAGTTCCATGCATACAAATCCGTTTAAAAATGGCAGAACCCAGTTTAAGATAAACTTGGATCTACATAGTACCAAACTTATTTGACTTACCAGTGCATGAAACTTCTGTACACTTTCCCTGCCCAGTCCTGGGGCTGGGAAACCCCAGGGCTGTTCTTTCCACACCCCCCCCCCAACCCTGCATTGGGCTATTTTTTGCCTCCCCCAGCCTCTTGTTCCTCCCCACCCTCCTGGCCAGCCAGCCAGCCCTCTTAACTCCCATCCTGCAAGCTGCTCCAGGTGCGGCCACTTTTATCAGTGTTTGCCATTCCTGCCCCCCCACCCACTAATCATGCCAGCCACATTCACCCCACACATGGGTCACAACTGTCCCAACCTCCTCTGGGTCATGTCAGCCCCACCCACCCTACCTGCACGTTGTGCCTTCCCCATGGGTCATGTCAGCCTTGCCCACACCACCTATAGGTTGCACCTCCCCCCATTCCCCAGCAGACCCCCTACTTCCTCCAGCCTGCTTGACCTCCCCATCTTCCACTAGCCCCCCCAATCCTGACTTATCTATTAGGCAGCCATTTTGATCTGATTTAACGCCCCCCTAGTGCTTCCAAATGTCTGTACTTAGCCTTGGAGGTGAGAAGATAGGCTACTGGATATTCACTGTCATGGATCTACCCTAAGGAAAACAGATCTTGCACATTAGCTCCTCAGATGTAATGTGCAGGTAGCACTGCCCTCTGTGCCTGGGGACATGTCTGCAATGCTGTTGTAGACATTGTATTCTTTGTCGCTACATCCCTCTACCAATTGCTAGGACGCACTACCTCCTAACCCAGTGGTTCTCAACCTTGCTAAACTCAAGGTACCCCTTGTTAGACTCATGGAACCTTTCATAAAATGCCAGCTCTTAGTTTTCACTCATTTCTTGCTGTAGAAAAAACAGCTATTTTATTCAAACAAAAGCTTTATCTGCTGGTTGCCTAATGACAGAGTAACCTGAAATATTTCAGTCTCTAATCCAGAGTAGTGTTATAAAGCACAGACCACATGCTCTCTACTTTATTTAGATAAACCTTTCATTGTAGTCAGTGGGTGTTTTGCCAAAGTTGGGAGTGCAGAAGCATCAAACCTTGGTGACAATTACATATCTCTTCTTTCCTTCCTCTGCAACTTGTCCATGAAATAGTTTTAGAACAGCTTCAGATGAAGCCATTTGTCTTCCTTTCTTGCTTCAGGGTAATTTTTTGAAGGGCATGGTAAAAAATAACAATGCAGAACAAATGGTTGGTTGAACCCTCTGTATGAATAACATTATAAATAATTATGAGTTACATCCCTGTAAATATTAAATAGTGATTTGTTGCAATGTAAATTTTAAGGAATTCTAATATTAGACCTGGTACTGTATAGGTAGTATACGACACTGCATCCTGCATGTCACACTATACTTTGGTCCTAAGATAAAGTCATACATTTAACCAAAAAGTTCTTGGTGCTGAAAAAGCAATTTCACAGAAATAACTGATTGCATAAACAAGTTAATTCCACTTATGCATCGTCCAGATACACTTTTCACCTCTACCAATGAGCAATATTCAGCTTATCCCATGGGCTTTTGATATTTGGTTGTTTTTCTTTTTCACAAGATCATGAACCCTCTTTCCATATGTTCAAAACTGTTATCTTCACTTTCTCTGCCTAAGAGCCTCAGTTTGTCTTTTGATAAAGTGAGGGTTTTTTTGTGTTGATCTTTTATTGATTCTGGGCCATCACAGGTACAATAAGGCTCCAACTCTTTTGAAAGAGACATGCATAGATTTCATAGACATTAGGGCTAGAAGGGACCTCAGAGGATCATCGGGTCCAGCCCCCCGCCCAAGGGACAGGAAGTCAGCTGGGGTCATAAACTTATAGGTGGCCACCAGGTTGCCCTTGAGCCTGCACTTTTCCAGGCTGAAAAATCCCATGGCTCTCAGCCTCTTATCATAAGGTCTGTATTCCTGACCTCTGATCATGTGCATGGCTCTCCTCTGCACTCTCTCAAGCTTCTTCACATCCTTTTTGAATTGTGGAGCCCAAAACTGAACGCAGTACTCCAGCTGCAGCCTCATCAAGGCCAAGTACAATGGGAGAATGATGTCCCAGTATTTGCTTGAGAAGCATCTATGGATGCAAGCCAGCATTTTGCTTGCTTCACTGGCTGCAACATCACATTGCAGGCTCATGTTCATCTTGTATCACCATTCAATCTTAGCTCAAGCCTCATTTCTTCCTTCAATACTAGCTTATACTTTTTACTCAGGACAACATTCACATTTCCAACTCCCTCTTTTACTGAGCGGCAACTAGCTTTAATGTAGCCATCTCCTCTCCAAAGAATGCTACAATCCCTTAATTTTAAAAGAATTCTATTGCTTTCTAAATGACCAGGATATACCATCATAAAAAAAGGACAGGTTGGGTTTTTTCAGTTTTGTTTTTTCCCAAAAGTGGCATTGTTTCAGCTAAAATGAGAGAGCTTTACTCACTCATACACTTGAAACTTTAGCTTGTATGCACTCCATACACATTAATGGAGGTAAAAATTTGGTAATTAGTAAAAAATGCCAGTGTTGCTTAATGGCACCAAGCATGATGTCTCCTAAAAACCAAATTTAGATCATAAAATCATTTCATTCAATGCAAAAACCCAAATAATAGTAACAATACAACCATCTCTGAAGTGCAGTTAAAAGCTCCACATCCCTCTACCAATTGCTAGGACACAAAACCCCTTAAACCAGTGGTTCTCAACCTTGGATGCAGACAGAAGTGACAATTCTTGCTCAATCTGGCCACAGAAAGTGGTTTATAGCCGTAAAGAAACACAAGTCCATGGCTGCAGACAGCTTCAGAAATGGCAGATTAAATGAAAATCTGAACCCCCATTGCATAAGGGGTCAGATGAAAATGTTTCAAAACAGAGTGTCTTCTGTAACTTCTGTACACCTGCCTACCAGACTGATGCTGTTTTCAGAAAGGGAGAGGAAAGGGAAGGGAGGGAGTTCAGTCTGGAGTTTTTCAGTTCCTGCTGGAGGAGGGGGCATGTATTTTGGAACTCCCACTGTGTTGTGGGGCTCCAGTACACCCATCCTACCTTCCAGTGCCGGCTGGGGAACCCCTAGAATGAGCTTCCTATCCTCCCTTTCCCTGCTCCCATTCTGAAACAGAAATAGGCTGAGAGAGAGGAGGGGCTATTGTAGGGGAAACTGGCCACAGGCTCCCAGCCAACAGCTGGAACCAACAGCGAGCTTGTGTTTACTCCAGGGGATCATTGTAACTCAGAATGCTTCCTGCAAAGTGTTCTCAGTTACAGCAGGGAGCCCTTCTGTCTACAGCCCTTTTAGAATTAAGGCACTGACTCATGGAACTCCTCAGAAAATGACAGCTCTTAGCTTTTACTCATTTCTTGCTGCAGAAAAATAATAGAGCAACTCTTCTTGTGCAAAGAACTCAGAGAGACCACCACAGGTCAGAATATTTTTGACACTATAGATTCCTTTTTTAATCATGCGTAGGTGTCTGCACACCTAACAGTGCCAATATTGCACAGCACCTTTGAAAGGATCTCACAGCATTCCAACATGCCACAGCACCCTGGTTCAGAATGGCTGTCCTAAACAAACAGTATCAGTTGTTTTTTTGCTAAGGGAGTCAATTCTGAACAGCTAGAGTAATTTGGCGCCTGGACATTTTCCTACATGTGCTGGAGTGTTTCTCTGTGATTTTTTGTAATAGCTATGAACCTAAAACAAAAAGCATTAGTTATTTTTGCTCTTTCCTTACTTTTTTCATTGCCTACTAATTCAGATCTATGTATTCCAATTTCCATTTCTATTTTGCATTTTACAATGATTTTTCAGCTGATTAACTTTGTTGCCATTAATAAATACAGTCTAGTGACTAAGGCAGGGGGGGTCAGGTCTACTTGACAAGGGGTTTCACATTTGTGTGACTGAAATTTTCTATGTGTAAAGTGAATATAAAAATACTTGCCAACCTTAGTAGAAATAATTAATAGCTTCAGTGAGCTTTAAGGTCCTCCAGTGAAAGACTCTGTAGAACTGTAAAATATTACTATTTCTGATATTTTATTAATCTATATTTTTCTGATATTATCTTGTTTCAAATACTCCATTTTTATTTTCTGGCTTTCTGGATCTATTGCTGGCTTGCAGTATGCCTGCAGTTATCTAGCTAAGGAGAAGAGGCTAACAGCTCAGGCTGAGAAAGTACCTTTACAGCCTACCCTAAAGTGAGGGTGATACAGGGGTGCCTCACTCCTAGGACAGATCTAAGAATACACTGGAAATCCAAGTTGCAATTCCTTCACTGAACTTGTCTCAGTGAAGGAATCAAGCTACTTTCTGGCTAAGCAGCTTTATTTACCCAGCCAACAACTCTAACTATTGAATAACAGTGTGAAGTCACGGCTTCTCCAACAACTTGGTCCTCATCAACCTTTTTCCCACCTTTTTTTCTTTTCAGACAGGACTGGGAAAAGCTTATATAACAAAGTGAATGCAGAGTAGGGACTGTATCAGGCAGATAGCTCCTGCTTTACATATGGCAGCCAGAAATGATCTTCCCAGGACTGAAGAAGATAGTACAGGAAACATTTATCTACTCTGCTTAGCCAAGTAAGAGTTTTTATTTATTTTAATCTGAACCCTGTTCAACTTACTCTCACAAGCATTCTCTTTGAAATCAATACCACAATGTGCATGGATAAGACAAGAAGAATTTGGTCCTGCAGTACATTGTTTAAACTCACTATCTTCAATTTTAATGATTCAATTTTATTTTTTCCTCAGTTTTCAAAATGAAAGAATCTTCTTTTCCAGATAAGAACACAGGAAACTTTTTAGGTTAAAAAAAAGATATGAAATCTTCTTATGCTTGCTGGGTCAAACAAACCATACTAATTAGGCCTGTGGCAAAACAAAAATCTTGCACATGTATATATGTTGTATATAGTTGTTTTCAACTAATATAAAAAATAAGAGTACAGGTCAAACTGGGAAATAAGCTGATGCTTGCAAGTTTTGCTTCCTAGCTCATGGACTGGAACACTGTGAATATCATGATAAGATTTTACTTATCTTTCAAAGTTCTATGTACACATACAGCATTTAATGAACACATACATTTTCCCACTGCACGCTAAGTAATGTAGGATTGGGAGGAGTCACATAGTCCAGTCCCCTGATGGGATGCACAAATATGTTTGCAGATACATATTTCCCCAAAGATTCCTGAAAAATCAGCTCTATGTCCTCATTCACAACTACAATGCACAAAACCAGAAACACCCTACAAGTTGACTGCCAGTCCTCAGTCATTGTAATGACAGAGAAGTAATTAGCTAATAATGTATGCCAGGGGCATCAAACCTGTCTGGCCTGAAAGCTGGATAAGTAATGCAGGACAGATATACAAGCCGGATCAGGCCCATGGACCCCTTCCATGCCTTGCCTGATCCAGCTCATGAGGCATTCTTCCAGCTGGTCCAGGACCCAGTGGGAAGAGGCCTGGCATCATGGGTGCCTGGGTGCCACTGTGGGAATAAGCTGTGGTGCCACTTCTCCCTGTACTGCTCCTAAGCTCCAGCACCACTACTCTTGCTTACATGTTTGGCAGCTAAGTCAGCAAGAGCTGCAGTGCTGGAGTCTCAGCAATATTGCAAATTCTTCCCCTGGCTGCAGCCAAGTGCCCAGGTGAGAGCTATACTCCTGGAGCCCCAGAAGCACTGTGGCTTCCTCTTGTGGTAGCAACCCAATGCCTGGGTGACAGCTTCAGCGCTGGAGCCCTGGCAGCACTGCAGGAAGAAGCCTGACACCATGAGCCCTTGGCTGCCACAGCAGGACATGGCTGCAAGAACATGTTGCTACCCATTGCTTTTGAATGGCCAAAAACATCACTGACCCCTGCTCTAAGCAATAGGTTATTTTGCAAAGTGTGGACACATCTCCCCCTCCAGTGTTTTGAAGTGAAAATGACTTGTGCTTCTGCACTGAACTCTGTGCTTGTGGTATCTTGTTTGATGTACTCTGAGCACATCTACCAGATTGGGCACATGATCTGGGCAGAGTTTATGCCCTGTGCACCTGGATCTAAATCATAATAGAGCGTGGAGGGACTAGATGTCTACCTGCTTAGATTGCAGGCTTTCACACATGCACAGAAGCCCAAGTTGAGGTATTTATATAGCTTTGCAATCCAAATGTAGGAGCTGTCTGGCTGCTGAAACAAAAGTGTTTTTTCTGAATTGCTTTTTGTAATTTAAGAGAATTTGGGCACCTATGTCCTGTTTTAGGCACTTGATTTACTAATTTGGCTCCAGCTCTATAAAGATAAGCCTGCTAACACAGCTAGGAAGTAACCCAGTGGGATTCTTCCTCCGGCAGAAGAACCTGTCCTTTTATCTGTTTTGTAACTCTCAGTCCTTTATCAGCATCCAACAATCAAAACTGAAAAAGGGAATACATATTACAACCCATTTCATCTCCTAATAGGACATGTTTCTATTACCATTTATGAAACCCAACACTAGACCTTTGACAAGGTCTCAATGTTCTTCCAAGACAACAGGGCTATATTTTGGACTTGCCCTAGAACCTCCTCTGGGCCATGCCTCCCAACAGATGGATAACCTGGCCATAGAGATAATAATTTTCAATGTTATTCATACAATTTTAAAAGCTGGTTTGATGAAACAGGTTGATGATAAAGGTGAGAAATATTGGCAAAACAAAAAGAGAGCAGTAAGTATGCTTCTAACAAGTTCACTAAGGGCAGAATTGTTTAACTTCCTCAAAATTCAGGAAGATCCAGTGTACACTGTTAGTTCTGGCAGGGCAGGCTGCTTAAATTCCTTTTTTGGAGCAGGACTTGATTTGTGAGATTCCTCTCCCCAACCTCATTAAAGAGAATGCTGCAGGGGAGACTATCAGAAGCGTTACAGATGTTACAGGAATAAGCCTTTTTTCCTTTTATTTTCTTCTGCTTTTTTCCCTCGAGAGATTCCAGTCAGTGAAGCTCCTATGCAGTGAAAACAGTAACTCCATTTTCAATTTATTAGGATGCTTTCTCATTCTTTAAAAATCTTACTTGTATTTAGAAGACACTCTAACTCCCATTTCTGTCACCCACTTGGTGTGCTTTCATGCAAACACATACCTGAAGGGAGTGAGTAGATGTGAAAAACAGGTGTACTATATACACTTTCCCAAATTCAATTGCATTGCTAAGATGTTAAAAAGATTCACCCCTGCCCCTCATTTTTTCTCAGATTCCCAAAATGCACTGCTGCAGCTAACTGCTTTTGAAGTTAATCAGAGGATTGCTAAACTTGAAGCTGAATGGTTTGCAGTTTGTGCTAGACCAGGAGAGGCTACAGTCTTCTGACAACTTCAGTAGAAGAGAAATTCTCTTACCTAATTCCACTCTAGTGCCAGGCTTCTCAAAGCTGCTGAAGCACTACCAGGATAAAAGGCAGAGGAGTGAGGGCTTAAAAGCTGCCAGACCAAATGGAGTTTCACTTCAGGAGTTTCGTAGAGACAGAAAAAGCACTTAACTGAATAAATTAAACCAATTTTGGGGGTGGAAATTCTCATACTTATTTTACTAACATAATTAAAAGCAACACCATAACATGGAAATATTAAACTATGTACAAAATGAAGTAATTTCAGTTAAGGGAAACTTATCTGACAAAGCCATCACACCTTGTTCAACCTTTCAAAAAAGAGGCAGTTGGCCGTGTTACTCTGAAGTCAGACAGAAGGCAGGGGAGATACGCAGCTTAAAGTAACTTAGACCAACTAAGATATATAGAGAGGACAGGCTTTTGTGAACTGAAGTTCACTTTATTGGATGTTGTATAAGGACACCAAAGAACAGGAAACCAACCAACCTCCAAACCTACATTCACAATACCAGCTTTACTCTAAGCATACTATTAAGTCCATTGTCTATGGCCAAGCTATAAGTTACAACTCTATGTGCTCTGATCCCACTGACTGGGAAGCATAACTTAAGGATCTGGAAGAGGGATTCCTACAATGATAATACAATCCCAAAAATGAAGCCACTCAAATCAAGAAAGCCATACTCAGGCCTTACTCTGCCCTGCTACAATACCAGCCTGAGGAAAAGGACAACAGACTCCCTCTGGTTGTCACGTACAACTGTCACCTTGAATGCCTTAGACACATCATTAATGACCTCCAACCCTTCCTGGAAAAGGATGTCTGTCTCAAGGTAGCCATGGGTGACAAACCTGTCCTGGCTTACCAATAGCCTCCCCAGCCGCAAATGACAATTCTCAAGCAACAGACTAACTCCCAATCTCACGAAGGTACTGGGCTTTGTAATAGACCAAAATGCCTAATGTACCCTGACATTAATACAGACCACATCATCACCAGATTGAATAATGAGAGCTACAACATCTGAGATTCAGTCACCTCCAACTCTACCAATGTCAAATATGACATCACCTGCTTATAATGCCCATCTGCTGTCTACATCAGACAGGGTGATCTTCATTTGCAAGAATGAATGAATATCGAGCTGACATCAGCTGCAGAAAGACAAAAAAGCCTGTTTCAGAAAACTTTCATCTCCATGGATGCTCCATTGCTGACTTCAGGTTTGCTGTTCTTAGAGAACAAAATTTTTTTAAAAAGTTTGAATGGGAAACTGTGGAACAAGAAATCCACAGACTAGACTGTGATAAGTACAGTTTAAATGGGGACTACAAATTCTTATTCCATTACTTGGTTCAGCTGTTGTGACCTCTTTGTTCCTAATGGGTTCTTTGCTGGTTTGCTTCCCTCAGCACTGTCCCTCTCTCCCAGCCCCCTTCTGTTTCCCCCATTTTGCGTTCAAATCACTAACTCCATGTTATACACTGCTCCACGTGGTCCTTTCACAGCATCTGACCAAGTGAACTCAAATTCATGAAAGCCTGTGCTCTATAAATATCTTATTTGGTTAGTCTATAAAGTGCTTATCTACCCTGCCTTTCACCAAACCTTTCAACATCTATGCTTGATATGTGGCAAAAATCATGGAGTTCATACTCAGAAGTTTGTGTAGTTAAAACTGTTTCAGGCTTAACACTAGGAAAAACATATTCACAGTCAGGGTGTCCAGACTGTGGAATAAATACCCTCCAGGGGTGGTGCAATCGCCTACCTGAAAATCTTCAAAAGGAGACTGGACAGTCACCTCACTGGGATCACCTGACCCCAGTTATCTTTCCTGTCTAGTGCAGAGGGCTGGACCCGATGATCTCGCAAGCTCCCTTCCTGCCCCTTACAATCTATGAATCCATGAATATATAAGCTATCCTGGCCAGATTCTAGTTTCAGACAGTATCTGATAAAATTCAGGTGAAGACTGGTGGTAAATGACCTGTATCACTTAGTACCCACAGATGGAAAACAAATTAAGTCAAATCACCTCCCCCTCTAAATTATTAAATGTAACATTTATAAATGGATTCAAATACCTACACAACAACATAGAGCTTGTGCAGTTTTTACTAATGTAATACATATGCATGTCAAAAGAATAAGAAAATGCCACTGTTAAGTTTTCCTAGCAGTAGCTTCCTCACAATACACATTAATAATACTGCTGATTGTTAGAGGGTAATAAATGTACACTTGTAGCAACTACAAAGGGGAAGGGGAAGCTGCTGTTGCTATGCTGTAAACAGTTAGGTGTGTATTACAAATTGCAACTTGCAATACACAATTTGCAAAATTGCTCCAACATTATTAATGCTGCTTCATCCAAGGTGAAAGTTGGAGCAACTTAGCTTTTTGTATTCCTACAGGACCATGCATACCTAACAATAGCAGCTGCTCTGTGAAAAAAATTAAACTCAGAATGTCTTGTTACTTTTTAAGCTAAAAAAACCCCAAAACTCTATGGAGTCATGGAATCTTCAACACAGGAGGGACCTGACTTGATCTAAGTTAACCCTACCTCTGAGGTAGTCTAACTTAGATACCTTAGATATCAGGCTGATCATTTTTAGACTGATCTAATTGTCCTGAACTTCTGTAAAGTTTCCAGGACAGCCCCAGGGCTAGGAAAGCCCAGCTGCTGGCCACAGCCCTAAGGCTGTGCTTTTCCTAACTGCTCTCCAGTCCCAGACTATTTTTAGCCCCTCAACCTCTTGCCCCAAACCCAGATGGACAAGTCCCATCCCCATGGACCAAGCCAGCCCCCGCTCCCTCAAGCCAACTGAAACCCCATCCTGCAAGCTGCACCAGGTTTCAGTTTTATCATCATTTGCTGATGCCAGTGTCTCGGCTGAGCAGAGCCGACCGAGGGAAACGCTGGTTAATTAAGCAGACGTCAGGCGGGTTGGTGGATGGAGAGGCGGAACACAGCGTATTGGTTGCAAAAATAACTTTTACTTTAGTTTTACTTACGCCGCTGGTGGCCTCGACACAGGTGGTAAGGTTGCTGGTGTAGTTACCGAACGAAGATAACATAACAAGTTAGCAAGATGAACATGTAGATGCAACGAGCATGCAGGACAGGGGATACATCGGGAACAGATGGGGAGATGTTGGTGGGTGATCAGTCTGCCAGCTTTTCTCTGCCGCGTGGCGAGGTCCTCTGTACCTTACCACGTGTTCAGAGCTCTCTGACTTGGGCGGAAGCTGCATGAACTTTTATACGGTTAGAGTAGCCAATGAAAATTTGCCAAGTAGGAATACTTAATGAGGTGGAACATACCAAATTTAG
>JAGPOW010003685.1:44907365-44958779 GCA_030014935.1 Caiman crocodilus
GTAGCCAATGAAAATTTGCCAAGTAGGAATACTTAATGAGGTGGAACATACCAAATTTAGAACAATGCCAGTCATACAGAGGGGTGGTCTATTGTGTCAAGGACATTCACTTGATTTGGGTTGTGACAGCCAGGAGCAGAGCTGGATTAACCCTCTAGTGAGTCCTAGGTAAACAAACTCATGGGCCGGTACTATTTTTCAGTCAATAATTATAATACATAAAATAAGCACAACGGGGCCCCTTCTTCACTTATGGCTCTAGGTATGTGCCTAGTTTGCCTGTGCCTTAATCCGTTCCTGGCCAGGAGCCGAGGAAGTATACTCGTATAATAGTAGGGGCTCATTAGTTTGTTTACCTAGGACCCACTAGAGGGTTAATCCAGCTCTGCTTCTGGCATCAGTGAATGCTGATAAAACTGGAACCTGGTGCAGCTTGTGGAATGGGGATTCGTTGGACTCAGGGGTGGGGGGGCTGGCTTGGTCCATGAAGTTGCGGCCTGTCCATTTGAGAGTGAGGCAAGAGGCTGGGGGGGCTAAAAATAGCCTGGGACTGGAGGGTGTTTAGGAAAAACACGGCCCTGGAGATGTGAGCAGCAGCTGGGCTTTTCTAGCCCTGGGAACTATACTATAGAACTATAGAAGTTCAGGACAATTAGATCAGTCTAAAAATGATCAACCTGATCTAAGTTAGACTACCTCAGAGGTAGGGTTAACTTAGATCAAGTCAGATCACTCTAACCTTCCTGAACTTCTGTCCATTTCACACTCAGATTAATTTAGCTAGGGATCTAAGCATAAAGTGTGCATTTGGGTGAATTACGCCAGATTGGGTGGCCATTTTTCACACAATCTAACCCCCCTGAACATCTGTATTCACCTGTGAAAGGGGAAAAGACAACGGAAGCTTTCCCCATTTTCCCCAGGCTCCATATCTTGTGGGGAAATGCCAGGACGGCAGAATCAGGCATACCAGTTTAGAAGCTGCTCTCCCTGCAAGGTTGCAGGTTCAGGCTACTACTAAACTGGCAGGCCTGAGCCTGCCAATTAAAAGGAGAGAAGGGTGGGGCCCAAGAGTGAAGTGGGCCAGAAGAAATGAGGAGATTGGCTGGGTAACACTAGGAGGGGAGGGAGGTTGAGCTGGGAAACCACACAAGCCCCAGGAGGGGAGCCGGGCTGTTTGTGTGCCCTGGTAAGGGCATGTGGAGGCAAAGCCCCAGGAGAGTGTCTCAGAGAGGCTGAGCCCGGCAGGAAAGAAGGGACAGCCACAGACTGGAACCAGGGAGCCACGCAAGTCCCATGAGGAGAGCCGAGCTGTTTGTATGCCCCAGCAGAGTCCCACCGAGGCAAAGCCCCAGGAGAGAGTCCTAGAGAGGCTGCTGAGCCTGGGTGCAAAGCGGAGAGCAATGCAGAGCACAGCCAGAAAAGCCTGCATCTGCCCGGACAGGTACCCCACGGGGAAGTGCAAGGAAGGGAGCCAAGGAGCACCACTAAACGAGGCAGGCCAGTAACCTGGACCCAGGCCAAGAGAGAGAGAGCAAGAGGGAGGCAGCTGGTGGAAAGCTGGGAGGCCCAGGCACAGAAAAGCCCTGTGGAGGGGCAGAAGTTTAGGGCCTAGCCAGGCTGCAAGACAACTAACAGCATAGAGGCATAGGGTTGCAGATAGAGTGGTGGAGACACAATAAGGGCCCCTAGTACAGCTGCAAGGGCGCAGTAAGAAGCTGACAAGCCTGTAGAGCACAAAGTGGCAAGGAACATGGCCACAAGTGCATTGCAGCAGAACCTGATCGAGTTGTACTTTACTTCGGATTTATTTTAAGTTTTCCTTACAAAAACTTCATTAGCATAAAGCTGCGGTGAGTCCAGTTACAGGGACATCAGCCTATAGCCAAAGGACAGTCTAAAAGGAACTTCCAGCCAAGAGGTCTCTCATCTCTGTAACAGTGAGAGGCAATCACGTGCAGAGCCTCAAGACAATAATGTCTGTTCCAGCCGTGGATGCAGCAAGGGTGGGATAAAGGGGAGGTCAGAGCCCCACAAAAAAACAAAGGTGTGGGACCTTGTAACTTACACGTGGGAACCGTCTTCTAGGGCGAACATCAAGTTGTGGCCAGAAAGCAGGAACAATGATCAGAATCCATAGGTGACACTACTTAGGATCCCACCCTGACATCACACAGGGTAAGGCCTCAATTAAGAAGGAACTTAAGCCTTACAATATGTACCTGCAACAGCACCCAATTCATATTAAATTTCTACCATGTAGAAATCATTTATTATCCTTTGGTAATAATTTATAACTATAAACTTAAATTAAAATTATTGAAAGCAGTATACTTAATTCATGCTCTTCAGTAATTCTAAAAAGGAGCAAAATAAATACTGCTTCACTTTATCAGAAATGTAAGTGGGAACAGCAAATTATGAGAGTAAGGGATAAATTCTTCAGGTAATGCATAAGGATCTAATCACATGACTCCCTGTAATATCACTGGGATTTGTGTGGTTATATTAATGCTCAACACTTAAATATATACCTCTTATACTTTGTTTCAAGCTATAAACAAACTTCTTAAATATAATTAAACAACATTTGATCCTAAGCAAGGAATTAATGCAACAGCTAAGAATGTATAAATTATCAAATGCTGGTTTTCGTTTTTAAATGTTTGTTCCATAAACACTACCATTAAATAGAGAGAAGTTTTATTTCTCTAGCTAGTAGCAGAAAAAAAAAATCCGGTCCATAAAAATTTCCACAGTTTCACAAAGGGAAGAACCATAGTTATCCTGCAGTATTACTGTATTTGAATGTTTATGCTAAGCATTAGATGCTGTCTTAAAAGAACAGCAGGTGTTCCAATAGGTACTAAATGGTAAAGGTATACAAAATATTGAATGATATTGAAAGGAGGAATCAGAACTTAAAACTGACACTTTCCTATAACAGAAGAATATTATGTTTGAAAAAAACCACAATATTTTTCCAATCTCTACTAGGTTTCTATTGAACAATTATTTTTGTAAACACCAAAATATTATCCAGAAAGACAATGTAACTCTCTCTCTGGAATGCAAACATTTGTTATGGCAGTCTGCTATCTAAGATAGTTGATTTATTTAAAACATTTTCCAAAGGGCAATTAACAAATACAAATTGAACAAAAGTCCCATTTTGTCTTCCAAGAAATAGCAACTATTTAATACCAACCCCTACAAAGAACACTTGCAGCATCTATCTATCTTTGGTAGGATCCCCTTCATAAAACCCAATGTAAAAAAAATTACACTGGGGATGATGCCCAAATTCCACAGAATTCTGATTTTCTATAATTCAAAACAAAGAAACAATATTCAATGGGTTCTGAGAAACTGCTATAATATGCTCTTAAACAGGTAAAGCAGAAGAAATACATCACTAATCAGGAGAGACCTAAATTAACAACACATAAAAATAGAAGAATCTTTTTCTTCTGCTGTTCAGGGCACCAATTTCCTGTCACTTCTTGTGTAGCTTGCCCATCAGGGTTACATATAAAGTGGTTGAAGTGATCAGAACCTGGTTTAAACCTGTAACACAACGTAAGTTCATTGCACATAAAGCAGTTTCAAAATGGCTGAAAATGCTTTAATATAAATCTGGTTGAATATAGTATCAGACGTAACTGATTTGGGTAAAACCGGTTTATACAATGTCCATCCCAGGCTCTTTACTGGCTGAAGTTAAACCAGAGTCCCCAGCATCCCAGATGCTTTGCAGCCCTGAGCTGGACTGGGCTGGGCTGTGCTCTCTGCTCCAGAGAACAGGGTTGGCTCTGCCCCTCTGCTCCCTAGCCAGAGCTCCAGCAGAGACTGCAGGCACAGCAGGGTCTGCCTTGCTTACCCCGTCCCACCCCCTACACTGCTCAAACAGGGATTCCCCCCTCCCTCTCTCCCATCTCCTACAGCATAGATCTCAGTCCCATGGACCCTAGGTATGTGGTATGCTAGCTAATGCTGAGAGGTGTCTGTGTGTGTGTCTCCAATTTCACTGGAACAGGCTGACAAAACAGTGTTCACTTAGGACTTTTTGGAGCTAATCAACAGGTCAGTTGGTAATGTTCCTCCATTCCTTCCTTGGGAAAAGCTGTTTAAGAAGAACTAGAACTAATGAGAGAGGCTTTTGTTTTGTTGATGGGCTAATAAACACTGTGTTATCAGCTTCCTGCTGGATCCCTCACCTGTCAGGTTTACAAACAGTATGAAGAAGCAGGAAGAGGGAGATTGAAAAGTTCAGTATCATCAACAGATGCATGCACTGCATACTCCCTCTTTGCCTCAGAGTGCTAGCCCAGGACTGGGGTGTGGTAACAAGCAAGTGGAAAAATGCCTGTGTTGGTACAGGGAGGGTGGGGGTTTACACCCCTTCTTAATCAGAGGGTCCTGCTGAAGCCTGGCCATGCCCCTCCCAGCTCAGCACTGTGGAGGAAGGGAGGGCTCCTCTATCGCCTCCCAGCACCTAGCCTGAGCCACTGCAGGCATGTGCCTGCATTTCCTCAGTCCAGAGGGGATGTCTGTGCAGTTGCAAACAGGTTAGATCTAGGCAGGTTAGAGTAACCTGCAAAGATTGAATCAATTAAGGCTCTTTGAATGTCTGTCCCTAGCCCTGTAGCACAGTTCACCATTTTAATAGCTAAAAACATTTTTGTTAATCTGTAGTAGTTGGAGGGCACTGATATGTCTCAGTATGTAGTGTTAAACTCAATATTTAATAACAGCAGTCTAATTGATGAGTAGAAGAATAAGATACCTAGTTACAAATGTATGGTATAGATTTTTAACAGCAAATATCAAAGAACCCAGATCAAATTTATTCAGAAGAAGTAATTTTCACATTTTAATTATGGATGCGAATATAGTAAATGATGAACAGGTGATTCTGAAATCTTTCAAGCACTGTTCTGTCTAAAGATAAAAGGGGAGACAGAACAAATGAGCACAGTTATATAGCTTACAGTTTATAAAGGGAAGGAAACTTAATTCTATTATGATTTATTCTGATGATGAGAGATCACTTGTCAGCAAGTAAGATAGTCTTCCATAGATCTTAATAGTGAGTCCGTAGGTGGCTCCATAGCCCCATTCTAGATCCACATGTCTTGTCACAGTGAGGACAGGCGTTTCCAGGGGGGATGGGCACTGTGTTGCTGCATTGGATGTTCTGATGTTCTTTTCGCCTGTTCCTCTTTTCCTCTTTTGCCTGTTGACGAGCTGTTTCGAAGTGTTGAGGTCCCTCACAAAAAGTCTTTCCCCATTTTGGTAGGTCCTGAGTAAGGGTCTCCCAAATGTTAATGTCAATGTTAGACATCTTCATGTTTGCCTTCAAGGTGTCTTTGAAGCGCTTTTTCCCCTGCCACTACTTCACTGACCTTCTTTCAGCTGTGAGAAGAAGATTCTCTTTGGAAGGAGGGAGTCAGGCATGAGAACAACATAACCTGTCCAGTAAAGTTGGTTTTGGATGACATGGCCTCAATGCTATTGGAATTTGCTTTGGCCAAGACGCTAATGTTTGTGCATCCATCCTCCCAGCTGATCTGAAGGATCTTGCGAAGGCACCGTTGGTGGTATTTTTCCAAGCTCTTGAGATGTCTCTGTATGTGGTCCAAATTTCTAAGCCATACAGCAGAGTTGGAATGACTATGGCTCGATAAACCCAGAGCTTCATTTCAGCAAAGATGTCATGATTTAAGAAGACTCTCTTACTCAAACATCCAAAGGCTGTGCTCGCACATTTTAAGCGGTGTTGTATTTCTGCATTGATGTCTGCCTTTGAAAGATGAAAGATGGCTTCCAAGATAGGCAAAGTGATCCAACAGCAATTCTCTGTTGATTTGAATGGAGGGGGGATTTGTTTCTCCATTTGGAGCAGGTTGGTAAAGGACTTGCATTTTCCTGATGTTTAGAGTTTGGCCAATACTCTCATAGACTTCCGAGAATACATTAAGAATGGTTTGGAGGTCTGATTCAGATTGAGCAATGACAGCATTGTCAGCTGCATACTTGAGCTTCCCTATAGATATTGTTGTGGTCTTCATTTTGGACTTGAGTCTGTTGACACTGCAGAATCTTCAGTCCATCCTATACACAATTTCAATTCCCACCTGGAATCAACGAGGTGCATTATGGCAGAGATTAAGACGGAAAACAAAGTTTGAGCAATGACACAACCTTGCTTCACTCCAGTTTTCACTCTATGTTTGCAAACATGTCAGCAACATTTATTCTATATATATAGTGGTGTAACACCACTTTAAATAACCAATTTACTTTGATGTAAAAAAAAAGCCTTTTCATTGTAAATAAATTTTTAATTTCTCTGATGCTTGGGATGATACCTGGTCCACACTGGCCTCATCATAACACCAAATTATGATCATCATAAAACCAAATTATTATAGGTGACTTGAGTTTTGTTTTGTAAGCTGCAACACTATGTATTCTGAAAGAACAGGAGCAGCATACAGGGCCTGAATCAGGTCTGGAATACCCTCACCATGTTCATCTTGATAATCTTTATTTCAGGGGTCAGCAATGCCCCATACACATGCCAAAGCATGGCACACCACAGCCAGCCCAGTCTCTGGGCAACTGCTGCTAACCATGGAACTAGTCTGCTTGTAGCAGGCAGCTGGGAAGCTGCAAGCCTTGTTGCAAGCAGCTTGGGCTCTGTGGCCAGTGGCAGCTGCCCAGAGCCTGACCCAGCTGTGGCAGCTAGTCAGGAGGCTGCAAACAGCTACACTGGTGTTCAAAGCCCTAGCACCAGCTCCATGGCAGTGGTGGCTGCATGCAAGCCTTTGGGCCAGGGAGGGAGAGCCTGGGGCAGTATAAGCCCAGTCCCTCCTCTACTGCTGACCCAGAGGTATGTGTGCAGCCACCACCACCACAGAGCCAGTGCTGGGGCTCTGGACACTAGTGCAGTTATTTGCAGCCTCCCAGCTACTGCTCCCATGTTCCACCGCATCCACATGCCCCAGTGGGGATTGCGGCATGGGAAGGCGGCACTGCACTCCTCTCACTGCAGCTGGCTGTCCATCCCAGCCCAGAGCAGTGTGGGGTGGGGGGCAACAGAGCTCAGGTTTGAACTCAGGGCAGGGTGGGGTAAGCCACCAAAGTTCTAACTCCACATGCTGCCTCTTCTGGTTGCTGCTGCCGGTGCCCGGCCCCACTGGCTCACTAAGCAGGGGCTGCAAGGGGAGCAGCTTGAGATATAATTGGCTTGAGCTATACTTAGACTTTGAGGAAGGGGAAAAGGAGTGAGCAGGCATGCAGGAAGTTGTGAAAGCCACACTGGCACTGCAGCAGCCAGGTTGGTCCCCCCCACAAAGACGCATGTGTAGCTGATGCTACCATGGAGCTGGTGCTGGGGCTCTGGACACAGGTAGAGTTGTTTCCAGAGCCAGAGCTGGCTGTGGCGGGCAGCCAGGAAACAGCTGCAACTGCTGCACTGGGAAACAGCTGCAACAGCTGCAAACAGCTGCACTGGGGTCTGGAGCCTGTCCAGGCTCTGTGGCAGCAGTGGCTGCATGTGTACCTTTGGGAAGGTGGCAGGGGAAGGGTCGGGACCGCCACAGCTTCAGATACCAGTGCAGTTATTCAGAGCCTGCCTCCTGCCTGTTGTGAGCAACCCAAGCTCTACAGCTGGTGTTGGTTGCACATGTGCCTCTGGGTGTATGGCAGGGAAGGAGATGGAGCAGTGCAAACCTGGCCCCTCCTCTGAGGTGCACCCAGAGGCGTGCATACACCCACTGTTAGCCATGAGGATCAGGCCCCTTGCAGTTCCTCTGCCATCTGCCCCAGGGGGGAAACATGAACACAATGAGGCTAATAGCAAGTTTAATATTTTTGAAGTTATCTAAGATTGGGTTTTCAAGCAAGCATGCTTGGAAAATAATGTGAAATTTCAGCACAAGTGTATTTTAATTACCAGTTTGCCATTACCTAAGCTCCCAGTTCCCTTTTGTCATCATTACTGATTTTTTTTATTAGTCTGTACTAACAAAAATGCTTGACAAGACAGTAGTTACAAAAATATTTTGGGATTGTTAATTTTCCCAGCCAAAGTATTAACAAATATATTTCTACTGTTTTGTTATTCTATTTATGAACTTAGCCTCAAGCCAGCTGCATCAGTTTATTTGCAGGCACCAGTGGTAAAAATCTTCTGTTCAAGCTTATGAAACTCTGCATGAAGTCATCCTTTCGTTCTTTCTTTTATATGAAGCTGACAGCTTTGATTAATAGAGCTTTATTCCTATCTCCAGAGCTCAAAATTTGTTTTGTGTTCATCATAAAAATGAGAACACTTCCTGCCTTAGGTTAATTTAGTTAGAAAAGAAACAAGTATATGAAAAGGAGGGAATAAGCAGCTGTTGAATAGAAGCAATCCACAAAAGAGAAAGATAACACTGGTCAGTTCAACTAGGTTGTCCAATTGTTCTGAGATATTATTTCATCAGTTTGAATGGACCGGAAAGTGATAGTTCTGATACAGAAGCTAATGTTAATATAGAAACTAATGTTAATTTTTGACAACCCTGTGGAAATCTTTTTGGTTTAAATTCAATTAAAATGCTTCATTCGATACTTAATACTGACACTGTACTTGTCTTTTAGAAAGAAATAGAATGGTCTCCAACCTTTCTTTCCCCCCACCCCAGCTCTCTTAGCTATTGTTGCTACCTGCCATCTTTTCTTTGACTGAGAGGGCATGTATGTCAGTGCTTTCCTTACTAGTTCCACTAGTAGGGTTCACCCAAAGAATATAATAGCTGACATTTTATTAATGAAATAGAGCAGTGATTGACAATGTTGTTGGCTGGCATGCCAAAAAACACCCCAACTTCAACTCAAGCCTCAACTTGGTGTGGGTCCCAGGGCACAAGGATGGCTGTCAGTTGCGAAGTAAAGGGCATGAACTTACAAGCACTCCTGGACTGACAACTGTGGTTCATCATGGAGAACCACTATACCCTCAAGATGACCTTTATGTGGTACTGCTGCACCACCCAGTCAAGCCCATGCTCCCGCATCCAGCCTGACAGGGCCTCATAGATGTGGGCATTGGAGTACTCATCCCACTCAAACTGGTGCTGCACCTCTGTCTCACTCTACAGCGAGACGAGGTCACCAGTCTCCTCCTTGGTCCAGTTGGGGCCCTGGGTGGAAGTCATGGGCCTGGGCATTGGCGTAGGCATGGGCCTAGGTAAGGAGGTAGGGGACATCATGGGCCCCATGCCAGCTCTCTGGGTCCCCAAGCAGCTGTCCCTGTTCTGCTGAGCCTGGGCAGTAGCCTGCAACACCCTGCTGGCCTGGACAGTGCTGTCCTGGCAGCCATGCAGTGTTGCTGTGACAAGCAGTAGCAGTGAGTTGCAGGCAGGCTGTCAGATCTAAGCTGCAGGCTACCCGGGGGGACACAGAACCTGGAGTGCCCTCAGGCTCCTTTCTGGTGTGCCGCAGGGCTCAAAATGCCTATAGGCTTTTAAAGCCTGAGGCAGAGGCTGCCATAGAGGCAGCCCAGCCCTGGGGCAGGACAGGCTCCTAGCCCAGAGCCCTGGGGCTAGGCTGAGGCTAGCTCCCTAATGGCAGGGCAGACCCAGGAGCAAACTTGCTCCTAGGTCACATCTACGCATTTGTTACTGCACAGTAACTAATCCAACTTATATTTCCTACCTGCATTTCCAGGTAGCAAATTTATGCAGGATTTTTACTGCGCAGTAAGCATGCACACATGTAAATGAACATGCTCACTGTGCAGTAAACTACATTACTGTGTATATAGGCATCTCATATAGATGCATTCATCAGTGATCAAATATAAAGTTAGCAGGGGAAAACACGAACACAGTGAAGCTAATGGCAGCTCTGCCAGTGGCTTCAATGGGATTAAGATTTCACCAGTGAAGCTTGAATGTAGAAAGCAGACTAAATCTACGTGTTTCCAGGTACAGTCTGTTTCCTAATGTGCTTTGGGTTTTACAACCTCCTTACTGTGATTTTATTTGCACTGCCAATCAAAAGAAGCCTACCAGGCCATTTCCTTTGCCTGTACCACAAATGCTGTTGAACCCAGTGTCCTACCACTGTGAGCAGCCTGGGCTCCACTGATCAGAATAGCTTTCCACTTCTTTGAGTCCAGTAGCAACCTCTCAGTTTTGTCTGTCGCTTTCAGTTAATACATAAATTGCCTCATCTGTGAGAATATTTTCCAAGGCCAAGAACATGTAAATTTAAGAGGTACTATTGCTAATGAAAGTATTGAAGGTACAAACACTAAATAATGTTATATATTGCAACCCCCCATTTTCGAACTGGATGGTCAGCAAAATTTGAGGCTGTTTCAGTTAAAAAGAGAAACTGACTGTAACAGGTCACAACCGCTGTGGTGGCTATTATACCTCTCAATGAAACTGCAACTCCTGTCTGGCTCAAACTCTATGGCCACTCCCTCTTCGTTCACTTGCCCACTGTGCCTTGATCTTATTATTAAGGAATGTTTAAGGGTGTCTACTAGCAGGCCTCAGAGTGAGCCTCTCACACACTGGGCCTCTGACTCCCATCTGCTCTGTAGCCTTGTACTGCCTCTCCAGGGCTCAATAATAGTTCAGTCCTTGAGCCCACCCCTGGCAAGGACTCCAGGCAATTGTGTGCCTTGCAGGCACTAATGGGACTTCCAAAACCACCTCTTATGGTCCCAGCCCAAACCTCCAGTACAAATGGCAACATAAACATAAGCCCCTGGCCTATAACATAATAATAATAATAATAATGAAAACAGGCCTCTGCCCCTTTAAGAGTGTAACCTTAGTATAGCTTGCTTCCCTGGCAGGCTGCCTTGTGAGCTCCTGGGGCCTCGCTACTCCTGTGAGCAGTAAAACAGAGTCAAGTATCCCTGGGTGTCTCTTCTAGGCTCCTGCCAGGGAGAGGCTCCCCTGCCAGCCCCAGCCTTGAACTTATATGTTCCCTGGGCCCTGCCTACATCTCGTCAGCTGACTGCATGCAGGTGTCTGCTAACTGCCTCATTTGCCTGGTTGTCCTGGCAACTAGCAGCTGCTGTGCCCTGCCTACCCTGCAGCACTCCCTGGCTGAGCTGCATTTATCTTAAAGTAACAGAGAGCCTGAGCTCTCTGTTATACTGAAAATGGACTCACGTATTTGCCTGATGGCATACTATCTATTAAAGCATTTACTAAGTCCTGTTTCCCCTTGGAAGGTGCTGTCACCCCAGCTATGCTCTTTCAAGAAATCCCACTCTGTCATGTCCAGGAAAGTCTCTCTATCACTGCCCTTCCTATATATTCTAAATTCTTCAATTTTTGATTTTCCAGCTTTGTCTTGCCTGAAGTGTCATCTTTTTATATCCTTCCTTTGAATTGCTCCACTTAGGCTGTTGGTATATTAGTTTCCTTTGTCCCTCTGCGTTACTTCACCTGCCGCTCAGATGCCCCCAACCATTTCCTCTAGAAACAAAAATCAACTTATAGATACGTAGCCCCTGGAATTCCCAGGCAGGAATGAGAGGACTATGCATCTAGATGAGGTACAAATTGGGTTTCTAATTGTTATAACATAGGTACTAGATAACTTAAGGCAATCTGGCTATTTCCCAAAGATAACAGTTTAGAGTGCATGGAGGTGGAATACGTTAAATTAATAAAGGAAAATGCTCAGAACCAATGAAAAGATCTAAGAATCAGGGATCCTTCCAATGCCAAGTATAAGAATAGAAGGATGAAACTGGCAGGTTTTCAGTCGTGTCCTTGCTCAGGCACAACAGATCATTGAGATGCTGGCTGGTGCCATCTGATCTTAAAACAGCTCTAATATATACTACCTTTCATTAGTCAAAGAGCATAGCACCTCTTCTCCACTACTCCCTTTTTCTGAATACAGTCCTCCTTATCCCTTCTTTTACACCAGTGCAAAGTAGACTACGCAGACTGGAGAATCTGCCCCTTTATATTCCACACCAAATAATGCATATGCACTGATACAGAGAGAAGAAATGGAACCCACAGTAATAACTGCTGTGATTACAATGTATTTTGATCAATGTTCTCCACTAAAAGCAGAAGGGGCATGAACAGGCAAGATTCAAAACTGGTGGGTTTCTTAGGAAGAAGTTAGTAAAAAGAGTTTTATTTAACTCGGTTGGCTTTGTATACATTTCCAACACACAAATAAAGCAGTAGGGTATCATTCTTAGGAGTTAAAAGATGAATCAGGAAAAACTGCTAATTGTAACTGCAGGATAGTTATTTAATATTATATGGCATCTAGACACACTAATAGGCTACTGCACATTAAGTATCACTAAAAAAGCATGCACTTTTGCTACTGTGCATTAGGGCAGCCTAATGTGCATCAATTTAGTATCTCACATTAGAAATACTAAATTTAATGTGCTGGAGAAAAAGCGCATTAATGAATGTGTACTTGCACCAACTAAGTAGCTAATTTGAACAAAGGATGAAATAATTGAGGGAGAAGAGCAAAAATACAAAGAAATAACTTGTTAAATTATAAACAATTCCAAAAATAGCAAGAAAGAAGAACCAGAAGAACATAAAATTTAAACATACATCAACCCCAAAAGCACGATAAATTACAAGAGCAATCCCTTAGCAATACAGAAAATAAGTTATAGTTTCAGCAAATTACAGTAGAAAGATTTGGTAAAAATGAAGTTCCATAACACAAAGAACAGAAATAAAGAAAGGTAATAAACACAATATTAAAAAGAAAGCCCTAAAAATTAAAAAAGTAAGTTTTAAGACAAAGAACTAATAAGGAAAACTGAGATCCAAATGAGGAGTAGAGACAGAAACAGACACTATAGTATCCAGTATGCACTGTATGCATCTAGTTATTCCTGCCTTGTATAATTTAGTAGTGACATGAAGTGTGTTCTCACTCTTCATAATGCATGACTCATTTAAGTCATTATCAACACCTGAATGTAGAGACATACTCTTTTTGTGTGGGACACAATTCTATATGCCAAATTGCATGTATTTGTGATAATCATAATGACAGTTTGCACTGTCCTGAAATCCAGTAGCTTCTTCATCATGCAGAAATTCATGTACCATCAGCACAGAATATGAAATGACCTTTTCTGTATGATTGACACATTTGGATATTTGGGCAAGAACTGATATATTCTGAATTATATTAAACAGCAAACCTAGTAAGAAATGCCTACACACAAGGGGAACACAGAAGGATAACAAAATTAGAAAGAAGCAGAAACAATGCAAAGAAACACACAAGACCCATATCTAAATGGGTTACAGATGATTTACATTAAGCAAAGGAAAATCCATAGGAGGGCAGAAAGAGAGAGAATGATAAATATGTTGAAATGGAAGAGTAAGATAGAAAAAGATGTATCTGTTCTTCTATCCCCCTTCTACAGAATGATGTGAAAGATACAACTGTATAAAGAAGGAATCTAGGGACTCATAGACATCAGGGGTAGAAACAGTTTAATACTTAACAGTTTAAGCAATTTGAAATTTTTTCTTTGAACAACATTTGACTATTTTCCAGATAGCATAGCTCTGAAAATAAAGTTTTCAAAAAATGTTCCATTGTTCAAACACTTACATGGAAGTTTCCTGTTGTTTGGTAATTATTTTTTGTTTCACTACCCTTTTTAAAATACTAGTTCTAGTCACAAAACAAGCATGGTTCTACTCCATCTGGACACACTGTCCTCCACAATTGCTTTCACTACTGGAAATCTTACCCTGCCCTTCACCATTTCCCCCTGAATCCCTCAACTCCCTGAAATCTACTTATTGCTCTCCCTACTGCACCCTCTTTCTTCTTTATACCAAGTAGCTTATTTTACTCAGTATCGTATCTTGGAGGAAGAGGTGAGCAGAGCACCAGCCCCAGGGACAACTTACATGGGTGCCAGAATGGTGCTGCCACTACAGCAGAGTTGTGCCCTGACAGCAGAAACAGCCCCACAGTGTTGCTGTTGCAGCAGCAGCAGCCCAGCACATACACAATGCACTGAAGTTACAGGAGCAATAAACAAGATGTGCAGATTACACTGTGGCAGCAGTTGCTAGGGACTGTTTTTGAGTTCCCAGAATAGGAAAGACTTCTGCCCTACTGGTTCTTTGCACCCTGTCCCTTCTGGCACAGGTGCCAGGGTACAAACTCTGATCCTTACACCCCTGTTTCCAACTGTGGGCTGATAAAATCATAGTGTAGTCTCCAGGTCTGCCAACCCCAAATGTTAAAAATAAAATAAAAAAAATTAAGAGAGGTTTAAAAGTCACACATTTGGAGTTATTGTAATCTACATTCTGTTGTTTGAATCTTTAGGATTTTAACCTTTTCCCTTCAACCCTGAGACCTCAACAGTGTCTTTCTTTTAAAATGACAGTTGAGTTTTCATAAAATTACACAACTTCAGGAACCTAGGTTAAATACCAAATATTATAAGAAAAAAGTTATAAGTGACAAAACAGTCTTTTTCTAGAGCATTACCCTCCTATAGTACCAATAGATGCATATTCCCTCTAAGGCTAGGGACAGACATTACACATAAACCATCTTAAGTGATCAGAAACTGGATTAAACCTGTAACTGAACAGATGTTTAGTGCACATAAACCAGTTTGAAAATGTCTGAAACCAGTTTGAGATAACTTGGTTGAATATAGTATCAGACTTAACAGATTTGGGTCAAACTGGTTTATGCAATTCTGTTCCAGACCCTTGCTGGCTTAAGTTAACTCAGAATCCTCCAACATCCCAGATGCTTTACAACTCTGGGAGGGGCTCTGCTCTCTGATCCAGCCCAGCAGGGCTGATCCCTCTCCTCTGCTCCCGGGCAGCAGCTCCAGCAGAGACTGCAAGTACAGGAGGTCTTCCTGGCTTCCTCCTGCTCCCCCCTCCCCTTCAACACTTCCTGCTCAAGCAGGAATGCCCTCCTCCCCTCTGCCTTACACAGACACCTCTTAGCATTAGCTAGCATACCCCATGCTGGCTACGGTCCACACTATGGGAGACGGGACAATGGCAGACAGAATAGTGTCAGCTTAGGGCTTTTTGGAGTGAATGAACAGGGATCTGGTAATGTCCCTCTGTTCTTTCCTTGGAAATAGTTGTTTAAGAAGAGCTTGAGTATTATCCAGCTGGCCTGACTTCACTTTTCAGCAGTCCATGCTGCCCAGTTTTAAATGGCAGAGGTCCAAGGTGCTAACCTTGTTGATGAGCATGGGTGACTGGTGACATGCCCTCCCCCCAGCAACCAGTCAGTAACCAGGGGGCTCCCCCCGCAGCCAATCTTACTGAGGGGGAAGGGGTGTCCCCTGCAGTCAATCTCACCAACCAGAAAGCAGCTGCAGCACTTCATCCAGTGCTCCCAGTCCCCGGCCAGCATTCATGGGGGACACTGGCATTCCCACCTGCCCCCCCTGCCCATTGCCTAAGCGGGGAGCGCAGCCTGTCAGGGGGTGCACCAGCACTCTCACTGTTGATGAGCAATGTGAGTGTCAATAGGATGCCACCTGATGTTTCTGGTTGTTTGTTTTTTAACCTAGGAAACTGTATCCCCAAAATGACAAAGTCAAGCAGTCAAAAGCCAGGAAATATAAGAATTGAAGTAATCTGTGCCCCTTCTGCAGATGCATTATGATATAATATTTAATTCTGTGATGACATCTATTTTTTTCATTCTGTCTTAGTACACAGGAAGCCCCTGCCCACGGGCTGAATCTAGGCATTGTAAAAAAGGAAGCCATTTCTTGTAGGATTGCTGCTTCATTTGTTGTAAAGCAGTGAATGATGCAGGGGACTGTAGGAAGAGAAGGGACAGTCTCATGTTTAAGGCAACTGAATGCTGTTCTGGAGAACTGGGTTTTATGCCCACTCCTGCCGTTGAGCTCTATGTAGTGTTAGTCAAGTCACTTAAACCAAGTTTTTCACAAGTGGTCTTTGATTGTATTCCTCCCTTTCTGGGTACCCAGCTTGGGACTCTGGGGTCTGAATCATAGACATGCTGAACATTTGCAGATACAACTTAAGTCAATTGAGAGCTATGCTTTGAACATATAGAAGTGTCCTACGATGCCAAGTACTCATTCTGGTTATTCCAAACTGGGCACCTAAACCGAGTGAAACCTTTGTAACTCAATTTCTGTCACCAACTTCAAAATTAGGATAATTTGGTCTCCTCAATTCCTAGTGATATTGTGATGGTAAATTAATCAATATTTGTGAAGCACTTAGTATTATAATGAGTGCTGTGGAAATTAATAAATTTGTCTTCAGAACAAGGATTGAATAGTGTGCAACATGTAAGGACTAGACATGTTGAACAATGTGGAGAGAACAAAGTATGGAATAGCCTGTCAATCTCATTAAGTACCTTCCAAGATACACTAAATACAGCTGTACAGGCAACGGGAGTTTCTCAGACCTGAGGTCATCTCCATAAACCAAACCTGGCGTTGGTGTTATAATACCTTGCATCCACTTGATGGCACTGTGCATAACTATTTCTATGTATATAATATGATTATGCAGAACAGAATTATCTGAATTCTCATCTACTTAAAGAGGCTGGTTTGTCATGTCTGAGCTTTAAAAACTAGTAAAACTCTTAGGTTTAAGATTAAATTTATAGCCTCAAAATGCCACAGAATATGAAATGCCTCAAAATACAAAAAGAACATAAAGGTAATTAGGATTTTACGGTGAATTAAAGTTTATAAAGCATATAACCGCTTTAGTTAGCTATAATACTTATCAGAAACATTAAGATAGAAGTCAACAGACAGTCATGCCTTTTAATAGCAACTATATTCTAATCACAGTCACTTTTTATTGCTATAACAAACAAAGAAGTTGAAATTAGGAAGTCAAGCACTCACAAAACAAGCCACTAGAGGGGGATGAGATGCACTCTGCTGATACATTTCACAGAATGTCAAAAGCAGAGGAACGTCAAGGAGCAGGAATTCAGGTGTCTGTTCCAAGTGCTGGTGGTGAGCGTGCTCTTCTGATTATAGAACATCCTGTCCTTGTCTTCCCCAGCCTACGCCTGCCCAAAGCTTGTCCCCTTAACTGTCTATCCTCCTTGATTCTATCCTTCTGCTCCTGTTCTCTTTCCTCTGTCTTTTTCTGCTCCTCACTCCTCTGCATTGTGGTCAGCCTGCTTTCTCCTCCCACAGGTATGGATGTCAAGAGAAGGAGAAATAAGGACAAAGGAATAAGAGAATCTTTGCTCTCAGTTCTGGAATCTGGTGCCACAGTAATCTCCACATGCATCTAAGAGAAGATATTGGCGAAAAAGTTATGCTCATTCCCAGGTTGCTCAATGAGCTTTGTGTTAGTAATAAAATTTGAACGTTGCTTGTAAAAAGCCAGGGAAAAGTGGAACAGGTACACTGGAGATGGAGCATTCAAATACTTCTGTTGCTAGTGTTTGGCAAAGCAAAGCAAATGCTAATAGTGATTTTCAGAGGCCTTTACTTTGCCTGTCCTAGAGTAGATTTTTATAGTGCCCATACAAGAGGTAGTGGGGGAAAATCTCTGCCAAGTAGATAATCTTTACTTCAAAGAAACTTGTAACATTCTTCACTGAAATCTGTGTATATATTTAGTGAAACAGCATGTTTCCTGATTTTACAATTTTACCAGTGTCTTGTAATGAAAGTAGTGTTCTTCCTAAACTTAACATCTTGGAGGTCTGGAGGACTGAATACATGAACTGAATACATTATAAATTCTCATGCAACTCCCATGTTTAGCCCTCACAGTTGTTGGGAAAATCTTAACAAGTAAATCCTAAGGATCAGAAATCAGAAGGTAAATAAACGGAACCAAAATCTTGAGCCATTATTTTGTGCAGTTTCATGATTTAAGAATGATTTAGCCCTAATTTTTAATTGCCAACTTTTACTCTGAAGGAACTGAACTGTTTTTGCTACAATCTCCCCAACAAAACACGAAACAAAACAAATCAGCTTGTGGCTGACATCCAGCATGGAAAATTTCAGCCAGAACAGCTGAATATTGGCAAAGTTATAAGCAAGTGAAAACAGGGTCTTACAATGGAAAATACTAGGTCATTTTAATCACTGGTGCTGCTGCCAGCTTTACTTATAAAATATCTAAATCAATAAATTCCTTATCAAGGTCCCAGCCACATAATTGTCAAGTCTGGATTGGGGCATAACGTTATGTGACTGGCTCTTTTTATATCAAGCATCATAGGAGAATTTGTGTTTAAGAATGTAAGGACTCTGCAGACTATTGCCATTTTTAGAGCTCACCCATGAAGCTAACAAGATGCAGATGAAAGCATATCCTGCTTTCAAGTGTGGGGCAGATCCAGGCCCTCAAAGCCCCAAGAGGCAACTTAGTACAATGTCTCCCTGACTTTCCATTGGGGCAAATGTGGTTTTGTACTTCCTGAACAGAATACTATTTTAAAGGCATAACAGAGCCTTTGATAACATCTCTGTACAAAAAGAGTGAAACAAAAACTTCTGCATACCTACTTGTTCTTCTGGATTTTCTTTCATGGTAACAGTAACTGTGAAGGAAGATAATCAAACATCAACATGAAATCCTGAATAATAAGGATAAGGAGATCATGTTCTAATTCAGCATTCACTAACAACAGAACCAGCCTAGCAAAGAGATCTTCAGCCACAGAGTATGTAGTTTGATTGTTAGATTCAACTACACTTGGCAGCTGATACTGACTGCTTCCATCCTCAATTGTAGCAGACAACAACCAACCAAGCATAGATCCCTGCAGTCTAGATAAAATTAAATGTAGGACTGAGTCAGAAATGAAAAATAGAGAGAAGCAGATATACAAGATTTTTATTTAAAAAATAATCTTCTCCTGCTGTCATTCTCTTTTTGGTTAATATTTTTTCAAATCTAGTAGTGGACACATACTATTCTACAATCCACTAATTGTTATTCCTAATACTCACTTTCATGGCTTTAATAATCAGTAAAATACTTTAAGCATTTTCATAAAATGGCACTGCCTTGATTAATTGCATGTCAGAACTGCAGCAAAGAGATTCCAAAAAAGTGAGTATCATTTTAAGCTATACCATATGCATAGTTATAACCTTTATTTATGCACTTTAAAATGAAACTCCTACAAAGTATAGAAGAATCAGCATATCAATTAGCTTTTCTGGCAGACAAAGATATAATCTTAACCACCAAGTTATCATAGCTACCCATAAATTTGAAAACAGAAGTGTTAATACAAAAGGATAATTTAGTGGTTTCTTTTATGATCATTGGTGTATCTACACACAATTTTTACTGCACAGTAAACTAATCAGTTGTGCACTAAACATCACATGTCTACAAGTGTGCCCCTATTAGGTTGGAGTAACTTAATTTACTCTGCAGCAGGATAATACTTGAGTAAAAAACTCCACAGCAGTGCATGTGTAGACACTGCCCCAGCTGGCTGGGGCAAAAGGATGAGTCAGTGCAGTGGCTGCTTGTTGGCTAGCCCTGCACTGAAGCACCCTTGTGCCCTAGCCAGCCCCTTTGCAACATGTTGAGCTGGGGGGAGTATCCTTGGGCTGGCAGGCTGACCTATAAGACCCTCTGCCAGCCAAGGCTGCTCTGATCCAGCTCAACTTGCTTTAGTCCCAGGCACACATGCAAATGGTGTGCTCAGGGCAATAAACTCTGGAGCAACAAGCTCCAGAGTTTATTGTTCCACATTAATATGCATATGTAGATGCACCCAATGCTACTGAATTAGATTCAGAATCAACTTATTTCACAGCTCAGTGAAAATTAAAACCAAAAAAAAAATGTAAGCATTTGTGGAAGGAATAAGTAACTGAAGTGTACTAAATCGTTATACATTAAAGCACTGGGAAAGGAAGCTTGCTGATCAGATTTCATTGGAATTGATTATTTAGTTGATGGATTAGTTTATTCAGTGCATCTGAGTTATATATATAGGAAGTCCAGAAAAAATCCACTAAACCATGTTTATCATATGTTCTCTCTCATAATTTCTTTCTTTGAAGCTTCATCTGTGATCTTAGACTCTGTCTGCCTCTGTCATCATCTAAAAATCACTCATGGTCCTTCGAAATGTAAAATATAAATGCCAAGTTACTGAAGACAGGCAGCTGAGTACAAACAATAAGCTTGAGATCTCCACTGCTATAAGCTCTCCTAACATTTACATTTCTGCTCAGATATGGTCTTTCCTCTCTGCTCTCAAGCCACAGTTTACAAAAAAAAATAAAGTTTCTTCTGTGTAATGAGCTGTTTATGATGGTAAGCAACTAATGAGGTAATTGCTCAGTGATCACATTTTGGCAGATATTCATAAAATCAGTTGCTATTCAGCCAAGTACAGAAATCATCTTTCCACGTGGAGGACATAATCTTCTATCCACATATATAGAAAAATGCAGAGGCTATGTACTATACAGTTCTTATCATCTTAAATCAGATCTTTTTGCACTTCTCCACTTTGTTGCTTACGTGCTTCTTGTTAGAATCACAGAGAAGCATATTAGCCTGTTTTTTTTAACTTTCATTCCTTACTGAAGCAGCCACAGCTCTAGGGTAAATTACCCTCTTGAAAGTACTATCTACTCTTCTCAAAACCAATGTGTTTCACATTTACTTTCAGAGTTGAAATGACAGCTCTGTGCCATTGCCAAATTTCACATTAAAATAACTGTTTATTGGATGTTGTTCCAAACATAGAGATTATTGTACATCTCTTTGTCACAGTGATTTTAGGCCTCAATTCCTGCAGTACATTTCTACTGTTTGCACATACACAACAGCAGCCAAAATGGCCAGTACTGTGCACTGAAGTGAAGAGCCACTCTTCATTAAAAACCTGAGTTTCTGCATAGGAACATAACCATCAAGTCCCTTCCCTTGCTTTCTCAGGCAAACATTTACCTAAGGGTTACCTAGTTACTTCAACCCCCTCTCACAAAACTACAAGGCACAACACCAGAAATTCCACCAGCACCTACCACATGACACAGAGCAGTGGTTGGCAACCTTTTCAGATTGTGGGCCAAAACTGTCAGGGGTCCTAACAGGCAGCCCAGCCTGGGCTGATTGCCCAGGTGGCCAAACCAGTCTGAGGCCATAACTGGAAGCCGCATCACAGCTAATAAGCTAGGTGGCCACTGTCAGGACCTTCTGTCAGCACTGGCTACTGGAGAGAGTGGTCTCTTCATTTGGTTCTACCTGTGGCAGCGAGCGGTAGCCTAGCCAGCAGGTCTTCTGTACATCTGCTCTGGTGATGTACAGCTTCTCTGATCAGCGTGCTCTCTGATGTTCTGACCCTGTTCAGCTCCGCTTCTAGACTCTGTTTTTTTGGATCTCCCCTGCAATTAGCACTGTGATGTTGTCAGAGCTGACTGTAATTAATACATCCTGGAATTAAATATTTTTACAGGTTCCACTGCATGGATGTTCTATACACAGGAAATTCTCTTTCTGCACACATTTCTCTTATTAAATTTGAGTTATAAAAGCATTCAACATTTTGCTGTTGCTGAAATTCTTAGTCACTACACAGGATTATAAGCCTCAATTAATGCTGAGCCTCAATTAACTCTGACAGCTCTAACAATGTTGCAACTGAAAAATATAATCATAAAATTGATTTTATTTTTGTAAACACCTAGTTATGTCTGCTTGTCAATGCAAAAGGGTGAAGGCAATTATCATTAGCAACTTAATTGGTTAATTTACTATAATTTTCCCATAATTTCAGTTGGCTGGACTTCTGAAAGGTGCCACCTTTCCACAAGAATTGTTAGCCCTGTTGTCTAAGCATCAGTGGTGACCTGACATATTTTACTTTGTGTGCTTTGTTCTTTCATTAATAGAACATGTCACAAAATCTACACACAAGTTTGCTCTGAAATCTTTCGTAAGACCAATTAAAAAAGTTTCCGTTAAAAGTGACAATTAGCAAAGTAGGCCAACTATATTGACTGATGAACAAAACAAAGGTTTTTGAAGTGTTTTCGTAGTGCCACGGCATCAAAATGTCAATGAACAACCTAAGTTCTTCCTTTAATTTCTGGATATCAGTGTCAGGTGGCCCTACTATAAGACGAACAATTTGGTACCAGTTTCTACAATGAAGTTCTGCAGTGTGTGGTTTAAATCCTTTTTCTCTGCCTGAGATATTGTAAGGCCCTAAGAAAGAGGGATTGTGGTATTTCTGAATGAGAAACATTTCTTAGTCACTACACAGGAAGCTTGATCTGGTTATGTTCCTCAGGGCAAAGGGCCCTTCGTTCTCTTCTCCACAGTTTATTTTCAGGAATGAAGGCACACATAGAAGGAGAGGAACCGGTTACAGAACATTGCCAGGAATCTAGTCCACATTATGTACCTTCATTGGTATTGTTTCCCAAATTCAAACTGATCACACTTATGCAACACCAAAAACAGTGAGGTTGCACAGTAGTCACTAATATGCTTAATTAGCTGGCAGTACCTTTATTATATACGAAGTTGATCATATTAGTTAAAAAGTCATTTAATATTTTTATGAAAGGTTTTTTATTTTGTTTGTTTTTGCTGTTCTGGGTAGATCCATCTCTAATTACAGGTAATTTGCGAGACAGAAATAGCTCAGTTTGACTCTAAAATCTCAGACTGTCCACAGGTTTGATGGTTAGGAGAAAAACAGCTTCCTATTTGTAAAGGGGGAGGTTTCACAATATATGAAACTGAAATTACTGAGAGATAATCAATAGGGAACTGCATGATGCTATTCTATAGTCACTTTTCAAAAAGAACTACACTTTAAATAACTTGCCCAAGAGCGCAAAATGAATCAGTGCCAGAGTCTAGTAATATAGGCTTGATTCCAGTTTTCACATGAATCCAGTATAAGCATGGTGAAGGCCAGAGGTCAATTGGATTGGTAAGCAGAATGATTTGCTAAGCAGGTCTCAATACTCAATCATATAATCTAAAGAAACAGAAAACCCCAACACCATGATTCCAGAGGGAAATACTTTTGATGGCGAGAACTGCTGTATGAACATCTCATTTTGCTCTAGGAAAAATAAGCAATTCACAAGAGATGTGAAATGCTGTTTTCTAAAAGGATATCAGTCCCTCAAGTTATTATGAAGAGACGCTATTGGGAACTGAACAGACTGAATGAAGTTCAGACAAATACTCTGCCAGGGACTAAATCCTTCCAGCCAACCCACAGGGCAGATCTCAATCAGCAGAAATGAAGGCTCTCAGCTGCAGCACAGAAGCATGTAGAGAAACAATCTTTCTAGAACTAGACATTGGCAATGCATTTACTGCATATACTTATTGCTGCAAGGTTTTATGAAAGGGAAAATAGTTGGTGTGACATCTTGTTATTGGTTAACAAGTCTATTGTGGTACCAAATTATTTTCATCTTTTATGTCATGTAATATAAAATACCATTCTGCACTTGAAATTTTCAATGTGCTATACAGGCATTAGCAAATTCTTGTACTACCCTTGAGCTGACAGACATCTTGTGGGATTTATATCAAGGAAGAGGAAGGCATTGGCCTTGTCTATGCCAAAAATTTTAAAGAGCAAAAGTGCTGTCAACTTTGGTTGACTGACATAAGGTTATTTATACAAATCAACTGTTTTTAACCGTAATGGGACAATTAGACAATGCCACATATCCTATTATAAGGCCTTGGTCACATCAGTAAAATGATTGGAATAGCTGCTGAAAAATAAATTCACAAAGAAAACCAAGTATTCTGAAAGAGAGGTTTATTCCATAACAATGTTCACATGAGGAGCTATTCCAAAATAGCTTTTCCAGTCAATTTCCCCACATAGACAAGGTTCAACAGACATACGACAGTGTAAGAAATACAGCTGATGAGCTGTTTTGTAGTATGTCTTCCCCTTCACTGACCCATACACCACAAAATATTGTAATGTCTACTGATTTTGCTTACTGTATTGTTACTAATTAGCACTGTCAAATTCAATGCACTTCATAAATTGAATTAACATTCAATATCTACGAGTAATAACTTAATCTTATAATAATGGATACTAAGAAGAAAAGGTCAAGGTTAAAGCCAGAGTGGTGTCAAAACCTGGATATGAACTCAGAAATGCCTATCTTTCAGTCCTTGTACTGAAACTTCTAGATGAGGGGTGTTCAACCTCAAGGGCAAGGACTTCCTATGGATCTAGAAATTGCTTCCTGTGCCCTACACACTGGATTGGGCACCCAATCCCAGCACACAGGGCAGGCTGCGGGTGGCACCAGGCCTCAGGGCCCAATCCCAGTGTGGGAATCCAGAAGGGGGTGGTGCTGGGCCCCCTGGGACCTGATCCTGGTGCAAGCGGGGATGGGACAGGAAGGGGTACTGCTGGGCTCTTAGGAGCTAGTCCTGGACCAAAGGGAGGGGCAGCAGCTCTAGGGCCCCAAGGTGTAGCAGGTAGGAGCCGATATTGTCAGGGTCCCCAACACCCAATTCTGGCATACAGGGGGTGGGAGAGAGCAGGGTCCAGTCTGGTCCACAGACCAGCCCTGTACCACTTATCTTGCTCACAGGGCCAAAAGATTGAGCTCTAGATTGCTTTTCCATTCACCTGAGTCTAGTAAATATGGCTGCACAGAAGGTCAAGCAATGGAGTTTTAAGTATTTACTATATACTATTTTCCTTAAAATACACCATGAGATAAACTATGCTGCATAATCTTTTGCATTAATTATTACTCATTAATCTACTAGAACAAACAGAAATATGCTTCAGATACAATTAGTTCCAGTTATGCAAATCTAGGCAGAAGAACAGCTAAGGAATATATTCCATGATTCTCTGTAAGGAAAAAAGGCCTCCTGAACTAATAACACATGCAAAAATCTTGTTCCAGATATAAGCCTTTTAATCTGACCACATTTTGAGCTATAAAGGTTTTCCATAGATCTGCAACACCCTGATCATTACAGCAAGCATGAATTATGCTGAACAATTTCCACTGCTAGTCTCATGCTTCAAAATGTGCAGATGCTCAGAAGACTTAGCCATGAAGTCCCCAGTTTGATTTACCCCTAAATTTTATAATTAGAGATTTGGGGGTTGTTTGTTTTCTTTCTTTTAAAATTAATGTATTTTTAAATTGATCCCTCATTCTCACAGCTCCTCTATAAACAAGAACACTGTTAAGAGAAATCATAGTGGGGTAATTTTGATAAAATGAACAATACTGAATTGCCAAGCAACAAAGAAGCAGAGTTGCTTCTCTATTAGTGTTTCCAAATTTCATAGTGGACATAATTACTTAGTGCTATTAAATTCTGTACAAAACCCCTGAAGAAAGCGAACTGATTTCCCATGCTTGGTATACTACAATCATTTGTAATATATTTATGACAGCTGGGCCTGTCATATTGCCAAACATGACAGTAATGTTTGTATATGATCTCAATTATTTCAGGTTCCAGACAACCCAGGACCCCCTCAGTTTTTGCGTATAAAAATATTAGTGCTTTATGTATAAGTATATTATATATATCATATAATATGGAGTACTTATCCAGTACTTATGGAATTGTGATATAAACCACTGAAATGATGTTTTCAGGATTCTTCAGTCAAATAGCCTGAAACATCCAGTCCAAAATACATGTGAACCTCCCCATTAATCTCAGTAGTGCTGACTCTGATGAAGTGACACCAATTTAAATATCAATATTTCTAACGCCGACTGTTAACTTTAGAAGAAAGATCTAATTAGCATGTCTATCCAGTCAGCTTTAATAAGACAGAAATTACAAACAGTCTCTTGTGTAAGAATATTAATTCTTCTAGGCCTGATTTCAATACAGTTCTTGAAACATGGAATAAGAGTAAAAGGCAGCAACAGGAAAAGGTGTAGGGAATCCTTGTGAATGCTACAGAAGATAACACATCCAGGCAATTCAACACTCACCAGCAAAGGAAAGTTCATGGAAGAACCAATTTCCATTTAACTGCAACGTGACTTTCTACTAGGGGTGCACTGAAACAGATTTTCTTGGCCAATACCAAAAGCTGATTATTCACCAGGCATATTGGCTGATAGCAAAACAATAACTGATTTACAGGAGCACGGTTGAGCAGTGTGAAGGGCAGCACACTACAGATAAATCTGTGGAGGAGAAGGGGCAGGGGAGAGGGAAGAGCCATGGTGGGGCAAATCGAGATCCCCACAGTAAGGGAGGAAGTGGAGCATGGGCAGGGGCTGGGACGAGGTGTACTGCCCAGCCAAGGCAGTTAATGAGATCCCAGAGCCGGTGCGGAAAGCAGGATGGAGCCACAGGCAGCTCATCCAGGGGAATAGCATTCCAGCATTTAAAAATGGCTGTGAGGATCACCACCACCATTTCTAAGCGCTGGGATGTTTTTAGGAGTGGAGCCGGCTAGGGAAAGGGCAGAGGCGGGCTGCCTACTGTGGGCTCAGGGTTCTTGGCTCTGCTGCCTTTGCCCCAAGAGCTGTGTGCTGGCTGCGCCACATTACCTGCTCATCCAGTGGCGCAAGGCACAACTTGCTGCCCCACCGCTGCCAAGCAGGCAATGGGCATGTGGTTGGCACAGGGATCCCAGGGCAAAAGGCAGCATGGTGGAGAGCCACAGCAGGCAGTCCACCTCAATCCTGTGCACAAATCCAGGGGGGCAAACCACCCCATGCCTCCCCCAGAGATGTACAGAACAGTGAGCCACCCCCATCCGACTCCCCCGTGTGTCCCCAGGATGAGCTGCCTGCAGATCTCTTTCAGTCTCCATCCCAGCCCCAGCGTCCCATTCACCACCCTGGCTGGTTAGCGCTGTCATACACAAGTTCTCTAAATAGTTAAGAGCCCCTGTCACAATGGATTGAGCGAGCAAGGAACCCCACCTCGAGCAACTGCTGCCACCTCTAAATTTGGTCACGTTCCGCCTCATTAGTTATTCCCACCTGGCAGTCTGTTATTGGCTACTCTAAACCTATATAGGCCCGTGCAGCTTCTGCCCAAGTCGGAGAACTCTGAGGAGAGCTCTGAGGAGAAATCTGAGGAGATCTCTGTGAAACACCTCAGAGGCAATTGGCGGCCTGATCAACCTCCAATATCTCCCTGTCATCGACCTGCATGACCCCGTTCTCTTTGCATGCTTGCTGCATTCACGAATTGTCGACTCGTCATGTTACGTTACCCATTAAGTTACCTCTTATCTGTTACATTACCTATCATCTGTTACCTGTTACCTGTAACCAAGCAATCGTTCACCGCTTACGCCAGTGTTATCAGAGGTGTAAGTAAAATATTCTTGTAACCAATACACTGTCTCAGCCTCTCCACCCACTCACCTGCCTGATAATCCTGTTTCGCTTACCAACCCACTCTTCTGGACTGGCTTGACTGGACCCCCAGAACATGGTGTCATGAATAGTATCAAAAGGCAATGTGGTGGAGTAGAATTTAATCAGGTGCTGCCCCTGGTGCACTGGGGGGCGCCACGTGAATAACGCAGATGAACTCTGGGCACATATCGCCTACCATCGGGCAGTAGGAGGGGAAGGAGAGAACCTCCTCGGGGGATACTTCTCGGTAAGGGGAGAAGGGCCAATCATGAAGGAGTGGAAAGTGAGCATGTCTCCTGAGGTGTTCGGCTACATAATGACCAGTGATTGGATTCATTTTAGGCCTGTGGATGCAATATCGTCCCTGTCCCTAGCAGAGGTGAAGGTGAAGGGAGCAGACGAACCGACCCCCACCCAAGAGTATGCCCGCTGCATTCGGTGCTTGTGGGAAGGAGGGGAACTCACCCCACCAGATCGGTTTAACTGTCCGGCTTTAGCACGTGGATCGCGTGGTCACGAACTCCTAGGCCAGCTCTGGGAAAGCCTAGAAACCAAGGGCCGCCAAGCAGCAAAATGGGGGGTGACAAAATGGAATAAAGGAAAGATGATAAATGTGTCATTCCATGAGGTAACAGGTTTACAATGGGAAAACGTCAACCTAGAGGCTCAGTTGCGCACAGTGGACATGGAGTCACTGGAGTAGGAAGCGGGGGGATCCGAGCCACTGCTAGAAAATGGTGCTGATGAAAATGAGAAAGGGTGAGAAAATGAGAAAGGGCGAGAAAAAGCGGAACCACCCCCTGAAAAAGGCACCAACGAGGAAAAAGGGCTCAATTAGATGGGAGCCGCCCAAGGGGAGTGGCCAGCCACGTCCCTGTCTCTGTCCCCACCCCCCTGACATAATGCCAGCAAAGGAACCTCCCCTTTACGAGGGAGAAAAATTGTATCCAGCACTCCCGCCTGACACAGAACACCCCTCCCTGACTGCAGCTCACCCGATAGCATTGATAAAACATGTCACAGATGCACAAGGCACCACCCGCACTACTACCACCTATCGCACGTGCACCCGACAAGAGATACAAGAACTGTGTCGGGAATCAGAAGTGAAACCTGAAGAAACCCTGGCCATGTTTAATGGCCTGGCTGGGATATTTAAGTGTAGAATTCGGGTCTGACATACTAGACCTAGAAGAAGCAAGTGCCTTAACCCGACAAGTGGCATGGAGTTTAGGACACACCACCGATCTGAATGTGATCATGACCAATGTTCACTGGCCCATTCCACTCCCAGCGCTTGTGGTGGGACAAGTGACCCATAAATCTCACGTCTGGCATGAGGGTCACCTGCAGAAAGCAAATGCGGAACAACTGCTATTGGCCATTATCAGAGTGTCTTACCTTTCGTGGAATCCAAGGGTACACCAATTGGGACTGACGCAGGCCCAACAAAACGGAAGATGGGCTCATCGCCACTTGCAGAATCCCGGGGCAATTCCAGCAACTTTGGAAGCCATACAAGTCTGTGTCGAGGTGTACGGAGGGACAGACGCCATCACACTCTCACTCTTTCTTAACCCAATGGCGGGTCAACCAGCAGAGAACCTTTAAAGTCACCTTCCACGACTGCAGACACTCAAGAGACAAAGCGAAGAAACCCTTACCGATGTAAAAGATTGAACTTCAGCATACCTGGTTGAGCCTCCGAGGCCGAAGCATCAGGAACTTATCCCTCAACGAGAGCCACACAAGCTGCTGTCGAGAACAGCTGAGGAGAAAGCTATGTTTGGGTTCTTACTCAACCATACAAAACTCACGAAGCAACAGCCGCATGCCCTCGGGGATGAAGGTCAGCGCCATCTAGCCGACGCAATGGAATTCAAGTTCAGAGACAAGCAAAAAACGAGTAACGGCCATCGGCTCCGCTGGCGGCCCCTTCCACCCAGACTCGACCGACCACCGTCCCTATGCCGAATTCATAGTGCAACACCCACGGAACCCAAATGATCAAAAACGAGTAGCTTTTCTTTTAGACACTGGATCCCAAGTTAATGTTGTTACCAGTGCAATCCCACATATGCTAACACTGAAAATGATCCAAGTCCAAGGACTCAATGCCCTGGCCACAACTCCTATTGTTCAAATTATGATTCAACATCCAAGAAACCCCTACCCTGGGAACCTAAGTTTCAACCCAACGAATTAGTGTGGGTCTCGATACCACACCCTCACCAGTCCCGTTCAGTAGTCCATAAGGGGAAAGTTCGTCAGTCCGAGTTGTATCCAAACACCTATTCTGTTTTATTAGAAGAAAAGCCTGACCGCCCCCTCATTATAGCGCACCATAATTGGTTAACTCGATGCATCCCAATAATAAATGTTCAAGATAACTAAATACTGTTATAAGTCTTGTCTTTCACGGGTCCTTAGGTGAAGAAATCGACAACAATGAGAAGTGAAAGGTCCCTTGTTCCGTCAAGATGGGAGAAGACAAGAAATTTCCTTCTAGAGGAATACAGGCGATACTCGGGGTAATCTTCCTCTGCCATGTTACAGATGTTTCAGCCCAAGACTCGAACACAGTGCTGACTATGCTGTTAACATGGGCTGAGGTGACCAACTCCGAGGATGGATTAACTGCATGTATATGTTTACCCATTTCAATTATCAGCCCAGTGTTAAGCCCTTATGTATATGCCTATAATGTTATTAAGTGGTTTATAGCCAGGAATAGGAACAACCCCCGCAACATGGTTGTAGATACCAGGATATACCAGCAATCACTCGTAGAACACAATTACACATGGACTTAAAATCTAATGGTCAGAAGTATGGTAATTACAAATTGCACAAAAGGTGTTGCAAGCCTCCTGGGTGACCCAGTAGAGGACTCCCCAGTTCCAATTTACTGTTCTGAAGTACCGTGGGGAATCAACCCTGAGGGAGTCTGCTGGGCCAGGCCTGATAATTCCCTAGTACGGGACCCGACAAAGTCCACCCCACTGTGGTTCCTAAAGCTTCCGCCTGGGCCACTAATAAGCACTACTAAAAGCCCCGTTGTCAGCGCTGCCCTTAACTACTGCACCTCGGTAGTTACGTGGGATGCCACCCTAGCCATTAATATTTCTGACCCATTAAAAGGTCCTTCTTCTTTTTTACCCTGTGCAGAGGGCAGCTACCCTTAGCCAGTGGTGTCATGGATATGACCGACCACCCAACACCACTAAATTACTCAACGAGCTAGCTCCTGACAGGTGGAGGAAGCAAAGTTGTGCCGACATCAACACCCCCGCCCTGGTTGGCCTGCTATGGGCCTGTTCAGACAGGCGCCTGTATACTATCCTTCCAGCCACGCTAACAAATGTAAACTGTTTCTTAGCTAGCGTATTACTTTGCCCTTCCTTAAGCATTAATACATCTCACTCGGGTAGCCCGACCGTGCTTCGTCGCCCTAGGCGTCACACCCCTGTTTGGAGCTCCCTTTCTCGTGGTGAGCAGATCAGCCAGAAAATGAGCTGGACATTCGAGGGCTATTTTGCCTGAGGAATAGGGATAGCTAAGGCCAGAGTCGCCATCGTCCAGTTAGCTGAACAAGTTGAGCTCTTGGCCAATAGTACCGAGACATCCCTGTGGTTATTAACAATTGCAGGCTATGTCACATATGACCATGCAAAACTGCTTAGCCCTCGACGCAATGTTATTACATCAGGGAGACGTTTGTCAATTCCTCAATCTATCGAAGGAACACTGTTGCATCAGCATACCCAATGTTACTATCCCATTAGAAGACCAACTTGACCGCATAAGACAAATTGCTACAGACATCATATCATCGCTGGGATCGGGAGGGGTGGTTAGCTGACTTTTTCAGTTGGATGGGATGGAATACATCTTCATGGCTCATGAATTTGTTAACCCCCCTTATCACTGTGTTATTACCGTTTATAACAATTGCATTGGTTGTTTGTATGGGATGTTGTGTTTTGCAAGTTATCAAAGACCGTTTTGTAAAGTTATCTGCTTGTGTATATACCCGTTTGCCAGAACCCCTTGAGACCGACAAGTTCATAGACGAAGTGGCCGTCTAAACAAAACCGTATATCCATTGTGCCATGAGCAAGGGGGCATGTCATACACGAGCTCTCTAAATTGTTAAGTGCCCCTGTCACAATGGATTGAGCCAGCAATGAACCCCACCCTGAGCAACTGCTGCCACCTCTAAATTTGGTCACGTTCCACCTCATTAGTTATTCTCACCTGGCAGTCTGTTATTGGCTACTCTAAACTTGTATAGGCCTGTGCAGCTTCTGCCCAAGTCAGAGAACTCTGAAGAGAGCTCTGAGGAGAAATCTGAGATCTCTGTGAAACACCTCAGAGGCAATTGGTGGCCTGATCAACCTCCAATATCTCCCCGTCGTCGAACTGCCTGATGTACCCCGTACCCTTTGCAGGCTCACTGCATTCATGAATTGTCGACTCATTGCGTTACGTTACCCGTTAAGTTACCTGTTATCTGTTAAGTTACCTGTCATCTGTTACCTGTTACTTGTAACCAAGCAATCGTTCACTGCCTATGCCAATGTCATCAGAGGTGTAAGTAAAATATTCTTGTAACCAATACGCTGTCTCAGCCTCTCCATCCACTTGCCTGCCTGATGATCCCGTTTCGCTTACCAACCCGCTCTTCTGGATCGGCTTGACCGGACCCCCAGAACAAACACCCCCACCCAGCTCCCACCTTTGCCCCTGCCCCAACTCCATCCCTCACCATTGGGGCCTTGGTCCCCCCACTCCTCTTCCCTCCTCCACACCCCTTCCCCTCCACAGACCTACCTGCAGGGTGCCGCTCTCCACATGCCCAGCTGTGCTTCTAGCCACGTGCATGCTGTGGCTGCGCACATGCACGTGGCATTTGGGTGCCCCAGCATATTTATTGGTACTTTAGTGGCTATAGCAGCCAAAAAAAGCCAATAGCCAATAAAGTTAATTTATTTTATTGGTGTTGATCCAATATGCATCTTTATATCAGTGCAACTCTACTTTCTACCTGGGTCAGTAGTAACTTATATTTGACCATTCATTTCAAATCAAGACGTGACTTCAGACTTCAAAACAGATGGCAAAATACTACCTTAAAAATTTTAATATTAAACTCCCAGTTAGAAGTGTTTTCATAGATTGAACAGCAGAATAAACTTTTCCACTTTCTGAATTACCAATAAAAATGCATGAAGTGAATACAGGGGTCTTCTTCATCCTGTTCTGAATGGATTAAAAAGCCTCAAGAATTTTTTTATCAACAGTCGAGTCTTTCAAAGAAACCCAAGTTCAGATTATCTGTGGACCAATTTGCATCCAAACAAAAAGAACACTAAACCAATGTTCAGGTGGAACTGATTTCATTATAGTGGTCTGACTCAGACCAATATAAGCTTTGTAAGGGCTTAAAGTCAATGAAATATCCTAATATGAAAGATTAACTAGTTTTTAAGGAAGATTCAAAGCTCACTGAATTCAACTGGGGGAGACCCTTCCCAAGGGTTTTGGGTCAGGCTATGAATTTACTACAGTAACGAGTTAATTATCCAGAAAGTCAATTAACCAGAAGATTTTATATTAACAAAAGCATCAGCCCACAGTTGAGTTTTGCTTGTCAGCAAGATAACTGTGTATTGTTACTTACTAGTGCTTTAAGATTTTAAAGGACTGCACAGTACCAAATATTTATTTCTTGTTGTTTTTCTAATGTTTACTCTACAGTACAGTAATTAAAGTACAGTTTTCCACAATTTATACAGTGGCGTTTTTATTATCTGGAAAAAATTGATTCTCAAGAATGATGGTGACACTAATTATTCTAGAAAATCAATGTTCTTTTCTACTATAAATGTCTGGCAAGTGATAGCTCTCATTACAGAAGAGAGCTACTATTTGCTCCAGGCTTTACTTATTTATTATTTGTATTATAATAGGGTTTAGAGTATGTATCAGGACACTTGATAACTTTTTTGTTAGCTTCTATGTACACATATAATGTAAAAGTAGCCTCAGCTCCAAGGTGCTAATAGTTTTGCATTTGCTAGTCCAAACTTAAAAGATCAAAAGACTCCAATCATCAGTTCCTAGCTCTGGAAAAATAATGCTTTCCACTGTGTTCCAAAATGTTTTACCTTAGTACTCATTCCCCTATGGCCTCAAAAATCCAGTTATATTTTTGTAATGTATTTTGTGAAGTACCTTGTATTACTTATGGAACAAAAATAATAATAACAATAACAACTATACCAACAACAACAATATCAAGAATAATAAAACAACCAACAATAATCATGATAATAATATAATGCAAAACTGGGTATTTAAACTTTATTGAAATCCTGAGTAAATTATGCAAGTTAAGTGCAGCCCTTGGTGCTACACAAGATGTGAACCAATGGTGTGGAAATAGTATAAACCTCTTGACCGGTCCTAGCCCAAAGGTGCTCAACCCTTGGCCCACAGCACCATGTCATCCAGCCCACAGGACTCCCTACAGGTCCAGAAAACTAGCAATAGGCAGTGACACTGCTCCCTTGCTGCTAAATTTTAGACTTTTGGGGACCCTGGATTGAGTGCCTGCTACAAGCATGAAGGGCCAGGCAGGGTCAGTGTGAAGTCCCAATCCTAGTCCAAGGGGCCCAGTTTTAGCACACAGGGCTCCATCTGGCCCAAAGATCAACCCCAAGCCACTTATCTGGCCTAGGGGGTTAAGTGCTGCTGATCTAATCAATTCTTGTGACACATGAATTTAAAGTTTATCCAGGAAGAGAGTTCGGTTAATGTGTTTTATCTTCATCTGATGTTGTGATGACTTTTGAAAGAACAATGTCTAACAGACTTAGAGTTTCCCAGGCAATTCTAGTTTGGGAACCTCCTCAACCTTCAAATGCCTATTTTCCTTCAGCAAATCCTCTGGCAAGTGCCATGCAGCACAGGAATAACATCCTTTGAGGATTATGACAATTTTTGCTTTTTAGGTACTTGAGAGGGCTCCAGTAATTCAGAAACACAATTAACGTATACTGCAATTGCATATAAAGTATTAAATACATAAACATTTCCTTCCTATTTATCCAGACAGCCCATCATAATGGCATTTGGGTGACACATTTTTGGGCAACCAGTACAGATTGGTTGGCTGGCTTTCTTTTCTCAGCAGTCAGACAAATAGTAGCCAATCATTTTTTCCCAATCTGCGTTTTTCCTTTCCCAGGTTAGTACTTCCACATATTAAAGAACTAGTCAGAATTATTTTCCTACCATACATTTCTGTGGGTGAAAAAGCCCCTTAAATGAGCATCTCTGCAACAATTTGCAGAAAAGAACCCAGAAAAAGTAAAAATTATCTGCAACTCTTGTCACTAGTATAACCCACAGTACTGAAGAGATAGTGTCCATCACTTATGAGAATCACAATTAATACAATCAGTTGCATAGAGGCCAGAAAGCTAAATATGCAATGTTTCATGAAAGCATGTTCAGAGTATAAACAGCCTAATCCTGACATGACTAATATCATTGCAGTCAATGAAACTACTTAAATCAACCAGGATTTAGCTCAAACTGGTGATTCTGCACAATTTTCCTGCAGATGCATTATTCCTTTCAAGGCCAAGAGGATGCCAAGACTAAATGGGTTGAGGCTTCCTATTTAAATAAGCGTGAGATACCTGTTGTTCTATAAACCTTCCAGCTCCAAAGCTACTTCCCTGAAAAAACTTGCTGTGAGAGCTTCATTCAAAACAGCTCACAGAGTCTGTAGAATCAAAGATGGCTGCTACAGGGGGAAACAGAATAGACAGGGAAAAGAAGACACAACAGCACCTTTGACCAGGGAGGAGTTGGATGAGTTAATCTCAGAAATCAGAGCTTTACAGAGGCACAGTTTGATAAAAATCGAAGCAACAATAAGAGAAAATAAAGGGCAAGGTCACAAACGTAGAGATAGAAGTGGAGGGAAACCTGCAATCAGCAATAAATTGGCAAAATAAAATAAAGATGATTGAAAAAATGAAAAAGGAGCTTGCAGAAAAAACTGAGATTACAGACATTCTTGAAAGAAGAAAATTAGAATAAGAGGTCTCCTGGAAGGTGAGGAGAAGAGAGATCCAACAGAATATTTAAAGAATGTATAATAATGTTTAGATATAAATATTTACATATTTACTGCTGGAAAAAGGCAACAGTCCTTGCAGGTAAAGCATAGAGAATTATTTACACTCCCCTCATTCAATCAGCCCAAGAGACATAATACTACATTTTCTCTGTTTCGAACAGAAGCAGCAGATTCTGAAGGTGCCCTCAGAGGATATAAAATACAAATGTTTCAAGTCTTCTTTTCACAGGCAACATTAAGGAGAAGGGAGGAACTGACTGAAATTACAGAAGAAAATATAAAATACAGATGGGGCTTTCCTTTTATCCTTATCTTTACACATCAACAACAGCAGTACATCATAAAGAAGAAAAAAAGGTCTTAACATCTTCGAGAAATTAAACTTACTGGAAAGCACTCTGGAATCTTAGCCTGAGACTGACATGTTGAGCATGAAGGAACATCATAATACAGATTGGAAAACTGTTAAACCGAAGAGTAAGAAGATACCAAGGTACAAAAACCAGGGGACTGAGAGAAGTACAAAACCAGGTGTATTCAAGAGGATTTGAGTGGGACTGAATGATAGTATAAGGGAGATGAATAGGAAAAATGAAGGGGAATATCACAGGGGAAAGAAAAAAAATTAAAATGACAGTGTTGGGAACCAAAATAAATAGAAAAATGGGAAATTAAAAATACATTCTAGGGTTAAAAGCAAAAGAGTAAAAAAATGGGGGAGGGTTTAAATATAGTGCAACATGAGAAGAAACATCAGGGAGGCATGAAACATGGCTGTACACAGCTCCCTCCAAAAAACAGTATCAACAAACTACCATATAGCGTAGGAGTCAGGAACCTCCCAGGAAAGAGTTCTCTACTCAGGTGTGGAAGAGTTAAATATTTTCCTCCATCTGGGGGTTAGGGTGAATCTCGACATTTTAGGGAAGGGGCAAAAGGGTACACACATAAGGACTGTTTGGAAATCTAAAGGGGAGGGAAACGACTGAGTAAAATTATGGGGGGATGGGGGTCTTTAGTAAATAAAGTCAGTTTTAGGGCAAGAATTAAAGAATTATTAAAGAATACACACGGACCAAAACACTACTGCAGTTATATTAAGTAAACATAACATAAATCTAGATATCTTTATTTCTTATTTATAAAGACATGAAGGCAGTTCAAAATAATTTTATACACACACGTACACATAAACAATTTTTACCAGCTGGTAAACCAGTATCTGTAGTCAGATTTTGAGTGTTAATGAGTATATTTACATATATAAACATTATATTGATAATACTGATAAGAATCGTTACACATTATTTTTTCTGTAAATATTTAATAATTCTAACCTCATGCAATCCCTGTATTTTACTTGAGTGTTGGAAGTTTTGTTTCTCTATTTGCCTGAGTAAAAAAAGGTAAAAAACAAAACAAAACAAAAACACACATTCTAAATCACAGCTGTTCAAGCTCCTGTTAGGTTGGGTTTTTCACTAGTTATGGGATACGTATATTTGCTAACACTGAGAATATTTTAAAATCTGCTAACGAAAAAACACCAGAAATACAAACAAACCTACTCTCAGTGCGTTATTCCTTGAGCCCTCCTAACCTCAAGCCTTCCTAGAACTTATGTTCCCTGCTTGCATAATACATTTAAAATTTGAGTACAATAGAAACAAAAAAGTATACAAAATATAAGTAAAAATAGTAAATATCAGTATAGTTTCCAGAAACAGAGGTGACACTGAGGGAACAAGGAGGGTGAGATTTGCCCCCCACGAACAGGGCTGCCACAGGTGCTTGCCAGCTCTGCTGCGTGTGGTGGGCCAGTAGGGGGTGCTCCTGTGCTGAGCTACCCACCTCACTGTGCCTGACCACCTTCCAGGCTCTGAGTGCCTCCCTGGGGACACCTCATGTCTGGCTGACCCTGACCTCCTTCCTGGAGTATACCTGCTAGCCTGGGGGTAGTGCACCACCCATGATCTGGCCTGATCTTGCCACTGTGCCCCCTGGGAAACACAGGCCTCATAGCCCTCAAGGGTATTCAACCCACTTCAAGAACTTGGGATGCTTCCCTCAGACTGAAGCACAAATAGTGGTCTCCCTTAGTCAGCCAAACCAAGGGAACCCCAAGGCATAATCTAACCCCTCTCCCAGTAAGTCTCCCATGCTAGGTACAAAAGAGAACTGTATTGGTTACAAGTTGTAGGTTTGAAATAAGGTACAGGGTAAAGCAATATCAGAGAAATCCCATAGAGCAAACAGGGTAGCTGGGTAGCCTTTGATCACACATCCCAGTTACTGCAAGCTATATAGCTAATTAGATCTCAGCTCACTCACGAGTATCATCCAGAGGCAGGTGGAGATTCCCTCTGGAGGCACGCAGTTCATTGATCATGAGTTTCAAGAGAGAGCAAATTTCAGATGGTCCAGCTCTCCTCTTTCTTACTTTTCCCTCCTCCTGGGCAGTCCTTAACTTATATAGACCTTATGACCTCATTTACCTGGTCCAATGGAGGCCAGCACCTGTTGGCTGCCAGCCAAACAATTTGAAATGCATCACTGGTTGCTGGGCAGACTAGCAGGGTCTCTAGCCCCCTCCCAGTCAGGCTGGCACTGCTCAGAACAATAGGAAGCATAAGCCCCTCACCCAGGTTTGTGATGCCATTCACATAGGCAGAGGGAGCAGGTTCCCCCCCGCTCAGAAATGTGTCCAACTCAGGTTACCTAAAGAGATGAGAGAGCAGAGTTTTTGGGGAGAGAGAAGTGGCATTTTGTCACACCACCAATACCATCAGTGGCACCTGAGGGAGCTTGCCAGCTCTGTCCCTGCCGCCAGCACCACTGATGGCACCTGTGGGAGCTCATCAACTCTGGCTCCACTGCCAACGCTGCCAGCAGCACCTGCGGGGTGCCTCCCCAGACTTGGAAGGCACCAGTCACCTGTGTCCAGAAATATTCCCTAACATAATGGAAAGCGTTGTGGTGGCCACAGATAGAGTCAAGTAGGTGCAGTAGTAAAGTTGCACCTGCTTTAATTCCTGCCCAGGGTGTATGGAGGAGGCTCCCAGTTCCTCATTGGGAAGTTGAGGGGATAGTGCCTATAAGGGAGCTCATATGGTTCCCCCAGGCTCTCTCTAACTCAGCGTTGGCCAAGCAGAAATATGAAGAACTACTTCTGCTCTCTGCGGAGCGTGGAGTACAGGTGGGGTGCCACTGCAGTTGGTACAGTATTCCCACCCACTCTAGCCTCACTTTACCCAGGGCACAGCAATAGGTCTCTATGTCAGCAAATTGTAAGATCAGGATGAGAAACACATGGGGTCAACACAACCTCCCACCATGGGGCAGCTGCACCTGGGTTCTGCCCAGCCTAGGGCAAGGAGTTCCAATGTTTCCTCTCCAACCATTACAAAGGGCAGAGTGGAATCAAACCCTCCTTTCTATCCTCCCAGGGTAGTGCCAACCCCTATAAATTTTTACAAAATGTAATAAAATATGCTACCAAAACCAAATAAACCATCCTATTTTTAAACTTATTTTAAATAAGAAAAGCTCTAAAGCCAAGAGGCCTGTCTGAGTCAAATAAATGTATGGCACTGACAGGTCTGGTTCTGCCTCCAAGCTGCAAGCAAGCCGAAGAATCCATTCTGACAGATCTGTGGGCCTTAACAGGAAGAAATTTACTGCATAGTGAAAAATATCCAATGTGTATGGAAAATTCACTCAGACTCATTATTAATACTTTTATTGCGGCTGCATTGAGACTACAGAAAATAGGAAACTGAATATATGCCTTAAAAAATAGAAAATACCTTTCAAAATGTGAAACCTAACATTCCACAATGCTACATAATGCAAAATATAAACCTAGTTACAGTTAAGGGGCATTAAAAGTTCCACGACTGTTGAATATATCATTTTCTGTTAACAACTTCCTAAAATGCTAATATATAAATTCTAATTGAAAATATAATTCTTTTTACTAGTGCTCCCAAGTGTCATTTTATTATACAAGTTAGTCTTCTGGTCTTGAAAAAAACAGACTGTTTCTTAATTGCTTTGTGTAATTCTGGGAGTAGAAACAACAGACTTAGAATGAAATAACACACCTTATAATGAAAGTTATATACTTCCATTTTTTTAATGCTTTCTGAAACTGCTGCCAAAAACAATCAAGGTATTGATCAGTTTGGTTCATTTGCATACTAGAATCAGTTAACATTGATAATGGATAAACCAAATTTTAAGAACAAGCCAGCATACCATCTGTCCCAGGGGTACAACTACAGGGGAACTAGAAACCCTCCCCACAGGAGAACCCGGGATGAGGGCTACACTCTCTGAAATGAAAGACCCCAAAATCAGAAGTTACTTACCTGTTACAGGACTCCAGATGCAGGACAAGCGACGAGAGAAGCCTGCGTGGTTCGCCAGGCATGCTTATCTACAGCTGGGGCCAGCGGGTGACATCAGGAGTGATTGCTGCCCGGCTGGGATAAAAGTGAACATGCGGGGAGAAGCAGGGAAAGAGGGAAAGGTAGCGGAGGCTGCAGAAGCTCTCCATGCCAGCAGGAGTTAGCGCCGGCATGGAAAGGAAGATCCCACTGGGGAAAGGCTCCTCAGGGGGCAACAAATGCAGCGCGACCCCATGCTGGTCACAGGCAACACCAGCATATAGGGGAAGACCTCATTCCAGGGAAAGCCATAGTAACACAGGAGACCACAGAGGCTCTCCACATGGAGATCCCACAGCTCTGAAGCGTAGGAGAGGGGCTGACCGGGGAAGAAATGGAGGATGCTTTCAGCAGAGACAGAGAGGGGAGTAGCACTGGGGGACACAATCAGGCACAGGCTTCAGGGCAAAGAGAAAGCAGGGGCTGTTTAGCCTGATCTCTTCTTTCCTATCCGCCGTCCTTGAAGTCTTTTTTCTCTTTCATTTCCTCCTGCCTGTGTGTATTTCGTGTGTTGTTTCTTATGGTTTTGTCTTGTTCTGCTATACAGTTGTTAAGCCCACATCAAGAGGGTTAGATTGAGACCCAAACAAAGGGGATGCTCCCTTGATTCGACGAGTAGCTGGCATACAGCAGGAGAGGTAACCAAGAGGGATGAAACCCAGCGGACCTATACACTGTGGCAAGAAAAACAAGGATAATAATCGAGACCAGCAAAGGCATGAAGAACATAGATCATCAAGACTGGAGGGCCAGCCATACCAAGATCAAGTGGCCCACCCGAGTTTGGCGTAAGGAAGAGGAGTACGGGAGGTGGAGCCCCACGAATATTCGCCAGGAGGAGTGACTAACCATGAGGGACCTTTGACAGGAGACCACACTACTGAAGATACACTCAAAGTTGTGGCAGGCGAATTCAGAGGTCTTCTCTGGGGTGATCAAGGTCCCTCTCAGTGGTTGCATGAAGCCTCACCATGCCCACCACCAGGCGCCCACACCAAGGCAGCGTGGGAACAGATATTGGAAGCCAGGTAAGCACACCATCCTTTTGAACTTTAACACTCAGAACCTGAACATTTGGGCTAGAGAGAGAAGTACAAACCCCAGCCAGCATCTGGTCATGGTCAGACCACCCCAACAGTAGCTAATGCTGAGAGGTGTCTATGTGTGTGTGTCTCCAATTTCACTGGAATGAAGGCAGACAGAACGGTGTCCGCTTAGGGCTTTTTGGAATTAATCAGCAGATCAGCTGGTAATGTCCCTCCATTCTTCATTACAAATGCCTTGGAAAAAGCTGTTTAAGAGCTTGGACTAATGAGAGACAGGCTTCAGTTTTCTTCATGAGTTGATAAGCTTTGTGTTCTGATAAGTTCCCTGCTGGCTTGCTTCAAAGGCTGCAGTCTGACAGTGTTCAGGAGGGAGCAGAGAGAGGTGTAAGAAATTACTTGGTTTGCAATGTGTGGGACCTGTGGTGCCGTCAGTTTGCTACAGACAGTATACTAAGAAGCAATACTAAGAATCCTATAACCCCAGCTGACTTCCTGCCCTTTGGGCAGGGGGCCGGACTCAATGATCTTCCAAGGTCCCTTTCAGCCCTATGTCTATGAAATCTATGAAGCTATGAAGCAGGGAGAAGGAGATTGAAAAGCTAAGTATCATCAAAAGATGCGTGTATTCCACACAAGCAGTCCTCCCTCCCCCCATCCCCCCGCCAACCCTTTGCCTTAGAGTGCTATCTGGAGGCTGGCAACACTCCCTGCTCCCTGAGCTTAAACTCCTCCCTAACCATAGAGTCCTGCAGGGGCCTGGCCATTGCCCCCCTCCCCCCATTCAGCATTGTAGAAGGGAGGAGAAGGCTTGCTTTAGCACCCCTTGGCTTCTAGCCTAAACCCACTGAAGGCATGTGCCTGGATTTCCTGACTCAAAAGTAGATGTCTGTCCACTTGCAAATAGGTTCAAACTCTGCAGGTTAGACTAACCTGCAGATTGAATCAATTCAGGCTCAGACTTCTTGAATGTATGCCCCTTGCCCTGTTCACTCAGAAAAGTCTATCTAAATTTTGGAAAGTACTTCCTTGCTGTCTTCCTCAGCTTTAATAAGTGTCCATACCTTTATTAACACTATCACAGAGCTTGCCTGTTAAACCCTGCAAGATGTTCTACTGAAATCTTATGCAATATACTCTGTGGCTTCCCAGAGTTTGTAGTGCATTACAATTTGTAATACATTTTAAGTTAGCATTGACTGAAAAAACCTGAGAGCATACCAGTTTTGGGGGAAAACACCTAAACAAGAGATCTACCACTGAAAATGTCAGGCTCCACTGAATCTGAATACTATGAAATGGCACTAGTTAGGGATAGTCCCATGTATGTTCTCATTTTTCCTTAGACTAGAGGCCTCTTAATATATCTTGACATAATTCTGACAAACTGATTTAGAATAACAATGTGTTAATGACAAGTAGCAACTATGAAAGTAGCAACTGGGAAAGACAATTTTCTCTTACTTTACCTTCAGTATTCTATTATATGACAGGTAAAGTTAAAACCCAAGACATTGGCATCATCCATCTTCACATCCATGTTCGTGTACTATACAATTTCTACATGAGGGAAATACTATCTTCAGTGCAGTGCTGGAATGATTTTTTTTTGCCACATCTGGTGTTGCTGACATAGACAAAAATGCCACTTTTGTCCGTGTCATCCCCCTCATGCTGTAAAGAAAGTTAAACCAGTAGTCGATCTAAATTATACATATTTACTGTAATTAACATTTCTATGTGATTATCATTTTCAGTTTTAAAAATTATCATAATTAAAAATTGCTGGGGTAAGGAACAGCCAAGTATAAACTGATATTTATAAAAGAAAGAAATCTAAAAACTCACACATGCTGCCTCTGAAGTAGTTTGAAAATTTCAAGTCCTGGGTACTGTTAGCCTGTTGTATGACAGAAGTTTATTACTAATAACCTAATTTATTCTTCATTCCTTCATCTTATTGAATTTTGATAATCCAAATCCTAGTCTCATCTTTTAAACAGGTTTCAAACAACTCAGTCTGAACAAAGAACAAAAACTACAAGCTTAGTTCAGTAAGTTAATGTAAGCACCAGACTAGAAAATACAAGTAAAACACACTTAGAACAAAGAAAACAAAATGGATAATTCAACCTGCTAGAGATGGAAACAAGTGTGATTTGGATAAGATAGCTTCTTATATATAAATTGATGGTACATTGCCTCTCATAGTTTGTGGGTCCCTAGTTGAAATCTTTGGGTTTAGTTTGAGAATCTTGTGTAGGTATTTGCACATCTAACAATGCTAAGACTGTGTGGCACCCCACAATACTCTTAGAAGAATCTCATGGCACCACAATGTGCTGTGGCACCACAATTGAGAATCACTGGCCTATATATTGAGAAGTCTCCATCTGCTAGCAGGAAGGTACCATAGCAGCGAGACTCCCAGAAATACAGAGAAATATCTATTCTTCCCTGTCTCTGTATTAAGACATCTCACAGCTTATATCAATTGCAGAAACAATAACCCCTCATCTCTCTCAGCATCAATGTGTACCTAGTTATTAGTTTCAGTTGGCAAGGATTTTCCCTTCTCAGCTGCCTTATGTGATTCCATCACATAATGAAACCTCAGAAAGGCAATCAGTTTTGAATTACTTGCAGTATACACCAAATCAATATCTATTAAATTTATCTCCAATTATATTAAAAATCATTATCCATTTAAGATACATATTATTATTATTACCAAACAGTAATTCTTGTAACAACTCACTTTTATATAGGATGTGGGGGTAAAGAGCTCAGTGGCCAAGTTCGCAGATGACACCAAATCATGGGGGAGTGTGGTCACACTTGAAGATAAGCTGCAGATACAGGTGAACCTAGACAGGCTAGCAGGGTGGATCGGAATCAGATGAAGTTAAATGTCAAGAAATTAAAATGCTCCACCTAGGAACAACCCCCCCACACCACACACCTACAAGCTTGGCAATGCCAAACTGACCAGCTCCCCAAATGAAAGGGTAATAATAGACCACAGTATGAATATGAGTCAGCAGTGCAATGCTGTAGCCAACAGGGCAAATAATACCCTGGCATGCATTAATCGATGCATCGTCAGCAAAACTAGGGAAGTGATTCTTTCACTCTATTCAGCATTGGTGAGACTGGAACTGGAGTTCTCAGTTCAGTATTGGGCACCGCACTTCAACAAGGACATGGTAAAGCTCAGGACAGTCCAGAGAAGGGCCACCCATATGATCAGAGATTTGCATGGCAAGCCATACGAGGAAAGACTGAGGGACTTGGGAGTCTTCAGCCTGAAAAAGAGAAGGGTGAGAGGGGACTTGAGAGTGGCTTACCGCTACATCGGGGGCATACACCAAAGGCTTGGTGAAAACTGTTTACCAAGGCACCCTTGGGGAAAACCAGAAGTAATAGTTACAAACTCCTGGAAGCAGGGGGTTGGACTAGATTAGGTTCCCAAACTGTGGTATGCGTACCCCTGGGGTTACACACAACATCTCTGGGGAGATATATGGGAGAAATTGTGTAATGGTGGATTTAATTTTCATTAGAATAATAATTGGCATTTAAGGGGCTAAGAACAAGACAAGACAAGGTTTATCTTTGTCTCTTCTTCTCTGCTCAAATTGGCTTTGAGTCACCCCCATAATGCTGCCTTGGGCTTTTTCCTGAGTGGTTAAAAAGAACAGAACTCCTAATATGTAAGTATCCAGGTGTATAACTTTAAGACCCTCTTAGATTCCACAACGCAAGATAATATACTCTAAAATGTTAGCCAGGGTGTGGAACCCAGTGCAAATTGAGGGCTAGGCATGGAAAATGACAGTTGTAGTATAAATGTAACTACCTAAACATGGCTCACATAAAAAAAATTGAACATTTCAAAGACTGAAAGCTGTGTAAGAAAAGATGTGCCATGAAGTGGTGTTCAAAGGCAGACCTGTAGTCAAAGAACTGTCAGTTCTGAAAATATTGATATTGGAGAAGCTGAATTCTACTACAAGACACATTCACCAAGTTCTCAAACAGACACACAATAAGGTGTCAGATGACTTCATTGTCAGGTGCACCTGACAATATCTGAAACAATAAGAAGACATAAGAGCATTCTACACATAATTTTAGCTCACAATGATAAAAGTGCTCTGCGACTATAATGAGAACCTTTCGAGTGAAGTGTCACAGACCATAAAAGCAGGTGTGTGTGTACAAGTGTCTATATACAGCCACACATACAATGCATATGCCATGTTCTAAGAGAAATAATATATGGTGTGTTAAATACATATCCAGGTTAAATTGTTTTTTGTAATATAGACTATACATTTTATAGGCAATGTTAAATTTGTTTATCATGTTCTAAAAGAAAATAAGATTATACACACACAATGTTGGTGTATGCCCATATTATATCTGATTTTCTTCTAGACTATGACATACACGCATTGCTGACAGGAAACTAATGATGAAAGAAAAAACAGGAACTAATGATGTAAGTTTTTGGTGGACACATACTGGTTTACGTATCAGGGCATAGGACTCTTTCTACATTATTGATTTTTAAACAGCCTTGAATGCATCAAAATCCCAAATCAGAAATCTATGGAGAACATTCCATGAAGAAATATCAGTATTTAGCATTAGATATGTGATGCAGAATATACTAGACATGTAGATATATTGCAGACATCATAAATGGTCAGCCTCTGTGTATAACACATAGCAGATGAGGGAGAAAGCAGGTAGCAGAGCAGCAGTTAGATCAGGGAGTGAAAAACAGAGCAGTAGAATAGTCAGGAAACCAGGCAGGAAGCAGAAAGCAAACAGAAGATCAGACAGGGGAAAGGATCAGAGTGGCACTCATGGAGACTATGGGGCCAATACCTAGTATGCCTGTCAAAAGGGTTGACACCCACTGATTTAAAAAACTAACTCCCACCTATTATCACATCTGCACTAATGCTCCCATCAGAGCCAGACTACCCGTAAGACAAAGCAGGCACATGCAAAGGGGTGCCGATGTACCAGAGGCGGTAGCAGCTGCCACCACCCACTAACTCCCCTTCCCCACCACAGAAGGGTGCCACTGCCACCGCCCTGCTCCTGAAAAGCACTGGCGCTCCATCCCCACCCGCCTGTGAGCCATCCCCTCATCCCCATTCCATGTTCAGCTGAGCACCACCCCCTTCCTCTTGCATCCGTGCCGAAGATCCTGTGCCTATGAGCAAGTGAAATGTAAATCTGGCTCTGGCTCCCATCAGTGGGGCTGAACTAATGATTCCAATAGTGGGAAAGATCAGCAAAGATTGTCTCATAAGGACACAGCCATAGGATTGTCAAAAACAATTAGTTTACTGTAAAACAAAAACAGATCATGAATAATAAATTCCCTCCCACTTTAAATGGATTTTTAATGCAATGACTCTTATTAAAATTATATTATCTAAGAGGATGTGTCCTAATGCAAAAGCTATGCATATTGTATTGTAACTTTTTAACACACAAAACTCTGAAATACTTTCTTTTAATCATCCTCTATTATTTTACTTTCCTCTATTATTTTACTTTCAGAAGGTTAACAATGTGACACAGCACACAATCAAATGTGGTAATTACATCAAGCATAAATAAAAATAATAGAATGTGAATTTTTATTCCTATATCATGTCCTTATTAAGTGAAACATAAAGAAAGTGAAATACCACATATACTAACTCTTTTAAACCATGCTTCTTTTTAATAATAAGTAATGAATAAAACAATAATAGAAAACTAACAGTTGACTTCATGAAATAAGGAATAGGAAGAATAGAGCTTCCTCTATTCTTGTCACGCACATACTACTGCTGTGTGTGACGATCATTTTATCACAAGGCTGGGACAGCAACGTTTTATTATTTCTACCTAGACCTTTATGTAAGAGTTGAGAAGACACATTCTCAATTAGAAAACCCATCCAGATAGACGAAACAACAAACTAACTGAGCTGACAGCATAAATACTAAAATAACTTAGAATAAGTACACAAGGAACCTGCAAGCTATCAAAATATAATAATATTATCACCCTGACAAAAAAGTCAGTTGATTACAGCTGATAAGAGTTTCATCTTACATAATTAGATAAGTGGTAAAACAATAACATTTGCAGAGAATATCTTTGAAAATACTAAGGAAATGAAGCATACAAAATAAACACAATCTTACTTTTTCATCATCATCTGTAAAAGGGGCACCTCCAGGCGTCTTATTTATCGCTTGGGCAACACCAATAATTTCTCCATCACTGTTTCTAATGGGCGTGCACAACAATGATTTTGTCTTGTATCCAGTCAGTTTGTCAATTTCATCATTAAAACGACGATCCTACAAAAGGAAGCAAGGTAAGTATTAACTCTTGCATCTTATATGTCTGAGTTTTCTTCAAGGATAGGAGTTCACTAAATACTTTCTTCAGTGTCTTGACAATAGTGGCATTATATTGTTAAATTATTGTACCACGCTTCAGAATTGCATTCCTTAGGTAATATACTGAGAGAAATAAGTCTACTTTATAAGGGCTTTCCAAACATCACTCTGTGGAAAGGGGCACCATTCTACAGCACAAAGGTAGGTACCCAGAATTTATTGCAAGAAGAATATAAATGAAACATTACAGATAGAAGCTTATGAGGAACAAAGAGGGGAAACTAATACAATATTAGAGGATTTAAGGAGGAGCAGAGTGGTGTAGGATCTTTGAAAGTGACAAAAATATCATCCTGCATTCTGAGAAGAAAACCAGGATCATTTCTTTCTCAGCTTTATGATCCCTTGCAACCTTGCAGCCCCAGACTGGAGGAGTGAAATGGGGATTGTCCACAGGCTGGACCCTGGGCAGAGTCGGTCCACAGGACCAGAGTAACTCTGTATACCGATCTGGCCTCATGCACCGAGATCTAGCCACAGAGCAACTCTGCACACCAGCCTGACTGCACACCGATGTGATCTAGTGCGCTGGGCCATGTCATCCAGCCAGCAGTACTCCCCACAGTCAAGAAATTAGACAACAAGTAATGTCACAGAAACAAACAGAAATGCTATGTTGAAACCAATGATGATGATGGACAATTAAGTTTGCCAGTTTGCCACATAGAAATGCATGGGTTTTGAAACAATGAAAGATTTCATAGAGGTCATGTGAATAACAATATAAAATTAAACAACAATCCCTGTATTATCAAAGTGGTGTCCAGAGTTTTTCCCACAATATTAGTATTGCGTGCAATGTTAATTCTAATAGTAATACTTCTATTCATGTAGAGGATAATACTACGTTAACCTGAATGTTCTTAAAATGTACCGTTCATTAACTGGCTTCATGTTCACATTTATTTGTAGCATTCTAAGAGGTATGTTTTCAGTATGGTGTACAGGATTTAGTAGCACAACTTTCATTAATGTTAATGGGATCAGTGCGACTAAAATTTAAATCTACCCCTAAGTATTAATTACATGGCAAGTAGAGGTTATTTATTCAAGGAATTTGCAAACTTAATGTTATTTATTTTTATATTAGGCAGACCAGACACTGTACGTTACATTAAACAAACTAGATACTTCTTTATATTACAATGAGTGAAAAATATGTATTAGCCTGATTTTTACATTCTGATTAATCTGTTTTCACTTAGGTTTTGTTATCTCAGGATTTCATGAACTATGTTAGTGAATGTAGGTATATGATTTCCAGATCATAAACTGAATTAAATTATCAATAAAGATATTTATAATCCACATAAGAAATAATGAAATGTATATTTTTCTCAGAGAAACCATACATTTAATATTCATGTGAATGTATATTATGAGTATAAAGGACTTCTCTCAATAGCATTATGGAAACCTGTGTTTGTACTTAAAAATCCAAGTAACACAGGAATTTCAGTAATAGACAGCAAAACCAATAGTGAAAATACCATAACCACACTCAACTATGCAGAAATAGTAGTATTCTGTACTGAAAATGTATTTTAAGATAACACGTAGATATACCTTATTAGGGAAGCATGGACCTAAAAGCTAAATTATTAACAATGCTTGTTCCTTCTGTTTAATCAAAAGACCTCAATTTTCAAGACTGAAATTTAAAATAATTTAATAGATACTAAAATTGATTTTATAGTTCACAGTCGATTTTGCTTCCAGTTTAGATGTAGTGAGACCAGTGGCGATATGTAGGGGGTGCACCACGGGGGGGGCATGTGCACCCTGAGAGCACATCACCTGACTGGCTGCGCTTGCCACTTAGGCAATGGGTACGGCAGACAGGTGGGAACACCGGTGCCACGTGCCCCCCCAACTAAGGACGACACCAGTCACCCATCAGTGAAACTACTAGACACTCAGTGTTGTCTCTGAGACACACTAGCTATGGATACAAGTTACACATAAACTGGTTTAAGTGATGAGAAACTGGTTTCAACCTGTAGCAGAACATAAAGGCTAGGAACAGACATTATACTAAACCGATTTAAGTGTTCAAAAACTGGTTTGAACCTGTAACAGAGCATAAGTTCAGTGCACATAAACCAGTTTCAAAATGGCCGAAACCAGTTTGCGATAAACCTGGTTGAATGTAGTATCAAACTTAACTGATTGAGCTCAAACTGGTTTATGCAACTTCTGTCCCAGACCTCTTCCTGGTTTATGTTAAACCAGAGTCCCTTAGCATCCTGACATGCTCTCTGGACTGAGCTCTCTGCTCCAGCAAAAGGCCTGGCCCGCCCCTCTGCTCCCTAGTTGGAGCAGGAACCGGCAGGGGTGGGGGCCTGGCCAGATGCCAGCCCAGGGAAGAGATTAATTCCCACCCGCCTTTCATCCCCTGTCCAACCAGTGTGACCTGCTTTTCTTCACTGGCTATTCCAGCAGCAGGGGCATGGTCAGCCCTGGCAGTAAACTGGAGTGAACTGCCCAATGAGGGGGTTTAATTCCCCGCTGCCACCACTCACTCTCCCCGTCCTCCTTTTGTTCCACCACCAGAGTCGGATTATGTCCCCATCTGGCCATACTCCCTCTTCCCCCACCTTCTGAACCCTGCAGGCCAAGGTGGAGGTTTAAACCCCTCCTCAGTCTTACTCAGGACTGCTGGGACCTGCCCCCCTCCTCCCTGCCAGCTCAGCTTCCCTGCAGTGTAGCAAAAACCCCAGTTTTTCTTTTTTTCCATTTGAAAATATATTCCCTCCCCTTCCCCAACCATTTTTTACTTTCTCTCTGCTCTCTCTAACCCTTATACGTGATTACAAGTTGTACTAGGTAAACTAAGTTAAGTTCTTATACTCCTTTATAGTAACAAGCCCCTTTTACATTATAAATAGTGTTCTATTATGTTTGTATTGATTTTTACTGTTTTAATTGATATGATTTAGGCCTGTGTCTATAAAGTAATGTCAAGTAATGTCAAGCTTCCATTTTGTATGTCAAGCCTCCACTTTGTGTCCTCTGCCCTGGTATAACCTATTATATAATATGTTGTAACTGTGACTCATGTCTAACTAGTCTCATGTAAATTGGTTCCTGGATGAATGGGAATGAATGAAGGTGCTTGAGGTACAATGGTAGCAGGCCTTTACTGAATGATCAGCTCAATGACTGGACCATCAACTCAACAACTGGACCATCAATTCAAAAAACAGACCACTGCCTTGCATTGACTCACCCAGGTACCACAGACCTCACCCAGGAACAGAAACAAAACCCAACATTTGAAAGATAAAGAACCTACAGGAACCCAACATTTGGAAGACAAAGACCGTACAGAAACCAGCAACTTCACCATTGTGTCGCATCAGACAATGAGGACACCTGGATCTTCACTATGCATCTGAGCAGAACAGTCCTTGCCTGGACATGTTCTTCCCATAGAAGACACAGGTAGCCCACCCCAAGGGGTGGAAGAGTGTGATCTCTTTGAGATGCCCTCTGCATCTAGACCAGCACCATGCCACACCACCTACCCACCCAGAGGCCCTGCCAGCAACCGCCTCTGAACAACACCTTGCTAGGGAAGACCCCAATTGGCCATTAAGCATCAACTCACAGCCCAGGATAGATAGCTATCACCCACCTTCCCTCCCCAAGCAAAGGACCTGCACTCTGTTCCTACACACCCTTACTTCAATCCCTCCACCAAGCCTTTCCTCTCCTGCTACCGTTGTGTGTGTGTGTGTGTGTGTGTGTGTGTGTGTGTGTGTGCGCGCGCGCGCGCGCTTCTGTGTACAGGAACTGTTGTGAATAACCCCGAGCCATTTCTTTGAAGGCCTAATAAATGGCCTCGAGCCATCCTCCCAAGACAGAATACACAGCGAGACTGGAAGGTTGT
>JAGPOW010003685.1:44958879-44994110 GCA_030014935.1 Caiman crocodilus
TCTTTACATCATTTACCTGTAACCAATCACTGAATATTATGCTTGTAGATTTTAGTATAAAGGATGCTTAGAAATCTTGTTTAGGGTGCTTGCTACCTTACACCTTTATTGCTAGCAATAAAAACTTTTTTTTCTTTCAAACTTCCAACTGGTATTCGTATATTGGCTCATGCATGCCGGGCAACGAATTCAGACTTGGGCTGAAGCATAACAGAACCAATAACTTCATGAGCTGTATAGTAAATTGCCTGTCTAATAAAACTGATATATATATATTTTTTGATCCCGCTTCGGTCTCTGTCTTGCTGCTGGCTCCCAAGTAAATCCCCTTCTCTCTGACCTCCCTCTGGACTTCATTCCTCTCTGCCGTCTCTATCTCCCCCAGCTCTGGCTTTCTCTCCTTCTCCACTGACCTCCTGGCCCTATTCCTTGGCTTCCCAGCTCTAGCCCCACTCTGTCTTCTGCCTCTGTCTTCTGCATGATCCCTGTCTGTTCCCACTTGTGTCTTGTCACCACTGCCCCCCTGATCCCGATCTCTCCCTCCATTCCTCTCTCTCTGTCCATCCCTGGCTTCTCTGGTGTGCCTCACTGCCTCTGCCTTCTCCCCAATCTCCCCGGCACCTCCCATAGCATCCCCCGATCTGGCTTGCCTCCACCACCTCCAGCAGCTCCTCGTTTTCTTCCCCTGGCACCCACAGCCTCTCCCTGGCACCCGCAGCTTCCCTGGTTCCCCCGCAGCCTCTCCTGGCACCCACAGCTTTCTCCCAGTTCCTCTGTACCTGGGCACCCACAGCTTCCTCAACCCAGTTTCCGGCTACCCCACAATCTCTTCACTATGGTTCTGGCCCCAGCCCCGGCTTCTGTGCCGGCTTCTCCCTGGCACCGCTCCTCTGCCCTGCTGCCTTTTGGCTTTTTCTTTGATCAATCAACCCCAATTAACCTTGAGTTACCCCAACCCCAAATGACCCCAAGTAACCCCAGGGTACACTGACCCCAAGTAACCCCAGGGGCCACTTGACCTCAAGTAACGCCAGGGCCATTTGACCTCAAGTAACTCCAAGCACCAAGTTACCCCAAATGCCCCCTAGTGTTAACACACAGCCATGAAAGTGCATCTTTGTGTGTTTAGGTATGTGCATATAGTTTTGTATGAACTCATAGAGTATTTGTGTAGGTTGTGTGTTTGTATATAATTTGTATCATGCCCTCCTGTCTAACAGTGCAATATTGAGATCCTAAGTGTTGATCTGGCACATGTCAAGTCAACATTGGAAGGGAAGTGAAGACTGCTCTAGTGACCCCATCATTCTGGCCTGAACCACTGCAGGCATGTGGCTACATTTTCAGTGGATGGCTGTCCACTTGCAAATTGGTTCAATCTCTTCAGGTTAGACAAACCTGCAAAGATTGAATCAATTCAGGCTCGGGCTTTTTGAATGTTTGTCCCTAGCCACGCAGATTGCAGTGATGAAGGTAGAACAAATACCTTAGCATATAAAAAGAAAGTGCACATCCATCCTTCTCATTATAGGAATGCAATCAAGTATAACTAACAAAGAAATATCAAGTGAAAACTGACATATGTCTGATTTTTATAACTAAAAATAAATTACTATGCTGAACATTTTTTGAACAGGGCGTTCAATGAAAGTAAGACTAGAAAATGTAAGCACGCTGGATCACATTGCTACTTCACAGATATTCTATGTGGATTCACAGAAGTTTAGGGCTGGAAGGGACCTCGTGAGATCATTGGGTCCAGCCCCACTCCTCTGGATGCTCAAACTTACTCTGCCAGAACATGGAAATGGCTCTTTTCAATCCAAATCCTTGTTGTCTTTTTGGCAACATATTTGCTAAATCACATAGAATTTAGCATGCTGCTTGAGATCTGAAATTCTAAATGCTAAGCAGGGAGTTCCAGAGGGGCCTGTTACAGTCGTGGTAACAGAAGGAAGGAGTCATGCTCAAAGACCCCTCACTGCACTTTATAGAACTGGAAGTGTCCACACTGGGCATGTCTACATGAGACACGTACTGTGCAGTATACTAATTACCTGTGCAGCAAACCTCTCGATTCTACATATGCATCCCTATTGGGCTGGAGTAAACTAATTTACTCCATAGCAGTGCACATATAGACGCTGCCCTGGCTGGCTGGGGAATGAGGGTGCTTCACTGCAGAGGCTGCCTGCTAGCTAGCCCTGCACAGAGCCCAGCCAGCCTATTCACAGCACATTGAGCTGAGGGAAGCAGCCCTGGGCTGGCAGCCTCCAGGATCCCTGCCAGTTGGGGCTGCTCCACCTCAGCACAAAATGTTGCAGTCCTCAGTCCACACGAAGAGATGTGCCTGGAACCAATAAACTCCAGAGTGATAAACTCCAAGTTTTATTCACACACGTTAATATGCACACCTAGATGCACCCACTGTGTCTGATACTCTCCACTGGGCCACTGTACAGAGCACAGCATCCACATGCTGGAATATAAGGATTCACTGAGATTATGGAACACTGTTCCTTCCATGAATAATAGATTTGTTTTCATTTGGATAGTCTAATGAGGAGCTGATAAGTGAACTAGAAAGAACATGATTGGCCCAACCCCAGAGAAAGAAGGCCAATGCTTTCAGTCCTTGACAGAGCAAAATTTCCTATCACTCTGCAGCGCTCACCAAGGGGGAGGTGAATACAAAGACAATTAAAGAAAAGTCAGATTAAAAAGAATGGAATCTGTGCCGGGAAATTATCTTACTCATTCTAAGTCAGTTTGATGGACTGGTTGTTGACCTCTTCACATCTGAAAACACCAATTAAATACTCAGTGACCTTTGCAGGTATCAAGAGGCAGCAGGTATGAACTGACAGATGATCATGCACAAGGAGGGCAAGATCTTTGCTCTACGCCTTTCCACCTTTTCCACTGCACCGTTCAGGAACAGAAAGGGGAAAAAGATGGAGATACTGTGTATGCCAGGGGTTCCCAAACTGTTGTACACATACCCTGTGTGGTTCACAGAACATCTCTAGGGGGTACATGGAAGAAACTGTGTAATGGCATATTTGATTTTCATTATAATTGGCATTTAAGTGGTTAAAATATAAAATGTATGCTGGTATGTGGGCAGGTGGTAAATCTAGAAGGGGGTACACAATAAGAAAAAGTTTGGGAACCTCTGGTGTATGCCTTTCAGGCTGAAGAGGCTGTGATTTTCAGGCCTGATTAACGTAACAAAAGTCAAAGTGTCCTTAGAAAATAAGGTCTATAGCTCTAACCCACTCTGCAGACATATACGTCAGTCAGAATAGAGAAGAAACTGATATCTAAAGGCCAGGGGATGATTTTTTAGGGGAAATTTCACGTTTTACAATAGAATAACCCGCTGTACTTATCCTTTAAGGTTATCATAGAATAATTGAAAAATAGGGCTGGAAGGTGTGGCGGTCGAGTGGCAGACTGAGGCTATGGCCAGTAGCCCGGAACGGCAGGTGGGTACTTTTTGACAGATGGAGAGGAACTAGGCACTGAAGCGTACTGGTTGAGTTAAGATTGCTTTTCTTACACTGCTGATGGTTACATGCGCATGTCAGGAAGCATGGTTGTGGAATCATGCACCAGATCCTATCACAACTTACTGCCACTGCAGGGGGAGCCTGGGATTTCAGGGATCATTCCAAGCTCCTGCTGCTCCAAGCACTGCAGCTGATAGGATTTGTGACAAGGGTAGCAGTTTCACATGCTGCTCCCCACCCCACAAGCTTCATCAGCTGCAGGGCTCACAGCTGGGCAGTGTTCCACATTGCCATTGCCGCAAGTCTCATCAGCTGCAAGGCAAGCTGATAAATGCACCTCCTCAGTTGATGGGACTTCCAGCCACAGGGGAGCATCTAGCCACACATTCAATTCATGACATTATAAGAACAAACCACGAGTTATTAAACATTTTCTGTAGAATAACTTTGTGGTGTATTTCTTGTTTTATCACACCATTTATTGATTGAACATGAACAACTTAGGGTGCAGTTAACTGGTTAATCACAGCTTAAGTGTAACGTGTAGATGAGCCAAAGAATCACTTCCTTGACTTGCAAGCAATACCTCTCTTAATACAAGCTGGTATACTTTTGGCATCTTTTTGAAAAAAGACTATGTTATTGACTCTCATACTGTTGACTCATATTCAGGTCCTTTTCTGCAGTACTGCAGTCTGTGTAGTCATTCCTCAGTTTGTATTTGTGCATTTGATTGCTCCAATTGAGTTGACTGCATGGTTAACCTCTTTGTAATGTAGGAGAACAGAATGTAGTTATTCTCGTTATTGATGTTTTGTCACATTTTTGGCACTTCAAGATACTGAATATCCCCCTCTGCTGATTCTATCCTCAAGCTGTAAGCAGGCTGAAGTTCCTATTGAGTTAATCTGTAGACCCTACTACTTAAAAGGTATTTTCACAGCTCTCAGATAAATTATCTTAATTCTTGCCTCATTGATCTGTTTTTCAGCTGTCTGTCTTTAAGCCTATCCCTACACAGAATGCCACCCCTATTGTAGTCTGTCAAGCTGCTACTCTATTTCACTGAAATCCATCCTAAAGGTTCACTTTTCACAATGCCTGCAAGAGGTGATTCAACAATGACACAGTGACACTAATGGTAAAATAGAGATTCCAGCTCGCTCTATTATTTCCAGTTCACTATATTTTCATAACAGTAAGAGTCTAGGAGGAGTTGCCTGTGATTCAGTGGTAGAATCCTTGTTTACCACACAGGAGATCTATGTTTGATTCCTAGATACTTATACACCTACAGCCATGGAGGCATCAAACACCTGGACTCCATCTGGTCTTTGAATTTTGTCTCAGCAGCCTAAAAGGAGGATGGCAGATCTGGGCAGCCTCCACTCCTCCGATAATTCCTGCCCATATGTATGCATTGAAGGTCTGGGTGGCCCTCATGTATACACCATCATCCAGGAGGATTGATGGTTGCTACCACCAGGATCCCAGGAGGCAAGGACTGTGTACTTTCAGTCTCTTAAATAATACAAAGAACATTATCAGCACTCCAGGAATAATAAAACATTGTAGAAAATAATTCAGATGTAATGAAGAAATAGTTGATGAAATAGTAAAATATTTAACCTTTGTGCTGTTTCTCTTTATGAACTGTGGAAGCTTACTCTTCTAATCATACTATATTTAATTTATTACATGTTTAAAACACACATTTACAGGCATGATCCTGCATGCTGCAAAGATCTTTTCAAGCTATTAGGAGCTTGAAAATCCTCAGTTTCTTCTGAAATTAAGTGATGGGGCATAGCAGTTTTCAGGGGTTCAAATACTATGCAAGACAGGGCCCTTGATACCATTATTAAAATAATTCATCTTGGAGTTTTCTAGCTCTGTAAAGGAAATTGTCAGACAAGTAACTCAAGGGAATCTCACTGATAAAGCAATGATTACAGTTAATAACCCACTCTGTAGAGACAAAAGATAGTTACTACACTCCTGAGGCACAAACAGGCCCAAGGAAGAAGAACAACTCCTAATAAAGTTACAGAATTATAAAAAGATTAAACAGAGCTAAACAAACCCTAAGCTGACTGGGACAGATTACAGTAATTGAGACCTGAAAACTGTGGTCAGTACTTTTCATATTGATAAAAATAAATAACTTTAGTGACATTAAGATGGCCAAATACATGCCTCAGTTACTTAGCTGCCTGAACATTAAATCACAAGGCACTGGATTTTTCTAAGGTGACTAAAATGATCTGTTTCTGTAACCTGCAGCTTGCAACCACATGTAACAGGAAACCATACTTACAAGTCAGAATATAAACAACATACATTTATATCTATGATTAAAAAATGTAGAGCAGAGTTGTCCAAGTTCTAAGCCTTGGGGGCCACACCAGGTACTTCATGCAGGTGCCCCTCCCACTATTGTTCTGCATGGGCACTATCCCCACCAGCATATCCCCCATCACTGCTGCCCTGCACATGTGTGATCCCTCTGTCTGGGGTTAAGTCCCAGACTCACCCTCAGCTCCCTGCACGGTCCCACTCTCTGGGGCAAAGGCAGGAAGTGGCAGCTAGAGGAGGGTGGGGAAACCCCAGACACTCTAGCAGTTGGAGTGATGGAGGGAGAACAACAGGTAGATAAGAGCCTGTGAGCCATGCATTAACCCCTTGTAGGCCACATGTGGCCCAAAAGTTGCCAGTTGGATAGGCCTAATGTAGAACATAAAACTTAGAACAGACTAATATAGATAGTTTGGATTAGAGTGTAATGTGTGCCCAGAAATGTCTTCCCAAATTAGTGTTGGGATGATGATGTAGCTGTGATGGTCCATGAAAAAATGCAAGAGGCAAGGATTTCTGGGTTAACTTCTATTGGACCAACTGTATAACTGGAAAGGATAGAAACATGCTTTCGGGTACCAAAACCCTTCCTCAGGTCTCTGAGAAAAAAGCCAATAGCCTGTACTAAACAGCAGATAGAACAAAGGCCTGTATAAAATTCCATATGCAAATAAAAACAGGATGTAAATAAAAAAAGGATTTATAGGAAGCTGACAGATAAGAGCAATACAGTAGAAAGGGAGTGGTTTATTCATCAAGCAACTCATCACCAGAAGAGAACTCCTAGCTGATCACCTGGCACCAAATGGGACACAACCTTTCCTTAATAATAGATGCAAAACCTGTCAACTCGGCACCCCCACAATGAAACCATCAGAATCCGTAGATTCAACATGTCTTTCCCAGAATGTGGTATAATTTCATCCAGTGTACCAAATGCCCTCATGGACACTATAAGAGTGAAACTAGACAAAAATTACACACCAGAATGAACAATCACAGAACAAAAGATGAAGGACAGAAACACTAAAACACAGGAAGAAGAACATCTTTCATAGAAAACATACTCCCTTTCTGCCCTCGCAGACCTTGTGCTCAAGAGAAATTTACAAAATACCTTTAAGAGATGGGTCCGTGAACAGATATTCATTAGCTTACTGAATGCTAAGACACAAGAATTTAACAAAGACATTGGCTTTATGGTTAATTATAATCAGGGATCCTGGTTTTCTGTGATAAAAAAATCACAAATTCTCTGATAAAAATCCCAAAATCTGTGGTTAAAATGAAATGCCCCCCACAGCTCTGCTGGTTTCCCTCACTCCCCCTCACAGCCCCCCAGCCCTGCTTGTGCTCCTTAGCCACCAGGCCCGCCTATCTCCAGTAAGAAGAGTAAGCCTGAAGCAGCCTTAGGTAAGTGAGTGTTGGGCCCTGCCCTTCCCTCCTCCCTTCCTCTCCCAGCAGGGTTGAGGGTTTCCCTGCCCCTTCTGCAAACAGCTCTTACAGGCTGGAACTCTGCCAGCCTTCCAAGCTCTTTACAAAAGAGGGAAATCCATGGGTTTCTCTTCTAAAAGGGAAAATCCATGTTTTCTCTGATAAAAATGGGAAATCCATGGTTTTCTCTGTTTTTCCATGGGAAACAGAAAACCAGGATCCCTGATTATAATCTACCTGATCTCCACTAATCTCTATACTGCACAGGTGATAAGGACCTCCTCTGAATGGCTTTGCTCTTCCACGTACCAGGTTACCCTTTCTACTGCATTTCTCTTGTCTGCTAGCTATCTGAGAGAATGTGCCTTACATCCTGTTTTAATTTATACATAGAATTTTATACATGCCTTTGTTCTACCTGCTACTTAGTTTAAGCTGTATTTGCTTTTTTCTCATTGGAGACCTGAGCAGGTTGGTATGCTCATCTATATACCTCCCAACTAAAGAGTTAGTCCAATAAAAAAAAAAAGATAACACTCACAAAAATCCATGTATCTTTAATTAGATAATTTAGTTAAATCTATAAAGCAGTTGGAAATTAATATGAATTTTCTTATATTACTAAAGATGTTCTGTGAATATGCTTCTTAATATCATAATCCAATGTCTAAATGATACTCCTTTAAATCTCAATTATTAAGTACTGTGCAAATAAAATAGTGTTCATTATATCACTTGAAACAGGAGTATGTGTAATCTTGCATGTCTAAAGCTGTATTTTTATGTCTCCACTACTCCATCAGCTTCAGATTAATTTCTCACTCCAGACTACAAGAAGACTGGGTGCAGTCACAGCTGCCAGTCACAGACAGATGCTTTTCCAGATATAGATCTATTGATTAAGTTTTCACAAAGTACTGAGTTTAGTTGATAGTTCAATAGCACATTTGTTTTGGGAAGGTAGTGAAATGAATGCTCAGGGCTTCCTTCAACTGACCAATACTGTTAAAAGGCCTCCTTAGAAGTAAAACAAAACATTTCATATTCACTTTTGGTCACTCTTTATTTAAAGATAATTTCTGCTATAAAGCTGAATTTTAGCTCTCAGTGTAATTACAGGCAGTCCTCGGACTTACAATTGGTTCCTGAAAACCACGTCTTAAGTCAAAATATTGTAATCTGGAACCAATTTTCTCATAAGAAACAATGTTATAAACGTGGGATTGGTTCCTGAACCGAGGCCTGATAACCTGTTTTCACCAAAAATACCCCAGAATTTTATACTCAATCAATTATAGATAAGTACATTAATGTGTTAATATTGTAAATAACAATCATATTGATTTGGAAGGACTTCTTTGAGGTGACTTTGCTGGACTTTTTGAAGGACTCTTGGTTGGACATTTTGAAGGGCTCTTGGCTGGAGTCTTCTCAGGAGTTTTGGCTGCAGGTTTTTCTGGAGTTTTGTCTGCTTTCTTAAAGAAAGTGTCCAAGGAAGTTTGGACAGATGTTCTCCACAGAGACGGGCAACACAGTGAACTTGCTTACTGGCATGGCGTCTCACCGGATCAAGTACTGTAAAGTCAAAACTGACCTCATAAAGATCAAACAGGGTGTCAATTTATAAATGTTGTAAGTGCAAAAGGTTGTAAGTTGAAATGTTGTCAGTCGAGGACTGCCTGTACTTTGAATGTGAGTGTACTTGTATAAGAAAGGCTACGTATCCCTTTACTGTGAAAGGTGTTACTTTGGTTACTTTGGTCCCCTTATAATGCTGGTAATAGTAGCATTTCTACAAACTTACTTAATATTTCAATTAATTATGACAATATATTTAATGCCTCTTTAGAAAGATTGTTTCTGATTATATAAATCCTCCAGTGACAACTAGCCATCATAGTTTGTTTTCTGAGGGAAAAAGGAGCCTAAAAATGAGAGTGAAAATCCAGGAAAGCAGGTTATATGTAATATCTTCCCTTAACTGACCGGCCTGCAGAAAGAATATTTCTGTATACAATAAGGAGACTCATGGTATGGCAAGGACCCAAATGCTTAGCTTATGGCATCACAGCAAGAACAGTGCCTTATAGTTTGGGGAAGGAGAAGGGGTGGAAACTACCCATTTTTACATTTTGCTACACTATAATTTTGTTATATCTATCTTTTCCTGGCTCCACTTTTAATCAGGCCATAGAGCATGTATCAGCCAGCTGTTGTACAGTGAGCAGGGAATATTCACAGTCATCCAACAAAGGAAAGCATCTGGCAGAGCAGGCAAGCACTGATCTAGTTGGTATAGGCAGAGCTACTTTCAGTGAGGCAGAGAGGCATGGTGATTGGCAAGATCTGAAGGAGGAGAAAGGAGAGGGGACTTCAAGTCCATGTGAGCAGCTCTGGCTTGTTTTAAGAATATTAGAACCTGGAAACTATGGTCACATATGAAGCAAAAACATAATATTGTGTTGCCAATATTTTAACATTAGGCTCCTACACTGTCACTCTTGCCCTTACAAGAGATTTCTTACAAGCTGAATAAATTAATGAAGCAACACTGCTGACAAAGGAACTTGGATTAAACACCACTTAGTTGAATGTTGATAATTTATTATTGAAGAAATCTTGATAGTATAACAATATAGCGGCATTCATCTTGTGTAATCTGGTGTGCAAAGTGATATTAAAGACTATGTAGTCTTATTGAGATTGGGGTGGGCGGCATCCCCAGATTTTTTTAAATCCCTGTCATTTAGTGACAAATAACCCATTAATAGGACAAAATACTTAATACACTGTTACAATCCCCTCGGTTAAATCAACATGGTAATTTAGGACTTGGTAAAAAGAGGGAGGGTGAAATACATTTAAAGTTAAAACATTATGCCAATCTGACATTCAGCTTTGATGATAGAATTTTAACAACTGTCCCCAGCACATCAGTGAAAAGAAGACCTCCTGATTTGCTGAATGGAGTTTGTCACAGGAGGAGAAAGACCAGGGAGAGTCCTAAGTCCACAGGGGGAGCCCCAGGGCCAGGAGCAGGGATGGCAGGAGAAACCCAAGTGGGGCATAGATCACCACGCCTTAAGTTACTGGAGGCTTGCGGATGATGTCACTCCCAATCACCAAATGGCGGAAATAAAAGGGCCGGTGGCGAAAAGGAGCAGGGTGCGCATGTGGCTGCTGGGAGGGAATCTGGCCGGGGGAGTAAGCTGGAGACACAGAATGCCACAGGTGACTGCCCGTGCTCACCACGGGGAACTAAAGGAACCCAGGGCCGAGAGCCCAGTGACAGCTGCAGGCGAGCTGGGAGAGGAAACAGTAAGAGCCCCAGCGGTGTGGAGAGGTCAACGGGCCAGAGAAGACCTGGAGAGAGGGCCACAGTTTGGGGAAGACTCGAAGAGAGGGCCACAGTTTGGGGAAGACTCGAAGAGAGGGCCACAGTTCAGGGAAGACTCGGAGAGAGGGCCACAGTTCGGGGAAGACCCGGAGAGAGGGCCACAGTTCGGGGACCCAGACAGAGGGTCACACCAGTAGGGTACCAGAGAAGGAGTGGCGTGAGGCTGGGACAGGCCACAGAGCAGGTGGCCATGTCAACAAGCAAAGGGAAAGAGACGCTGTTGGCTCCATAAGGAAGCCCAATAGGGGCAGGGTTATGCCTCTCTTGAGGCTCATAGAGCTTTTCATTTGAATTCCGGAGGGAGTTTTGTGTTCCCCTGCATTAGGAGGGGCTGAGGTGGTGGAGGCAGGGAGTTGGAGCAAGAGGTGAGCTCATTGTTTAAGTATCTACAGAATATTCGGTCAACCACGGAAACGGCCAAGATCTGCCAGGCTGGGTAAAGGGCAAGGTGCAGAGGAGGAGGAGCCTCGCGGAAGACATCTAAGAAGCAGGTGACCGACAAGAGCAACTGCGCTGCACGAAGCCCCACCCACTGAAAGATTCAAGTCATGGCAGGTGAGAAGGGGCAGGTTGCAGCGTGTGGGAAGACCTCCCGGAAGGCCACCTGCGATGGCAAGGCAAGTCCTGGCAAGCACTCGGATCAAGGAAGCCCGAGATAAGATGTACGAGGCCTGGCGGGTACAGAGTTCTTCCATCATTGAGAAATAAATCTCCATGCACACTCCATGAAGGATTGATAGGATATGGATTAAATTGTGGACTGCTTTAGAGACATCTGTCTGTGAAAAAAAAAAATCTCTAAAATCTTACAATTTTGTAGATCATTATATAATCATGTGTCAGAGTTTCCTGAAAGTTCAGAAAAAAATAGCAATTTCAGGGAATAACCCAAATTTATATAAAGCGAAGGATATTAGTCAATATGACACAAGATTTGAGGTTAATCCAAACTCTTAAATCCACCTCAAGCAGATAGAAGTGGGAAGCTGAACGTGCTGCTTGATTTACTGCATTGTAGGATTTCAAACCTGTGCTTTTTCAAAGTTTCTCTCCCCCCCGTCCCCCCATCAGAGTATCAATTTTGGAAGCTATTACATCAAAGTTCCAACTTCTGCAATATTTCCATGTGTGGAAATTCAGGTTTCCATCAGGATAAAAGGTAACACCAAAGATGTTAGTTAGTTTTATTAAAATTGTGATGATTCACTTTATTAACCTAAAAATGTAGTTGCCAGGCTTTCTTCAGGTGAATGCACACAGTGGCTAGAGTTTGGGGAATCCAGCCACTTCAGGGGAAGAGATGGGACTGCTGTAATGTGCACACACTGTAATTTTTTTACCTCACCATAATGCCATGCTAGTTATTGGAATGTTAGTGACATTACTTCTTTCTCATCCTATAAAACTTCCCAAAATAGTCACTCCAAGTACTTTTTGACACAGTCTGCCAACTTGACAAAGTTATGTTATCTACAGCAGGGCAGTCCAGTTCACAGGCCACATGCAGCCTACAAGGAGGTTACATGCAACCTCCAGCCTGGCTGGCTGCTACCCATTGCTCTTGTGGCAGCAGGACCAGGGTTTCCAGTCTCCCTTTTTCCGCCAGTTTCCGCTTCCTATTCTAGCTCCTGGAGGCATGGTGGCACAGTGGAAGGGAGTCAGGCCAATGCAGCGAGCCCAATGCAGCATGCACAGTCCAGCAAAGAAAGGAGCTAGGCTGCCTATGCTGCATGGTGCAAGTGGACTGCCTGCATGGTATGTGCAGCCAGAAGGGTGTGAGGCTGCTGCCTGCCTGGCACTTAGCTGGAAGGGGTGGGATGCATGTGTAGCAGGGGGAGTTTGGTAGGCAGGAAATAGGTTTCAATGATTGTTAGTAAGAATTTAAGAGGAAAGACAGGCATAAGTAAACAAAATATGCAATGGCCTCATAACAACTAGCTTTTTACCATTTTGTCCAATTAGAAAACCCAAGCTGTAAAAATTAAAATTTGTGCACACTTTGTGTTTTTTCCTCAGCACACTGTCTTTAATTAAAAAAACATTAAATTGTATAACTGCACCTCTCACAAGACCCTAACCTGAACTGGAGGTTTTGGATACTACCAAAATATAAGGAATAATAAATAACAATAACAGTAGTAATAGTAAACACATCTCCAAATGCTTGCTTTGGTATTTTATCAGTTTTAATAAATACTCTATTCATAATTAAGGAATTAACAAGATATGAAACTTCCTTTTTATACGAGATATGTCACTATGATTACAAATTGCACTGATTGTGTCATTTAATAAAACACACAGGAATTATAAAATACAATTTATGGGGATGGAGGGATGGGGTAGAGAAGAAAATATTGAATAAAATCCTGTCTTTTTTTTAACCCTTTAGTGAACTATATATTTCCAGATGTGGAAAAACAATTATTGTAAACACTTAGAAAACTATATTTAAGGAACAACCTAGAGGACAAAGCACCTCTAGTCTGCAACTGTTTTATTGATCATAAATTCCTCTTTGAGGAAAGTACTGCCCTGTAAAATGTGATGGTCAATTAGAGAAAGAAAGGAAAGAAGACTTGATTTATCAATCCAAACACCAATTATTTAGCTGCTGCAGCAACAACATTATAGTACAACTGCTCTCTGTCTTATCTAGTCTCACATATTAGAAATATGTAAGATACTTTCAGACAACTAGGTGTTCTTATGGTATATACAGGACCAAATTAGCAAATGGGCATTTCAGACTTGTGGTTACACTTCCTGAATCATGAGATTATATCACAATCTCACCATTCAGGACAAAAAAGGATATTTCTAACCCTTAAGGTTGTTACCAATCTTGAAAGTGTGACCAAGGGAATAAGTAACAGATCTGCTTGAGAAGGCCCACAACTTGGAAAAACTACTGTGAGCAGGATGAAGTCATGGCAGTAAGGCCTTATCTCCCAAATTCCTTTCTCTAAGCAGAAGCCCAGTAGAGGATCCCACAGGTAACTAGAGAAGAGATGCACAGACCGAAAGCCTCACCGCCCCCCGGCCCTGCCAAATTACCCAAGCAGGCACTCTACAAATGAGTTATTCCACATCCTACACTTTTAAATGTGGAGTTGGATCCAACGTGGGTAAGGCCACAGGTGCACGAGCCACATGACCCAATGTATCACAAATTGCCTGCATCAAGCCTTGATTGTATACAGTCTGAAAATGTACCTTACCTTTGAATCTTCTCACTTTCAGAATTCTGCCTACAGAATCAGAGTAGCCAACTAGCACATCTACCTTGATGTTGCAAGGAGAATGGCAAAACAGGGGCATAACTGGATCCCGCTCCTGTATCAAGTCAAGGCAAAGATGCTGTGGGCTGCCTTCTGCAGGGATGTCACTAGAGCACAGTAGCAAGGCTCCCCACTGCATGATGTGGCCTGCTACAGATACCTCTATCCACTAACAGAGGTACTGGATTAACGTGAATGCACAAGGACCGAGGCCTGTAGGACATCCTTGCCTGCTGAGGTGTCGTCAACCAGCACTGCAGGTCATGGGAGATCCAGTGGAGAACATAGCAGCAGGGTCCCAGTCATGTCACCTTTTGCTTCCTCTGAGGAGGATAGACTGCATAGCTCAACGTTCTCAGCTGATATGTGAAGCCCTGGGGAATCAGAGCTCCTGGTAGAAGTGATATCTCTTATTAGACCAACTAGATATTTGCAAAGAAATCTTCTTAATTGTTTTAATGAAATCTTAATTTTACAAGAAGGAAGCAAGTTGTACTACCTAAAACCTGAGACCCTGCTCCTGCCTTTGTTTGAGGTAATTTGCATTATCACAGAGCCCAGAGATTAATCCTTCATCACATAAATTTAAAAAGCATGTCTTTTATAATGCTAATAACTCTGTTCAAAAGCCCTACCTAGTCAACCCCCTTAACACAAGCTTTGAGGAAAAGAGTTGTTTTCTGCAAAACAAAATGGATTTGCTGATTCCAAGGAGAATCAGAAGCTGTTGGATGCCCTGCAGGTGTCCAACTGGAGAATGGAGGCACTTGATAATGCAGAGATGCTGCTATTGAACACAATGCAGACTATACTGTCCCTTCTACAGAGCTGCCAGTGCAGGGTAGCAGCTTCACATGCTTTGTTATACCAGGCAATGGGCCATCAGCTGGAGCTTATGAACCAAGAGGCTCTCGAGCCATGGATCTCGCAGCTGAAAGGGTTCCGTGGATCAGCCTACAGAGCAATGATCACAAGGTCTGGACACACACGCTAGGAGCTCTGACTGGTGGGAAATCATTGTAGTGTTGACTTGGGATAATCAGCAGTGGCTCGAGACCTTCTACATAAGCAGGGACTCATGCACAAATACATCAGTCTGATATCAGATCAGTACCGATACATTGGTTGCTGATATCAGATTAGTACCGATATAAAGAAAATTGGCTTCATCAGAAATTGGCCCAATGGGGCCAATAAATGCCAGTGTATGTGCACATGCAGGCAATGGAGAGCATAGTCAGCAGCATGGAGAGCTGCTTCCTGGCAGTAAATCTGGTGTGGTAGAAGGGGAGGAGGGAGGGAAGAGGCATGGGGTGGGGGTAGATCAACGCAGTAAGGGAGGGAGGGGGCAGTGGCAGCTGCTGCCCAGTTAGGGAGTAGTGGGACATGGGATGGAGGTGCAGCTTGTGGGGGGGGTGCTCCTTCCACTGCTTGCACCCCAGAAGGACGGGGGCATGTTGCCTCCCACATCTGTGCAGGGAAAGCGGGCAGGCTGAGGCTCTTCTTGCTGGGGACTGCGCTTGGAGTGGGGGCTATTGAGGGGGCTGCAGCCACCTCACATTTCACCATAGCTCCCTCCCAGTGCTGCTGTGCACCTGGAGCAGCCCTGGCTCTTCCTAGCTCTACCCCCACTTCCCCCCATGTGGGGCGCAGGATGGAGGCATGGCTCATTGCAGGGGGGGAACAGCTCCCTCCCAGCACCTCTGCCGCTGTGCACTTGGCACAGCCCTGGTTCTTCCCAGCATGTGGGGGGAGGCTGGGGTTGAGCTGCGGCTGTGCTGGGTGTGCAGCAGCAGCAGTGGCACTGGGAGGGAGCTACGGCGAAATCTGCGGTGGCTGCAGCCCCTTCCATGGCCCCTGTTCTGAGCCCCTGGCGAGAAGAGCCCAGCTCCAGCCTGCAGCTGCAGTCTGCCTGCTCACCCTGCACAGATCCAGGGGCACATTCTCCCCCACCCCACACTCCTGGGGTTCAAGCAGCGGTAGGAGCCACCACCCCCATGAGCTGTGCCTCCGCCTTGTGCCCTGACCCAGCTGGGCAATGACTGCCCTGCCTCCTCCCTCATAGTGGGGGGGGGTTGATCTGCCCCCTCCCCTTCCACAACGGATCTATCAGCTGGAGACCACTCTCCACACTATATTGGAAATTGGATTGGTATTGACCAATATGCTGTCTTAAAAATCGGATATCGGTATCACCCCCAAAAACCTCTATTGGTGCATCCCTAATTTTTCCACAGTCTTGCTACTGTTCCTGCACATTGATTGCCAGAAAAATGTCATGCGTCACCACATCACACCAAAAAAGAGGGTGGCCATAGCCATCATGAAACTGCATGGGCAACTGGTGCCACCTTAGTCGGGGGGGCACGTGCCCCCACCAGCGACCCCCCACAGCTAAACTCACTGACCAGGGGTCTTGCTGATGGGGGTGGTGAGGTGTTACTCCACAGCCAATCATGCAGAGTGGGAAGCAGAGCTCCCGAAAATGGCTGCGGCACTCTTGGAAGTGGCTGTGGCACTCTCATGCCCTGGCCGGCACTCGCAGGAAGAGCACCAGCACTCCTGCCTGCCCCCCTCGCCCATCACCTAAGTGGGGAGTGCGGCCTGTCAGGTGGTGCACCTGTGCTCTCAGGGTGCCCGTGCACCCCCTTGCATCCCCTACGCATCACCACTGCAAAACAGGCCACCCCCACCAGCCTCCACATCATCAGGAACCAGCTCAGCATGGCTTCCTGCATGGCCAGGGTGGTGGTACATGAGGTATGCCAGCTGCTGCAGGACATTGTGGTGAACATGTTCATCTGCCTCCATAACTCCTGGGAAGTTGTTGAAGGCTTCAAGGCCATGGGATTCCCTAACTGTGGGGGTATACTAGACAGCACACACATCCCAGTCCTATACCCATCCCAGGCGAGCCGGTCATTCACCAACAGGAAGGGATTTGCCTCAAACAATTGTTCTTCTCCACGAAAGACTATAAGATTGAAGCGCTGACTTCACATTGCAACAAATAGATTTAGATTACCTATCAGGAAAAGCTTTAAGTTGGCACAAACTTAGGAGTTTTCAACTTCCTCTGCAGCATGGGGATGGTCATCTTCCTAAAATCTGCTGAATGTATTTTAGGTATTTTAGGAAACTACCTCTTGTTTTTTCAGTGACAGGACATTGATAATGACCTGGTCCCCTTGCTCACCTGTGGCCAGTTAAAGGTTATGTTTGTTGTTATTAGAGCAAAGATCTGAAGTCCTTATCTTCACATTTTAATATTTATTATTATGTTTGTTGTTTCTGAACTATGCTCTGTAGTTGTGTGTGACTGTTCCCAAAGTTTTCAAGAGCAGATTGCCTTGTCTAGGATGGTTTAGACATGGATGATTGTGTCTTAAGCGGGAGGTTGAACTAGATGATCTCCTGAGGTCCTTTCCAGCCCTGCTGTCTATAATTCAATTAAATTCTGTATGTTCCTCTTCTCCACATTTATTTTTAGATGTCAGCCCATCAGTGTACAAAATACTGCATGGCTTTGGAACTGATACATCTTCAGGTCAAAGAGATGCCCAAACTCCCATGAAGTTGGGTGGATTTTTTTTTACAGGTTTAAGTCTAGATTCCACAAATGCTTACTCATGTGAATAACATTACATTTTGGGCCCAAAAGGGTGAATAGACTTTTTTAAATCACTTGTTAAAAACTGCACATTTTTAAATGTTTGTATGATCAAAATCTTAGTGTTCTGTCACCCTTGGTAATATCCCTGGGTAATAAGAGATAACGTTAACAAATTCACTGTATGTTATTAAATGTTGTGAACAAACTCCCGACATTTCAGTTGCAATGAGGCATTGTATATTGTTGAGCTACAATTAAACTGATTATTGTATGGTGGTGTATTTGGACACAATCTTCCTCTTCTAAAAAAAGAGAGCACCTGGCTTAATTTGAGACATTTATATTTGTAATAGTGAATTATATAATACTACTATAAAATAAAAATAAAGCTAATAAGTGAGTTAATTTGTACACCTGGTCCTTTTACACACACACATACATACCCATCCCACCACACACATGCACTTAAAATGATACTGAGGTGTTAATTTCACCAGAAGCTTCATGGGGAATATATACACAATGGCATGCAACTAAAAATGATAGAATTAACCGTCCAATCGCCATAGAAAACCAAAAGCTAATAACAACTTTAAGGAGTAGACAAATATCAAGTGACAAGAAAACTGTTCCAACTGCATTTCTACAGTTTAGTCCTTATTCTTGTACCAGGATTCTTCACAGACTGAGAAATACAAAACGCAGTTGCTGGTTCTCAGAATCAGAAGTCAAGTCACCTTCTCAAAGCAAATTCCTATTATCATATGAGTTTTTCTGACAGTGTCAATTTTTAAATAGTGCTATTTTTTCTAAAGAATCACCATCTTTAAGCCTATATTTCTGTTGGACACATTAATAAATTTATGGGATTAGCAAGTTTGGGACTAACAAATCTCTGCATTATCTTTCTTATTCCAGATCTTTGGTGACCTGTTATTTCAACTATCAGTGCTAGCTTCTCCTCTGAATTCCTATTAATGACTTTTATGCTTCTTTACTTTAAGGAATATTGGCATTCAATAGTCATGAGTTCTCTAATTTCTTAATTTTTATTTTTATTTTGTTTTGATTCTGATTTCTTTACTCACCTGTATTTCACACTTGTTATGTGTACATATATATATATTTATTCATGTAAAGAACAAATTAACTGAAACAATTCTGCAGCATAACAAAAGAAAGGTGAATGTAAAAATTGAAAGAAATTTATATGTCTAATTTTCAGATGCGGACTACCCATAATTTGCATTCATGTCCACTGGAATAGTTGTTATTCAGTTTTTTTAAAACTGGTATGGAAACACATGGTTGAGACATCCATCCATACGCCACCCTGTCTTGTAGTGACATCAGAAGGGAAGAAAGTATATGAAAAATCCCTAACGTAGCTCTAAAAATCAGTTTACTCTAATCTGTAATGATGGATGGTTAAATGCCTTAAACAGAATTAAATGGGTATTGTACAGCACCAATATATGGTACAGTTAAGACTGCTGAGAGGTCTTAACTGTTCATTTACTTGCTTGAATTTTAGAATATTTTAAATTTACTTCTGAGTTTCATGGGCCTGTAACTTTTAATTTATGATAGTTACAAAATCTCTTCAATGACTACAACAGGTTTTTTATTATTACATTACATATTTATACTCTCAGCCTCAATTTTATTTTAAAAAAAAATAATTTCTTGTTCTGGAAAATATATAATGTGCATACGTGCAACTGCACATGAAAGCAATATCATATTCCTCTACGATTTTAATTCTCCCCCACTATTTCCTTCTGTCCTTTCTACTGATGTTTAAAATGCTGCAAAATTATCTTATTTAATTTTTTTCTGTATTTCATGTACTTGATGACTTTCTTATACTTATTTTTGCCATGTTTTATGATCCTTGCTCTTTAATAAATATCATTCTGTCCTTAGAGAGAGGATTGCAATTGGCTAGTACTAAAATGAATACAACACTACCAGCTGGTATTTGCTTCTCAAGAGATGCTGAATTAAATAATTCTTCAAATGTTTCTCTCACATTGAATTGCACCTCCCAGGATCTCTGCTGTCAATGATTTAACAGCTCTTTGAAGTTGCAAGAGGCATAGTATTAATACTGATAACTAAGTTACCTTTCATAACAAAGATCAGCTCTCCCTCTGTCCCTGACCTTCCTTCATCCAGCTGGTCTTTCCAACAAGGGAATCCCAGCCTGAAAGGCTTATACAAACAAGTGTGAGCCTTTGTAATACTACTGTGTGATGCCAAAAACCGTAATCTATGCACATTCATATTGTCAGGATCTGTACATCATAAAGAAATGCACAGAACTGTAACAAATTGCAAAGCAGTAACACGTTTCCAGTAAGCAACAAGAATTCTCTGATTTCTTTTTCCCTTACCTAGTAGTAAGTGTTCAAAAAGAAAAGCCTCTTAGAATGCCTGCTGAAAACCACTCAGAAAAGAGATCCGATAGGGAGACAATACCCACGGAGGTTTCAATGACTTTTTAAAAATTCCAGCCTACAGATACTTGGGTTTGCTGAGTTTGGGGGCAATTTGGAAAGGAGGAAACAGAATATTGTTTGTTTTTGTTCTACTTAGATTTAATTTTGTTAACTTGTTTTTATTCACCTCTATAAAGATTTGCTTCTGTAGGAAAAAATGTCATGTTTGTTTCCTGGTTTTATTTATGTTGTTATCCCATCAGATTACAAAACATATAATTGAAATGGTCCTTGTATGATTCTCTTCTGATAGGCTTATTCCTCTTTTTTGCTCCCTCCTTATTGAAAAATCACCTCTAAATGATCAGTTCCATTCTAACTTCTGTTTTTTACTATAAGATTATGTTCCTTAAAATAACTAACACTATGAAAAACAGAGTATAATTTTCACCAATTCTGGATCTATGGCTCCCTTCATCTGAGAAAATTCTCTGTTCCCACTGATCTGAGGAAGAAATTAAGGCGCTATCAAATTACCTCTCCAGCTAAAGTAGTATCTTTTTATACAAAACACAGTTTAATGTTTCCTATAACATTATCATTTAAAATACTGCTTTATTTACTGATTGAAGCAGGACACTTTAAAGGAGCTAGCACACACACAAGCTGCTGGCAGGTGGGGCAGGGAGCTAGGGAGAGGCTCACATGATTGGAAGAAGGCTCAGGCTGGAGCTATATAAGCCCATAGCCTGAGCCAGTCAGGGGACCTAGTCCTGCCAGCCACAGGGTTAGGAGCTCCTGTCCAGGAGACTGTCACAGAGCACTAAGGTGCCCTGCTCCTAAAGACGGGAACCTGGTAGGGAAAGAGCCCTAGCAGTGAGGAAGGTGCCCAGCTGTTGGTCACTAGGGCAAAAATGGAGTTAGCGAGTATCCCACACCTGCTAGTGGTCAGCTGACTGAAAGGGGCAGGGCTTGGCTCCCTTATAAACCATAGGGGCTGAGGCCAGGGGAGCAGTTCCCTGCCAGCAGCCGGGGGAGGAGCTGTCCCTGAGCAAGCTGAGAGGAGAGGCCTGACCGCAGGTACAGCCCTGAGCCGGGTAAAGGATGGAGCATCCCTGGAGTGGTTTGAGTAACGTTGTTTTAGTGGGGCGGCTTCAGTTTGCTATAGCCAAGGGGCTTGTGTTTTGTTTACTGTTTAAAACCTGTGGTTTGGGTGAGGCTATTAAGGGATGGAGGAAACCTCATTGGAGACCCACAGCAGTATGGGGACCCCAGCTCCAGCGAGGGCGCAGCATTTGGGGTGCACTGACCCCAGCCCCAGAAAGGGAGCAGTAGAGAAGCCCCAGGGAGGGGGGCATTTATGAGAAGTCCCAGTGCGGGCATGGTGAGCCCCAGGGAAGGGGGCAGCATTTGGGAAGCCCCAGGGAAGGGGGCAGTGAGAAGCCTCAGAGAGAGGATGGCATTGACAAGCGCCAGAGAGGGCGCAGGGTGAGACCAGGGCCACGGAGAGCCCGCACGCCAGACAGGGCACAGAACAAGACAGGGCTGCATAGGGCCCAGAGAGGACAAAGGGGCCAAATTATAACATGGCCTTAACTGAACGTCAATTCCACTGGCGAGGTATGGGGAGTGGTAAAGGGATGGCTGGGAGCCACACATAGCCCATAAGGCTAGGGTGCCCCAAAACATCCATTGTGCTATCTATCTTGGAACAGAACCTACCAGGCGTCCGGGAATGCACGGGGTCAAAGTGTACGGCTAACCGTGACCAAGAGGGCGTGAAAGGCAGCCTCCCAATTATATATTTTGCTATCAAAGACATGGCAGGCGAGGATCAAGGGTGCCCATTGGGCCAATTTGGCATGGTAAGGGGGCCTTGGGGAGATCACGGCCATCCTACTGGACCCGCACCGTGACAGAGAGCTATCCAGGGATGCTGGACTGACTACTTTGCTGCCTGCAGGAGCCATGAGACAGGTGGAGCTCACAAGGACCTCAGGCTGGAAGGTATGGCAGCACAAAGGGGTGAAGGAAGGTTTTCCCTCTTAAAGGGGCAGAGGGCTGTTCCCACTTGTGGTGTTTATGTTATAGCCCAAGGGCTTATGGTTTGAGTTAAAGTTTTATGCTGATGGTTTCAGTTTGGACCGTAGGTGCAGTACACACAGGTCCCATTAGTACTCAAATGGCATGCAATAACCTCTGAGCCCTGCCAGGGGCAGGCTCAAGGCACAAGCAGCTGTTGAGCCTGGAGTGGGTAGAGTGTAAGGCTACAGGTTCAGACAGGGTCCAGGGACCAGGTGCCTGAAAGGGATGCAGCCAGACAGGGGGCTGGGGCCTGGTGTCCTAAACGGCCAAACATCATTACAGTAACACTGCAAAGCTTGGGGTATGGTATAGGGAAGGTTTTAAAGCCAACAATTAGTCCCTAAGGCTTTAGGTGCCCTGCAGCAGCACAGCCATAGAGAGGCCCAGCAAGAGGCCTGGGAACAGTAAAGGCCAGTAGGGATCTAGTTGGAGTGGGGCCATGTGAAAGCCTGTAGGCAGCCTCCCTATAATCATTACTATTACATCAAGGTGTGGTGAGTGAGAAGGGAAGGTGCTCTAGGGGCAGAACAGGGCATGGTTGTAGAGCCAGCAGGAGGTGTCACAGCTGTCCCTGGGATCCTGACATGCTCCGCTACTGTGCAAAGTCAGAGTAAGATTGAAACAATAAGTTATCAAGGCTGAAAAGCAGGAAAACTGAGAAAAAGGGATAAGGCCTATCTGAAACTTTAAATTGCTGAAAATAACCAAAACATTTTAAATAAAATGATTAAAGGATTGCAAATGATTTTTCATGTCACTTCTGTTGCTCTGTCTATATATTTATAATGCATTCATTCATAGGCAAATCTAGGCTTGCTGCACTGCTTGGCTGGAATGGGATAGGAGCAGCTCTGCAGGTCTGACCTCCCATCCCCCCAGTCAGCCAGGGACAATGGCAGTGGTGGACAGGGGAGGGGGAGAATGGGAAAGTAGGGGAGGTGCCACTGAGCAAGAAGGGCAAGGGAAGGCAAGCTGAGAGGAGCGGGGAGGGGGGATTCTTACCCACTGGGAATTAAAGTCCTCAGCTACTGCTTCTACATCATGGTCCAAAAAGGGGTGGGAGGTGTAACTGTGAACTGCACCCACTCTGGTTCTGCCCCTGGACTAGTTAACTTAATACAGTGGTTCTCATTCTTTTTGGACTCAAGGCACCCCTCCGTAACTTGTCAATTGATTGGCACCCAATTTCAAAACTAATTTATATATCTCTTTGCAGATAGGCTGGGCAGTGCAGGTGGGGGGTCACCCTGGCAGGGACAAGTCTGAGCCTGTGCTTATATGTTCATCGCCCCTTCACATCTTGAGGAACCCTTCAAAGAATCTGGCAGTACCCCAGGATGCCACATCACCCTGGCTGAGAATCACTGCTCTAATGGCAGAGTGCAAAACTTCATACACGTGATATATTAAGATGGTAGTTCTTCCTGTGGTTTTTGCTGCCTTGTTTTTATTAGTGAGACAAGTCAAGACTTCCCAGTTATTGCTTGAAGGCCTAGAGAACCAGAGTTAAGATAAATGAAGTCTGAGTTGCAGTTTCTCCTATGCTTGCCTAAAGAAAAGGTATGCTGAATCTGAGAACTTTTTGATAAACAAACGCATTATCAGCAAAAAACAAGCCGCTGATCGTCATTATCAAGTGGTAAGATGCCTAACTCTCAAGGAAGATAAGAACTGAGTTCAATACCTTGCTGCACTAGGTCCTGATTTCCTTACTGATTAAAACAATCTGATTCTGAAAACCGTTCTCATTTAGGAGACTTGACAATCTTACAGCAAAGTAGTTAAGAATATAGGATGTTCCAAGAAATTTGAATGAAAAATTGTTACCTACTTTCTGTTCTAATTGCAATATTCTCCAATAAACACAAATTACTAGAGCAATATTACTGATACAAGCCATCCCAGTGTCAATGGCCAAGGGACATATATGTTTTAAACTAAATCTGGCTAAAATTCCCACTTAGTGATACCAGTAAAGTTGGTAAGATTAGAATCCTAAACCGACAGAATGAATGTATATGCACAGAAAATATCTTCATTCAAGTTTTAAAATTTTTACTAGCACAAACTTTTCATTAGCTGCCTGTACCCATAAAGATATAGCTCAAAATTGACAATTGTCTTTAGTTTTTCTGCTGACATACCTTTTAAAGTCTTGCTTCCAGTCAAAACAGATGATATTGTGCTTTAATTACTAATACTTTGTCTTAAAATGGAACATAATGAAGAAAATCATAACATAGAACTAGAATGTATGTCAGCAGGATTCTCATGCTCACCATAAGCTAAAATTCGCCATTCTATGCTGCTGCTGACCTATAAAATGTCTGTTTAATATTTGTTAAACACCATAAATCAACTTGCCTTGTGAAATTACAGACCTAGTTAATTATTTATTATTTCATATTAAAAACTTGATTACTATTCAACCCTCAAAAATTAATTTATAGTTAATTCTGGTCATGATCTTACAAAACATCATACATGTACGTAGACTCCTTGACATAAATGGGATTGCTTGTATGAGCAAGGATTTGAATGTCTGACCCAATAACAGTAATATCCACCAGAATTATTCATATATAGCCCCCACCTATTACTTGATTTCATTTCTTGTTACTTTCCCTCTTTTAGAAAAGGGCATTTACAGTGAAAATATTATATCATCTTTGAAAACACTACTGAAAGTCCCTTACAAACTAGTGGAACTAACAGAGCTCTGCATAGGCACAGCAGGATGCAGGACTGTGGCTTACAATATTATCCTCAAACTTAAACGGCTATGATCGCTTTTAACTCCCATTGACTTAAGTAGTAGTTAAAGATATTGTGTATATAATAAGAGCAATCTCCACTAAGAAAACTGAAATACTTCCCATGATTTCAGTTGATATTTATTTAATCAGGCCCGATGAGGAAAAGATGTTGGATAAACCTCCCAAATGACTGTGGGACATTTTCTGTAACCCAGTTGTATGATATATGGAGAATATCTTTGTTTCTTTATAAACACCTTGGTTTATGTTCTGAAACACTTTACATTAAGCTGTGGGTGTTCATCTCATATCTCTTACAAGAAAACACCTGAGCAACTTCAAAGTTGTCATTTTCCCCAAAATACAAAAGACTTACAGTATCATCCCTTTTTTTCCATCTCCATCTGTCAACTGATAATGCTACCCAATTATAAATTTTCACTGTACAGGTGATCAATCTGCACCATCATTAGCAACATTAACAAAAATCCTATAACATTTGTATTAATTTTTAAAGTAGTCTATTGTGAATGCTAACAATCATCTGAAATGGAACATCTGTCACTTGTCTATGGATATATAACCAAAACTCTTTAGAGCTCTTTATTCTTGACAATATTAAATTGAGTAGGCCTACTCTTTCCTCACAGATACACAATGATCATGTGTGTGCCAGGTACAAGAAGATAAACTGTGCTACTCACAAGCATACAGGTTAAACAAAAGAGAAACCACACCCATTCTCAAACAAAACCCTTATTAAGATCAAAGGACCTGAAGTTCTCACATGAAAAGTAGTCAAAAGTAATGCCACTGAATTCAGTGGAACTGCACCAGTATAAATCCAAAATAGTAAGCAGGGAACTGATCTCAAGATATTTTCCACCTATGACTAAGCACAAATTTGCAATTTTAACACTTAAAAAAGTGTGTTATAAAATTTTAGTCTGATCATTGTGGAAAATAGAACCCAGTCGTAAGAAACAATACAAAATAAATATTAATCAGATGGTTAATGGCAAAGCCTCGATTGCATTTCTTCATTTTCTTTCACAAACAATTGTGACAGAGCAGCTTTGGTGCCTGTCACTTTAAGGGCTTTGAGTGGCAGCAAAGCAGGCAGCAGGTGCAGGCCAGCCCTGATGAGGCAGTCACATGAACCAGTGAGAGCCATTGTGATTGGAGGAGGAGGCAAAGTGGACTCTGTTTTAGCTCAGGCCCTCAAAGCTGACCAAGCAGTCTGTTGTTGGCGGCTGACAGAACAACAGCCAGCTGAGTGACTACTCAAGAACACTTTGGAGTTAAGCGCAGGAGCTATGGGGATGGCAGAAGGCTCCTGGTCCTGGGTGTGACTTGAAACTGCACTCTGCTGGGGAATGATGGCCTGGTGGGGCTGCCTGTAGCAGGGCAGTTCCCCAGAAATGCCAGGCCAGTTGCCTCCCCAGGGAAAGTTGGGTAGGGGTGCCTTATAACCCTAGCCCCCACTACTCAGTGGTGATAGAACAGACAGCGGAGCCAGGCACGCCAAGGGAAAGGCACCCGAGTCTCTGGGGATGTAAAACCCCCAGGAAGGAGGCATAAAGTTAGCTTCAGTGAAGGGGTAGAGAATGTCCCCAGAAAGGGGGGCAGGAAGAGCCTGGTGCCTGGTGAAGGACTAGTGACTAGAGTTGGCCTAGTGTTAGGTACAAGAACTGTTACCCACAGAGTAGGCTGCAGGAGACACCCAAAGGGCTGAGGAGGGATCGCCCAGAGTGGAAGTAGGTAAGCCTGATGGCCTGAAGGGGCTACTAAAGAGGAGCAGGGTATGTTGCCCCAGTGAGGGGCAGTATGAAAGAGGCCCTGTGAGAGGGGGCAGAATGTATGTGTAGTGTGTGACAGGCCCAGCAAGGGACAGAGTTTGGCTTGGCCTCTGGCCAGAGCAACTAGTAACTTTCGATGTGTCTCATGCCTTGCAGATGGCAGGGTTAGAGTCATGTGTAGACCCCATGGCATTGGGGCATTAAATGGACAGCCTCCTGCTTATTTCATCTTGTATTATTGAACAGCAGGAGAGACAGGGTGGACTACCCTAGACAGAGGGGTGGGCCAGCACTGTGACTGGCCACATGATCTTCCTCATCACACTAACCAACCAACTAGCCACAGTAAATTATTTGAATGGGAATTTTTACAGTAAGCAAAAAAACAAAACAAAACCAAAAAAAGTAACAGGAGAAAGATTAAAAAAAGAACTCAGTTCTTCACTCGTAGGAAATCCTCTCATCGGTAGCACTCTCACCTCCTGCAAAAGAAGAAAATGGAGCTGTCCGACGTTTTGAAGAACAGGGAAAACAGAATATGTAATGAGTGCAAAGGCCCTAACACTAGCAAACTACCTTTTAGATGCTATGCATGCTCAAAATGATTGAACTACATATTCAGTTTTATTTTCCTCATGTTGCATCCCTTTTAAATCCAAACCAGTGTCAATAGTAAGGAAAGAGGAGAAGGATACATGGATAAAGGAAGAGGGTACCACTTTAAATGGTAGAGCTAGATCAGAAATAGATGGCTTTGGGAAACATAACGGAGAGAGGAAAGAAAAACAATTATAGAACATACAAGATGAGAGCAACACTTAGCTTCAGTTATTTTGCTTCCTGAGTCACTTTCGTTTCTTCTAACCTCTGCCTATTCTTTCACTTCAGCTTGTAAAGTCTCTGGGCCAGAACTTCTTTCAGCCTAGGTTTATGAGATGCCTAGCATACTTAGTTACTTGACAAATGATAAATAATTGTTCCATTCAAATCACAAAAATTAATCTTGACTTTCCTGTATTTAAAAGCAAATCCACACTCAGTTCTTAACTGTCCAAGTGTCTTCTCTGCATGGTTTACTAGCCAGTGCTATAAACTATTTTTGTTATTATGTATTATGTCATTTTAGGGCAAGGTTAGACCCTGGGCAAATGTTTATCATGCTACAGGGTACAACCTTAATATAATGAACTGCCATGGGACTAGAAGAAAATTTCATAAAAAGGTATTTGCTTTAACACAGTTAATCAATTTGCTGTCATAATAATGGGGAAAAAAACAGTTCCTGCTGTCGGGATTGTTAAAACCAAGGGTTTGTTATAAGCAGAGTTGTTATAGTGAGATTGCACTGTAGTTAAATGTTGAAGTCTCTGATCATGGAGACAGATACATCAATGCTATGTATTTCTCTGACCTAAATGTGACAGTCTGTTTTTACATGTGGCAAAAATGAAAAATGAGACAAATAACAGGTAAGGCACAAAAGCTGAAGTGACATGTGATTCTGTGCTTCTAAATATTCTTTTATTTCTGATAGGAACTCACAAAAATGAATGCTAAAGATAATACATAGGTCTAAGAAGGAGATAAATGAATGTTGATCTAATAAAATGAATAAGCTGCCTTGTACTTAAGTACAACCAGGATGCATCCAAGCCCTTTTGAAAACAATGGAAGTTTGTTTTTTTTCAATTGCTTTCACTGCGGCCAGGGTTTCATGTTTAGTGTTCAAAGTAAATTAATCCACAGAGAAAGTCCTTGTAAAAAGAGACAAGATTCATTATCATATTTCCCAAGAAACGTTTTAAAAAATGTGCCAGAAAGTCAAAATTGGGCACATTTTGCAAAGAGCAAAATATATACTGCAGTTACTCAAATCTAAGATGACCCTGAATTTAGGATGACCTTCCCTCCCAATTATTAGATACTATATATGGACAATTTATCAATTTGTTACAATTATTCTAATTATTGGAGAGTCATCTTTAATTCATTCCTCCCACTGCTGCAGTGGGGAGGCAGGTGGTATGCGGAGGTCAGGAAGCTTGCCCCTGCTTGTGCCTTTCCCCGCCAGCTTCTGCTTACACCCTTCCCCCAGCCTCTGTTCCATCCCCATTCTAATCAATCCCAAGCTCAGCCTCTACCACTTTTCCAGCCTGGCCTGGGGCCATGCTCAGAACTCCAGGCTGCAGTGTGAACTGAGCCTGCTAGTGTGAAGCAAAGGTAAGGGGGGAGACAGAGGGGCAGGCACAGGAGTGGAGCCTGGAATTGGGGTGGGGAGAAAAGGCTGCAGGGGGAAGATGGTGGGGTGCAGAGGTAGCAGAGGGGAGAGCAAGAGAGAAGGTGGCTATGGCCTCAAACTCGGGTAGGGGCTGGAGCCTGAGCCACAGCAGCCACCTGCCCCTACCCCACCACCACCACCCTCATATGTGAATCTAAGAAGAGGCTTTTTAGTCTCCCCACCACGTTAAATGTGCGGGGAGGGAGGGGGAAGGAAACCCTGTCCTAGAATTGAATAAATATGATACTTCCTGAAAACACTTTATCTTTAGATTGGTTGATGGGACAGACTTAGACAAGCTTTTGAATGCAAGATATTCTTCATCAAGTCTATCCCAACAACCCAGTTGGTTCAATAAAAGATATTGCCCTAAGAAATGCTTGCCATTTGTATAACTTCTGGACCGTCATGGCTACACTATCACTCTTATGCTACCACTGTGACTGTCAGCCAGGGTGCTACAGACCCCTGGAGTGCCTTGAGATCCTTTCAAGGGTGCCAGACAATGTTAGAAGTCAGGTTTACAAACATGACCCACAAGATGAACCTGGAGACTTCAAACAGAAATTCACAGTTGTTGTCTTTCTGAGTTCTTAGCAACAGAAACAACTGCTCCATTATTTTTCAGTAGGCAAAAAAAGTGAAAAACTAAGAGCTGGCATTTTCCAAGGATGCCTTGAGTCTATCCAGGGGCTCCTAGAGTCTATCCAGAGGTGCTTCAAGTCTAAAAAGATTGAGAGCTACTGCACTACCAAGGCAAAAGAGGTCCATTCAAAAACTGAAGAAAGGCCAGTGTAGTTGAGTGGTCTGCCCTGCCACAGAGTGGCAAGCCAGGACCTTGTGATTGATCTAAGGATCTGATCAAGAGCTCAGTAAGCTAGAGGCCTTCGGGATTTCCACTTAGCTTCTTAGCCCTAGAGAGGCCTATCCAGACCCACAGCATGGGGGTGAGCTAGCAAGGGGGAGGGGATCACCCTTCTCTGCTCCCTGTGTGGTAAAGGGCAGGGCATCAGACACAGCAGGACACGCACCAAGTTTGCTAGTCTCTGCACACACACTCAGGGTGGGCAGGCCTACCTGGTAGGCATCGGGGATGTTGACCGTCTCACCATGCTCCGCCACGTAGCCAATGATGCCCTTGCCCCAGGGCACCTGCACCTCATTACAGTTCTCAGTGCTGCAGCAGGGCAGCAGTGGGGTCCCTGCATGCACGTCAAAGACCTTGGACACCAGGCTCTTCTTGCCCGCTGTGGCACCTTCCACCAAGAAGAGGGAGCCGCGGTCAGCGTCCACCAGCAGGCAAACGAAGATGAGGATCTTATAGCTGAGGCTGGTGAGGTCCAGGTCGTTGGAGACGTCCTTGACCAGCTCGAGGAAGAACTGCCGCTCGTTGTGCTCCTTGAGGTGGCGCTTGTAGTCCAGCGCACTAGGGGGGTACTGGGGCAGGCTGACGCGGGACTCGAGCAGGGCGCTGAGGATGTGCGCCGTGGTGGGCGGCAGGGAGCTGGCCTTGCGCAGCAGCGCGCGGCGCCTCATTATGCTCAGCGGCTCCTGGGCCCGGCCGTGCACGTGCTCGTCGTAGGTGCGGTTGACCGGGATGGCTTTGGAGCGGGCGAAGCTCTGGCGCAGCTCCTTTTGCGACGCCTTCCGCTGCAGCTGGCCCGCCTCGCCGGCCGCGGCCCCGGCCCCGGCCCAGACGCTACTCCTGCGCTCGTCCGCACCGCCGGGGCCGGGGCCGGGGCCGGAGCCGGAGCCGGCGCTGCCGGGAGGCGTTGGACTCAGCGGCTTCCTCCTCTTGAGCCACTTCTCCACCAGCTCCGGGTGCCGGTCCAGGAAACTTTCCACCGCCGCGAAGTCCAGGGTGGCGGCGGGTGCGGCCGACATGCTGGTGGGCTGCGGCGGCTCCTCACTTCGCCAAGTGCCAATAACTCAGCACCCGCGCAGGCATGGCAGAGGCGCCTCCCGGGCCGGGCCGCCACGTGCCGCCCGCTCCCCTCCCTCCCGGGCGCCGAGCTGTGCCGGCCCGGGCTGTGCCCGGCGGCGCTCGGGGCGGATGAGGTCGGGGCGGGCGCCGCCGCGGCTCCCTCTGGCGCTGCACCGAGCTCCTGCCTCCTGCGCAAGCCGGGCACGGAGCGCTGCGCGGGGCGGGGGACGGCAGAGCCGGGGGGCGGGCGGAGAGCGAGCACCGGGGACGGGGAGGGAGGCGGCGGCGGCGGCATATCTTCTACCCCGGAGGCACTCACGGCGGCGCTCGGAGTGTGCGCGGCGCGGGAGGGGGTCGGTGCTGTGCCCGGTTTGTCTCCCCCGAGGTGTTCGCGGGGAGCCCCGCGCTTCCCGCCTCTTCATTCAGCAACGGGGTGGAGGGATGTGGGGTCTGTCTGTGCCGCTGTGCGTGTAAGGCGAGGACTGCTACTCCATGACCTCCCGGATGCCGCCTGCATCCGACACTTGCCCCGACCTTTCCCTATCCCCAGCCGCAGTCCGCGAGCCGGGCTCCCCGCCAGGCCCGCGCAAAACGGGGGCTGGGCTCACGGCCCCGGCCGCCTGGGGGACACGATGCGCGAGGGGTGCTGCGGTCTTTGCTCCCCCCTTTCCATCCCGCGGGGTCGCACGTGGTCACTTGTCCCCGGGCAGGTGCGGGTCCGCGGGCGCCGGGAGCTGCAGCCGCAAGGCCCGGGGCGGGACAGACGAGCCAGGGTGAGTTTTGCGCGCACGTGGAGCAGCGCAGCGCACTGCTCGGCGGTGCCTGCGCAGGAGGGCTGGCGCGCTGCACGTGCGGCGGAGCGGAGAAGGCTGGATGCGGCGAGTCATGAATGGGGCGTCTCCGTGTGTCCCTGCAGAGCGCGCTTCGGAGGCCGCAGAGCTAATTCGTGCCGGCCCGCGGCCCCTCCGGCATAAGCCGTGCCCAGAGGGAGGGAGCCTGTGAAAATAGTGCACGTCTGTGCAACAGCTGGGGGGGGGGTGCCCCTAACAGCTGATTCGCTCTGCTTGCCGCAGGTGCCCAGCCGCAGAGAGGGGGAAACAGGCTCCGCGCAACCTGCGGGGTGCTGACGCCGGTCCAGCCAAGAACTCCCGGGCACGAGCTTGGACAAAGGCACCGGCTTGTCAGCGTCCGCCCCGGCCTGCCTGCTCGGACGATGCAGCTCAGCTCCGGCATCGTTCAGTGCTGGTCTCTGCCGGGCTGGATCCGCACAGCTTCGGGAGCCTCTTACAGCGCCGCTTTCATTGAGAAATCTGGCGCGGCCGCCCCGGGAACCCGCCAATAGCGGAGCAGGAGAGCGGCGCCCTGCGCAAGCACTGGGGGTTGCGGGGCGGTGCGTCTGCTCCTTTCTGCGTGACGCGGAGCTCGGGCCCCCCCACGGGGACGCAGCGGAGGATGCCCAGCCCCACCCAGCTATAGTGCGGCCACTCGCTGCGTCCCTTCCAGTGCGGGGACTCCCGCCCGGGCCCCCCGCCAGCACCTGTGGGGGGGGGGGGGGAGTTTCCCGGCTGAAGCACCGCGCCTGGAGCGTCGCCGAGCCCCTCGCCCAGTGAAAGATGCTGCCGGGAGTTCCTTTCCTGTGCATGAAGAAGGGTATTTGTCCCCTAAAGCAATGTTTCCCAACCTTTTCCAGCCCAAGGCAGATTTACAGCAATAAAAATTATCCGCGGCACACCTGTTAGGGCATTCCACATCCTCAATGAGGTCGAAATTTGTTCCTTATTCCCAGTTCCTTTTCCCGGTTCCCTAGTCCTAGTTCCTGGTTACCGGTTCCTTTTCCAGAGAGAATTTAGACCCAATAAAAACTTGTTATTAATGAATTGCACATCCTAAAGAAAGAGAATTTCATTACCTATGCATATGTACTAATTCATATGTAAAATGATATTCCACATCAAGTACAGAGCCCTAAATGAAGGTCATATTAGGATGGGATTATGCAGCAAAATACTTCTTGGGCTACCCCAAATTTTGTGGCGATGCCACTGGGGAACTATCCCAAAGAACCCTGAACACAGTCCCGCCTGGCCCAAAGTACGGTTTGGCTGTGCCGGGCTGCCAACTAACAGCCCCCATGCCCTCTATACTAAGTATAATGGCTTGAACAAGGAACTAGCTTTCCAAATGGGATTATGGCTAGAAATTCTGCTTGGGCCACTCATCAGAATACCTCTGTGGTGCTGGGGGACTGTCCTGGACATCTGTGACCAGAGACTTCTCTGGTCCAAACTACAGTTTGGCCGTGCCAGGCTGACAACAGACAGCACCCCAGCCACTGTGCTAAATACATGGAACTGAACAAAGAACCAGATCTTGGACTGGGATTAAACCAAGAAATCCTTCTTGAGCCACCCCAAACCATGTCTCTGTGCCACCAGGGGACACTTCTGGATATCTCTGACCAGAGATTTGCATGGCCCAAAGCGCAGTTTGGCCGTGTCAGGCTGCCAACTAATTACCCCAGCCACTGTGCTAAATACATGAAACCAAATCAAGAACCGGATTATGGGCTGGGATTATACCCAGAAATCCTTCTTTGGCCACCCCAGACTGCACCTCTGTGGCACTGGAGGACTGTCCTGGACATCTGTGACCAGAGACTTCTCTGGTCCAAACTGCAGTTTGGCCATGCCAGGCTGACAACAGACAGCACCCCAGGCACTGCTAAATTAATGGACCCAAATAAGGAACGGGATTTTGGACTGAGATTATACTCAGAATCCTTCTTGTCTTACTCCAGACCACTTCTCTGTGCCACCAGGGGACACTCCTGCACATCTCTGACCAGAGACTTGCCCAGCCCAAAATGCAGTTTGGCCGTACCAGGGTGCCAAGTAACTGTTCTTAGTATGTAGAACTGAATCAGGAACTGGATTTTGGGCTGGGATTATAGCTGGAAAGCTGTCCTGGGCTGACACAGACCATGTCTCTGTCCCACTGGGGTACTGTCCTGGACATCTCTGAGTGGAGACTTGCCCAGACCAAAAAATGGTTTGGCTGTGCCAGGCTGCCAACAGACACCACCCCCCAGTGGTGACCTAGCCCAAAAGCCTGGTCCTTATTCAGATCCATATATCTAGCACAGTGGCCGGGGTGCTGTCAGGGCAAGTCTCTTGTCAGAGATGTCCATGAGAGTTCCCCAGTAGCACAGAGGTAAATCAAGCAATGGCCCAAAAAGGATTTCTAAATATAATCCCAGCCCAAAAGCCAATTCCTTATTCAAGACAATGCATTGCATACAGTGGGAATGGAGGGGGCTGCTAGTTGGCAGCCTGGCACCGCCAAGCTGCACTTTAGGCCAGGCAAGATTCTGGTTAGAGGTGTCCAAGAGAGTGGCCCAGTGCCGCAGAGTCATGGCATGGGGTGGCCCAACGAGCATTTCCATCTCTAATCCCAGCCCACCAACCAAATCGTAATTCAGGACCTATATTTAGCACAGTGGCTTAGGTGCTGTCTTTTGGCAACCTGGCATGACCAAGCCATGTTTTGGGCCAGGCAAATCTCTGGTCAGTGATGTCCAGGAGAGACCTCTGGTACCACAGAGGTGTGGTCTGGGGTGGCCCAAGAAGGATTTCTGGGTACATTCCCAGCCCAAAATCCAGTTCCTTATGTGGATCCATATACTTAACACAGTGCCTGGAGTGTGGTGTCAATTGGCAACCTGGCACGGCCAAACTGCGTTTTGGGCCAGGTAAGTCTCCAGTCAGAGATGTCTAGGAGTGTCCCCTGCTGGCACAGAGACATGGTCTGGTGTGGTCCAAGAAGGATTTCTGGAGATAATCCCAGCCCAGAATCTAGTTCCTTATTCGGATCCTTATACTTAGTGCAGTGGCTGGTGTGCTGTCTGTTGGCAGGCAGGTACGGCCAAACCATGAAATCCAAAAGCCCACATTTTGGGCCAGGCAGATCTCTGGTCAGAGATGTCCACGGGAGCCCCCAATGCCACAGAGACATGGTCTGGGGTGGCCCAAGAAGGATTTCTGAGTATAATCCCAGGCCAAAATCCAGGCCCTTATTCAGTTCCAGATACTTAGCACAGTGTTGGGGGGGGGCGGGAGGGGGCTGTGACTGCCCACTCTAGCCCCAAGTTATGCTAAGACCCCCCTCCAAATGAAGTTTGGGACAGTGGCATGCTGGGAGCAGCACCATCAGTCCTAAGCGAGAGGGTCATGTACACTGATTGTTTACAGAAAGGCACAGGGGATGACTCAAGGTGTGAGATACAAGATGATTAAATAATCTCCTCAAAGATAGGAGTGATGCCGCCCCCTATTGCCAGACCGAGAAAAATCAATCAGT
>JAGPOW010003685.1:44994210-45012353 GCA_030014935.1 Caiman crocodilus
AGCTTTAATTATACTAACTATAGAATAAATTATACATACTAACGATATTGATCGGGGTTTTGTGTACTTTGATTAATCCTTGTAATAAAAACTTAGTATGGAATCCTCTTGTCTCGAGTCCCTGAATTTGGATCGCCAGAACCTGGCCCTAGCGGGCTGTAACAGAGGGCGTCATTTCTGACAGGGCTGGTTGAGAGACACTTCCCTAAAGCTTGCAAAGAACATGTTTTCCAGCTGTTTAGCTGGTCTAATGAAAGCTATCCCATCTACTCATAGAACCCTGTCTACCTGTGTCCCAAGACCAACAGCGCTACAATCAACAGCTCCAGAACCCAAGGAGCTTCCATTAGAGCAGTGGGAGCAGCACTTCAACCTGGGCTCCAATTACACTTTGACTTTCGTTGGGGTCTGCAAAAAAAGTTGGGTTGTCCATCACCAGGCCCTAATAAGATCAGAGACCCTCCAGTTATGATTTTCAAATCTTATAGGGGGTTACTCTCCCTTATTGGGGGCTCAGCCCCCCCCGAGTAATTCCACCTAAAGTGGTGGGTGTGCAACCCAGGGCCTGCTCTGTTTTCGGGAAGGGAACTGCTGAGATGCTGCCCTGAATTCACAGTGTCCCTGTTGGTCTCTGTGTCATTCACTTTGTAGCTAGATCTGGACATGCCATGGCTGCTGACTATGGCGCTATAGCTCAGTGCTGATTCTCCTTTGCAGGCTGGCCAACCCTGGCCCCTCAGCTGCTGGCACTATCAGAACAACCTCTCACAGAGGACTTTGAGTTTGGTTTCCCCCAACACCATGTGGCACAAGCAACTCACATGTAAAGAAATGTAAAGAAATAACAGACAAATAAAAGGGTTCAAATTCTATACCTTTTCTATGATGAATCAACATTTCTCCACATTACAGGCCTCTCCTTATGGTGCCGGGGGTGAGGGGGGTGTTTATTACATGTTGCTAAGACAATGACTGGGAGTTGGTATACATAATGCAGCGTGGCTGGGGTTGGTCCTGCTTTGAGCAGGGAGTTGGACTAGACGACTTTCTGAGGTCCCTTCCAACCCTAATTTTCTGTGATCTTTCACCAAAATAGCAACATCATTTTTACTTTGCAGCCATTCTTAATACCTTTCAGGCCCTCTGTGGATGCTTACATAATCTTGTGCCCAAAGTTTGAATTAAATTCAATACAGGTTTTTGTGCAAGTCTATGTGTAGAAAAGCAGGATCTCAGTTTTCCTGGTAGTATTTTCATATGTTTCAAGTGAATATTTTAATCTAATTGGTAATGCAAATAATATGTTTCTAGTGAATATCTGAATCTACCTAGTAATGCAAACAATTATATGCTACATTCAAAATGTTAGCTTGTATTATAGAAAAAAATCTTCATATTGGCAGTTTCTATCAAATATTTGATTTAAGGACGCAACCATTTCAAGCCCCAAAGTTTGTGTTATTGTTTGAAGTAGTGTATCTAAAATATTTTTGTTACAAATAATATTTAATTTAAATGAGTCAATATTTTTATGAGACAAATGAAAATTAAAGCAGAGCTAGTCTAGTTTTTACTAGCCTGACAGGTCAAAATGAGAAGCCTTCCTGGATTTGTCAGTAGTGGAATCAAGTCCTAAGGGACCACTTCTTGCTTATGTTCCATCACAGCCTTGCAGGTCAGCCAAGGGCAACCTTCTACAAATACCATCTGTGCACCAAGTTTGTTGACGAAAAGATGTAGGAAACCATTCACGGTCATTAAAACTCAGCTCTTGAACTTCTTCTACCTTGCGGTCCATCTGAGTCTGGACAACTTCAGGAAGTGCTTTAGCATGTTTTAATGGGTAGGATTTTAGCAGGCGGGGTTAAGTTTTGAGGCACTGTTTGTGCTTATTATTACACATAATAATATGTATGTAGTTTTAATATTTGATGCTTTTTATAATTTTTTTCTTGTAAACCTCCCTGAACCCTTCTGGGAAGGGCAGCATATAAATTGAATAAATAAGTCCTATCATTGACAACCAATACAGGGGAAAGTGGCATAGTGTCAATGAAAGCAGGTTTTAAAGTGCTGCTTAAGAAACACGCTTCTTGACATTCCAAGTTACTAGTGCATGCATTACTTTAATCATTTAACACAAGGGTGCTCAACCCCCTCCTGCATAAGGGCCAAATCCAGCACTCAGCACATTGTAAGTGTGGCCTTGCATGCTAGATCTAGTGCACAGGGTAGTGGGGGAGCCAATCCCAATGCATAGTGCCCAGCAAAGATGGCACAAAGTCCCAGGGCCATGATCCTGGCACACAGGGCTGGGCAGCGGTGGCAGAGGACCCCAGGGCCCAATCCCAGCACATGGGTCCTCGCAGAGGTGTCATAGGGTTCTGTGGCCCTGATCCCAGTGCACAGAGCCTGGCAGAGGTAACACAGGATTCTGGGGCCCATGTCCTGGCACACCAGGTCCCAGGGCCCCAATCCCAGCATGCGTAGAAGCAATGAGCTGGGCAGTAGTGCAGGGTACTGGGGTCTTGATCCCAATGTGCAGAGGCTGGTGATGGTCCCAGGGCCTTGATCTGAGTACACGGAGCCAAGCAGGGGTAGCGCAGGGTCCCAGAACCCTGATCCTGGCACATGCGGCTGAGCAAGAGCGGTATGGTCCAGATCCAGGCATACGGGAAGACTGCAAGTCGCCCAGACACAGATATAAGTTCCCTTAAAGCAGCTCCCTACCTGTACAAAATATTGCTGACCTCGATCTAACGTCATTAACTGAAAACATTATCTATAAGGTGAAAGGACTGTCTTGTACCTAAGGCATAAGAAAGAAAACTGGGTTCTAGGTTGAAGTGTACCATAGACTTGATCACGTAAGTGCTTTGCCCTGTTACTCAGTCCATAAAATAAAATAATACCTACATGAAAGTCTCAAAGAAGCACAGTGAGACAATGCAATGGGTAAATTACATGAGATACTGCTGTGCAGTCATTACTGCACATTTATTTAGTACTTGTATTAGCAAGTACTAAATAAAAGTGTAACCAGAGCTACTGCACAGTAGTGCCCACAAATGTCTTTTAGGTGATTCTACTACATAAGAGCCTAATTGTACAGAGCAGCAGTGTATTAGCACTGTCTGTGCTATGATGCGCTACTGTGCAGTAGTTTTCAGCCACTGTGCAGTCAACATTTTAAGTAGATATGCCCAGTATGTATTTGCGAGTAATATTTGGGTACTTTAGTAGTTGATGATTAAGGGCTTTTGTACTCCTGTTTCCTTGAGCCTTAGTTGAGTAAAATACATTTTAAAGTAGGGACCAACCTGTTAGTTATATAATCCAGGAGGCAGAAAGGAAGAGGTTTCAGAGGTTGCAATTACACTTATTTCTCTTCTACTGCCGGTGAAAGTATCTGTTACCAATACAAACTGCTTGATTTTTTCAAGTTCTCATTTGTTTCTCTCTCCTAAAGTGTCCAACCACTTCATAGTTTCATAGTTGGTAGGGTCAGAAGCAAATCATCAAGTCTGACTCCCTGCCATGGGCAGGAAAGAATGCTGGGGTTAAATGACCCTGGCTAGGGGATTATCCAGCCTCCTTTTAAAGATCCCCAGGGTAGAAGCGAGCAACACTTCCCTTGAAAGCTGGTTCCAGATCCTAACCACCCTGATTGTGAAGCAGTACCTGCCAATATCTAGCCTGAATCTACTCTCCATCAACCTATGCCATTATTCCTTGTTACTCCCAGTAGTGCTCGGGGGAACAGGGACTCTCCCATTGCCTGCTGGTCTCCCTTGGCCAGTTTATAGAGGGCCACCAGATCCCCTCTCAGCCTTCTCTTGTGGAGGCTAAACAGGTTCAGGTTTCATAGCCTCTCCTCATAGGGCCTGCCCTGCTGCTCCCTGATCATGTGAGTGGCCATCCTCTGGACCCTCTCCATGTTGTCCACATCCCTCCTGAAGTGTGGCACCCAGAACTGGACGCACTACTCCAACTGCGGCCTGACCAATGTCATACAGAGGGGGAGGATCACCTCCTTGGACCTGCTCGTGATGCATCTGTGGATGCATGATAAGATGCAGTTAGCCTTCCTGATTGCGTTCCCACATTGGCGGCCCATGTTCATCTTGGAGTCTATAATGACTTCAAGATCCTTTTCTGCCTCTGTGCTGACGAGAAGGGTGATCCCCAGCCTGTAGGTATGCTGCTGGTTTTCTCCCTAGGTGTAGTACCTTGCACTTGTCAGTATTGAATCCCATCTTATTCTCATCCTCCCACCCCTGTAACCTGTCCAGATCCAATTGCAGCCTGTCCCTCCCTTCTACCATGCCCACTTCTCCCCACATCCTAGTGTCACCCATGAATTTGAACAAGGTGCTTTTCACCCCCTCATCCAAGTCGCTGATGAAGATGTTGTGGAGGACCAAAGACCAAGCCCTGGGAAACCCCACTGCCCACATCTCTCCAGGTTGAATAAGACTCGTCCACCACCACCCTCTGGGTGAGGCCCTCCAGTCAATCGATGACCCATCTGAGTGTGTAGGCACTGACACAACAATCTCCTAATTTTTTAACGAGAATGGGGTGAGAGACAGTGTCGGAGACCTTCCTAAAGTCCAAGAAATACTACATCCACTGCGACACCTGCATCCAAGGATCTTGTGACCTGGCCATAGAAAGCCACCAGGTTGGTCTGACAGGACCTAATGCACCCATGTTGGCTGATCCTAAGCATACACTCCCCTGCTTGTCCCTCGCAGATATGCACCTGCATAATTTTCTCAAAGAGCTTCCCCAGGACCAAGGTAAGACTAATAGGCCTATAATTTCCTGGGTCCTCCTTCCTCCCTTTTTTGAAAATGGGGACCACATTGGCCCTTTTCCAGTCCCCTGGCACCTCACCAGAGAACCATAAGTGCTCGCAAAGCTGTGCCAGGGGTCCCACAATGACCTCTACTAATTCCCTCAGCACTCTGGGGTGGAGATCGTCAGGATCTGCTGATTTGAATAGGTCCAGTCCCACCAGAAGTTCCCTGACTAGGTCTTCTCTGACCCTGGGCCTGGCTGTGCCTCTCCTGGGACTATCAGGGATTCCAGTGGGGAGGGGGGTGACCTGGTCCCTGCTTCAAAATACTTGACTCAGTGAACAGGCTCATAACTGTAGTAAGGAGTCTGCCAGTGCATGGACATTAAAGTCATTTTAATATGTAAAGAAACACTAATGATACTATACTTGATCTGGGCCTTCAAGAGGCTGAGAATCGATCTAAGAGGCCAAGAAGGGAAACTAAGACCAAAGAAAAGACCAAACTGTAGCTGTATCGATTCATCCTCAAGATTCTCTATATAATATCTTAACTCAAACTTTTATCATAAAACTATCAGTTAACAGTCTTTTCCCTATAATCTGGTTCATTTTGTTTGTCTGTCCATGCTCTTTTACGTCAGGGCTAAATCCTGCTATGTGCTGGTTACCTACATCTCTCAGATTCTGATGAATTTTTCCTCAATAAAAATGTCAAGGTAGTAACATAGCCTAATGTTTTTATAATTGAATCCATACTCACTTCAATAATTAATATTGACTTAAATGAAATTATGCACATTCATATTTGGAGGACTGGGTCCTTAGATCAGAAGCTACTTGGAAAAGGGATCAGCATAGTAAGGGCAATGGAACCTACATCAGCATATATTTCTCCCCCGGATTTTGTTAACCTCTAAAAATATTAGATTATATTTGATTTTGCCAGTACCTAATGAACAAATATTAACAAAATACTGAAACATGAACTTTGACACGAGGTATTAAACTTTTTAAAACATTTTCTCACTGATTTTACAACTGTTGCAGTAACATTTTAAGAGGTTGCTTTTTTCAAGTATGCAATAAGATCTGCTCTCTCACTGCTCTTTTTAATGCCAGCAAAAATCATTTTTGTTCCAGGAATATATTTCTTAGGGTTCTCCAAATACTCCATCAATGTATTTTCATTCCAGATGATACCTGAAACATAATTAAGAATTATGTACTACTCTCTTAACAGCTGATTCAACATATATCAAACATATTGAGTCTCAAGATCTAGGATATAGGCAGGCAAGGTTCTTTGGGTCTCAGTCTTCGTCTGCCTGAAGAAGGATGCTTGTTCCTGAAAGCTTGCAAAGAACAATTTTTCCAATGATTCAGTTTTTCTAATAAAATATATGTTTACCCAAAGAACCTTGTCTGCCCATATCCTTAGACCAACACAGCTACAACCTACACACCCAAAACATGTCAAGATCTAGAGTATGCATTTCTGAAAATAATCTACTTAGACTGTCAAGGAAGTATGCAAATGAATGATATATGACATCCAATTTTCAATAGTGCCTGAATACATTTCATATTTCACACACAACTGTTAAATTTACTTTGATTCATTTTAGTAAGCCAGAATTAAAAAGTGTAATCACTTGAGCATTTTGGAGAGCTGAATGTATTAAAGCCAGTTCACATTTTGAATATTTTCTACTTTAAAGTAATAAATATAGTTTCAGTATCTGGAAAAAGAGATCATACATTCCAGCAACACAGACTTCTACCTAGGATTGAATCCAAAAATTTTCTATTTATTATCAAATTAATTATCAAACACTTAATTTCAATTCCTTCCAGACTTGCCAGGTCCTGTGATCCTATCAATAAAGGCTTTACACTAACAGGGCTGAAGACCATTAACGGATCAAGCAGCAACAGCATCACTCATTTAATTCATTTTCAGTGTATGATTAGTTACCATGATTTCTAAGATGAATCTGTGTTTAAAGTCCACTTAGATACCACACAGCCAGTTTACCTTTAAATACATGTGGTATCACTTGTATTATTAGTTCAAAGAATTACATTTTCTGAGTAGAAACTGCCAGTAACTGCCAAATATATATTTGTTTGTATGAAGAAATACTCTTCTCCTACCAATGAAGTCCCAGTAGAAGACTGAATACCCTAAGAAGTCTTTCAGTAAGTAAAACCAAAGATTCAAGTAGTTTTGGAATTTATTTGAATAACTGAAACAAAACATTTGTGGTCAATATCTTTAATCTCAATATGAACACCCTTCTATTTAATTACATAACAATATCTGTTTGGCTTTCAGATAATTCATAATTATCTGAATTAAAACACATGAATACACTGTCATATAATACAGGCAACCTTCGCCATTCGCAGGGGATACGCTCTTGAGATCCCTGTGAATAGCGAAATCCGCAAATACGACACTGTTTAGGACCGTCATGAATGCAGTGTCCCTGGTGGCTGGGAGGGGAGTGGGGAGGCAGGGTATGGCTGCGCTGGCGACGGCAGGAACCCAGTGGCGATGGTAGGAGCCCAGTGGCGGCAGCGGAAGCATGGCAATGGCAAACATGGAGCTCCCGAGGAGCTCCTATAAGTGTATTTAAGATGCAGGTTTGGCATTTGCGAGTATTTGAAACCATGACTGCCCTTGCGAATAGCAAGGGTTTTCTGTATTAGACAATTGAAGTTAATAAATGCCAGTAAGCATAATGAATGCAGAGCAGAGGAATACCAGTAGAGGGTGATGACCAGCTGTAATAAAATCATACTAAGAGCTAAGAAACTGACATTAACATCTTCAAAATTCTGGAAAGGATGAGAGATTCCAATCTCAAAAAATTGTTATATGCTGTAGGTTACTAAAACCTCATCTTAAATTAGTAGCTGGACAACAGCATTCTGTTTTCAACAACGTGGTTCAGGTTCATCTTATAAGTCTGTTATTCAATAGCTGTGACAGTGACTTTTTTTAATATGGTTTCAAGTTTACATAAGAGATTTCCTCCTTTATACCTCCCCTCTGATTCTTCACCCCACTCATGTCACCCTTTATTTTTTTACCTTTGTTCTTATTTGACTCTGAATAACAGAATCCTGCAGCTTGTCCTGTTTTGCGACCAAATAAACTCCAAAGATTTGGGCCAGTCTTGTGCACTCCACCTTTTTCAACTGTGTGGCACTGAGAGCATTTCTGTACAAAGATTTTCTTCCCCTTTTCAACATCACCCATATTGATCTATTATAAAGCAAAATGCAAACAAGAAACTAAAAAATGTTTCTGAAAACATAATGCTCGTTTATCAGGTATACCATCTACACATATATAATTTCCATCTTGCAAGCTAAGTTAAGAAGAAAAGACAGTTTCTGAAGCTAGCTAATGGAATTGTTGTGCTGAACTTAATCTGAATAGGAGAATTTGTGGGACGCTCTAGTAAACTTCAGAGTCCTTTGTACCATTTAGCAATTTATGACTATGAATAAAGTTTTAGAGACAACCTAATATTGAAATAAGCTAAAATGTGAGATGCAAGATACTGTGTTGCATCTTTAAAAGTTAAAAGACAGTTAAGAGTACTTCAAGCCACCACTTCTAGGTTGCTCTGTGGCTTGAGGCAACTCTGGGGAACCTATTAAATAACATTAGCCTCCTGTAATTGCACAAAGTGCTCCACAGAATGTCTGCAGTACTGTGGCTTTGTTCCATTCACCCCCTACACCAGGACTTTGAAGGACATGTTCAAAAGCCCTCCAGATACCTCTATTGTACTTTTATCATAAAAATCCTGGCAGAACCTGAATCTTTAGGATCCCTTTATCCCAGTAGTTCCTAACCTTTCTGGCTAGGAAGTCCACATGGCACTCCTCAGTGGACTCGAGGAACCCCTCCATAAGTTTTGTGAATTGAGTGGTGCACAGTTTCAAAACTAATTTATATATTACAGTGTTTACCTCCTACCAGAGAGGTTGGACAGTGGGAGTGAGGGGTTAGTAGGCAACAACAAGCTTGAGTCTATTCTTATCTGCTTATCTCTTCATGCCTCCCCTTGTGGCACCCTTCAAAGGATCTGGCAGCACCACCAGGTCCTGCCCAATCTGATCTGATCCCCAATCCCAATGATCACGCCTCCTGTCATGCCATCTGTGATTGTGGGAATGAAACCCTACTGCCAGTAAAGGGAGTCTGGGATCATGACCCTGGGCTTCTTCTGCACTGGTAAGTAGTATGCCTGTCCCTGTTTGAGAGTACCAATCAGCTGACTGTTGCTTCTGTGGTTGGGAGCTCTGATTAGCTAACTAGGACCGCTGCAACTAGAAGCACTGATCAGTTGATCTGCTCTCTCAGCCCCAGCCACATGTACAGTTTAAGGTGTGATGGAAATCAGCCTCAAAATTATTACACATATTTTTGGTAATAAGTTTATGGCTTATTCCCTGTTTTACTATGCCATTAATTGCATGAACATGTGGCCCTGTTACCACTTAAGATGAGATTAACTGGTTAATCATGTCTTAAGTGTAATGTCTGCTAGGGTCCTGATTCCTTACCCTTCACACACTGTATAAATGCACTTTTAACACTCAATTAATGCAGTGTCTACAGTTTAATGCAGTAATTCTCAACCAAGCATGGAGAGCCTTGAGATCCTTCCAAGGATGCCATAGGGTGCGACACAATGTTAGCACTCTTAGGGTATAAGATAAAGCCGAAGATTTCATACAAGATTCCAAAATTGTTTTAACTTGCTGTGAGCTTTCTGAGGTCTTTGCAATAGAAAAATTGCTCTATTATTTTTCTATAGGTAAAAAATGAGTGCAAACTAAGAGTTGGCATTTTCCAAGGGCTGCCTTGAGTTTAATGAGGACTGTCTTAAGCCTAAAAAGTCGAGAACAACTTGTTTAATATATATTACCTCCAGTCCTTCATATAGAAGGAATAGACACCAACAATGGATTCCTTAAAGATCCCCTTAAACTGTAAAGTCCTGATATCAAGATGGTCATACCATGACCTCCTTTTCTAGGGAGGGAAGCATGGAAAGTTGCAACCCCCTTTAGATTTAAATTTCCCTCTGTGTGAATTATTTTCCTCTTTATTTAAACTTAAAAAAAATACAATAAACAGCATGTTTCTAATTAAAGACTAAGAAGAATAGTAAGAAAAAATACTGTCCTTATATTTAAAGGATGATAAAAATGAACACACATTAAATTTTATATTCATAAAGAATTTTTGCTTAAAAAAAAGTGAAACATAATTGCATGCAGACATATACAATAAATCATATCCAAGTAAGTATCCAACAGTATGATGTGAAATGAGAAACATAGGAAGTAAAACAAGACTGGCCTTAAAATTTGATTGCAAAAGGACGCAATGTTCACCTGAATCAACCCTTTTGCATTTACACATCAATATAAAATATGTTTTTAATTATTGTCATACATTTTCAGTACAGTGCCAAGATTTTCAAGCCTGACTGCCTACACTTAGGCTCCCAAATACAAATGTAAACAAATGAAAGGGCTCAGAATTCCACAAGCTTTCATCAACATTAGGCTAAATATAAAGATGCCTAGACTAAGAATTGGGAGCCTAATTTTAGGGACCTAGGTTTAAAAATGTTGGCAAAAGTCACTGAACTCTGGAGAATGACTAAGAGTTGGCCAGGATCCAGTTTCCGGCAGAGCGCACTGCCAATGTGTGCCACCCTTTTTTTTTGCATGGGTTTTTTTGAACCCAGGACCTTCCGGACTCAACCCCCACCCCCACACTACTACCTTGCAGCACAGAGAACACCTGTACGTGCCATGCGTGGCTCCGTAAGCAGGCCTGCAATGCCACATACAACTTGGCTGCCCGCGCTCATCTGGACGTGGCTTAAGAATCCAATTGTAATTGTATCCATCTAAAGCCAGAAACTGAGCATAGACAACTTAAAAAAAAACCCCTAAAAGAAACACTTTAAACTAAGTTTAAATCAAAAAGCAGGGGGGAGTCAGGGGGACATGACATTTTGCTCTAGCAATGTGTTTCCTGCTTGAAAATTTATTCCAACCTTTACTTCAGGTGTAGTAAAGGTGATCGCTGGCCAATTTTAGTTGTCCGTCTATTTAAGACAAGTACTACCTTCATGCTGGTGGTTAACAAAAGAACGAGTATGAGTAAACATTTTAAATATTTAATAATTTGCTAGGTTGTCAGCCTACGACTTTCCCCCTTCTGTTGCGTTAGGCTGGAAGAGCTTATGTAGATGTTTGTTACCTTTATATTCTATACAGGAGATTAATAGTTTGCATTAAGATCTTTCAATAAACACATTACTGTGGTGAATAGTTAGAAGCAGGAGGCAGGGTCTGGCTAAGCAACAGCAAGAGGTGTGGGAGAAAACCGCAATTATCTACAAGCATTGCAGGAGGAGGAAGGGTTATATAAGGAGCTGCAAGACGACGCACTTAGCAGTGACTGGGTGGAAATAATTAAAATTAAGGCTCCCAAGAGCGAGATAATCGAGATGCTGATAACAGCATCCCACGGGCAGCGGAGGAAGCTCCCTCCACAGCCCCAGCAAGCGGCATACGCGGCGCCCGGGAAAGTCGCCGTCCCGCCCCGCGGCCACAGCCGGGCGGCAGTGCGCAGGACCCAAGCGTCCTGCGTGCCCCGGGACAAGCCCCACGGGGCAGAAGCCAGCGCTTGAACATACAAGGAAGCACCCGCCCCTCCCGCCAGCGGGCCCACGCCCGCACTGACCCGCCCGGAGCTGCCTTGCGCTCGCCGCTCTGCCCCGGCGACGGAGCGCAACGAAATTGTCCAATCACAGGTGGCAGGGCTCGACACCCCGCCTGCTCATTGGTTGCCATGCTCATGGAGGCGGGCTTTGGGGATTGTTATGGACTCTACACGTGAGCGGCGTGTCAACTGGTGGGAGTGGTTTGTTCAATTCCAACTGTCCGCGCAAAACGGAACGATCCTATTGGCTCCGATTCAGCCAATAGGAGCTTTCCCCTCTCTCGCGTCTTTTCTCTCTTAGCTAGCTCCCGCACGTGCTGTTGAGCTGCCCTGCCTTTGGTGCTAGGGTGGATGTTGCAGGCTGCTCAGTGAACATTCTCCACCCTAAACCCCAACCTCACTTCTTACCCATAAAACTCTTTCATAAACTAAAGCACTTCCAAATGTAATGCATTCCAGCAGTTCCCAAACCGCATTGTGCCTGCTGAACAAGTTCCCCCAAGCTTTTCCCCTTTCCCTGTGTCCTCCAAGCACAGCCTTCCGACCACAGCTCTGCCACCTAGGCCTTTTCTACAAGCTGTCTGTCACTCCCATGCTGTCTCACTCTGCAATGCTCATATTGCAGCAATATCTTTCCTCCTCCAGACTCGGCTCCTGCTGTGTTGTGACCCCGACCTACCACTCCAGACAAGCTCCCCACTAGGCTAAAAAGCTGGCACTCTAGTTGTCCAAACTGGTCCATTACACAATAGTCCAAAAGCTCTAAGATAAATCAAATGCATGCTCTCAGATACACTGCTGCACCCCACGACAGTTGTATCACACTATACCCTCAAAAGCACCGTGTCTGTGCCCTCCTCCAGAGCAATCTTGCTTCTCACAGTTTACCAAAAACAATGACCCTTTCAGAGACATTCGCAACTCATTACTCAAAATGCGTTCAAATGCTATCTCCCAGGATCTCCCTGGGTCAAAATCCCCACTCAAAACCTCCGCCCTGGGTCAAAATCCCCACTTAAAACTCTGGCCCTGAGTCAAAAACCCCACAGAGTTCCCAAACTCTGACAGACTGCACACCACTAACTTAAAATGATACCTTAACTACCACTAGCAAATTTTTCAGTTCAACCGTAAATACCACCACTAATTTTTTGTCATATAAAGTCATTATAATCAGTCTGTTAATATGTACCACTGACAGGTTGTCTGCATACCACTGGTGGTACTCGGTATCATGGATTGGGAACCGCTGCCCTAAAGCATTGCCTCAAGACATTCAGAGAACACCTGTTATACGCTAGATCCTAAACTGCTAACTAAAACACAGTCTTGACTATGCCAAATCTGCCACTGGATAAAAATACCTGCTTTATTATGCTATATAAAAAATAAAAGAGAAAAGAAAAATCCCCAGCAAAATACTCCTCTAAAATACCCACTGGAGAGAATCTTGTCCCAAAAAGGAATCTCTAGTGCAAAGGCCAAGGGCTGCCTTGTGGGATCCGACCCGAAGGCCCTAGAGGAACCTCTTTGTACGTGATGATGACACATGAATAACCCGGCGTTGCAATTCATGTTGTTTTGTGTGAAACAGAGAACAAAAATCATGTGAAATTGACTTAAAATTTAATTTTTTTTTATGGGCTTTAGTATAATACAATCGCTGCATTAACCAAGCAGGATGGAGACAAAGGCTGAATGTAAGTTAGAGCCCCGAAACACATGAGATTGGATGATGTCAGGTTTGCAACCCGGTGATGACAACCGCCGGACAAGCTGCGACGCAAACCCGCCCGCGGCTGCGTCATTATGCTCTGTGCAGACAAGACAGTAGCTGGAAAACGCTGCGAGGAGCCGGCCAGACCCCCGCGTTTGTCCCAGCTGTGAAACACTGGGTGTCCGGCCGCGGGGTCCGCGCGCGCGCGCACGCACGCACGCACACGTAGGGGGTGTGGGGAGGCGGGGCTCGCGGCGGCCATGGAGGAGGGCGGCGGGGCCGGGCTGGCGGCCGAGTGCGTGGACGAGCCGCCGAACAGCCGCCTCTTCGTGGTGCTGGGCAAGGACGCGGGCAAGGCGCTGATCCGCGAGCGCTTCGCGCCCTTCGGCGACATCCAGAACATCTGCCTGGTGCGCGACAGGCTCACGAGCGAGTCCCGCGGCGTCGCCTACGTCAAGTTCGCGCGCAGCTCGCAGGCCTGCCGGGCCATGGAGGCGCTGCACGGCCGCAGCCTGGCGCCGGACACCAAGCCCATCAAGGTACTGTCCGCCCGCCCGCCTGGCCCCGCTGGCTGGTCCTGGGACCGCCGCTCTCGGGGGCGAGGGACGAGACGAGCAGACCGTGGCCACTGCAAGGTGGCTTTTACCCGTGTCACGGTTGCTGCTTTCTTATGCACGTGGCAAAGCCCCGGTCCCGCCTGGGCAGACCGGAGTGGGGATCAGAGTCGGGGTTTGGAGAGCTGGCACCCCGCTTCTCCTCGCTTCCTTCCTGTCCATGAGTGCAAGGCTGGGCCTTGGGGGTTCAGACAGTTCCCCGCTGATCCGCGTCACCCGCCACTGTCACAAGTAGCCCCGTGGAGCCAAGGCTTGTCCACGATGCACTTGTTTCTGTGCATTTGACAGTATTTCTTCTGGCCTGTCTGTAGTCAGGCTGCCTGTTTGCCTGTTCCTCAGTGCAGGAAGGGATGTGGGGGAGAGAAACAGGGAGGGAAAGATGACCCTGCATCTGCAAGAGGAAGCTCAGGGGAAGATAAGATTCCTGAGATGAGTTTTTATCTTCTTTGTTTAAATGGGCTAGGGCAAACTTTCCAACCCATGGGACCAGCCCCTGGCACAGGGAGCTGGACCGGCTTTGGAGTCAGTGTGCAGGGCCAGTCTGGCTGGGTGCTGCATGCGAGATGTGCCCTGTGCCAACCCTCTGTGCTGCATGAATTGTGTGCGGCTGGTCCAGCCCTGCACACCATGTGCAGCATGGACTGGCCCCAGGGCTTGCTGTGTGTGCAATGGTGGGGGCTGGCAGCACCTAGGACCGTCTGCAGTGCATGCAGTGTCAGGTCCAGCCCACACATTGTGTGCAGCACACAGGGCCTGAACACGGGGTTAGTCCAGTGGGCTGTATATTTGACACTCCTGGGTTGGATTTTAAGGCCAGGGGATGCCTCACTGATGAAGTTTGGCACTTCAGAAGCAAAATTTGTGGAAGTTCTTAAGACTTGTGCAAGTGAGTGGAATCAAAGGTTTTCAGGCTGTTGACTTGTTTTCTTGTCATTGGAACTAAGAATAAATGAGCCTAGACAGTCAGGAAAGGCTTACTTGTTCACAGCAAGTCATGCAGATTGGCAGGATGGTTTTTAATAGAGCTTGTGACTGGGAGTTAGAAGAACAGGTTTTGGTCCATCTGCTACAGGATGACCTTGGGTGGATTTACTTCCCACCCAAGCATTTACCTTGGAATCCTCTGAAGGATGCAATAGAAATGAATAATCTAATATTATTAGAAGTATAGTTAAGAACAAGGCCTAATTTCTCCTATATTGCATGCAACGTGCTTTTATTGTAAAATGCCCTGAGGCTTATGGGAAAGGTGACATAGCGACTGAGCAATCAATCAGTAAATGTACAGACTCTCATTGAAGTAAAGGGAGCATCAACACAAAATTGTTAAATGTGGTTAGAATCATGGATGGACTTCAGTAGCAGTACATTTTGTTACTGTGGCACATTCTTAGGGGGCAGCTATCATGGCAGCACTGCAGACAGTAAGCCAGGCTAGGTACTCTGTCCATTCCCCTCTATTCTACCTAAAATGTACAAAGAATTGTTCTCTCAGCTGGGTTCCTGGCTGGAGGGGCTTAGACTGGTTGCAGTAGCAGGTATTTTGTCACGAATGCTGATACTAGACAGTCTTTTGTGCGTTTTATTTCAGGAGTAGGAAAAATATGTGGAGCTTTTTGACAGCATCCAGTTATTTGTCTTGCTTATCCATGCATGCATTTGTCACTTTGTCTGATAGTTAATGCTTTATTTAATTCTTCTGTTAGGTATTAATTGCGCAGTCTAGAGCTTCTGGAAGCCACCGAGATGTTGAAGATGAAGAACTTACACGAATATTTGTTATGATACCAAAGTCCTATATGGAGGAAGATTTGCGAGATAAATTTAAGGTACTAATTGACACCTAGTTAATTGTTTTTTCTAATTGAATTTTTTTGTTTTATTTTTTTGTCAGAAGAGATTACAAATCTGTTGTTTTGTAAAATGCTATATAATAACTTAACTCTTTAAATATCCTAGATATATGGAGATATTGACTACTGCAGCATTATTAAGAACAAGAACACGGGAGAAAGTAAAGGTTTGGGCTATGTGAAGTATATAAAACCATCTCAAGCTGCCCTGGCAATAGAAGAGTGTGATCGAAGTAAGGGTGTAATTGTATTATTTTTCTATGCACATTTATTGTTAGAAGCTGCATACTCATTGGTGTAGCTTTAAGTAAAACTAGCCTCATGTCTTTGGTTATTATTAGCAGATAAATTATTTAGGGTTTAACTTCACCATAGTATGTGTAACTTCTATAGGATTTAATCCCACAAACACACACAGTTAGGATCTGACTAATCACATGAATAAGTACTTTCAAGGTCTTTGATTAAAAATAAAAATAGTGAAATGACTGTATGAATGACTACAGTGATTTTCTTGATGCTGTATCACACAAGTATGGTGCAGTATATGTAGATTCAGTGCATGGGCTGACCACCATTTTACAAAATTCTCAGTGTGCGCAGGATCCGTACGAAATAGTGAGCACGATAATTTACAAAGATAAAAATAAACTGTACTATGATGACTTTTGTGTAAAGTACATATAGTATTGAAGAAAGATTTATTTAAATAATAACTTTTCAGACTATAATAATGTGTTAAATATTACAGTTTAACTGTATTTCAGTTAAAATTGTTGTCTGGTGGTTAGAGCACAGGTTTGAGAGTAAAGAGATGGGTGTTGTTTCTCGTTTTGACCTTGGGCAGTTAATTTGTTGGGTTGTGTTTTTTTTTTTTTGTATCTTAGTTTTTCCATCTGTAAATGGAAATGATAAAGCTCACCTTTTTGGAGTGTTTTATGCTTCTTAGCTGCTGTATGATAGCTATTTGTTTCACTGTCTCATTTTATAAAGTAGTATTTGACACTACTCTCTCACAAATGTGTTAAGCAGTCACTAGCACTTGTTGTGATTTTAGTAAAAGATATTCTTCAAATCTTTCTTCATGAGCCAACAAATGGTTAGAGATTGAATCTGCCAACAAATCATGATATATTTTAGGATAACTTTGTTCTGAGTGGGTTGGGATGGAAAGATAACAGCTAACATTATTAACCCCAATCTGTAATAGTTTATAAAGACTGTACATGTATCCTAAAATATGAATGTTAATTTTTAATACATTAAGCTCTATTTACTTGTGTAACATAACTAAAATCAGTACGCAGAAACATATGCATTGAAATGCCCATACCCTGAACCACATTTAGTCACAGTGTAAAGAGTGTCAGAATATGTAGGTCAGATATTAGGAAAAACTTTCTTCTTAGGAGGATAGTAAAGCACTGGAGCAGGTTACCCAGAGAGGTTGTGGAATTTCCATCCTTGGAGGTTTTTAAGACCCAGCTAGACAAAGCTTTAGCTGGGATGGTCCAGCTGGGGATGGTCTTGCTTTGAGCAGGGGTTTGGATTAGATGTGACCTCCTGAAGTTCCTCCAACCCCATGATTCTATGACACTGCTAAAAATTTAGTGTTTCTCTTTAAATCCTTTTTCACGTTTGGCATGAAAGAAATTAATTGGGTTGTTTGAGAGCTGACTAAATTTTTAATACAAGAGCAGTGCCTAATTTTCAACATATTGTGTTCAGCAGTAGTAATACTGAGCCTGCATGGATGCCTAGCTTCTGATTGCCTTCTACTGTGTTGCTTGTGCCCAGAATAACAGTATTTCTTGATGCTATAGAATAAGTTCTTTATAGATGACTTGTGAAAGAAGAGATTCTGAGATAACTGCCTTCAGTTTTCTAATCAAGTTAGATTAAATGAATTGGAGATGAGGGTATACACCCCATAGCCATACTGATTTACATGCAAAACGAATCAGAACTTGTGGCAGAAGTGATATTTTTTATTAGATTAGGTATTTACAAAAAACGTTTATATTTGTAAGCTTTTGGGCACATTCACCCTTCTTCATGCATAGGAGAATTCAAAGATCGTAAAATTTCTCTTAGGTGGAAATGAAAATTCATGTTTCACAGGAGAGCTGACAACAGGATTGTAAGATCTCCTGGTTGGAATAGTTCATTTGGTGCAAATTGGGTTCAGATAAAAGTTGGAACAGTCTTCATTGTATCATAGTATCTAGGGTCAGAAGGGGCCTAGAGCAGGCCATCTAGTCTGACCCCCCGCCAATGGCAGGAACAAGTCCTGGGGTCACAGGACCCCAGCCAAGTACCTATCCAATCTACTCTTAAAGACGCCCAAGGTAGGAGCAAGAACAACTTCCCTAGGAAGCCGGTTCCACAT
>JAGPOW010003685.1:45012453-45032416 GCA_030014935.1 Caiman crocodilus
GGCCAGGGCTGCATACCTGTTCCCAAGTGGCACCTCAGGTACAGGCTCTGCAGCAGCACGGGCTGCCCTGGGTCCAGGGGGAACTTGCTGCCACCGACGGGTCACTCTTCTGGGTCTGGGGGCCTCCTCAGTAGGTTTCTGGCCCTGCAGAAAACAGAAGTACATGTCAATTTCATCCTCTGCCTCCCGGATCCCCCGTAGCCTGCTCACCTCCGCCTGGAGGTCCCACAGCCGCTCCTCCAGGGCCTGAAGATGGCCACAAGAAGGGCAGCCAGGGGACGTCCCAGGCATCACTCCCACCCCCGGGAGCTCCGCCCAGCCACCACCCCCAGCCAGGATGAGGGAGGTGGACAGCGGGCCCCCCACGGGCCTGGTCTGGGTGGCGGCCTCAGAGGTGCCCCGGGGGGCAGCACCAGGGGAGGGGGAGGGGCCAGGCCCCTGGCAGTGGCACTGCGTGTACTCGCCATGTTACCAGAAAAGGTGTCTGTCCGCTGTCATCGCTCTTTCCTTCCTCCTGCTCTCCGCCTGTGCAAACGCCAGTGCAAACGCCTGTTTGCGTGCTCTGTTTGCGTGCGGCTCGGGAGCGTGGCTCCCTGCCGGCTCAGCTATAAGTGATCCGGGAGGCTCCCCTCCGGATCAGCTTCAGCTGATGGCACAACCCCACTGCTCTACGAGGGCTCATGTGTGGCCGAGACCACACCTGAACCCTGTCAGGAGTCTTTTAGTCTCCCTGCCCTGCTCCTAACAGGTCTTTTTACCTCGAAGTTGTGTGTTGGCAAGCGGGATGTAGAATTGTGTTGCCTTCTAGTTATGATGTTTCATATTTCACAGGAGAGTGGAGAGATGAAATGCTCTCCTGGGCAGGAATTTATTTTGTATTGAGGTGCCTCTAAGTTCTGTGAAAATGCAAATTTAGTTTGAACAACAGGCAGGAGCAGGATGTCAGCTTTCAGGTTTCCAGATAGTACATTTTGTGTCCTTGTTACAAAATTATGAAGTTTTCAGTTTAAAAAATAGCTAAAATTCAATAGTTTCGAAGTTTCAGGTATACAATTATAGCTGTATCATACCACCAGACAACTTTGAGGTAAAAAGGCTGTTCTAACTTATCTGAACCTAATTTGCACCTGGAGATCTTACAACACCTTAAGCTGTCCTGTGAAACTGAAAATTCATATTTCATTTAGGAGAAATTTTACAATCTTTGTATTCACCTAGGCCTGAAAAAGGTGTGTGCGCCGAAAAGCTTGCAAGTAAAGATTTTTGTTTTGCAAATATATAGGTGGTCTAATAAAAGATATCACTTCTGCTTGAATATCACCATGAGTTCTGATTTCTTATAGATGAAGGGTTTTTGTTGTTCTTTCTTGTTTATAAGGTACATCTCTACCCTAACTACTTCTTTATTTTTTTTGTATTTTGTTTTTGTAAAGAAGTGGTAACTAATTGGGCTTTCTGCCTCATACTCTTCAAATATGATGCTTCATTAATGTGGTTATAGATGTATGAAAATGCGTCAAGGAACTTGAAATACATGTGGCTGATTTTTCAGATTACAGGGCCATTTTGGCTGAACCTAGAAAAAAGCCATGTGAATCCTCTGAACATGAAAATTACATTAGTTATAGCAGTGCTGAGCAGGAATCAAGAGGGAATATGTTTCCATTTGGTAAGTAACAACTTGATCATGTTAGTAATGTTTTGTAAGTCTCTTACTATGATCATAAAATAATGATAAGGGTGTTTCAGAGGGATGTTTGTGTAGAACAGAAAAGCAACAAGTAGACTCCATTAGTGTTTAAAACACAGAGTTTAGGGGTGCATCCACAGATGCAGACGTGTGCTTGCAGCAGCTCAAAGAGGAGCAGCACAAATTTGAGCCAGGGCTTTTTGCCTCGGCACACATACCTGGACATTCATTCATTAAAATATCCTGAATAGTGTTTTTTCACTATTAAAATGAAATGCAACTAGATACAGAGAGATCAATTGGGCAATGTTTTATTGATATATTTACAAGTTTAAAGCAGTTTGGAAGCCTACCAGTGCCTCTATCATCATAATAAATTCCAAATCTATACATTTTGGCATTTACGTTTGGCTTCTTTGTCATAGAAAATTCAGAGCTGTCCCTACCCCCTTCGTTCACCAGGATGTGCAGTGCTGAGCAGCACTGATATGCCAGTGCCCTGCCCCTGCCCCCGTCCCGCACTCTGAACCCACAGCCTGCCCCAGTGCCCTCACTCCTGACCCATGGAGCCAGGTATGTGGGTGAGAGGTGTGTGGAGTTTGTGGGTAGATTATGGGCGGGACTGGATGTGGGGGGCTGTGTAGGTGGGCTGCTCAGGAGGGGTGAGCCCCCTGTCCTCCGCAGGGGACACAGCCCCCCCCCCAACAGGGTCCACAGCCCACCACAGAATCCAAAGCCCCCCTGCAGGGCCCACATGCCCAAGGGCTATAGCCCCCCTCCACCACGGCCTACAGCTCACCCCCACAGCAATGCTGGCCGTTAGGGTGCTCGGGGGCCCTCCTGGCACAGCCTTGCCCCATGCGGTGTGGGGCAGCGTGACTCGGCTCCAGGTGCCTGGCACCTGATGCTGCTTATGCCAGACCGTGTCAGCCTGGCTTGGCTCAGTGCGGGGTCATGCCCCTTCGGGGAGCTCTGGGCTGCTCAGGATGTCACCTGGGGACCAGTGCTGCTCATGGGCACGGCCTGTGTGCCAGGCTGGGTCCTGCGTACATGGACTTGCCTGGGGCTGTCCTGGCTATCCAGGTATCAAATTTTGAGGATTTTTTTTTTTTGTTCTCAGTGTGCCTCTTGCCACGTCTCAAACTGCTTTGAGATGCAGCAAGAGACGTGTGGGCTCGTCTGGACACACCCTGGGTGTCTGGTTTCATTTCCAATTCAGAGGCATAATTTTTGTATTCAAGCTTCTTGTCTATTTTATTTTTTTACACTTTGCCTTGTATTAATTGTTTGAAGAAAATAAGTGTACATTGATGAAATAAGCACTTCATTTTTACTTGACTTAGGTCCTAGATATTTTTAATATGATGTTTGACATTCAGATGTAACAGTATCATGACTTATAATTTATTTTTATTCTTGTTTTTTATTGGCTCTTGAGGAGGGCAGACGGAATTTTGCAGTTTTGAAAAAAATGAGACCAGAATTCAGAAATCAGTCTCCAAACGCTTATCAGTGGCATCACGACTCCCCTTCATAAAAGAGCAGCTGTTTACCCTCTTTGATCTAGTTCCAGGGCTGGAATACTGTGATGTGCAGCGAGATCCTCATACGAACTATGGTAAATGGCAATATGCCTGGAACCCCTTTTTTCTTAAAAATGTATGTCTCTAAAAATATTTCCCCCCCTTTTTTTTTTTTCCTTAGTTGCCTTTGTTCAAAAATACATGTTTCTTTGGGAACGGAGTATAAACTAATTAGGTACTCATGGGGTGCATCCAAACAAGTGTGCACATGCATTTACCAGGAGAGACATAGCAGTGACACATACCTGTGGTGCTGCTACTTGTCTGGGTGGGGAATGAGAGGCTGAGACCAGCACCTGGGTTGGCCCCAGCAGCCTTACCTCAGGTTGTGGGCGCTTCTTAGGGCTCCATCGGTGGCAATCCAGGCACGTAGAGCTTGGCTGTCAGATGGAGTTTGGCTATGGCCAGCAAGATCTGCTTTTGGGTGGCATATGCTGCTGCCACCTGTACTGCCCTGCTTTTTTCTGCTTCAGGTTTGATGCTGGGATCTCCTGGCATCAAAAAAAACCTGCCACGCCACAAATTAGTGCGGCGACTGCTTGCATGTGTGGTTTGTGGTGCTGTGGATGGGTCTGTAGCACTGCAAACTATATGTGTGCGGTCCTCTGGACATACCCATGCTGTTTTCCTCCTACTCTTTCTACTCTGTATCACCACATTTGACTAACCAGTAGGTCTGAACAGGTTATCTCCCTTACTAGATTCCTGAAAGTACCTGTTACTTTTCATATATGGGATCATCTGACTACAACTCTTAGGGAAGTTTTACACATGCTTTGGGGGTGGCGGGAGTGGCATTTTAATTGAAGTGGCTCCAAGACCCACTCTAATTAAAACACTGCCATGTTTTGTATATCAGCATCCCCATGCTTCACAAAAGCAGTGGGAGTGCTTGAATTAAATCTCATTTAGCTCGTTGAACTAAAGCCCATCCAATGAGCTTTAGTTCAAGCGCCCCCGCTGCCATTTTGAAATGTGGTGATGCTGACACATGAGATGTAGAAGGCTGCTAGAGTACAGTAATTGCCATGGTCCAGTAGACTTGATTAAGTATGCTCTGTGATGTGCTATAATCACAACACGTCAGAGCAGTCTCTGCGCTTGTGTACAGGCACCCCCAGGTTTCAGAAGCTGAAATCAAATGAAAGCTATTTCATAATAGACTCCTGTCATCAATAGATTTATGACATCAACAATAGCTAGAATTGTTAAATGCAATGTGTGTGTGTGTTTTGTGTAAGTTGCTTTCATCTTTCATACCTTTTTAAAATTAAATATTTTATTATTTCTTCACTAACATTCCACTACTGATACTGCTGTGGTGGAACAAGATAAATGAGTTTACTGGGGCATTCTTAAGTATTTTGGTAAGTTTGGTTGATATAATATGAGACACCAAAGTGTATTCTTCTTTAAGCTGCTGTTTATAAGAAAAGTTGGGTGGCATTTCTTTGACAAATAGTAAATTCATTGAAAAATGGAGTTTGGGGATTAGTGAAACTATTTGCAAATACAGGTCATATTCAGTGAATAGTTTTGCCCAATAAAAGAAGAGAAGGATTTCTAAAATGTTAAAACTAAAGTAATGACTTGTTTGAAATTGGACCCTGCTGCATTGTTTGCTTTTTTTATACCTCACTTTAATAGTGTTTTCAGAAACTTGCCCAGATACTGTTGAAAGTATATATAATTTATCCATCTCTAGGGTATGCTGTGATTCAGTACAGCAGTGCAGCATCAGCTGTATATGCTAAATACAAGCTACATGGTTTTGAATACCCACCTGGAAATCGGCTGGCAGTTGTTTTCCTTGAAGATGGAAGTGATGGATCAGAGTGAGTAGCAACCCACGTAGGTTGTGACCCACACATTTTGGAGAGTCATGTTGCTCTTCAACAGTTATGTTTGGTGTTGGGGAATAAAACCTAGCTACTGCTGCTGTACAGTTTCATGCCTTTTACACAGTTATGTCCTCTTATATTTCAGGTGTTTCATCCAAACTTCCCAGAGAGGGAAGTTTTTTGACACAACAAACATCATTGCTTTTCCTTAAAAGGAAAAGGGAAAATATTTCTTTAATTTTAAGAAGACTTCTTGAAAATAAAGATTGGACAGAACTCTTCTGGTTTGAAGAGACTTTTTGAGAGACTTTTCTGAATGACTAAAAACAACAGGGTTTTGGTTCCACAGGTATCAAAGAAGGGAACCTGAGCAGACATAGGGAAGAAATTTTTTGGTCAGATGTTATTTAACTTAAACTCTTTACAAATAAAATGAAAGATCTGTGTTAAGGATTCAGCAGACTATTTCTCCATTTAAAAATTTGGATGAGCTCCTTTTTCTTATTTTTTTCCAGGAGACCATACAGAAAAATAGAAAAAGCAAGGACTTCATCTTCCTGATGTTTCTCAGATATGCATTATCAAAAACCAAAACAAAATACTCCCTTGAATACCCAGTTTATTTCATAAATCATCTTTAAGAGAAAATTCTTAAGTCTGTATATGAAAGTACTCATTATGAGCCAACATGTGATATATCGAAAGCTATTTTAAACCATCTTTTAATGCTGAATTCAAGTGTGTGGTTGTTGGATAAGAGAATTATAAGAAAGGTGGACATTTAAAAATGAACTTGGTGCAAGAAATACTTCAGGCAACTCAGAACAGCTCTTAACTTGTGAATGGGATCTTTGTATGCTTCTGATGCAACAAGGATGATGATCAAAATACACTATATCATGGGTTGGCAACTGAGGACTTTGGTGATACTTGGCAGTAGGGTGGGTACATTTTGCAGGTACTCTCCCTGTACTGCCAAGGGGACAAATGCTGGTGGCGGGTGCTCGTCTTCTGCTGCTGGGGAGACAAGCTGACATAGTCCTAGTACCTGCTTGTCTGGCTGCCTCTGACTCAGGGTGGATCATTGTGGTCCTCTGCCAAAAAAGGTAGTCTACCATTTCACTATATTGATAACCAAATATAAAATATTGGGATACATGTAGCTGATTCTGGATTATGAACAAGACAAATTTTCAAGTATTTGTTTACTTTTGGATGTTCCTAGAACATATAATGGAAGACTGAACAAACGGTTTTCTCAGTTGGCTTTTTTCCTCCGTGAAAGCTTTGATTTAATAAATATATGGAGAAAAGGAGCTGCTAATTTGCCACATCCATCCTTTACACAGTCCATTCTTGTGGCATCAAAGTATTACTTTCCACTTTGTGAAAATCATTTTTCATATGTCTACTAAAATTTCTGTTGATCCCTTCTGATTTTTTATTCATTGCTTACAGAAAAGGGTGCATTTTTCACTTATCTGAAGGATGCCTTATTAGGGCTGTCCAGCTTCCAAGCAGCCAGGGGTCATGTGCTCTGCAGGCTGCACCAGCTGGGGCTACAAGCCCTGCAGGGTGAGCCATGGCCACTGAGATGCATGCCCCATAGATGCCCCTACCCACCACTGCATCATTTGTCCATGACCCTCCTCCTACCACTGCACTTCATGCCCATAAACCCTGCTCACCCATGTGGTCATCCTTCCCTCCCCATGCTGTGTACCTGCACAGGTCCTCCCCACTACTCCTCGCACCTGCAACCTCATGGGGCCCGAGATGGCTTTTGGCTCACTCTGCTGATGCATTGCTTGATCCCCTGGGGCAAGATCAGGAAGCAGCAGCCAGAGGAGTGAAGGGAAGCATGGAGATTTTAAATGCTGTTGCAGCTGGAGCGATAGGGAGGCTGGGCAGGGATTCTGGGGGCTTAAGTTTAACACCTCATGGGCCACGTGGTGGGTGGGCTGTGAATTGAACATCCCTGTTTTATTACATCAAGATATGTGGAATTATTTTTTACAAAGTAAAAGAGAACTACATAGTACATCCTACTTTGTCTATGTTAAGTGCTAAAGTCATAAATATATATACATTCAAAATTATGCATGACAAAGTGAAAAGCTTGACTAGATTTTATACTATACATATAATTTTAGGTGTGTATTGGGATGTATCTTCTTGCATTGTCAAGTTTCTGAAGACTGTAGTAAGGTGTTCTAATGACACTTCTGTTTGTAGCCTTATCAGAAAAATGGCAACACAGTTGGTGACTGCACAAGTATCCTCAGTGGTGTGGAATAGTAATCTAGTTAGTCAGCAGTACAGGACATCTTCTGTAAGTAATTACTATGTATACTATTAATATTTTCGACTCAATGCTCAATCTTTGTAAAAAATTGAAGTGTCTGATGAAGATCAGTATCCAAAATATTCTTTTATCCCTTTCTGCTTCAGGAACTGTTTGGTTTTTTAAAAAAACAATATAGCTGATGGATTTGTAAATGTCTGTTCTTTTTAAAGATGATCTGGTCTTAATAGGACATATTGCCCATGAACAATGTTGTCATTGAAATGTGCAAGAAAATTATATTACTTAAACTTTGGCTATCAGAGAATCACTATATAATCCAGCGCTCCAAAGCTCTAGAACAGTTCCGGAAGTCTTAAATGGGATGAAATGGAAAACTTCCTTTACTTTTTCTTTTTGTTTTACCAGGCTTATGGAGAAAGTTCTGGCTCTCAGTTACTTCAGCCCCAAACAGATGCTCTGCTTCCATCACACAAAAAAAAAGCTCCACCTGATACTTCTGTGAAGGAAAGGCTTTTTATAGTGTTTAATCCCCACCCTTTACCTGTACATGTATTTGAGGATGTGTTTTGGTAAGTTTCCATTTAAGTAATTTTTAAATAAAATAGTGGAATACATTTTGCAAAAATTAGAACTAGTGCAAAAAATTTAAAAGATCAAAATCATGGAAATTATATCAGGAAATAATGGCAGCTAAAGTGGTCAGTAAATCATAATCCATTTTTTGAGGACTTGTGTCAGTATGTGGTGAAAGCCTGAAAAAGCGCAGCATGTTACTAATACATTAACTTGCTCTGTGGATAACTTAATCTAAAGTGATGTGTTTCTCTTGCATCTATTTCATTTTTGAAATGAGCATTTTTTTTTTCATTTGAGATATGCTGAGATGCTTGCATGGTAACTTAGATTCCTACACCTTGGCCAGGCAGCATTTTGCACCTTGGCCAGACAGGGCCAAGGGATCTTGTGTGGGCCAGACAAAATGCCTTCGTGGGCCAGCCCCAGCCTGTGGGCCATATTTTGCCCACCCCTGGGTTATCAGTATGTTATCTACCCATCTTTGACTTCCTGTCCTAATGATCAGGACCTCTGATGGACCTGGCCTGTCTGCCACTCCTCCTGCCACTGAGGGCAGGACCCATGTGGGCAGGGCATGCAGCTGAGTTGATGGGATGGGGTTACAGGCAGGTGGTGAGCTGCGTCTGGGAGTGGGATGGGTGGGTGGGGTTGGGACTAGAATTATGGGGTGTTCACAGTGCGGGGCCAGGACCCAGGTCACAGCCGTGATCTGCCCCCCTGCACACCTCTGCCTTTGGAAGTGGCACCTATTGCAGGTACCTGCAGGCTGCAGATTGTGGCTCTGCTCCAGGCCTTGCCCCCACACTGTGACTGGCCTGTGATCCCAGGCCTGGCCTTGCTTCTAGATGCTGCTCCCTGCCCCCCATCCCAGCAGTGTACAGGGAGCACTTAGGGAGTTTTGGTGAGCTGTTGTGGAGGGATGCTGTGGGTGCTGACATAGCCTACAACAGCTCACTAAAACTCCCTAAGTGGTCCTTTAACAAAATAATTACCCACCCCTGTGATAACCACATTCATATCATAGAAGTAGGGTCAGAAGGGACCTTGTAGATTTCAGGTCCGACCCCCTGCCTGGACAGGAAGAAAACTGGGCTCAAGTGACCCCAGCCAGGTAGGCATCAAGCCTCTTCTTAAAGACCCCTAGGGTAGGAGCCAGCACCACTTCCCTTGGAAGTTGGTTCCAGATCCTAGCCTCCCTAACTGTGAAGTAGTTCTTACCTACTCTCCAACAACTTGTGGCCATTATTCCTTGTTATTCTGGGAGGCGCTAGGGGAAACAAGGTCTCCCCCAAAACCTTCTGGTCCCCCCTAGTAAGTTTATAGATGGTCACCAGGTCCCCCCTCAGCCTTCTCTTGTGAAGGCTGAACAGATTCAGGTCCCGTAGCTTCTCATTGTAGGGTCTGCCTTGATGTCCCTGGATCATGCGGGTGGCCTTCTCTGGACCCTCTGTGTTCTCCACATCCCTCTTGAAGTGGGGTGACCCAGAACTGGACACAGTACTCCAGCTGTGGCCTGGCCAGTGTCGCGTAGAGGGAGAGAATCGCCTCCTTGGCCCTACTTGAGATGTACCTGTGGACGCACAATAGGGTCCTGTTGGCCCTGCTGACCATGACCTTGCATTGTTGGCCCATGTTCATCTTGGAGTCAGTAATGACTCCAAGATCCCTTTCTGCCTCCATGCTCTCAAGAAGGGAGTTTCCCGTCTTATAAGTGTGCTGCTGATTACTACTGCCCAAGTGCAGCACCCTGTACCTTGTCCATATTGAAATGCGTCCTGTTTTTGTTAGCCCACCCCTGCAACGTATCCAGGTCTTGCTGCAGTCTTTCCCTCCCTACTAGCGTGCCCACCTCACCCCAAATTTTGGTATCATCAGCAAATTTAAACGGGTTGCTTTTTACCCCGTCATCCAAATCTCTGATAAAGAAATTAAACATTGCGAGCCCAAGGACTGAGCCCTGGGGGATTCTGCTGCCCACTTCCCCCCAGTTCAAATATGACCCGTCCACCACCACCCTCTGAGTACAACCCTTCAGCCACTTTGCAATCCACGTTGCTCCCTTGTGTGCTGTTGGCTACAGAAACTGATACATCTAATCCACAGTAACTCCATGGATCATCTAGTCTTGGGCAGACATTTGATCTGAAACAGTGTAAAGTTTATCAATGTAATACATATTTTTTTGGTGCTTTCTTCAAGAAATCATTTTAGTCAACTAGCATATCATCCCTAAGACCTGAGATACAATTCTTGCTTTCAGTCTTCTAAAACCAATTTTAGTATTGCTTTGTCTACTTGCAATATTGAATTATTATATATTTCTAAAAGAGTCAACATTTTACCACTCTGAAATGGAAATCTCTGATGTTGAGTATTCTCTTAAGGCCAAGCTGACCAACAGACACAGTACACCAATGATTCAGTTAGTAAAAAATTAAGTGTTATGTTTGGCATGGTACATGCGCCTCCACACGTGGAATACATGGTGTAAGTAAGAGAGAAACAATAGGCAACTTCTTAATAATAAACTAGGTGAAAAAGTAACAGTAAACTCTGACAAAGTAATAGTGGATGTAGCAATAATAATGAATACAAGAATGGTATTCCAGAAAAACACACATTTTTAAACAATCGTTTTTAACAAAGAACCTACATAGTGTAAAATGCAGCAGCAGCTTTAGTTTAATTATGGATACAGGAACACTATTTTATAGTATGTCAAGATTTTTATGTTTAAGCAAAGTTCCTGGTCTTTTAGGTCAAGCTCTCACAGTGGGAAAATTCTGTTTCGCCATGTAGTGGTTCTCTAAGTTTAAGTTTTTGTAGCAGGACTTACTGTCCACAAAGACAACTTTCTGGCATCTCTTTTGGAGAGACTTAGAACAGCTCTTTAAAAAATTCAGCTACTTTAAAGCAGGTAAACAGAAGAAACTGATAATGCTGAGTTATAAGGAATTTAAAATGTACCTCTTTGGGGTCTTGGAGTCCAGAGCTAAGGACAGCAACTCATTATTATCTTTGCATCTAAATTACAACCTAGTAAAAAGTACATAATATACAAGTGTTTTTTTTTTCTTTTTCTTTACATTGTGACCCTGCTTTGGAACTACCTAGTAATTTAGGAAGGGATGACACTTTTTTGTAAAAATGTTAAAATATCTTTTTTTAGTCATTTTATTCTCAAAATGGAAATCATAAGTGAACAAGCATCCATTCCCATTGGTCACACTGGAGCTCAAGAACTTTTGCCAGAAATACTGCCACTTATCTTTTCCAACCAAGATGTCAATCAGGTGTATTACCTAATATACTTTTCCTGGTGTATTAGGCAAAACATTGGTAATTCATATGGTATAGGCTTATTGTTGGTTTGCTTAGACCAGGGCTCTCCAAGGGGCAGCCCATGGCCTGTGTGTGGCCCATAAAGGATGAAATTGGGGCCTGCAGGGTTTGTCAGTGCAGATGCCAGGGTCACTGTTGGCATGGTTCTGGAACCCAGGGGGAAAACTGCTGCTCTTCACCCCCCAGCCTCCCTGCTTGCAACTAAATTCAGGGTTTTCAGTCATCACTAGCAACTCAAATCAGCATCAGCGAGAAGAGGCAGGGGTGAATGGTGCCAGCACTCATCCCTGCATTCTGAAGCCGTGTCAGTGCTGCCTCCTGCTGCTAGAGGTTGGTTGTCTGGTCCATAAGAATACTGGATTCATGGGGCCAAATAAGGTGGACAGCCCTAGCTTAGAGGTTCTGGTATAACAGTTCTTGCTTTTCTTTCTTTATCTTCTGGGGCAATTAAAATGGAGGGAGATATGGGGGAGGGCAGCACAAAATCAGCTGCCAGATCCGTGGAAGTAAGTAAAACTTACTGTCACTGTTAAAGTAGTATGCAGTTGATATCGAATTGTGGGTATCATAGCTTAGCAGTGTTTACAAGTTGGTAATATTATGCAGTTTATAACTTCGCTTGTTTTTTCCTTGTTGGTGTTTTCTAGTCGGTTCGGACACCTTATTGAGGTTTACCGTGTGCCAGGAAAAAATGTGGGCTATGCCAAGTTTGCAGACAGAACGAGTGCCAACAATGCTATAACTGCATTACATGGCAAGGTTGTGAATGGCATCAGACTTAAAGTAAGACTGGCAGATTCACCTACAGAAGAGTCCAACAAACGTCAGAGAACTTATTGACACAGTGGGTAAGTAGTTGATCTGTATTATTATGTAAACTAAAATGTAGCTAGTGAAATTGATTGATCTCATTTAAAGCAGTTTAAATTGGTTGTCTACCCTTGCCTCATAATACATTTGGAATATAAGGTTATTGGCCAGAAAGAGTTTAAGTTAAACTGAATATTTATTATATTTTTGTAATATACAAGGAGATATTTACCAGTTGATAAACAACTATATGTTCATTCAAATTAAAATAATCACGTTATGTACTCGAAAATTTCAGTGTTGATGAAAGTGACAGGGATGAAAGTATAAAAAAATAAAAAGTCTAATAATCAATGTGTCTGTATCATTCTTTCATTAAAGAACACATCTGCTTTCACAGTGGTATTAAATAAGGACATAGAGTTTAGGTGCCAAAAAGAGAATAGAGGAAGTTCAAATTAGGCACATCTAGGGAGGAGAAGGAAACATGCCAGGTTAAAACCCAAACATTTTGGAGAGTTGAGCCCTTTTGGGGGGATTATATCTTTTAGGTGTCCTATAAAATCTCCCTATAGAAAAGAGGGAATGAAAGATTTTTCAATGGAGTTGGAAATGGAAGACCTACACAAAGTAGAATGGACTTGTTCTCATAAGTCATTAATGCATTTTTGAAAGTCTTGCCATTAGATTTAAGTTACATTTCCGGGGAAGAATGATTTTTATCTCCATATGCGAAGATCAAAATTGGTGGCATTTTTTGCACTGTGCTTTGTGATTCTTCAGTATGATCACTGAAAATAAGAAAGTAAAGATTAGCAAAGACCATAATGTGGATATTTGAGAACTCCTGCTATATAGGTTAAAATGGAAATTCCATTCAGTGATGTATCTTCTGCAAGACCAAGAAAAGCAATTGTTCTGGAGATGCGAAGTGTGAGGTAACCGGTCTACAACAGAATCAATCTAAACTGTATTAAAATGCCACTTAGGTTTGGTTAAAGGCAATGGTTTTCAAACTCTGTTCTGTGGAACTCTAGGGTTACACAGAAGGTCATCAGATGTTCTTCAAAGAGATTGGACGTAATAGTGCAGTGGGCTGAAAAGTGGTGCACCACCATTGATGGGCTGGGTTACCTGGCTCCATGCAGGCGTTTAGGGTACAGGTAGGGGTCTCCACAGGAGAAGTGATATGAAAAGGTTCTCTGATTTCAGGAGGTTTTAGGGTCTAATACAGGGATGGGAATCTGGCTCACCAAGGGATTTTGTCTGGCTCAGCCCAGGCACGGGGAACAGCTTGGGCTATAGAGCATGAGGCTGGTTTCACCACCCCCCAGGGCACACAGGAGAGCTGGGGCTATGTGGTGGCTGGTGGCTCCTTCCAACTGCTGCTGCCAGTGCTGCCTTTGTTGCCAAACCTGGCACCACTGCTTGAGAACCCTGGCCTGTCTACCCCACACCTGCTGAGTTGCAACCCATGCAGGTAAGGCACATGACCAGGTGGATGGGGTGGGGCTGTGGGCAAATGAGGAGTGGTGTCCTGGAGTGGGATGGGTTTGAATTGCCAGGCAGTGACACTGAGGCCAGAGCTCAGGTCAGAGCTGTGATCTGCTCCTCACATACATAAACTCTGGTTCCATGGGCAGGGGCATGCTGGGAGCAGATCACAGCTCTGCCCTTTGCCCCAGCTCCATGCTATCACAGCCCTACAATCCCAGCCCTGGCCCCACCTGTCCACTCCTGGACCTTGCTTCCCACCTGCCTCTGGCCCCATCCTGTCCACCTGGCTGTGCACACTACCCATGTGGGTCCCAGATGGTCTCCATTGTGACCTTGGGATCATGGGATAGTGACAGCACAGGGCTGGGGCCTGGGACAGAGCTGTAGTCTGCTCCCTGCGTGACCTTGCCCCAGAACTGGCGCCTATCATGAGCACATGGGAACCAGATCATAGCTCTGCACTGGGTCACAGCCTCACTCTGTTGCTTCCCTGCAGGCCCAGCCTCAGCCCCATCTGCCCATCCCACTCCCAGATGCCATTCTGTGCCTGTCTGTAGCCTCATCCCATCTGCCTGTGAGGGGCAGAGCCTCTCCTACAGGGAAGTAGGAGTGCTGACCCAGCCTGCAACAACTCACCAAAGCTCCCTGAGTAGCCCTCCAGTCCAAATAATTGCCCACTGAGTTGTATGTACTGGGCATACAGTGTATTGAAAACAAGCAAGATCTTTATTGGGATAAGGCAATACACCATGTTTATTGAGTATACAAAAACATTAGAGCATCACACTTGCATTCACACACATACTCTATACACAAACAGTTCTGCAGATGCTAAGATGTTACCAGTCTTTCGTTGCTCGAGTCAGCTTAGTGACCAGCTAAGCTGACCACAAGGAGGGAGCTGGGCTTCTGTCAGATACATACCAATGCTCCGTTGTTGTCGTAAGGAACTTGCCCAATTTCTTGCTGCTAAATCTCTCCTTTTTATAGGGGGCATCAAGTCTGTCCAGTGTGTAGTAATTTTCCATTCTGATCAGGCTGATCTGTCATGATCTCAGGTGCTGATTTTACAGGCTTGTTTACCGATAGGTCTCTGTCATTGAATGATTACAGGCAGTCTTCAGTCTTGTTCCTCTTGATGTGTTGTTCCTGTCTTTAGGGTCAGACTTTGCTGCATCTGCAGTCTTTAGCTGTGGAGGCAAGAAATCATAGGGGCAAGAGGTCATGGTGATCCTTGTTTGTTAGAACAAGCTTCCCTTCACATGCATAACACATTCAAACAAAATGACATTACACTTATGCTAAGTTACATAGAAACTAAATAATATGGAGATACAAAAGGGATAGCATAAAATGAATATAAGTGGCTATAACTTTAACTTGACAACCCCTTGTCTAAGGGAATGGAAAATGTTAGTCATATATATATTAATTATTGCAGTATTGATGACCATTGTTTATTAACCTGTGTTTTTCAAATGGAAACAATGCATCTGGATAACATTTTATCAGGATTTTTACTTATGTCTTTGTTAACTAGTTTATTTATGTTAAACTAGTTAACAAAGACATAAGTAAAAATCCTGATGCTATTTCCTCACTCTTTACAAGCTCCACTTCTCAAATGCAGTCCCATGCAGTTACGAGATTGTGACACCTCTGAAATAAGTCTGAGCCTCTGAGCATGATGTTAATTATTCAGTTAACAAAAGGAAAACAACATTTTTCTAGCTTGTAGCTCTGCAGCCTCATGCTGAATCTTTGAACTAAGCTAGGATTTTTCTTATCCCCATCACATCATTAGTAAAATAGTGAAAGCCAAGTTGTGCAACTCCAAATGTAGGAGGGCATAACTTGGTGATGTACAAGAATGTACAGGTTTTATAACAGTAATGGTTAAAAGTAGCTAAGAAGCAGCCATCCTAATCAGAATCATAGAAATAGAGATCTGGGAGTGACTTCAAGAAGGTCCTCTAGGAGGAGATGCCTTCTAAAAGGAATTACTAAAGCACGGTGATGTGTAGACGCACCCAGAAAGCAGATTCTTTGAAGCCTTACTTTGTAATAGGGAATTTAGTTACTAGGATGATAATGTGTGTTATTGTACAGTTATAGCAAATTATATCTTTCTAGTGCTATGCCGGACTTGTTCTCACTGCAGTTTTAATCTCTGACTACTACTTCACATGTACACAAGCATATAGTTTAAGTGGTATTTTAACTCAAAGTACTTAGGCCAATGGAAATGTGGCTTGAAGTTGGAATGCTGTTGACATTCCTACTGGGAATGCTTAGGAGGCTCAGCATAACAGCAGTTCAAAGTATTTTCTTTAAAAATAAACATATGATAGTGGAGCTTGCTCAGCATATTTAAATTGTGCTTTGCTATCATATTATAACTGCTGTTGTAAGTACTGGTTGCTATGGTAATATGTTTATTTTCTTCAACTAATATGTAATTTAAGGAGGGCATGCATCCTTCTGTCTAACAAGTTTTTGCAATTTCAACCAGATATTGAATTTTCAGATTTTCCTTTTCCTATTAAACTGCTTAGAAGCATGCCTTTGAGATTAATCTGTCATACTGTAACTGCTCAGTTATGCTTTTGTGGAAATGGCTTGTTCTTCAAAAGTGAAGTTTCAGATTAGATTTACTCCTCAAGTGATTGTGTTGCCATCCTATACGTGGGATGCATTCTGGAAAGTAGCAATTTTGCAAGGGGCTTAGACCGTCCAAATAACCAACTCGCTATAAGTTTCCCATCATAAAAGTAGCCATGACAGCTGACATTCTCTTTGTATGTTTATGCAGGGAATGTTCAGTAGAGTTAGGGATGTAACATTATTTCCATATATGACATTAGTGAGATAAGAATAAGGCATTGATTTTTTTTTTTTTTTTAATGTGGTAATTAGCCATTTGAACCATTTGTATAAGAGCAGGACAGGTACACCATTGCTGAAATTCCTTAAGATTGACACTTCTGATCTGTAGCATGGATTTTAGAATGATATTCAGCTTCTTGGGCCAGATCTGGACCACAAGACTGGGGAGAATTGGACTGCAGAATTTCTCCTGGACTGGGGGTTAACATGGCTGTTGCTTATCCCCAGCCTCAAACTCATGTCCCCAGTCAGCTCTGTCCTGCCCTTGAATCCTTAGCCCATCTGGGAGTCCCATGGGCTAGTTTCAGTTCACAGACCCATATGCTGACACTCCTACTGTAGATCAGTGATAGATTGATGCAAACATTACTGAGTAAAATTCTGTGTCTGTGTTATTTAGGGCATGAGACTAGATCACAACTGTTCCTTTCCTTAATAGCTGTGAATCATCGAAGACAATAAAAAAGGAGACTTGTTAGTACCTTAAGCTATACCCTATCTGGTAGCGACAGTACAGCTGCTTTCTCCTTGTATTTAATACCCAACTGTGGAAGGTTTGAGCCATAGGGGTGGCCATGAAACTCCTGCCTGATTCAGTCTCCCTTGTTTGCTCTCCTACCATGTCTTGTTTGTAATGAAGGTTAAATAAGGGAGGCTGCCCACAGGCTTTAGAGTGAGCCTCCATCCAATCAAGCCCCTCTCGGACTCTACCAGTCTTGCTCTGACCCTTAAGTTCAATGCACTGTCTTAGTTTGTTCATGCCCCCATAAGGCACCTGTGGTCTGAACAGCTAATTGTGTATCTGCCCACTCCAGAGCACCTGTAGCCTTAAAGGCTCATTGCGTGGCTCCATCCTTCCCTACACCACACCCTCATGGTGTGATGATAGTAAATGATAAAACTATCATTTACTCTATAGGGGGCCTTATAAGACTCCTCCCACTAGGCTCTTGCTGGATCCTTTAGCCAAGGCCTATGGTAAAGGACCTGGCTTCTAGGCTTCAGCCTCCTTGCCTGCAGAACCCTGACCCTGTCAGTCTCTGGTAGTGGCCCATCTCATATCTTTGGTCCTTCCTGGGCTGTGGCCCTGCTCACAGGCCAGTAGGGATCTCCAGGCTCCCTGGCTTTGGAAGTTCCTGGCTATTGTCCCTCCTGGACCTTTAGCCCCTGCTGGGCTCAGCCCTGATAAGCAGGAGAAGTCTGTTTACCCAGATCTTCTTTGGAGGTCCTTGTGGAAGGTCTGGGTAAGGGCTGGAGGGGGAGGCTAACAGGTGTTCTCAGGACTTAAAGGGCTCATTCTGTCTGGGAATTCCCAGAGTTTGCAAGACTGGGTCCCTCAAACCTTGTAGAACCCCATCGCTTCTTGTCCTGCACACTCAGTGGGGAGGACAAGGAGTTGCATGCTTCCTCCAGTGAAACCCATTAGCTGTGCTCTGACACTGTGTGGCATAGCTGATCCATTTTGTTTGGCAACATTTGTTTCTAACCTCATTCCGACAAATCAGGTTTATTACGGCAGAAAGCTGCACTGAGCTGGCTGACCAACAGTAGCTTTATTTAACTTTTGTAGTAAGTGATTTTTTGGAATCAGTAATGGAGAATACAATCAATGTATAATCTCTTGCCATTTACCTCTTAAATAGTGGAATATTGTGAACACCAAGCCTGGTGTTCTTACCAGTTTTCTTTCTGAGAACTTATAGACTGCTTACCTAAAACACCTTTGAATTTTCAGATAAAGAAATTGTCTCACTTTCCTCTGAAAAACATATCCCACAAGGGCCCTTTTTGTGTAGCAGAACAGCTGGCTGTTTCTTTACGCCACACAGGTGACTGGATTTCACTGGTGCTTAAAAATGTATATTGTATTACAGTTCTTTACATTGACTGTCCCTAGAGCTCTCCTTAGTCAATACCTTACCATTCTTCTATTATGATGGCGTTGCTTTACCAAGGCATTTAATGCTCTATGCTATAAAAAATGAAGGAAATAATCAAGTTTTTTTTTCCCAGAGAACTGTGTTATGGAATATTGATTTTCACGTTTGTTGCAGCCTTGACCCACAGAATGCTTTCTAAAAGAGCAGGGTTTCATACTAACAGCATCTTGAAAATAAATAAAACAAAGCCTCTACATAATGCAATAAATCTTTGCTCCTAAATCCCAGTAGCCCTGTACAAAGAGGTATCGTTGCATTGTTCACCATTGTAGATGATAGTAGGGTTTTTGTTCTTGATTTTTGCCATATCTTGCTGAGTTACTGTTTTTATAAACCTGTTGTAGGTTTTTTTTTCCCCTCCTAGCTGGAGTCACAGAATTTTATTTTTTAAAATAGAATTTCCAATAACCAGTGGTAGGAATCCACAATGTGTTCTCTAAGAATTAACTTAAGCTTCATATCTTTTATTGTTCTTATTCTGAATAAGTTTTGTTTCATCAGTTTCTTTTGCATACGATTTTTTCAAGTAAAAAAAATCTGTGGAAAAGGGGAATTTTATAATATATATGTATATTTGTGTGTGCATGCGGTTATAATTGTTTATTTCTGTATGCACGTATTCAAAATGCAATTATATTGTTGGCCTACAAATGTCCAACTTGGGATCCTTAAAATTCTGGTTTATTAGGTGGATTGAAACACTGTAATGAGTTAAATCATAAACCTTGGGGCTGGTCCTTACATGCACACACACTAGCAAGCTACAAGAGTCAGGTATACCTATCCCACAGGTGCTAGAGTCTGTCATTGAAGTTTCTTTCAGTGTGGTGTTTGTTATCTTTCAGAAGAGGGTCACCGGCTGGTCCTTCTGGCTGGACAGGTCAAGTGCTGGTCAAGTTGGAGATCAAGAGGGCACTACTGAGGCTCATTTTTCATTGCTTTTTATCTGTCCTTAGTAGACTTTGGTGACTCCCCAGTTTTCAGGTTTGCCCAATCCAGGGGTCATTGACCCTCATGGGACTTCCTCCCTCAGTGGCTACTGGATGGCATCTGTCAGCTCCAGGGGTCGTCTGCATGTATGTGCAAGTTTGGGAGTCTGTTGATGAATTTTGAATAGGGCTCTGATAGCGGTCGATTTGGAGATATTCAGCCCAAAAGTTGGTCCCAAAAGCATTGATTAACTCAAGGCCAAGGCTTCTAGCCCTTGATCAGTGAGGTTTAGAGATCTCCTGGTTGTTACATTGTCTTCTATTGAGTTCTTCAGTTGGCTGATCTGCAGTTTTCTTAGGTGTTAATTGCTGCCTGCCACCATGTTACACATTCAGTCACTGATTCACTTGCTCTTTCAGGGGCCAGCCTGGTACAGGGAAGGGCAGTTTGATTCCTGTTCGTGTTAACATTGTTACAATGTATAACTTATTTATGAAACTAAACACATTTAGTTGGAAGTTGAAAGGTGAGGAGTATAAAATATAAGCTACAAATGTAAT
>JAGPOW010003685.1:45032516-45109461 GCA_030014935.1 Caiman crocodilus
AACATTGTTACAATGTATAACTTATTTATGAAACTAAACACATTTAGTTGGAAGTTGAAAGGTGAGGAGTATAAAATATAAGCTACAAATGTAATGCCAAGGCACAAAAATAGATAAAAATACCAAAATACAAGGGGAGATACAAAACGCACACATACAAATTTCAAAACACAATTCCTTATCTTCAAGTGAAAGAAAGAGGAAGGAAGAAAAGGTAGAAGAGGAAAAACATATCCAAGGACGGGAGAGCAACTGCAGATGAGAGGAAAAGGGGTTTTCTGCTACAATATCTCTTACGTTCCAAAATATATGAGAAACATTATATGAGGAAAAATATTGGCTCCCACACCAAACTCGGGAGAGACAGAATCTTAATAGGCTATGTCATAAATGGAGTATGGTATTATCTTTTTTAAGTGTATTGACCATATACGACTTTCTGTGTATGACATACGGTGCTGTTGTAAGAAATATCCTTTTTATATGTTTGTTTTTAAATAAAAATGGGTGTTTCACCTTTGATACAATTTCATACTTGTGTTCTTTCTACAGAGCAGAGATTAAATAATGACCTGACCTCCAACTGACTGACTGAAAACGTGACTAGATGACTTGACATGATTCCTGTGGACACTGACAGCTTTTTATACTGTTGTTAATTGTTGTTTGTATAAAACATTTTCTGTTTCAAAATTGAAATGGAGACATGGTATAAATTTAAATGAGTCAACCTTTTAGCTGTAAACTCATAAGTTTTCTGTATTAGAGAAATAAATAAAAAGTTTGTTTCACTAAATCATGCCTCTAATATGGAAATAATAGTGATAGGAGAAAAACAAGGGAGGCATCATTAAGGGTTAGATTTGTTAATTTGCCAGTGACTCAGACTGTACATACTAAAGAGTAATTGTGAGTGTAGACATTTTAACATAGTCAAAATGATAGTAAGAACTGGAACTATATAACTAGATTTTTTACAAAATCTGGTATAGAATATTTCAAGGATTGGTTTCAGAATAAGCCCATACACTAGTACATGGCTGGGGACTGCCTGGCTAATCAGCAGCTCTACAGAAAAAGACTTGGAGGTTATAGTGAACAGTAAGTTTAATATGAGCCAACAGTGTGCTTTTCTAGCTAAGGAGGCTAAAAGCATACCTGGTCTGTGTTAGGAGCGGTGCCAACAGATGGAGGGAAGTGATTATTTCCCTGTATTCAGCACTGGTGAAAACACATCTGGAGTAGTGTGTTCAGGTTTGGGTGCCCCAGTACAGAAAGGATGTGGACAGATTGGGGAGAGTCCAGCCAGAGGGCAGTGAAAATGGTTAGGGGGCTAGGGCACATGACTTATGTAGAGAGGCTTATTGGGAAGGAACTGGGTCTACTTAGTCTAGAGAAAACTGAGAGGGGATTAGAGTGGTTCTGAAGAGGATGGAGCAAGACTGTTTTTAGTGGCAGCAGATGACAGAACAAGGAGCAATGTCTCAAGTTGCAGCAAGAGAAGTTTAGGTTAGATATTAGGAAAAACTTTGAAAGGTAGTAAAGCATTGGAAAAGGCTGCTGGGAGAGGTGGAATCTCCATCCTTGGACGTTTTTAAGACTCAGCTAGACAAAGCCTTAACTGGGATAATCCAGTTGGGGGATGGTCCTGCTTTGAGCAGGGGGTTGGACTAGATGACCTCCTGAGGTCCCTTCCAGCACTAATTTTCTACAGTTCTGTGAATACTCAGCTTTGTCCAAACTGAAATTCAAATGCAAATAAGATTTTTTTTTTTTTTTTAAAGAAGGGACTAGAAGCATGTGTTCTAATTTTTTTTCTAAACTGGGGCTAGAATTGCTTCTTTTTTTTTTTTTTTTTTTTTTTTTTAAATGCTGACTTTAGACTGGGAATCGAGAGATCTGTATTACTATTGGTATGTAACTATCATCACCTTGGTATTTTGAACAGTGTAGCATGCATTATCTATGAAATTGGCCACCTGAACAGGTCACTACTTTTTGGGGAATTATAATAATTTGTTAAACATGCCATTGTTCCCTGAGGAACCATGACTGAAGGAATTAATAAAGATGGCCATAATGAAAATGTAAAGGCTGTATAGCTCACTGTATAGCTAGAACATGCGGTTTAGATTTTCAGATGCATAGATTAAAATACTTGATACTATTTCACTGCATGTGGAAATAGAATGATAGTCTGTACACAACAGGGTTCCAATGTGGTTTAGATGAAGGTGCATTACTACATATTTGTGTGAAGAAGTTTAGGCAGTATCTAGGGGCACTGACAGAAGTGAAAAAAACAAACAGCACTTTACCAGAAGAGGAATCATGCTAGTTTGACCCAGCTCCCCAACATCTATATTGATCAAACACTTCAGCAGGGCTATTTGGCACTCTTATCTAGAGCTGATTTAATAAGCTGTTAGATAAAAGCACCTGCTGAAATACACTGTCTATACAGATGTTGGGCGAGCTGGATCAAGCTAATGCAGAGCCTCTTTTGGGCATTGCACTGTGCTCAGCATGGGGGTGCTTTAGCTGCAAGTAAAGTGCTGTTTTGTTTTTTTCCATGTTTGTAAGCAGCCTTGATGCTTTAAATTAATTTTAAGCATGGTTTAGTTTTCTTCTAATACACTTGGATCACTTGTATAGTTTTGTTTATAAGAAGTTGACTGAGAGAGATATGGTGTACCATGACTGAAACAGTTTAGGGTGAGAGGTAAAACCATATCTTTAATTCATTCTGACTTCAGAGTATTTACAGGTCTAACACGCATGAAGGCTAGTATTTTTGCAACTAAAATATTTGTAGGGGCCATGCTTGTTCAACTTGCCACGTCTTTGAGCACCAATACCTAATTTGCCCAGTAGTGGGTGCCCAATAAATGCTACTCATCTGTGTGACAATCCAGTTTACAAGCCTGGTAATGTAGTAAGTTTCTAGCTACTATTAATTTAAAGTGAGCTAAGCTTGACTTCAGGTCTGGCGGGGGCAGGGGTCCAGCAGGAGTTGCACATTCTAATTTCCCTCCCATGGAGACAGGACAAAAAGTGAAATGCTCCAAAACTACCTCATTTTCAGCCACTTCTGGGATGTTTCAGAGGACTTGTATCTTCGTACGTTTTAGAAGTGCCTGAAATGTTTTACTTGTTGTGTCTGTCCACGTCTTCTGGTTAAGGCAGTTGAGTGATGTCCTGGACAATAGAATTCTATCCCTGACACTGCCACAAAGTTCCCAAGTGAGGAGTCACAGCACTAAAAAGCGGACTCTTAAGCCTTACAGACTTTTCATTGTAATAGTTAGACTCACTCCAGAAGTGGATGTTATCTGCCAAGAAAAATTGTGAGCTACTGCTTTAAGAGAAACTTTTCATTTTTGGTCATTAATTGTGTACCTCTTCTTTTCTGGATGCCTGATTTGATCACCTGCTCTGCACTTTGCAGATGTGCTGAATGCTGGAAGTAACTAAAGGTAATAGAAGCTGTTCTTTGAACTTGTAAGTCTAAGAATTCTGAAGAACTCAAATCAGGAGTGTCTTAGATTGGGCACCCAAGGAATCAAATAAGAAAATGGTTCTGAGCAGTAGAGGGGAACCTTGAGTTCTCTGTGGATGCTTCAGCTGTACATAATATGGAGATTGTTCCTTTCCCTAAGGCTGCAACACACCCCCGGCTGCTTGAATGTAGAAGTTGGTGGAATTTTGAAGCATCTTGAGATGGGTTTTTCACTTGTAAAACTGGAATAAAATGCGCGATCTTACTATATCCAGAGCTCTGTTTGCACTCTGTAAAATCTTTTCCAAGTGTTAATAGAAGGTTATACAAGTAATCAAGCCTAAAAGAGTTTATAAGATAAGACCCTATTCAAGAGTTATCCAGGAAATTCTGAGAACCCAAGTAGAAGACTGTATTTACAAAGTTAAACAGTGTTTATAAAATGGACAGAATGTTACCATTCTTCATGTTTGTTTTAAATTTTTGTTATGCAGCTATTAGGCACATCAGGCCCTCTGAGTGGTGGTGATTTTTTTTTTTTTTTTTGTCAGGAAGGTCATATATTAGCCCCATGCTATCCCTGAATGCTCTTCCAATGCTTTTGTGCAGACTGCATTGTGGGCGGTGATCCATGACACCACCTAACAAGCCAAACCTTCGTAGTAAACCAAACCCCTTGTAGTAGTGCCTGAGGCCAGTTTCATACCATAAAAGGAACAGAATGAAAACAAAGAGTTTCATAGGCTAATTCTGGGTATAAAACCCTGCTCGTAGGTGAAGCGGGCAGAGCTCTCCGTCTTGCGAGCTGCGGCTTGTGATCGTTGAGAGGTTGGACACAGGGTCTCTGCCAAAAAGCTGCTCACTAAACCCATAGTGAAGGCTGAAGCAGAATCCTGAAGCCCCCGGAATCCTCCCTCTTCCTTTGGTAATCAATCTCTGACTGCTGTAACACGGTCTGCAATAAAACAGCTATTAACAACAAACTGCTGTAAGTGTTCACACCTCGCCTCAGCGATCTCGCGAAATCTAATCTATCTAGCAGCCTAATTAAGGGGAAACCAGACTCTAAGTCTAGTGTGGAAAAAAAGCTAGAGTCCAATCTGAGTCGCTCCCGGGGCCTGCTGGAATCAAGGCTCTGGTGCTGCAACAGCTTTTCCACAATTTGCTGCTCTGCTTTCTATTTGCTGCCCTGTCTGCTTCCTGCCCCCTCCTCAGTCTGTCATGCGTCACACATAGAGGCAGTCTGTGCCATTTGTAGCACATATGCTGCAGGTTGGTCACCCCTGATCTAGTCCATGCTCCTAGTAATGCAGGATTATTTCCTGTAGGCACTATGACTTCTTGGGGGTGGGGGGTTCAGGTATCATTAACTAAACAGGAATAAACTAAAGGGAAGCATGATACTTCATCATTTTTTACAGAACGATGTAGGGAGTGATCATGTTTAAGAAAAAAATGCTTTTCTCTTTCAGTCAGTACTTAGCTAGTGCCTCAAATGATTCAGGGACCCTGTATTGCCTGCTTAATGTCTTTCAGATGAAATTTCAAATCAAGGTAATGGTTAATCTTACAAACATTGCATGATACTGTGGCAAAAGTTAGGTATACTATCCTTCTTATTAAATACCAATTTAACTGCCGTCTTTGTGCATTTTCCCTTGCAGTTTAAATGAATTTTTATAAACATTTTCCTTTAAATTATTACATAATACCACTTTTAAGAAGGGGATGCATTCCACCTCGCACATACGCGCGTGTGTGTGTGTTTGGTGCTTGAGGAATATGTGAGAGTGTCAAAGAGAATGTCAGAGTGTTGGAGTTCTGGATTGGAACCTGTAGTCTCTATTGCTTTGTCCATCTTTAATTTCTCAGACCAGATAGCTTTAGACTTGTATAATTTCATAGAATCACGGAAAAAGAAAGATACAAAAAATATGTTTTATGATCCATAACAAAGAAAATATAGGACATCTGATGGAACAAAGCTGAGAGACTTTATAATTATGAATTTCCTGAATTTTGATTTTGTGTGCTTTCTTAATAATAATACCATTCTAATGCTAATAAATGCTCGTTACTAAAATTAATACATCTATATGTAAGTGATCAGATTTTCAGATGAACTAAACAGTGGTAAGTGTTCTGTAGCTGGGAGGGGAGAGCACAATACAGACATTCTAAATTATACTGAAAGACAGTAAGTGTAAGTTGCTAGCTTATCCATTTATTGAGCCATATCAGCTTGACTGACAGAAGAGTCTTATGATGAGATGACAGATGAGTTTATCAAGCAGGCAAAATATATACACTTATGGAAATTCATATTCCACAACATGCTTTTCTGCTTCATTCAGTTTGGAATGCAAAGGATTATCTATAGGTTGGCACAATGTTAGTTATATACATTTTGCTGCTTTAATTTTAAAACCTTAATCTTACCCAAGCAAAATTATTATGGCAAAAAAAACCCCTACACTAAAAGAGACATTTTTACTATAATGTGTATAATGATGCAATAGTTCAAGAGTTTATGAATGGCATTAAGTCAGTATTATATCAATAAACCAATTAATCTGAAGTGCCACCCAGACTAGCTAGGATAGGTGCTGCATGGAACACGTGGCCTGAACTGGGCACTGCATGCAGTGTGGGTCCTGGATTTGACCAGCCAGGGTGGGTGCCACATGCAGCTAAGGCTGGCACGCTTTGGGGAGTGTGAGTCAACTCTGAGACCCATGGGCAGGACTGGGGGTGGATGATGGGGATCTATGGGCTGAAATTGGCCTGCAGAATGAATCTTGAACATCCCTGGGTAAATTGAATTACTTACTAAATAAAATGTAAAAACTATATATACATATGAAGACTGCCAAAATTAGCTTACATGTGCCTGCCTTCTACCTGGCTGTCTCTGAGTTCACCATCAGGTGTAAACTTCTTGTCCTCTGTATTTCAATACCCTGTACCACATGGTGCCTAGTTGCCTGTAATATTCCCCCTTTTCATGCCCTCTTCTGTCATTGATCTCAGACTTGACCTGCTTTTCATCTTTTCCCTCAGGCCGAGTTGTGCCTTCTTTCTTGCTCATCCCTGTTCCTGGAATGCCCTCCCCAAACTTGGTCACCAAGTTGCCTCCATTTTCTCTAATTGTATAAGTTTAAAAAATGGTTGCTATGCTTAAGGATGAATGCCACTGATCAGAGTACCTGAGTATATTATCTTCATCGTCTGCTTCCTTTTCTTGCCTAAGATATGATTAGCATAGTTTGTCATGTTACTTTTATCCCTCTAGGCAGGGCTCTGAGAAAAGAAAGATAGGAGGCAGTGTTAACAGTAGAAGAAAATGGAATAGTCATGTTTATGGAAGGTTCTGAGACTGAAATTTCTGACCAATTTGTATTTAAAGTATTAAGGAAATTAATTTGCAGTATATTCTCAATACTTCATTTATTTTCTAAATCTTCCCATTGTATTTGTAAAATATTTCTTTAATGTCTTGCCAAAGATTCTGGTCAAACTTTCCATAATTTTTTCAGATTGGAGTTGAGAACAGATATGAACATTTTTTACTTGAGAAGTAGTAATTTTTATGAAATTTAGAAATGGCTGAAAGGGGAGGGACTTATTTCAGTTTGGCCCCTGCTGCAGTGAGGATATTTTAGAAGATGCATTGCTATAAGGAGGGCTATCATGCTTCAGCAGAGGTCACTGGTACCTCAGATGTGCACACACAATTAATATTTTACATTAATATTGCATTTGAAAACCCAAAACAGCTTCCACAGGCAACTGACTATATAACGTCATTTCATTTCTTTAAATTAGGAGACCTCTTGGCAGATTGATAATGGTCTACTGCTGTTCTGGTAAATGTTTGGATTTGCCATATAATTTTGTAAAACAGAAGTTGTCTCATCCTTTTAAATTAGGTCAAACCAGTTTAAAGAACTCCTGTCCCAGACCCCTTCAATAGATTCATAAATGTTTAGGACTGGAAGGGACCTCAACAAATCATCAAGTCCGGCCACCTGCCCTGGGCAGGAAAGAGTGCTGGGGTCAGATGACCCCAGCCAGATGCTATCTAGCCTTCTCTTAAAGACCCCCAAGGTAGGGGAAAGCATCACCTCCCTTGGAAGCCCAGTCCAAATTTTGGCCACTCTTACCATGAAGAAGGTTTTTCCTCATGTCCAGCCTAAATCTGCTCTCTGTCAGTTTATGACCATTTTTCCTTGTTACCGTACCCCAAGAGGCGCTCTGCAGTACAGAGCATCTCCAATCCCTTGCTGCATTTCCCTAATGAATTTGTAGGCAGCTACAAGATCACCTCTCAGCCTTCTCTTGCGGAGGCTGAAAAGGTCCAGGTCCCTCAGTCTCTTCTCATAGGGCCTGTCCTGTAAGTCCCTAACCTTGCGAGTGGCCCTCCTCTGGATCCTCTTGAGTCTATCAACATCCTTGAAGTATGGTGCCCAAAGCTGGACGCTGTACTCCAACTGTGGCCATGCCCTGACTGGGGCCAGCAGGTAAGATGGGGAAGGTGGGTTTAATACTTCCACCTCACTCCCACCGTCATGGGACCCCAGCCAGGATCTGCCTGGGCTTCCCCCCTTCCCCATTCACAGCACAACAAGCGGGAGCCGTGGCCAGAGGAGGAGCAAAAACCAGGCAAATTCCTACTGGAGTCCCATGCTGATGGGAGAGGGGTGGGAAGAGGAGTTTAATTTCCTTCCCTATCCCCCTTTCACCTGCAGGGGGAGGCAGGGAAACCAAGTAGATCCCAACTGGGGTCCCATGCTGGTGGGGGGTAGGGTTTAATCCCCTTCCTTAGCCCCACTTTTCCTCAGGCTGCTGACCAGGGCGGGCTTTGTCCATGTCCCCTGCCACTCAAGCAGTGAGGGGTTGGGGGGGGAGGGGAAGCCAGACAGACCCCAGCTGGGATCCCATGCCAGTGGGAGGGAAGTGGGGAGAGGGAGGTTAATCCCTCTACCTGCTCCCCTTTTGCCTCAAGCTGCTGTCTGGGGCTGGCTCTGACCAGGGTCTCTGCTGCTTGGGGACAAGCTTGTCAAGGGCCGCTTCCTCCTTCCCCCTCCAGGCACACCCTGGGTGGGGACTGTGCAGGCCAGGGTAGGGGTTTAAACCCCGCTCCCCAATCATACTGAGTGGCCTGGCAGGGCCTGGCCATGCACACCACCCTCCCCACCAGCTCAGCTTCCCTCTAGCCTTTCAGCCACTGCCTAAGGGAAGGGAGAGCTCACTTTAGCACCCTCTGACTTCTAGCCTGAGCCACTACAGGCATATGGCTACATTTCTGGAATCAAAAGTGAATGTCTATTCACTTGCTTCTCTGTTCAATGTATGCAAGTTAGAGCAACCTGTGAAGTTTGAATCAATTCAGTGTCTTACTTTCTGAATCTCTATACTTAGCCACAGGGCCCTTTGTCAGTTAAAGGCAGAAGAAGATGCTTCCTTAACAGTCAGTTTAGGTATCAGGAAAGGGAACAGACAAATTGCCACTTTAACACTATACAAATTTTGAAAGAACTGATGGAGAGAGAGGCTCATCTCATGTTTCCTTTGAGATTAAAATGGCTCCAGGTTTGTTTGTTTGTTTCCAGATCTTTTGAGTGGATTCTTGCCACTAACAAACATCCCAAGTTTGTAACTTCCATATTTATCCTTGGCTTACTTTGTAGTTTCTCCTCTGCGTCATATGTTGAAACTGAAGAAGTAAGTGGAGCTGCTTTACTGAACATAAAATGTGGTATATTGTTTTTTTCATATGTGCATAATTAATATACCAACTTTTATGTCCACGCATCTTCACTTGTGTATGTCTGAAGCATGATAATATTTATGTCATCAGGCACATAAAACCTCCTTCCCCATCTCCTTACTTTGTGGAGATTCTGTTTCTTCCACAGTAAACAGAGCTTCCCCCCCTGCAAAATCCTTGGCTGTATTTAGCTCTGGCACTTGCAGTTGTGCCAGATCGTATGTCATGCACACAATTCTTAACTTTGACAGGGACAAATGCTATCTATGGCAGTAGCTCAAGCTACAAACTAAGATCGAGTCTTGTAGAAATTAGCTTAATCTCTTACATCCTTTGAAAAATAAAATAATTCCATATAAGATTCACAAATCTCTCATAACCAAAATAGTGGAAGACAGCAATAGGAAAATGTAGGGATTGGTTGATTTAATTGTGTGCTTCAGTTAAAGAGAAATATGCATTATAAGAGGTAAAACTCAATTTACAACTATTCACTCATATATTGCAATTAGAAATACTTTAAAGGAAGCTGCATTGAACATTGAAGTAATTGTTTGGAGGAAAAACAGCCATTATGGCCTTGGTACACTATACATGTCATTAATCACAGCTGGAAAAATATACTTCAATACTGTACAAAAAATTACTTTATAACTACCGAGACTACTAAATGGTGTACTGTATAACTATGAACTATAGTAACATTGAAGAATATACTATGAAGCTGTAATATGGCTTTTATAATAAACATCTAAATTGGAAAATAGTTATGGCATTTATAAACTATAATGAAACCCTGAACATTTTCTATACTCAGCTTAGAGCTAATACAAGTTTCTATACTCAGGTTTCAGCTAATACAGAAGTTTGAAATGTTTTTAGTCCAAAACAGAAGAATGAGCAAAAGTGATGATTGAGCTGGTCACATGGTTCAATCTCCACCAAGCTTCTAAATCATATTGAAGGTCAGAAAATGCAAAATATCCTTTACTGGTATTAATTTGGCACACAAACAATTGCCATAGTAATAGGGATATTATATAGTTGTGATTAGGACAGGAGGTGATCTATGTGACTGTGAATGAGGAAAGGGGTGATTCATGATGCAATTGTTCTGTTTAAATATGATCCAAACTGTGAACATTTGAGAAGTGCTTTTTGGATATTTTTGCTAATATCTGAAGAGAAGATATGAGAAAGACTAGGAGCACATATCTGGAATAATGTAATACTGGTTAATAAAGTAAATATTAATGTTAAGACTTTACCTCACCTCCACTTGGCAATAAATGCTTGGCATCTTCTCAATTTTTTAACCTAATCCATCTTTCAACTTTACAAACTTCAGGAATATAGCAAAAGCCTGGGGGTTCAGTCCCCTTAGTTGCATCCTTATGCAATGAATAATGCTGTTTCTTGGAAGGTACCGTCATCCTGTCAGACCTAGCACTAAAGAACAGTGAGCCTGTCTTACACAGGCAATTTGAAGCAGCTATCAAGGATCTCAAAACATCTATCAAGTTCTCTTGAGGTTCAAAAACTCTGACATGACTTAGGAACCCATACACATTTCCTTATAAGCTGTAAGACAGATGGAAAAATATTTTAGGCATTGGGATTCTGATTACATTTACGTTAAATGATTCCTAATATTTCTAATATTTTTTTAATTCCAGTTTATTAATTGAGACAAGTGTTCAATGAATATTCCTCAGACTCCTAGAGATCTCAGACTCCTAGAGATCTCTATGATAATTTAGAATTTATGCTGGTCAAATTTATGATTTTCCATGTATAGAATCTAATGATTGGAAGGTTGTCTTACATTCAAAGTAGTCTTGGGTTCAGGTAAATGCGGGGAGAGAGCTTTTTATTTTACTGTGGAAAATATTTACCCATAGAAACATTCTGGTGTCTACCTTGATCAACTGAAGTGGTATTCACTTGATAAAACTATTCTTAGTGAAGAATAAATAGATTTAGAAAGGATTTTTCTTCAACAGCCTCTCATAATGCTTCAAAACCAAGGTACGTACTTACCTGCATCTAGCTCACTACATGATCTTCTGAGTTTGTTTATAGTCTCTAATCTCTAGTTCCACAATACTAGGAATACTGATTCTTTGAATTTACTGCTGCCAGTAATCTATTAAAAACAGGAGGTAAAGTTTATCTTATCAATGATTCCCCTTTTAAAAGAAGCTAGCCTCGCTTTTGGCAGCCCCAAGCTTTCAATTCCATTTCCCTTTAAGGTTATTTCTTGATCTGGCACTTTCTGCTTTTAACCATAGCTGTTTAAAATTAGTAAGATTCCTGAAGTTAGAAACAGAAAAGTTTCTGTATCTGAAAATGAGTCTTGTCATTAAATCCATTTGTATTTCTGGTGTTTCTAAGAGAAAGAGATTCACATAATGAAAAGCATATTCTGTATGTTTGTGTTCTTCCTTTACTTCAGATTGCTATGATTTAATGAATTCCTATAGCAATTTCCACTGAGTTTTTTGTCCGTTGCTACAATTGCAAACTACTGGTCCACAAGGTCATCTGTCTCTGTAAGTCTGTCTTTCTCTAAATGGCTGAGAATCAGTTAAAAATATATCATGTGGAAGAATGCTGACCCGCTGTGATTTGTGACTCGTTCCACAAACCAGCTGCATCTCTGAGCTATTATTAAAAATGTTGTACCTTCTGCTAAGGGGTGTTCTTTTTTATTAGATTGCTAAGTGAATGGAATACAAATCAGATGGCATAAGAGCTATATATGCACAAACATCCAGTAGGTACAAAGCAAGGTGGTCATCAATGCATTCCTTTCCAAGAATAATTAACTAAAGACAATACAAAATAATTTCTGGGGCTACTGATGGCACTTGAACACATTACAGTTGTATTGTTGGTGGAGAATTACACCAACAATACAAATAAGCATTAATTGAAACCTTAATAAGAGCCAGGTAAAGAATAGGGAAAAGTGTAAAGCACCCAAAAAATTAACCTTAAATACTGGTTGCAGGATTATGTTATATATGGAATTAGCCAAGAACCCTTCTAGTCTCTCACTGAACTAAAATGATAAATTGAGTTGAATATCTTCCAAAAAAGGAAAAGCACTAGAAAAACGGAATAGAAATGCTTGTACCTATAGTTGTACCCCTCCAACAGTGGCCACAGTGGTGGATGGATTCTCAAAGTGATCTCTGAATTTTTTTTAGTAAGTCAGGAATGTGGATATATTCTGCTGGTTCCCACGTGTGATCTTCAGGTCTATATCCCTCCCAGACTTTCTAGTAGTGTTACTTACCCTGTCTCCACTCCGAATCTAAAATTTCATGGACTATGTACTCTTCCTGTCTCTGGATTGTTACTGGGATTGAGTACGGTGAGGGAAAGAATTCTTTTTGTGTGGCTTGAGTAGTAACACATGGAATACCAGGTAGATCTTTAGTGCTTAGATCTTTTTTTGATCTAAGCTGAAATTTGTAATTCACAGGCTACCAGGTTGGTCTGGTGGGTTATTTGGAAGAGGCCAAAGAAACAGAAGTCAGGTTCCATGAGGGCTGGTCCTTGTGTTCAGTCAACAGCCATGCTTTCTGTCCCACAGAGTAGGTGGGCCCTGACTGTCAGTGCTGGTCTGCCTGCTGCTTATAAGCCTCTTTTTCCCTTTCCAGGTGCTGCTTTAATTCTTCCTCAGATTTATGAATATGGCTTACCCAGTCCATAGTCACAGGGCTGTCAGAGTCTAAAGAAGATGGGATGCAACCAGGAGTGGAACTCATAGTTTGGGAGGAATGGGCTTTGCCTGGTTAAGGCATGCTCAGAACTGTTGAATGCAAATTCTGCAAATGCTAGGAGTGAGACCTACTTATCCTGTTGAAAATTTAAATAATAGCAAAAGTATTGTTTTAAGATCCAATTGGTCCTCTTGGCCTCGCTATTTTTCTGGGGATGGTAAACCACCTTGAGATGGGTACCAACTCTGGCTTCACACCAGAAGCAGGAGATAAATTGGGACCCACAATCTGATACAAGGCAGGCCAGTCTGGGAGACTGGAGGTGTACCACATGGTCCAACCACAACTGAACTGTATCTTTGGCTGAAGGCAGGCCCATATATAGGATGAAGTGGGCCATTTTTGTGAGTTCAGTAACATGGGGTTGCATCTCCGTTGCTGGGAAGAGCCTGAGGGACAGAGTCAAAGGTCTAGGACTAGGACTTTCTGAGCCAGGCAAAGTGATAAACCAAGGAAGGAGGATGAAGCTGGTGTTAAACTGCAGACCACTCCTACTAGAGACAGCAAGCCTCAGTCTAATGAGAGCCTCCTGTGAGGCTCCTAGCCTGACCAGGTGACTAACAAAGGGGATGAGCCAGAAGTAAAGGCTGGTCCCAGACAGCAAGCAGAGGGGGAGGAGCAGCTCAGCTGGGTAGCCAGAATGGCCTACTCTTCTGAGGAAGAGGGGAGATACCAGTGGCAGGAAAGCTGGGTCCTTGAACAGCAGGAAGTAGACCTGAGGATGTGGGGCTGCAGGGGAAGGCAATGTGAAGTTTTGTGTTCTGGGCTGTTTGTGACCCAGAGTGGAAAGGTAGTTCTGTTAAACTTCTTTTCATAACAACTGCTGGACCTGGTGCAGCTACAAGGGGAGATGGGGAGGCTGCATGGCAGAGCACCAAGGAATTGGACTCTAAGGTGATTGAGCCTGGAAGGGTTGTGAGCCTGTGTCAAAATAGAGCATGCTTGGCTCCAAGGCCTAGGCTCTGATAGGGTGACTAAGGCAGAAATCCTGCACTTCTGGTCTAGGGGTTCATCTGTTGGCTAGTAGAGCCAAAGGCTGTGGGCTTAAGACCCAGGAGGGACTGAAACAGGCAAGGAGAGACTTTGTGGCCAGAGAGCCTGAGCCCTTGGAAGAGGACCTGGAGTTAACTGACTGATAATAAGGACTTAAGTAAGAAAAGGCAGACAGGACAGTGGCCTTACCTCTTCATCACTTATCCACTGTATGTTGAGGCAACCACTCTGATCCTTTTAACAACAAGGCATGGCTGGCAAGTAGAGGAGGAGAGAGTACAGGACCAGCCATGAACCAGACCCCAGAGTCACCCACCAGTGGCACCCTGTTACAGTCCATTACAATCAGGATCATTTGAGACTGGCAGCTCTGTAATGAAGTTCAGGAAGATTGCAGACAATGACTGAGGTAGAGTGGGGAGGGGTTGGAAGAGACTGCAAGGCTTCTGAGGGGGTCTCCTGGTATGAGCACAAACATCACAAGAGTGAACACAGGCTTGCACTGTCTTGCACAGTTGCAGCTATGAAAAGTAGCAGGAAGGGAGGTGGCAGGTCTTCTCAGTTCCAGGGTGGTCTACTAGTGGGGAGTTATGGCTCAAGCATAGCGCAGTTAGTCTAGCCAGACCCAGGAGCATGTAGATGCTCCCTCAGGTAGGTATGACCCCATCCTGGTTGCGGTGTGGTTGCTGTTTGAAAATGGTCTGCTCTTTTGAGGGTATTTATTTTAGGGTGGCATTATAATCAGGGGCATTATATCCTTCTGGACATCACAGGGGTTTTTTGCATATTGCTACCGAAGTATGTAAATTGACTCATTCCTTGCTTTCCTTCACCTTTTAAAGTAAAACTTAAAATTGGAGTTCCTTTTTTTTCTAACTGATTATTACTGTCAGCAACATCTAGATCTTCTAGTTTACTGCTGCTCAGCCACATTTTTCCTTGTACTAAAGTGAATGTCAAATGGCAAACAACATAAGCAAGAGGCTGCATCTTTGCATAATACCGGTGTCTATGTTGAACCATTTACTTAAGTCCCCGTTTATTTTAACTGTGCACCCTGTGGCTTGAGATAAGGTCTTGATAATAATTATTTTTGTTAGCATAGCAAAATATGTCAAGATGTTCTAGAGTGAATCATATTGGAAGCTGTCAGTTATTTTCTTGAAAGCCATAAGGTTTATGATGATTATTCTTTGCCATTTCATGCTTTGATAATTGTTCTTAGTGTGAAAAAATCTGATCAGTACATCATCTTCAGAGATTATGCCAGCCTGCTCTTCACTTAATGTCACATCAGTTGTTTTCTGAATTATATTGGTCACAGGGCCTGTCAAAGATAATCAAGGAAAAACTTCTGAAATAAGTGGAGCAAAGAAAGCAATAGGAAGAGAATCCTTTAAAGGTGCAGATCAGTATCATAGACACTACTGACTTTGTCAAAGAAGTTAAACCCCTGGAATTAATTATTATATCTCACATCACAAACAAAGAAATGAAAGAAGCCATAAAAAAACCTAATACTGGGCATGGTGCAGGTGAAAATCAAGTCTTTGTCATGAGTATGACCGAGATGGAGGGAGTCAGGGCTCAGGAGCTGAGGGTCTACAATACCAGAAGTCCAGGAGCTGAAGCCAAGGACTTTAGTACCAGGTATCCATCTGAGTCTGAGGTATTACACCTAGGGGTCAAAACAGCTCTGTGGTTGAGCCCAGGCCAGAGGTCAAGAGCTGGGGAATCCAAAACACAACAGAATAGGCAGAAGCAAGGTACTGCGGTCCAAGGCAGAAATAAGGCAAGGTCAAGGCCAGAGGCAGAACTTGAATGTCTCAAGCAGAGGTGGAACAGAAGCAAGGCAAGAACAAGGCAGGAGGATCTCAAACCAACACTGTTTTCAAGACAAGGCTGAAAGGGCGGGGGAGGGGAAGAGAGAGCGCGCGTGAGAGAGCGAGCCCTCCCATCAAGGCCTTGTGTCTTTCATTGGTTGCCTTGGGTCACACAGATCCAATACTGGGTCTGCTGCTTGGTGATGCCACAACTTAGGCCTGATCCCAGAAGACCTCCATTCAAATCCAGAGGTCCTGAACATTTTTAGGGAAATACTTAAAGCTTATGACTGCTGGTTAAATTGACATAAGTCTCAATAGTCTGTCTTTGTCACATGCAATAGGTGAAGTAATTATTGCTGTAGTGATTTTCTTTTTTCTTTTCCCTGGAAAGATGATAGCCCATTCCAGACAAAGTGGGCCATCAAGTTTCTGTAGAACTGACATAAGATTTTTGATGGGTCATGGAATACCTTTGTGAAATGAATCCAAACTCAAATGTTCATCAGAGACTATATTAAATACCATCTCTGGGCAGGATTTGTAAACATACAGCATGTCCTCACTGCAGAAGATGTAAAGCAACCCAACCATAATGAATGAGACAAGGTTTGGATAGAGCTGATAGTTTCAATGAGGAAAGGAAGCTTGGAGAGACATGTTTTGAGAATCAAGTTTGCTTAGCGTTTGAACAAGCATGCAGCTAAGATGCTTCTTGAGCAAAGAGAATATATCACCTAAAAACTTTAGGCTCAGGAGTTCTTTCTCTTTTGTTGTTTATAGTTTTTAGATTAAGAGACTTTTCTTTTTGCAGATTAAGAAGGCTAGTATAGGATTCCAGTTTAAGACCGGGGCCATGGGGACTCAGGCTGAATGAAGTTGAGTATGGAATACGCTATCTTCCTGATAAATTGAGACAGCAGTCATGCAGTTTTGCTTATATTAGATTTAAGCACTCTGGCTAATTTATCATATGTTTGGCATTGGGGATTCCTGGAGTTCTGCCAAATTTACTTTGGATTTGATTTAGCTTCTTAAGATAGTTCTTGGAATTTGTTGCTGTATATTTAAGATGTTTATCTCTCATTTGAGTTTTAAATCATCCCCATGATCTCCTATTTTCATTTCCAGTTCCTTCAAAGGGGAAAAAATCCACTTTTTCTTTCAGCAGTGTTCAAGGGTTGCTTGGATGTTATTCCTATGACAACTTGAGAAAGCAGTGTATGGACAAATGACAGATTATTATTTGATTATATAAACTGCCCATATCCTTTTGACTATTACTGTCTCTTACTATTTTACCATGTAGTACCTCATGGGGAGGCAGTGTTGACATGTCTGTCTATGAACAGGATCATGTTTAGGAACTGTCAGCACCTGAATAAATCTTTCCAGAGAGAACAAGAATGACAGCATCCTCTGGGAGTCCATTTTTTTCACTTATTTCAAGGGAGAAGAAAAATTGAAAGCAAGAGGACAAGGAACCAAGATATTGATGTTTCTGTTTAATATCATAGATTTGGATGGGCCAGGAGGATTCAAAGGGTATGTCTATAATTCATTATCATGCAGAGACACTTGAGCTAGCCCTAAAGAAGGTAGCTTGTGTACTGGAAATAATATCTCCATGTTTGCATGGTACCATTCCCAGGTTAGTTAGCCATGACAACAGAAGGGCTTATTAGCTTGTGCAAAGTAGGCAATACCTCACCTATGCATGCCTGCCTGGCCTGACTTCTGAGCAGTGGCTGAAGGTGTAGGGCTGGCTGGATTAGACACCACTCCTCCTGCCTGGGGCAGGGATAACCTAGGTTGGGATGGAGGAGAGCACTGCTGTGAGTGCAGGCTGCTCACTTATTTATATATGCGCATGTGTGGCAACCCCCTGACCATAGTACCCTAGGTGGTTGCCCACCCATAAGGCCGGCATTGATGAAGGACTATACCACCTGGTCCACAAGACTCCCCTTAGGTCCAGAAATTTGGAAGCAGGGAAATAGCAATTAATGTTGCCACCACTCCTCCATGCCAAATTTCCAACTCAGCAGGAGCCCTGTGTGTCAAATGACATGGCTCAATGGGTTGCATCTGGCTTGCAGGCCAGAAGTTGAGTGCCACTGGTCTGGAGTATGGGGTTAACCATAAAACCACAGAGCACAGAGAGCTTTCCCAGAGCTGTGACAGTTCTCCATCCCAGTCACATAATGGGCTCTGAGATTTCTTCAATAGGACTTTATGAATAAAGACTTTCTTCCTGGGACACTAGGATGATAAACTGTGAAAATACATATGGTTGCCAAAGCACATTGTCAAGGGAGACAGAATCTGATAATGCCGTTTTGTTCCTTAAAATGGTTGGTCTTTACAGAAACCACTCATATCTGGGTTTTCTATCTAGAAATGACCACTTTAAGTCAAAAAAATTTTCCAAACAATTTAGTACTAAGGTAGGCTCAATGGTTAAATTTTGTTGCGTCTGATTGTTATTACCTCTGGAAGAAAAAGGAGCGTGAGCAAGCCTGTGGTTCATAATGGTTCTACTTGATGTCAATTGCAACATTTAGCTATCGCCCTTTTAACTTCTTGAAGGTTCTGCTCCTGTCTCCCTACTTCTTACTCCCTTCCACTTTCACATTTCTCTTTCCCTACCTTTATTCTGGATCACATTCTTTTCAGTTCTTCCACTGTGACACTGTTTATGTTTTGTTGTATTTCCAATGTTTGTCTTGGTTTATTTTAATTCATGCTGTGCCTCCTGAATTCTTACTTCTTCTGAGCCTGTACAGCTGTTGTATATCTTTATTAATATTGTATATATTTATTAATATATACAATTTTCTACTTTTCACCGTTTGACTGTCTCAAAATCATGTGTACCCTCACAGTACTGCACACTGGGTGCTGTCAAAGCAAAACATAGCAAAAGCCTATTTCTAAACACCAAAAGCTTCCTGTCTCACCTAAATAGCACTGATGCCAAACAAAAATACATACACACATACAAATGGAACAGCAGCAAATACTGTAGTATAGGTTTAGTTTCAGAAAATAGTATTTTGTAGCTTATTTGAAAACGCTACATCTAACATCCATATATATTTGTTGTCATGCGGGTGAAAAGCAAGTGCTTTTGTCATTCTTGTGCAAACTTCCTGCCTTCTTGTAGCATGGTGATTTAAAGCTTTAGAAGGACCCTCAGCTAAAATAGAATCGAAATAATGACAAATAGAGGGGGAAACTGAATGGTTTCACAAGTTCTGTCAAAGAAAGGAATCACTTAACTTTTGCTATATAGACATTTGCTGGTAGAAATGGTTAACTTTATTTTATGGTTTGCCTATGTGGACCTTGTGTTTGGAGGAACCATAATGTTATATTTTAAAGCTAGGCTTGGAAAACATAACTCTGGATATGAAATTAAATCCAAGGTATTTAATATTAAAAGAACTGTTGTGCTCCCATTGACTGCTGTGACTAGTTTATTCAGACAATGAAGGTCAGGACTGAACATAACAAAACAAACAAAGAAATGTTATTCCTAAATTTAATTTACTTAGGCAAACAGGGTTTTTTTTCTGAGGTTGTATTGGGCTGGGTTGCAAAGTGACTGTGCCCCATTTAAACCCTATATATAGCTGGCTGTTTATTTGAAAATGCTACATCTAACATCCATATATATATATATAGCTGACTGTTCAACAGTTGAACAGTCTTGACATTTAAGTTTTCATTTAAATCTTTGAAAGACTAGGAAAAGTTGTTCCTTCCCTTTGGTGGTCCTCAGGCTTGGGCCATGTTCCTATGTGGACAGGACAATGACAGTCTTTGGTTGGGGGGGAGGGGTATACTATTATTTTATCAAATGTTTACGTTCTGATCTCAAGTTTTAATGATATGTTCAAAATAATGTTCTTGGCAGTTTGAATTATACGTAGAAATCCTCAGTAAAAATACATCCTAATGGCATCAGGTAATCACCAGACAGATTTTTAAGCAGTTCATGAAATTGTTTAGGGCTGATTTACATCCATCTTTTGATATATTCTCAACTGATCTAAGTTAAATTTGTATAACTTCCTATGGTTGATGAGTTATATTGCTATAAAAAGTTTATATCCCTCTGAAAACAAGATATACTGCTGTAAACTGATAATATCATTCTAACTCCATCCACAGTAGAAGTTGCTTTGGTACAAAAATTGCATGTAGTCTCAAACCCTTACAGCCTGAGGAATAACTGCATACATGCCTTGGATTTAATATATTTGATGCATCACAGGATTGAGTAAATATACAGTTTTGATAAAAATTATTCCATATACCTTCCTGCCTGTTTGTTTTGTCATAAGTACAAATAAATAAAATTGAAAAATGCATAGAAGTCTCTCAGTGGGTCTGATTGTAAGATCATTAGAGAAATCATCATTCATAGGCAAGATTGTAAGCCAGTTAATTCACAACATGGTTTACTTTGGACTTTTTCAGTCATAACTTCCCTTTTGGGATTTTGAAATGATGAAGAGGAACAGATTATAAATTAGAATATTGTTGCTGGTCCCATGTTTCTCTGACTTCACCATCATTCCTGCTAAGGAAATAATTATATAAATAAATCCATGATTATCAGAACCTAACATCATTTATCTGTTTTGCTCTCTTCCATTTTACATGATGCGCTTACTTTATTAATGATGACTAATCAAAAATCCAGTTGGAATATTCTTGTATCTTCTTTTTTGGGAGGAGAGGTTAAAGGTTGAAATTATAGAACAAAAATCTTCATCTGAATTGAAAATTAGATTTTCAGGTTCAGTTAAGGAGATAAAGAATAGTTCTAAATAGCCTATTCCAAAGATACTGTTAAAAGACAGGCATTAAGAGCCTGCAGTAAAAAGGGCCCTATATGTTACACAGCTGTGGAATTTTCCACAAAACTGGGGGAAAGGAAGGGGCCTTGCTATGCTATTGTGCTTCAGAATAACAGCTTTTAATTAAGGAGAAAAAAACAAAACTCTGGTTGTGGATATAACAACACAGCATATACAAAGAATGTATATCAATCAATTACAGCTTCCCTGAAGCTGCAGACCTCCTGAAACTATAAGTGGATTGTTCCACTTCTCTGGAGGTATTCCTTCCGGCCTCAGTGACCTACACTTTTGGAATCTGTCAGTTTTCTAAGATATAATTCAGCATTTTGCCAGTAAATTCACCACTTGGCTTCAGCCTGCCATTTTGTTCTCTGTCTCCCCACTCCACTAGAACTCATCTGTGGCAGGTTTCCCTGCAGAGTATCACAGCACATGTTTGTTGACCTATTTATTCCCTTTCAGCAGTCAGCAGCTGGGTATCACAACCAAAATTAGCTTGCAGACATGGAGCAATGCTGTAGCAACACAGTTTGGTGCCCAAGGCAAAGTCTGCAGTGGCAGAAAGCCCTTGCCCTATGCATAGGTGTGGGGGGCACATGCTCCCGGCCATACTTGCCCGGGAGTTCAGATAGCCCTTCCCACGTCCCTGCATCTCCCCAAAATGAGCCGCTCACAGCTCTGTCCCATCTAGGTTTATTTCTACCTGAGCAGTTCCAGTCTCATATTTTTATGTACAAATATGAGACACCAAATGGCAACTGGAGAGTTTGAACATAGGACCCAGCACTAAAGGAGGAAACACCTGTAACTTGAGCTAAAGAAGTAAATCCTGTAGCTTGTTTGAAGTAGTAGATGCATATAATTTTACAACAACCTGTCATCTTGATGGGTAAACTCCAGCTAAAACACTAAAATCTAGGAGAGAAGCCTGTGTGAATTTGATATCAGCATTAACAGAACATTAACAAGCAGAAGGGGATGATGGCAGGAGGGAGATATCTTCTTCCAGGACTGATTTTTACTTAGGCCTACATTTTGCAATTCAGGCTTTGTGGGTGACTCCCATTCCTGGGAGAAGCCTGTGGCCACATCAGTCTGGGCTGCCAGCATGGCTGTGTGTCCACGAGGGATGAGACTTTCAGCCAGCAATTCACAACCTTTTCTAGACTCCAGTCAGAAAATGCCAGCGCTTAGGCTTTCACTTTTTTTTGTTGGACTATAGAAAAGTAAGGGAACAGTTTTTCTGTTGCACACAACTCGGAAAGGGCACAACTATGGATTTCTATTTGAAATCTCCAGGTTAATCTTGTGAATCACGTTTGCACGCCTAGCAGTGCTAACACCGCATGGCACCCGAGCTGGGATCCCGCGCTGCCCTGCCTGAGAACCGCTGCTCCAGGCCTTCCCAACGCGGGGTGTGGGCGCAGTCCCAGCCGCTGGCCGCACACGCGCTCCTGGCACCCCTCCGGCACAGGCGCAGCTTTTCTCCAGGCGCAGGGGAAGCGCCTCATCGCCTGGGATAGCCGCACTCAGCACGGCTCGCGCCGCTGCAGCCACTCCGGTACGCGAGACGGAGGGAGAGACGCTCCCCTCCTAGAGGCGGGCGGGCGGGCGCAGGCGTGGCGCTCCCTGCGTGCCCGGCTTCCCTTTGTGTGGGACGCAGCCAGGAGGAGGCGGCCGCGGGGCCCGGGGGCGCGGAGCCAGAGCCGGGCTCGTAGCGCCGCCCCCGCCCCGGCGCCCAGAATGACTTGTCTTTGACTCCGGCTCCCGGCTGCCGGGTCTTGGCGGAGCCGCCTCCAGTGCGGCCGAGCCGCCGGCGTGGACTGCATCGCGGCAGCGACCCCTCCGTGCCCGGCCCGGCCCGGCCCGCGCCCTCCTGCCGCAGCGAGCGCCTCTCGCCTTCCCCGCCGCCGCCAGGTAGGCGCCGCCGGCCGGGCACCTTGGCCGGGGGGGTGCTGGTGACCGCCTCTCCTAGCGGGGGGGGCACGGGGACTGTCGGACCGCGCGGCTCAGGCGAGGGGATGCAGCTGCATTGGCCCCCTCGCCGCCGCCAGACAGGCTGGGGTTGCAGCTGGGTGGCGAGAGCTGATGCCGGTCCCTACGAAACCGGGATGGAGCCGGGCGGGCGCTCATGGAAGCTGGGGCCTGGGCGGCGGGAGCGAGCGGCAGACACAGGCCGCGGCCCCGGCCGGACAGAGACAGACAGACGTGCGCGCGTGTGCACCCTCCTGCTATCGTGTCGGCTCAGGCTGGGCCTCGCGCAGCCTTGCCCGCCAAGCAGGACAAGTCCGTCTCGACCTGGTGGCAGTGATGTCACTGCATTTTGCAGCTGATATAGGTGAGACACAGGCAGGCAGGCACGGAGGACGCCCCTCCATTTTCCTAGCTCCTCGTGGGAAGGATGAGGAAGAGGATAGATAGCAAGGAAAGGGTTTGCACAGCAGGATCTAGGTGTCCTGCATAGCGCATGTTGACACTGCGCATGCAGTGAGACAGAGCTGGGGATGGGCAAGACAAGTGCAACCCTGATGGGATCTGCAGGCACATGCCTTTTAAAAGTTGTGATCTGGTCATGTCACACCTGTTGTGATATAACCACCTAGTGCAGCTTAAATATCCTGCCCCACTGACAGCTCTGGGTGTTATATAACTGGCGAAATGAAAATAATTGGAGTGAAGCCCTTTAGCTAGCTAGCTAAACTGGCTTTTCCCTGAAGTTATTAGGTTTGTTTTTTTTCCCCCTACAGAACAATTTAAAACACATTTGTATGCTTCAGGTAAGTCAGATTGTATTCAGCAAGTTGATACTCATTTTAATTCCAAAAATAAAAGATTGTGCTGTGTTGCAGTTTGTAAGTAAAGCTGCAAAATCCCACAAAGCTTTTTGAACTTGTGCAGTTTTTTTTTAAATAATATTTTGGGAATTGCCTCCTTCCAAAAGTGCTAATGCAAAACATGATCATCTAACGCGGCTATTATTGCTTTCCCCCACCCCCAACCTTTGTATTTTATAAGCACTTTGACATGATGCAAGTCTGCACAGTTGACATTCTTATCAAAAGCTACAGCAATGCAGATGCTATGGACTAATAACATGAAATGGAAGACCTTGCTGTATTTCTTGGACTGAATTGGATTTCCAAGGTCGAGGAGCAAACTACCGTATTTGTATGTGATAATTTATCTGAACAAATATATTCATGAAATTTCTAGGGAATTTAAAAGAAAAGTTGGCCTTAGCTTATTTTTAAAAATCTCTTTATATTATTCATCTGCTACCGGCGTACTTTTTTGGATTACGTAATTGTTAGCTAAGGAGCAAGAAATGTCTTAATTTTAATGCCCAGATGTTTATAGCAGATTTTAACTGATCTAGTTTATTTAATGATATGACTAACTAGTTTTTGTATTCACTAGGTAACTTGTAGGATAACACTAGCTCCAACATTAAAGTCTCATCAGGTATCCAAAGGCTTCTGCATAATGTAGTTCTATTTGGATTGTGTTAGTTCTCTTTTTAAAATTAGCTTTTGTCTACATGTCCATGTGACTGTAGTAAACACTTATTCTATATAAATGACATGACCTTGACTTTCTGAGAATAAGAAAAAGTAATTGGTATGATCTGAATTGATCATGGCATTTCAGAAATTCAACAGAATAAAATGGTAAAACTAGTTTAGTTACCCAATGAGTCAGTGGTAGAGAGTTTTTTTTTTTTAATGTATTAAAAATTGACACAAGCAGAGGACTTGCTTTTTCATCCCCATTTCAAAATAACATGTATGTATGTATGTATGTATGTAGCTTAAGTATCAAATGTGAGATTTAATATTTAAAGGTTTTCTAACGATACTAGATGAAAGTTATTTTTCAGTACAAATAAATAGTAAGTACATTTATCTGAAAAAAAATTATTCCCATGTGAATACATAATGCAGACTTTTTGTGGTATCTGTGATTGAATAGTAGTTTGCAAAACCCTCTCAAGTTCTCTATTCATATCTTTACTAGGACAGGTCATATACATGTATTCAAGGAAAGACTATTTCAATGTTTAGACTTCCAGTAAGAGGAGTCTCTCTCTCAATTTCATGAGTTTGCTCATAGAGATATGACTGCTAATCTGCATTGCCATTCAATTCTTGAGGCTTCAGATGATGGTAAAATGTGTTTAGTTGTAGCACATTCCTGTAGTTTCTTGAGTGTATCTGCATGTAGAAAAAGTACTACTTTTACGGTTGAGAGATGAGTAATTTCAGTTCCCTGAGTTTTCTTCTGAAATAGAAGAGGGTCTCCGTTTGGTGACAGTTGGTATCTTTGCTGTGGTCTGGTACAGTAGTTTGAAGTTATAGCTTGAACTTTTGCCGTTAGCTTTCTAAAACTTTGTGTGCTTTTAACTCTTCAGAACTGTATCTGATGAGGGGTTCTGTTTCTTTGTGCAAAGTTAACAGTCTGATTTAGTACACCTGTACTATGCTAGAAATTATCCTGCTGTGTGTAGCAGGGCAGTGGTAAGGAAACTTCACTCAATTTCTATGTTAAATCATATATATTTTCTAGTGGACAAAGCCTATCCTAACAGAGCATTATGCCTTATGCATGGGGAAGGGATATATTGTGTCATCATCCTTTCCCCACTCTGTATTTTAATGGTTAGTATTAGTTGAATATTTTCTAGATCCTTTATCATTGCAAATCATCATGAAAGATTGAGACGGGGATATCAGAATTCCTTTTTCTGTACCCTACTTCATCTTTCAAATTTGTGTAGTTACTAGTTGCCTGATGAATTTTAAATCTGGGGAAAGGTGGTTGTTCTGGAGATAAAATTTTGGTGGAGGTTCAACTTTGACTTAGAAGAGTCCCCTTTTGTTTACAAATGTCATCTTTTTCTTTATAGTTCCTAAACATTGTGGGTTTTTTTTATTAAACTCAATCTGATCTATCTCACATCCTTGAATGCACTCCTGCTTCCTACCATAGAAGAATGCATCCTTTTACTTTGGTTGAGAGGATTTTGCTAGAGCAAGATTCATAACTTCAAAACTGGTAGCAACAGGTTATGTCAGAGTGCAAAACTAAATAAAGTCTGTTAAATTGCTGACAAGTTCAAGATATGACTGTTTAATATGGTAAGAGAAAAAAATTAAAAAATTGCAACACAATGGAAGAGGCGGCCATTAAATCAAAGCAGTAATATAAACTGAAATGCAAAAGAAAATCATAAATGAAATTGCAGCAGTTTTTCTATTACAACTTTCTTCAATGTTGCTTCTGGTCATTCTTTCTTCAGAGTTGTAATTTTCCAGTTAGTAGTATTAGCTTGCAACTTTCAAAGGATAAACTGTTGTGAATTACTATATGCTAGTTCATAAAGTCTGATGAATGGCGATCCTGTTTTTTGGGATTTTTTTTTGTCTTTTAGGGTTTGTCCTAAAAGAGTAGAAAATCCTTTTCAGGGAGCATTGAGGGGGTGGGAGGAGGTGACCAGTCTGATTTTGTTTCTGATATCTTGAGTATAAAATCAGTGCTGTAGCAATGAAATTTGGCACCTGGGGCAAAGCCCACAGTGGCAGCCTGCCCTCACCCCACACAGGTCTGGGGGGAACATGCCCCCCCATGGTTGCCTGGGAGTGCACATAGTGGCAGGAGCTACCCTTTCTCCATCCCCTGGTCCCCACAAATGAGCCACTTTCAGCTCTGTTCTGCACTCTGCCCTGGTTGGGCAGCACCTGTTGGCACCCTTTTGCTTTGGAGCCTGGGGCAGTACCCTGCTTACCACTCTGCCGCCCCCTCCCACCTCTGGCTACGGCACTTTATGAAATACAGGAAACAAAACTGGACCCACATGAGTTACAAATTACAGAGAGCTGAATCACTGTGTTGGAGGAAAGTCTCTGGGCTACATGAATTAAGTTATTAGGAGAAACATAGGTGAATAATATTAAATCATACTGAACTGTTGAAAGAACAGGATAAAATGTTGAGGCTTTCTGGGGAAGGCCTGTAAGTAAAGAGGTAAGTAAATTTAATGAAAGAGCTTTCTCAGAAAGCCTGGAGTTTTGGTAAGGCAAAGTTGCTGTCCAGAAGCTGGAGCTACTGAAGCGTACTAGGCTCCCTCTCTTAGTTTGTAGAATGTTGTTCACTGAATCTCACCCCTACAGAAATGAACATGGTTGATAAAGGGAATCAGAGGGTCAGTTTTATAATATATCAGAAAATTAAGCACTTTTTCTTAAAATGGCAGGTCCGATCGTGCCAGGAAAGAGTTATATTTGTTATTTATTTACAATCTTCTAGAAGTAAAGGTTGTCTAGTACTGTATTTTTAGAAACAAGCTTAAATAGTTTGTCCCTTGTTTTCTCTAGGGCTTAGTTTGTTTTAAAATTATTTTTTTCTGAAGAAATGACAGCAACTAACTTTATTGGAAGGTAAAAATAATAAAAATAAGTGTGACTAGAGCAGGAACTCTAATCAGAGTTGGAAGATGCAACCTTCTCCAAGTAACTGATGGTATATGGAATTTGTATTGTTGGGGCTTGAGTCAAACTTATGATAGCAAGTAGAAGGAACCTGATGACCAGGGATATATCTGAAAGGTTCTGTTTCTATTGGCATACCTATTAGGGCACTGTCCTGGCAAGAAATTGTAACCCCTTGTCTACTCTGGAGGGAGGGTAGTGGTATTCCTACCCTGGTCTCTGCATGCTATTTGTGGCCTCTGTCTTCTATAGCCCTAGGCTTAAAAAGATGGGCATGCAGCCTCAAGGCATATTATGTTTTTGTAACAACAGAGAAAATCAGCTTGTGAAATAAGTATAAAGAAGATACTTCTATGAATGCCCACTTAAAAGAGTATTCAAGAATGACAGCAGTATGACTGATGATGAGAGTTTTATCTGAGAGCCTTGTAGTCTTCAAAATATTGTCCTCACAGCCACACCTATGAAGTGGGAAAACATTGATATCCCTAACTTACAATGGTGCTTGAGAGATGGGAAGACTCCTTATCTTAAAGTTCTATAAAAATAGTAGCTTTCTTGTAAATTGGGTAGCATAGATGCATTTGTGTAATACACAAAAGAGATTTCTTCGTCATAAAAGCCACACTTAGACTGCCAGCAGTTCATGACAGTTTAGCAGAGATGTTAAGGATTAGTCAAGGTGAATGAATTATCATTTCACTAATGAAGGAAAAGTTTGTTATTTACATCTAGGTAGCCCCCAAAGGCAGATGTCGTTTATTTGTGCTAGTTTCAATTGATATACATGAAGAGACTTGGTCTCTGCTCTGAAGAACTTGCATTCTTAAAGGTTCACCGTATTAAAAAATATACTGGTTTAACTACGTAGGCACAGTTATACAGCCCCTTAGTAAAGATATAATTATATTTATACAAAGTGCTTTATACCAGTATAGCTGCTGGCATAGGAGAACAAGATACACTAGTATAAGGTTCCTTTATTATCACTTAACTAGGGCTGTTCACTTGGGCTTGTGTTGTTAAAACTATTTAACTAAAAAAAACCGCACTTCTGACAGAAGTAGTTGACTTTAGTACAAAAGTTCTTTGTTGATGTTCCTTCTTAATGTGATGCTTTACTTTTGTGTTTAGATCTTAAACTTTTGAGGAAGGGACTATGTTCTGTGCTGATAAAATTGTACCGCATACTCAAAGTACATGCCTATCAAATAAGTTTATCAGGCAATTACAGTCCCAATTTGTTACATTATAGCAGACTCTCACTATCTGCATATCAGGTGCATCAGCTGCTTAAGTGCATAGAAACTCTTAGCCCCACTGTCTGCTTTGTAACTTAACTGTACTGTTTAAATGCATATTGGTAAAGATGTATGGGAGATATAAATTTTAAGGTTTCTGAAGTAGCCTTGAACTGACTACATCCTGTTAATTTTAGTAATGCTATTAGAGGTAGAAGGGCTGTAACAATGTAATAGGCCTTAAAGAGGTGCATAAAAGTTAGCAGGGTCTGTCCCCTTTGTCAATGAGCATTATTTACATTAAATGCATAGCCTTTTTCAGTCCCCAGGTTAAGCACTGAGTGGGGGGAATAAACAAAATAGTGAGTATGATGTAATCAGTTTGATGAGTGAATGCTGCAGTGTCATTTCAATGCAGTACAGTGGCTAAGTAGGAGAGGTTTTGGGGGTAGTGCTGCATCCCCCCCCTTTTTTTTTTTTAAAATGAACCGTATCTTGAAAACAAATAGATCATTTGGGCAGAATTAGAGAAGATTTTAACTCTATGGATACCACAATTGCAGTATCCTTCCTTTCTAGAGAGGTTTAGCTCTTGAGTTTGAACACATTGTCTGTGTTTGAATATACAAATGTTAACAATAACTTGAATAAAAATAATAAAAAATTCAAAACATGATTTTTATGGAAGGGAAAGGCAACAGGCAGCAGCTGTCCCTAGGTCAATGCATAATGAAAATAATTTATTATCAAAATAATTTGTTGGACCAATCAGAGGGGAGCTTAAAAAAGCTTAAGGTACCCACAGAGAAGACACTGAAAACCCTAGGTGGGCATGAGTGAGGTGAGTTTGAGAGGACTGGAATAATAAAAGATGTGAAAAGGAAAAGATGACTTAGCATAAAAATTATTTTCTCTGATTTATTGTTGCCTGAATATTTCATTTTTGAATATCTATGATCTCAGTCGCATAGCACTTTTCAACTTATGTTTTTCCTCCTGCCCCATCTGGAAAATATTGTAATGAAAATAAAATTTCCTCTCACATGAAGGTAATGATTCCACTTTTGAGTACATGCCACTACTTCAGCTGTGAGAGAAAAGGTCCAAGATAGCTTTATGTTTTTACCTATGCAGTAAAAACCTCTTCAAGGTTTGGGTTGGGGAGGGGGGTCAGAACTCTGCATAAATGTTGGGTGGAAGCTGCTTTTTCTTTCTTTTCCTAATATGCCACCGAACCAGTTGACTGTCAAATTGAATAACTTTGTGCAAAGGGAAAAACAGGAAAGTAAAACATTGGAGTAAGGGGCATAGAAATGCATTAAATAATACAAAAGGAAGTGAGAAAATAGGAACTCCATGGGAAAAGGATCTAGATCACGGATCTATAGTTCCTGAAGACTGATGGATTGCTGTAACAGAGCTAAGTCTGAGGTCAGTCCAGTGCTTCCTAGGGTTGTGTGAAGCTTTGATCACTGATTTGATTTGATGGAAATTCGGCCCGATTTGGCAGCTGAATTTCTGAACCTAATCAGGAGACCCTTTAATCTCTCCAAATCGAATCAGAACCCTCTGAATCAATTTGGAAAGTGTCAGTGATTTGGACAGAGGCACAGCTTTAACTGTTTTTTCTATATACCTCAAGCTACCAGGTGGATGGAGTGTCCCATGGGGGTGCAGGGGGATCCCCAGTACACTCGGCAGCAGACCCAGAAGTGGACTAAAAGTACTTACGGGTCCACAGGGAGCATGTGGGGATCCCCCCTCGGAGAGTACCCCCGTAACTGATTGCCAAGCCAGGGGAGGTGTGGGGGCGGTGCCCCAAGCAGTTAGCGGCAGACTTGGAAGTGGAGCAGAAGTGCTTCCAGTTCACTTCCAGGTTCTCTGCTGAGCACGTGGGGGGCCACCCCCACGCTCCTGTGGGATGCTTCATCCACCCCACCATCACAGAGTTCACAAGCCACGTTTGGTACCTCGAGGTATGTGGAAAAAACATTTAAAGCTCTCTTTATGGCCAAATCGCTGATTCTCCGAATCAGTATTAAATCTTCAGATTCGGCTGAATTGAATTGGGACAGTGACCTGAATCAGTGAATCAAATCACTGTCCCCAATTTGGGCTGAATCCGAATTGAATACGGCCCATTTCGCACACCCCTAATGCTTCCTTCTTCTTGCCTTATCTTCAGTGCTGACCTGTTGCTGACGTTTCCTGCCACTGAATTGCTGCCAACATCTCAGGTTTTGCAGGCTGAATTCAGCCTGTGGGCTGTAGGTTTTTGACCCCTGATCTAGATAAGAGGAGGCTGTACTTTGGGGTCTTGTCACTGGCAGTAAAGGTCTGGCAGATGTTTGGGAGGGATCCAACATTTTTAGAGTCTGGTTTAGGTGTAATGAGAGTAATGATGTGTTTTGCTTATGTAGAATCTGTTGGTTTTTTATTTGTTAACCTGTATATATAATGCACAGTCTTCAAAAGATGCCAGAGATCTAGGCTGTAGCCATATTGGTCTAGGGACAAAAGGAATTGGGATTTATGGTGAAGGTGATATCTTTTATTAGACCAATTCGATTTTTGCAAAAAAATTCTTTAATTGCAAGCGTTTTGGCACAAACACCCTTGTTCAGGGTGAAAAGAAAAGACTGTAAAAGCTCTCCTGGGTAGAAAAGAAAGCTCAGATTTCATAGGAGAGTTGAAGGTGCGGTATAATCTCCTGTTTGCATATAAAATTAACTGATCCAGATTAGCCTCAGAGAAAAGTCAGAATAATCTGTTTATCTCAAAGTTGTTTGGTGGTAAGCAGGATGTAGTCATATTTCCTTTTGGTTATGGTGTTTCATATTTCACAGAGGAGTAGATAGATGAAATGGTCTTCTGGGAAGTCATTTCTTATGTTGTAAGATGTCTCAGAGCTCTGTGATGACTGATGAGGCTCTGTGATGATGCAAATTACCTCGAACAAAGGTAGGGGCAGGGTCTCAGGTTTCAGGTGGTCAAACTTGCTTCCTTCTTGTAAAATTATGAAGATTTAATTTAAAAAATAGGCTAAAATTCAGTATCTTCCATGTGTCAGGTATCCAAGTTGTAGCCATATTGGTCTAGAGGCAAAAGGAATTAGGACTTGTGGTAGAGGTGATACCTTTTATTAGATCAACTATATTTTTGCAAAAGAGGGTGTTTGTGCCTGAAAGCTTGCAATTTAAAGATTTTTTTTTTTTTTTTTTGCAAAAATCTGATTGATCTAATAAAAGATGCCACCTCTACCATGAGTCCTGATTCCTTCAAAGAATGCCAGGATCTTTTTTGGTTTTTGCTTTCTTTAAAAACATTCAAAAGAGAAATTATAATACCTTATATCACTTATAGAAAACAGAAAGATAGGCTTGCTATAAAGTATGGAGACAACTTAATTTGTAAGATGATACTAGCTACAGAATACCGTCACTGGAAGAATGGTTCTGTATTTTTACTGATTCTACACATTTGATGTAATAGTTGTTGCAGTATAATTCCATATCTTTTTATGCTTCTTTCTTTCAGCTAAATGAAACCTAGCTTTCCATATTCACTTTTCTGAGAACCATATTTCACTTAGACAAGACACTAGATGACTAACTCAGTAACTGCTGCCAGCCTGCTTTAGTTTTGCTGGATGAGAAGGATATGGTCAAAACCAAATACTTCTCTAATTGAAAAATGTAACATTTGTGTACCCATCTGAAACTATGTGCTGCAACTGTCTGACTGTGCAAACTGTATGGATGTTTATGCTGTACATATAGACACAAATGACAGTTCAAATGGCAGGCTTTTCTCAGTCTCTGATGTAATCCACATGTAATACTGGTACTCATTTTGAAGTACATCACTTATGGAAGTAAAAGATAATGTAAAATCTTTTAGATAATGCACAATCTCTCTCTCTCTCTCTATTTAACCTCACATTCTTAGAGGTATCCTTTCCTAATGGCAGTTGTACTTGCATACAGTAAAATTTCTTTTGTTTGTTTTTTGGATATCCATATCATTGACCTGTACAGATATTATCATGCATAAGAGCCATCTAAATAAAAAGAGTTGGGTGATTTTTCATATTAAACAGTATTCACTGCACTGTCTTGGCAAATGTAACTCTAGGATTATTGGGAAAGGACTGAAATCAGATCAAAAGATTAGGATTAGAATAAAGTCAAATTAGCTAACCTGCGGCATTTGCTCAAGTGTTTTAATAAATCAGTCTGCGTGTGTGTTATAATTGGTTTTAAAGAGAGAGAATAGAATTTAAGCTGCAATTATCATGTGTCTATTAATTTCTGTTTCTTATTGGTGTTTCAAAAATGGCTGGTCACTCTTGTCTGCCAGAGACTAATACAAAGCAGACAGCTCTGCATCCGTCTTCCTGAAAGAAAGATTGAGTACCACTAGGTCTAAATAGAGTTTATTTCTGTTGCTGTTGGTGTACATGTACAAAGCAGGGACAGATTCTTTACTTTCCAGGTTCACAAGTCCCCCTATTACTTTATTTTGGGAGAGTATATATATGTTTAATTTTGCCATATGCTTGGGTCTTGAATGCATAAACCAGTGATTCTCAACCAGGGTTCCACAGCCCCTTGGGCATCCTTTTGAGGTGCCAGGTACTGTTAGGCAAGCAACCACAATAAACCCAGAGATTTCAGTAGGAATCCATGGATGCCTATAGACATGCATGTTCATGTTTTAATTAGAACATGGCAGAGCAGACTCTATTACTATGCATTGCCTCACCGTTGTGTGCATTAAGCCTTTGCATGTTTCAGAATGGCTTTGAGGGCCCTTTATCTAAACCTCATTGAATGAGCTTTAGATGAAGCATCTTGCAGCCATTTTGAAACATACAGGGGCTTAATATATGTGATGGCGAGCCGTTTGAATTAGAGTGGCTTCCCAGGAACCATTTTAATTAAAAAACACCCCCTCCACCACCCAAGCATGAAGCATGTGTATAGGCAACCCACAGTGTTTAAAAACATTCTGACCTGTTGTGGTCTTTCTGAGTTCTTGGCAGCAGGAGAATTACTCTTTCTGTAGTCAAATCAAGTGAAAACTAATACTGTAGTTTACATTTTCTTAAGTCTGCTTTGCTGCTAATGAGGGTTGTCTTGAGGTTAAAAAGGTGAGAACAATTGATATAATCACTACAGTTAAGTGAAGGTGGGTGTTAGGTGAGACTGTCAATCACATAGCTCTTTTGAAAAAAACTACAGTAACTTTTCCAGTATTATTGTTGAACCTTTTAACAGCCTGTAATAGGTCTCACTAATATTAATCTTTATATTTACCCTTTTCTTAATGTTGTTTTATTATCCCTGTTTGCATCTCTTACATGTTTCTAAATAATTACTTGCCCTCCTTAGTGTTCACACCCTTCAAATATTCCTAGAGTTATTCAGTAACTGAATTAAATATAGCAAAGATATATACACAAAGATTATCTTCTGCTCTAATGCTTGTGAATATGCAGTTCCAAATTACTTTGTCATTTTGTTTCTCTCAAACTGGAAATTTCTGTTTATCTTTATCCTGTCATCTTTGTCTTTCGGCATAATTGTTTTCCAGATTTCTCTGTTTTCATTTGGGTGTGGGGGTGAGGAAAGAGTTGCCTAATGCTTGCAAATCTTCTCAGGTTCATGTTTTCTGAATGTCTGTTTTAATCCTTTTTAAGATAATTTTAAACAAAGATATTGAATAAGATTAGGCACCAATTCCTCTACTCTTTCCTCCAAGTTAACAGCGCCACTTTTTCATTATCTTTCGTTGCCCTTCAGCCAGTGTTTCTGCCATAGCTATCTTGGAATATTTTAATTAAGCTTTGATAACATATATGAATTTTAGTAAATAATATTAGTTAGCTTAAAAAAGTACGTTCTTTTCACCCACTAGTGTTATTGTAATTTATTTTTTACTTCCTAATTATAAGTAGTGTGGTAGAAATAATATTGCTTAACCCCTCCTTCCCCCCCCCCCCAAAAAAACCCCCAAAAAAACAAACCCAAACCAAACACATAGACCACTTTGTAGGCAATAGTAAGATCAGATAGAGGTCAGCATCCCCGGAGGCAGAAAAATTAATGTACAGTAATAAGGCAAGTTAAAGATGGTGAGCTAGACCCTCAGCTCTCTTACATTAATACAGTTCTTTTATGATCAGTATAGCTAAGCTGATTTACAGAAGTGGTAGATCTGGCCTGGAATATGGGATTTAACTAGGAATTTTGTATTCTTTTGTGTACAACTTGCAACACACTTCTTAACTAGCATTAAATCTCACAGTAAACAACATTCTTTTTTACATCAGTACATATTTTCAGAAGTTAAAGAACTTTCTCACTTAATCTGACTTGTGGATGCTTATAAGCAATATGCATTTTATGGGTGGCACTACAATTTTATTCCATTTCATGCAATACAACATTTTTCATGGCTTTCCCTTGTTGAAAAGATAACTGAAAGAAATTGCCTTTTATGTTGAGGGTATCCTGAAGAGCATGCGATGATAGCAGTCTGCTTTTATGGCCCCTGGTAGATGTTACGTTTAAGATGCTATTAACCTGCCAATTGTCTTTTAAATAGTAACCCAGCCTTGTGTTCAGGCAATTTAATGGCACAACAGAATGGGAAACGAGCCACAAAATATGTATAATATTTGTGTGGCTGATTTCCAACGTGCCTTAAATTGAATGTGTGGCAGGGTCTCTGCTCTAGAGTCATGCTGTCTGCATGACTCAGTTGAATTGACAGCTCCCCCATGTTGGCAGGCTGACAGCTATGTGATGCAGTTGTGAATGGGGTGGGGAGGTCACACCCCCCAGGCAGGAGGAGGAGTTGGGTTGGTGTGCCCACCTCCCCAAGCTTTCAGGCTGGTAAGTTAAGGTGAGCTCATCAACTGGGTCATGGTGCTGGGTTGCACAAAGCAGGACTCCCAGTAACCTGGTTGGTTGACTGTCTTGCCCTGCAGCTTCCAGGGAGCTGCAGAGCAAGGCACTAGACATGTCCTAACCACAGGGATCCTGGGATTCTTGAACAAGCTTTAGTTCAAATGGCCCAGCCGCCATTTTTAAGTGTGGAGACACTGATGCACCAGATGCAGGAGGCTGCTGGAGTGCAGCAATTGCCACATTCCAGAAGACTCGATTAACTGAGTTTGGTCCAATGCACTAGAATTCCAGTGCTTCATTTATCATGTATAGGCACCCATCAACTACAGATTGCTAGCAGAGATAACGGTCAATTCTGTGATCTTTGATTAAGCACAGCTTCATTGATGGATTTTTTGAGTGTTTTGAAGATTTACGTACGTATTCCCTAAGTTATTGTAAATTAACTAGATGGAGAATTACCAGTATGAAAAACTGTAAAATGAGAAGTAGAACCAGAAAAGTTTTGTTCACTTATGCGGTGTTTGTACATACACTTTCTCTCTGATTAGGATGGTTTAGGTCACAATACAAATATTTCTTAACATTTTACAGATTATGAAGGAATGGATAACTGAATTATTTGCTAGATAGTTTCTAATTTATTCAAATTACTAAAACATTTAGAGTTGCATCACAGCATTTCAAAAGTTCATTAACAAACAAGATTACATTGCATGTTTCCAAAAGTATTCACTTAATCCTCTTAAGTATATTGCACTTCTGAGCATCAGTGATCAGTTTCAATTAAAATAATCATTTACTACTTCAGTACCACTTGGTGTCTTGGTTGTCAAAAATACACTGTACTCTTACAGTTGCCTGTTTATAATCCAGTGAGGCTCCCATCTTTATGAATTATTGTGAAAATGCCATCAGGAGGATGTACAATTAGTCACAGTTGGAGCCTTAGGTGATCTAATCTAGTATAGTCCACAAGTATGTCACTGCTGTACACATGTCTCAGTTTTGATTTTCCTAGTCTGCTTTAGCTAGGCCTTTTGCAATTGCTGGGTTTGTCTTTAAACCCTGATTATTTACTGAATTTTTATAATAAAATCTGATTTCCATGCTGAAGAGGCTTAATTTACTGACATTTGCTACCTGTGTATTAAGCTAAATTGAATATCAGGGTGCCAAATAAAAAAAAAAAAAGTAGACTATGCACAGACTTCAGGTAGGTAAGTGACTGATCCGGAAAGGCACTTGGGCCTTGTTATGCTCAGAGTTCCTTAACCCCTGCATTATCCACAAATTAACTCCTGAAAATAGTTTTAAGCACACTTTAGGTAGCTTAAAGTTATGCCACTGCAGGGTGGGTTTATCTCTGATCTGAGTTACCCAGCTCATGTTCCCTTAATGTGTGTGGCCTTTCCCCACAGATTAGCTGCCCAAATTGCAGTCCTCTAGCATACCAGGATGCAGCATTCCCTCACCCTCCTGTTCTGTGTGGACAAGGTTTCCACCCCCTGACCTCTGTTGCTGGCGGGGGGGGGTACACCAAGCCAACTCCTCCTCCTGCCCTGGGGGCTTTGACCTTCCCACTACTAGATATGCAACCTCATGCAGACAGCCTGCAGAACATGTCAGCAAAGCTAGCCACGTAACCAGGCACAAATGGGTCTGGAAGTGGAGGGTTTAGGGAGAGTGGGGTAACAAGGTAGGGGGCCAGATCAGCTTGCCATGAGCTGTGACTTCTTTCCCAGGGCAGGGGCTGTAGCTCCTAAAGCACCTTCCGTCACTGCTCCCAGCCATCCCGAGAAGCTTGACCACACCCCAATCCCAATCTGAAACATGAGACCTTCTTTAATTTACTTCCTCTTTATTTCTTTTTAAATTATTTTTAATGACTTCTTTTTATTTTATCCTTCAGTGACTGACTTCCTTCATTTTGCCACTGATCTTCCACCACCACTCCATTAACTCTCTGCCTCCCAGTTGCATGTTCCTGCCCCCACAACCCATGTCTGTCATGGTTACGGAGAGCCTGTTTTGGAAACCTGTCCTGGCTCACCAGCTCTCTAGTGGTAGCTCACAGCTATAGCTCCTAGTTAGGCCTCTGCTCACCAGCCCTCTGGCAAGTCACAGCTATGCAGGTTGTGGGACAGTCAGAGAAGGTTTTTAGTCTTAACAGCTAAGTACAGACAGTCAAAGGGCCCGAGGCTGAATCAATCTTTGCTTGTTAATCTAGACTGCATAGATTGAATGATAGGCTGTGGAATAGGGTAGGCCACCTGGGCCATGGCCTGACCAACTTTTAGCATGTTAATTTAGCTAGCGATGCAGTTAAAAAAAAATAGCTATACAGTTTTAACTTGAATAACAATTGTGCATTTGTGGGTTATAAATTAATTGCTAAAAGTTGCTTGGGCCATGGCCCGGGTGGCCCACCCTGTTCTACAGCCTATGGATTGAATTGATAAGCAGGTGAACAGATCTTCACTTTTGATTCTGGAAATTCAGCCACGTGCCTGCTGTGACCCAGGCCCAAAATAGTGGGGGATGGACACTAAAGCATGTTTCCCTGAGGGGGGTGGTGGAGTCCTGGGCCATGTCCTTGCTTCCAGGATTTTTTCTGGGAGTCCTGTTGTGTTCTTTGAAGTGGCATGTGTGGCCATCTATCCCCAGGAAAGGAGCTGGAGGTTAGGGTACTGAATAGATGGAGATATCTGTTGGAAGCGTTAAGTCAGGCAGCTATCTTTGGGGTGTGGGGGAAGAATGGTGGGAGCTGAGAGTTGTGATTCACCCCAGTGTTTAGTGCTTTATATTGGCTAGTTCTGGGTCCCCCCCTACTTAGTGTGTGGGTCTTTTTGGCTCTCCCTTTTGAGGTGTTTAAGTCTTAGTATGTATTGTATAGGGTGCTGGGGTGCCTAACTCTAGGTTTTGGGGCCCAGGACACCTAAAAGGAACATGTTGCAGCATCTAAGTTGTAGACACTTAAGTCTCTTACTTAATCTAGCCTGAGCACCTTCTTTTAGGAAGGATTTAGAGTGCTTTGAAAGTCTCTCTCTTCTGTTTCTCTTTAAATGCTTCATATAAATAGTTGCTGCTTATTTGTCCTGAGTGGTGTGATATCCATGTTAATAATGACCCAGAACAGTCTTTTTATGAATTTGAGAGGTCATTCTCCAATGTTTCAGTATTCCAGAAAAAGTATTTATTCAGTAATTTGCTAGGAATTTTTATACATGGTAATGATACAGATAAATCTACCTAGACATGGAGAAACATGACCGTCTTGTGTAGTGTTATATTAAAGTTTTATGAGGGTGAATTCCTTTTTGGCATACACAGTGAAAATTAACTTGTATTACAAAGACATGTACTTAAGTATAGGCTAGATTTACAGTAATATTAAATTTAGCTTTAATTACTCCATAAAAGTCACATAACTGTACCTCATTGGCTTGTGAAAAATTCCTGGGAGCAATCCTTGTTAATGTAGCAGTTTCCTTGCTTTCCCTTAGCTAAGATACTAATACATTTTGATCATTTTAATCTAAACATTAGTTTGAACGTAAATATATGCAAATACCCATGGAGTATTTTTATTCATCCATAAAAAAAATAATTCTACTCAGAAAAGTATAAAGAAATACCTGGAGTTTTCCCTGGAACCTCTCTATGTGGTTGCCCATATTGGCATCGGTTCTCTTAAGCTATTTAAAAAAACCCAAACAAACCCAACTCCCCCATAGCTTTCTAAACGTGAAATTAAATAAAAAAAATATACTTCTACCAAAAGTATACTTTTGAGTTAGTGATATAGAAAAGATTTAATTGTAATGTGTAGGTCATGATTCAAATACCTTGGTGTATAACGTTTATGGACAGTTAAACAAATGTACATATATTCAGATGGTTTTGAGGCTGAAGCAGTTTGAATGTTAACAGATTACATATGTATATATGCTCACTGAGTATCACAGGAGCTAGTTTATACCTTGGAATGCAATAACGTTTTTTTGGAAATGTATTTCCAAATGAACAGGAATATGTATGTTTTTGCAAATCCATCTCCTCAATGAATGCACCAACATATGCACTTTAGTTCTGTCACTGTTGTATAAAAACACTTGAATTCCTTTTTACAATTATTAATTGCTGTCTGTCAAGATTAGCAGCATTTGTTTAAAGGAGCTTGTTACCCTGAGTAGCCTATTCAGGTAGTTTTGTCATTTGTATTAAACATTTTTGCTCTAGTGTAGTATTGTACTAAATAGCTTATATTTAACTAGCTAGCTAAAAAAAATTAACCTGTAGAGATGAATCCAAGTCCCCTAAGATGTATACAAAGACAAATATTTATCTTCCATCCAGAGTGCTTCTTTAATTCAAGTCAGTGTTTATAGAAAAGCCTCTATAAATTCTTAATGTGCGTGTGTATACAAGTACAGGCAGCCAGTCAGGGAGGTGCTGTAACCCATGGCACTACATGAGTAAATTGAATCCTCTTGTGGGGGGCTCAGAACCTGCCTGCATGGACCCTGGCCAGCAGTTAGGGGCATTCTACCAGCCTCTAGGTAATCTGCCAGATAGCCCCTGCCCCTCCCCTCCCCTCCTTCCACCCCAGCTCTGGGCATGGCAGCTTCTACCACTCACAATGCTTGCGTGAGGAGGTATTGGGGAAGGGAGCCCCCCTCCCCTGCTGTGAAGGCCTTGTTACTGGGGGGGCTCCCTTCTCAACCCCCTAGTCAGAATCACCTGAAATTAACCCTCATTAATTAAGTTCTGCCTCAGAGTGCTTCTGCCTGATATTTCATCAGACAAAGGCTAAATTTTTGCACGACTGGACATTTTAAAAGCACTCTGCAGCCACAAATGTTTGTTACTTTATAGCTGTAAAGTGCTGTCAGGGCCCCCATTGCATGAAAAATGTAACTAAAACTTCTCAATTTTTTGACACCGGTTTGTAATTTTTTTGGCGTCTCTTCCCTTCCAAGCTTTTGGAATTTTAATTCTTGCATCCACTACAACAGGGTTGTCCAACTTCTGAGTGGTGGGGAACCACAGGGCTTCCAGCCATACACTGCGCAGGCTGCAGGACCAGAGGCTGACTGCATGACCTGCATATTGTGGCACAAAAGTCCTGTTCTATCGCACCACACTTCACAGCCCTTGACGTGTTGTGTGAGCCCCGCTCCTGCACTTCATGGGTCCCCAGCACACCTTGTGAGCCCCTCTGCTTTATGAGGGCTCCCAGTGTGCGGTGTGAGCCCTTCCTTCCCACTCATGGTACAAGTCTCTCTTCTGCTGCACATGGATCCTTGCAGCACAGACTTGCTGCCCTATGGAGGTGTCTTGCATGCCATGCACAGGAATGGCACTCCTTTTTCTATTTTCTTCCTCTTCCCCCTCTACCTCCCCCTCAATCATGCAGCAGATGATTCCTCTGTACCACACCTGTATGGAGGTCTGCAGGGTCTCTGGACGCCTGCCTAACCCCAAGCCCTCTGGTCATAGGCATACTCAGCCCCACACGCTGTGCCACTCTGTCCTACCCCCAGAGTTGTGAACAGGCTGGAGGAAGAAGGTGGAGCCTGATGACTGGCAGAAGCAGGAAAAAACAAAGGGGAGCAGAACCTGAACCAAGAACTTGGTAGCCATAATTTAATCCATCAGGAGCTGCTATCTGGATTGCCTTGCACTAGAAGATGTGATCAGTTCTCTATAAATCTTATGTTCTCTGGGAGATTGATCAAAAACATTAAGGGGTCATCTGATAGTTGGCATCCTCGTATTTCTTTTATCACATCTCCCAAGCCTTTTCTCAGAACAGTTTTATTCATATGTGGGCAGTAAACAAAATGCATTTTAATTTTTAGTGCTTTGGGCTGATTAAATTATTTTTCAAATTTTTGACACATCCCTTTCAGAAATACCTTTTTAAAGTGGTAAGCCTAAATTAAAGAAAAATTAAATGCCATCCCTTTCTTTTAAGCAAACTATACTCTAGATTTCTGTTTCTCAGAGTTAACAAGAATAGCAAAGAACCATATGAGCAGATGTAAAATGAAGGGTCAAATATCAGGCATACAGGTTTCCCTTGCCAACTACTGGGGTTATGTTCCTGAAAGTTCCCATGGTTGGCAAAACAAAAGGTTTATGGGAGAAATGGCAGGGGGTGGGCTGATGCATGGCCATGGAGAAAACCATGGTTACTCAAAACTATACCAGGGTAGCCAAAATGGTACACAGAATATTAAGTGTGGATACTTAAAAACATGTTGGTGAGGGAAACCTGTACAGCAAATATAATTTTTTCCCTTTAATTCTGTTTTTTGCTACTAAGAGTATAGCAAGCATCTGAGCAAAATACAGATGACAATATAATTTGTTTCACTTGAGGGAACCTAAGAACTAAAATCCCTTAGGAAAAAAAATTAAAATGGGATAAGATTTAGCTCGCAGCACAAGATGTCCATCTTTCTGTGTTACTGCAGAGTGCCTGAAAAGCTCAAAATCTTTAAGGAAAGGTTCTGTATAATGTGTGGTTTCATGTGGTAAATTCCAGATAGTTCCATTCACATGCAGTGTGAAAGATCTGCAAAGAAGAATAGGGAATGTGGTCTTCCTGAAGATGGGGACATCTCCAGGGAAAAGTGAAACTATTATATTTGTTTTTTACCAGCCAATGCACCATATATGCGTAGTTCAGAGCAATGTGTCACACACTAAGCCTCTTCAGCACACCTTTACATCTTCAGTTGCAACATTTATTCATGAGTTGTACAGCATCTGAAACAGAATAGCCAGTATAATTTGTTATGATATGGTTGGAAAAGATATGCAGGTATGCAACTGGCTGTAGAATTCTTCATAGCAATTTTATTGATTTTATATAGATCTTATCTAGATATATCTACAGATATATAGATAGAGACAGACATAGATATCTCACACACACTTACTTCACCATGTTTGGCCTCACACTCCAGTTAGAACCACAGAAACCATTTCTTTTTTTATCAGTAACCAAGCTGAAGGAAAGCTAGAATCTGAGGGGCCATTTTCCAGTGCTGTTACTAGATACAGGAGAATAAGACCAGTTTTTAAACAGCTTCAAAGATTGTAACATAAATATCTGAAACCTGCTTATACCAGAGTAAAAGGAGCAAACAGTAGATTTCAAGTTCATAATAATAATGAGGCTCAAGTTGCCTCTCTGAGGTTTTCAAACCTTCACTGGAGTTGCAGAGAAGAGTACCTTTCATAGTTATAGAAATTCATAATAAAGTTGTGGCAGCACAGTAGAAGGCACTACATGCAGAGCCACCCACCTCACAGTGTCAGGCCCAAAATCATGCTTTGAAAGTATCTGCTGGAGAGCCTGTGGCTGGCTGGCCCCCTTCCTGGAGAACACCTGCAAGCCTGGGGTAACACTGCCACCACCCTGGCACTGGTCTCTGTTAGGATTCTGTGCAGCCAGGATACACAGACCCTGCAAGCCTTGGAGGTGCTTTTCCCACTGGCAATATTTCTGGGTGTCTCTTTCAGCCTGAAGCCTCCAAAGGTAACCTCAGGTATGACTGATGGAACATAAACAGCCAAGCTTTGCTGACCAGCCTGGGAGCAAAAAGGCCTCTTCTTAGTCCCTTACACAGTGAAACAGTCAGGCATGCTGTAACCTGATGCCTTTAGTGATGGGTGGGGGTGGGAGGGAATAGAACAAGGGAGTCAGAATATACTTTGAGCAAACCAAAATAATAAAAGCCTTTACATATACAGGGTATGGAGACTTTTTAAAAGATGCGACCATCTATACTTAGTTCTAGCTAGTTTCCAGGTCTTTACTTACAGGGATTCATCTAGGCAGTACCTGGAGGCCTGTGGCTTGTGGCTTTTCCAAAATGCCACCCAAGGAAGAGAGAGCGCTCTCCTTTCCCCTCAGGAATTTATCTGGCAAGGTCACCTGGTTGGCCAGCCTGAACTGAATAACCAGCAAGTGAAAGAGAGAGGGGTACAGCTGGAATCACCCAAGGTGGGGACAGACAGAGGGGAATTTCTTTACAAAACTAATCTTTATATTCTCTTTACGTAGCGCATGTGTGAGCTTTTCTCCTAACAGATGTGGAATTCCTCTTTCTTTGAAAGCTTGTCAACATAGAAAGTTTTCAGATCTTAACTGACACAAAACTCTTAAGACTTGCTCTGAACACACACAGTATGGAGTGTTGCCTACTTTGAGGAACTAGTACACAAGACTACTTTTTAGAATGTACATTCAGCAACTCAGGATCATCCTATTTTTTTACCTTCTTTCCTTTAAAAATCTAACATTTGGGAAACCATTAAAATACAGGTAGAGCTGGCAGCTTTACAGATAATCTAACAAGTTTTCTTTTTTTTTGTTATGTGCAGTCTTTAAAAAATGACATACTGTTGTTTTACGATGCTGATTCTTCTTGGGTGTTGCAAATAAAAACAATTTCCTCTCTACTTTTTTAAAATCTATCTTTTATCTACTACACTAGATTCTAAGGTGTCTCTGCCTGAGCAGTGAACATTGGTGTTTTGGTTGAAATTTCTGGAAGAGGAATTTCTCTGCCTCTATTCAAAATTAGAGATATAACTTATAAAACATAAAATGAGAAGAATTATGGATTTATTTGCTAATGAAATCTACATACTAGACCTTGAAATCTACTGCCATTTGGCAAATGGACAATGGTATTAATGAAATATTTGATGGCAAAGGGATACTTACTGGTTTACCCTAGAGGATAGATTTGGCAAGTCATGAAGTGGTCCTTTTCTTAACAAATGTGGGTAAATATATTTAGAACGTTCAGTCAATAGCAAAATATGCAATATGGAAAACTGCAATGAAAGTCTTACTGACTCATGCACATTCATTTTAGGACAGGAATTTAAAGCTTTGCTGTCTGCAATTCTTTATTTAAGAGGCACATTTAAAATTGTACAGATTCCTAAATATAAAAGTCAGATTGTTATAAATGATGATACATAATACTTTGTTGCTTTTATGACAAAGCCTAGCTGCTTGCTACTGTTTTGGTATAACTTATGCATCAGGGTGAACTATAAATACAGTTTACATAATAAATGGCTTACAGTGAATATAGCTCTGCAGTTTACTTTAGGGAATTTGCTGATATCAAACTGAGCTCATAATTTGAGCTCATAATGTATGAATGGGTTGCAAAGAGTCAATTTTATGTTTTCATTTTTGGTATTTTTAAATGCATTGTATTTTGTTATGAATATTTTTAGCATCCTCTTGCATATAATAAATTTAGCATCCTCTTTGTATATAATACATTTCTTAGAATCAGCCTTATATACATAGAGGATGCTCTCAGATTAAGCCAGGAAATCCTTAATAGATAAGAAATCTGCAAACAGCAGCAGAAAAGCTTAAGCCGAAAATGTTTCTATATCATATTGATCTACAAAACTAAGACTAGATGTTCAGCAGGACTTGCTATCTATTTCAGATCTGAGTCAGGTATGAGCATACAGTAACTGGCAGCTGTTCATCTCTTTGTGAATTGAGTTTGTTTTCAGCCATTATTTAAATACGAAAAATAACTATCATGTTTGTCAGTACTTGCAGCAAAGACTAAAGCCGAATAGACGTACAGACTGATTTAACCTTTCCTGTCTAGAAATGGTCCCTTCAGGAGAGGATTGTGCTATATAAGTAGGGTTGTGAATAGGATTTGTTATTTCCTTATTCCTTGTATTTTAACATTGTTCTTACAATTAATAATTCACTGACTGTTTTATGATGGAATATATAAAAACCTTTCATCCTAACTGTATTTGTCATATGCAAAGTTATCATGATGAGAGTTACCTCGTAGCAGTATGTCTTTTCTGATCATGAGCAAAGAAGAAATGAAGCTGTGACTTAGCATATACCTCCACAGTGGTTTGATGCTTTAATTGCTACTTAGATGGCTTATACAGCAAATTTGTGCCACATCTGCTTGAAAAGCAGAGCACAGCAGCTCTATTTCTTGAGTATGAAAAAGAAACAGATCTAGTGGGGGATGATACTCTGGAAGGTGTAGGGCAGGAAAACCCATTCAGACAGTAGTTTGTCACGGCAAATCCCTTCACAGTGCACACACAAAACTAGAGCCAGTTATCAAAGAAGGTTGACAACCTTGTTAAACCCTCATCCTACTCCTGCGCTGCCCTCCCCCCCCTTTTGCCCACTCCTAAATTAAAAGAGCAAACGAGCAGAAGGGAGACACTGTTCCCTCCTTATAGCTGATGAATGGCTGGAGATCAAATATCAGAAAACTTTGTTTTGCATAATTCATCTGTCCATTGTCCACCTTCCAAAACAAGCTAAACCATACCAAAAATTACATAGAGTTCTTCTATTCTCCCTCTCACATTAATGAACTGGCGGGGACTAGTGTTAGGTCAGCAACAGTTCTCCTGTCTCCAGAAAAACTTTAGAGATTTTTAAAAAGTTTCCATCCTAAATCACGATGAAAAGTCATACACTTTGATTCTTTCAAAGTGATAATATTACAATCTGGTTCAAGTCCATCAAAACATTTTGTTTATATTTTTCCCTTTTGGTATTACATATTTTTCCCTATCCATAATGTTAAGTCTTGCAAAGTTGTTTCAAACAGAAGAATGGAGCATTGAGAATGCTGAAATGGGATATTCTTACACCATTTAACCTCTTTTCAAAGTTTTTTGAAGTAATAAGTTTATCAAAACCAGCCCTTTTTTGTGAAATCTTAGTTTTCTACAATGGGTATAGACAAATGTTCTTGTGAAGCGCTTCAGTTTCTGCACCAATTTGAAGTGCTATAGCCTTGTACAGCCCCTCCCAACTAAATTGCTCCAAAATGTCTCCGAGTCTATGCTGTAGTAGAGCTCTTCAGTTTGGGGAACTGAAACACAGAGATCCCAGCATGCTTTTCAGGTCCAAATTTCTGGAGGCCTTTAAAGACTGCTGACTAGAAAGAACAGAGCCCACTGACTATTTGCCTTCCTGGGTTATTCTGAATGTTTGCTGCTATTGTGAGTCTGGCCACATTCATTTTGGGAGGGAGGCTCATCAGCAGGCATCCTGGTTTTCTCTGTTTAAAAATCTCAAATGATCTGATTTTCTATGATTTAAAATGAAACGCCACTAGATATATATAGATATTGAAAATAATGTTTTATTGATATATTTACATGTTTAAAGCAATTTGGAAGCCTACAAGTGCCTCAATCATTATAATTTAATAAATTCAAAATAGCTATGTATTTTGGTGTTAGATCTTGGTTTTGTTTGTTTTTTTCCATGGAAAATCAGAGGTCCAGCTGCCCATTTTGTTCACCAAGATGTGAGTCTAGCTGTGGTTGTGTCCTTCCCTCCCCCCACTTTTTTTTTGTGCTGAGTAGCCCTGATATGCCCCTCATTCCTGACCCACTGCCCCAGCCCCCCAGTATGTGAGGAAGGGGGAATGTGGGCACAGGTAATGCGTCATGAGGATGGGGGGGCATATACCCCCAGATTTCTGTTCCCACAGTGGAGTGCAGGGTTGCAGCCTGGCTGGACCAGCTCCAGGCAGAAGCCACCTCCATGGCCCAGTGGGTAGGACCCGGTGCAGGAGAGAACACTGCTGCTGTGGCCACCAAGGTCAGGTGCAGTGACAGCAGCATGGAGTTGTGCCCCCCACTGCTGCTGGGGAGGCAGGGGGTGCTTCACCTTGGTAGCCATGATGGCGCGGCACTTCCTCCTGTGCTAGGTCTTGCCTGCTGGACCATGGAGGTAGCTCCTGCTCAGAGCTGGTCCAGCTCAGCTGCAGCCCTGTGCCCCACTCTGGACAGAGAAGTCTGGGGGTTCATGTCCCTGCCTGACCCACATACACCCACGCATCACCTGTGCCCCCCCTGCATCCCCACCACATAGCTTGTGCCCACCCTGTCCCCATAGACTTACCTGGAGGGAGCTGCAGGAGCTGCTTTCCAGCATATTGCTGGAACTCTGCCAGCCTGCAAGGGAAACCCATGGTTTCTCTGTGTTTTTCTTCTTTAAAGGAGAAAATCCACATTTTTCCATGGTAAACAGAAAACCTGGATCCCTGCTCATCAGTCACAAGAGCCTGTTGCTCTCTAGGAGCCAGGAACTTTACTGTCTCCTGTGATTGGCTAAGGGGCCCTGCTCCTTGCCATTGATTGGTGAAAAGGGGTGGGGCTGCATGACAGGCAGCTCTCTTAGGCACTCAGCAGCGAGGGATGGGGGGGATCAGCCATCTTGGGCTCCCCTGTGTGCCAGCAGCCCATGCTCCCCCCCCAGCCTTGCGCTGGCAGGCTGCATGGCCGGGCTGCAGTGCTGTGAGGTCTTTTGGCTCCTTTTGGGGAGCCAGCATTTTATTTTCAGTAAGCTTTCTTTTTTCTTTCTTTTTTTTGGTAGATTTTGTGGCCATTGCCTGTTTTTTTCCATGAAGTCTATAAAATCTCAATTTAAGTAGGTCCCTAGTTATGGCCTAGATAGGCTTGCCTTGAATTCTCTTTCAGCTCATCTGCCAGCTCCTGGACAATGCCATGACTGATATCCTGGAAAGACGCCTCCTTCCAACATGTTATCTGTTCTACACTGCCAACTGTGACATGTCAAAGGATGACACCATATAGGACATCATGGAAGAGGGCCTTCTTTAAAATCTCCTGCAGACCACATATTGGCATTTCTGGGCCAGGGAGATGAATGTGATTGGTGTGGATATGGGCAGGATGATTGGTGGTAGTACGACTTTAGGATAGCTGTGCCATCTTTGTGGGATCTGGCACTTTCAAAAGCTGGGGGCAGTCTTTCCTTTCATGCTTTTCTGTTGTTGGATGAGAGAGTTCTGCCCAAGAATCTGACCTCTTGGAGGTGGCAAGACTGCTTGGATGGCTCACAAGGTACTGGCCAATAGAGTATTTCCAAAAGAAGTTCCAGTGTCTGTCCCTTAACATCTGGGAGTTGATATAGAATGCCATTGACTCGTTCCTGAGAGTGCAGCAATACCTCTACGGAGACTGTAAACACTGTGTGGGGCTTGTGAGTAGGGCAGTACGAAACCTCGACAGCCGTTTTGTTTTGGAGGTGTTTCAGAACCTGAAACACTGCATCCGAAACTAAATGGAAGGCTCCATTTCAGAAATGTTTGGAGGCGGGCTTGCAAGGAAACAAATTCAGAAGAGGGAGGGGAAGCGGGGGGAGGACTGCTCTGATATTGACATCTGTAGCTGGCCAGCGTCTGCGATCTGTCCCTGAGGTCCTTTCCAATCTCAGTGCTCTGGGGGAAGGGCAGCAGCCTGCTTTCCTGTGGCACAGATCCAGGGGCCTGCATCCCCCGAGAAGAGTCCGGCACAGCCCCGCAGCCTGCTAGGAGGCTGGGGCCATGTGGGGGATGGGGCTAGGCAGGGAAGCCATGGAGGATTCTCCCACGGCTCCTCAGGCTGTGCCTGCCTCTGCCTTGGCAGGAGGAGCCATGGGAGAAGCTCCCATGGCTGCCCTGCCTAGTCCCAACCCCAGGCCTCCGACACTTTCAAAAAAACCCTCTGGGGGCTTGTAGCAAAGCCCCCTTGCACAACATGGGTCAGTGAGAGGCAGTAGGGACTGCCCCTTCCCCCCCCACCCCCACTTGGCACCAGCGCGGCAGCTGTTGCATCACGCAGGTGCAGCATGGTTTGGCAGGGCACTGTGCACTGTCTGGGAGCTGGGACAGCTCTAGCAGTCACCCAGCACCGCTCAGCCCCAGTGGCCCTAGCTCCCAGACTGTGTGTGGAGCCCTGTGGTGCCCTGCTGAGCTCTGCTGCACCCGCACCATGGTGGCAGCTGCCACGCAGGTGCCAGGTGGGGGGGGCAATCCCCGGTGTCCCCCATTGCCCTGTGCTGCACGGGGGGGGCTCTGCCACAAGCCCTCAGAGGCCATGATCGCTGCTGCTGCAGCTGATACGTGCAGGAGTTTTTGATTTTATTTTTTTTTATTTTTTTTTTTAAAGTGCTGTGATGCTGTGGCTGGGTGGGGGATGGGCCCAGACAGGACAGCCATGCAGGTTTCTCCCACAGCTCCGTCTACCTAGGGAGAGGCAGGCACAGCCAGAGGAGCCACAGGAGAACCTGCAGCCACCCTGCTGTGCCTGCCTGTCTCCAGCTGATCAGAATCTCCAAATCAGTGCCGAAACAAATTTGGCCAAATCAAAATGGAATAGTGATCTGAAACAACGAAACAAATCGCTGTCCCTCCCAAACAACCAAGTCCAAAACAAAACATAGCCATTTTGCACAGCCCTACTTATGAGCTGAATATATCACTCTCATCATGGCTTCAAGCTTCCAGAGGTCCCTGTTCACGCTTCCCAAGGAAGCAAACTGAACCTCCTACCACAATTTCCTGCGCCCCTGGCTCCATCCTCTCACTGTCAGTGCCCAGACACCAGATTCTCAGCAACCCGCGTCTTACCATTGTACAAAACATGCTTCCCTGAGCTGCAGCCAGGGAACTGATCCTGCAACATTTAAAACAGTTTCAGTTAGCGAGAGATCTCTCCAGGGACAGCTGGTGTTAGTTTCTGTGTTGCAAAATATGCATGGACCTTACCTCCCCATATCCACCCCACCTTTGTTGCATGTTCTCAGTGATGCAGGAGAGTGAGGAGGGTTGGGCAGGAGAAGGTGGTGCTGTGATTTCCTGTTTGGAATGTTGTTGCTGGGTATCATATAACATTCACCCTGTTCTGAATTGTCATAATCTATTATTGCAGCAGTTTGGGCCTAGGAGTGAGAGGCAAGTTCCTTAGGGTCAATGTCCAGCAAAATGAGGATGCAGCGGGGAGGCTCCTTTGTTGCCTACCTGTAAACATGTGAGGTCATTTGCCAGTCCAGTCTATGACTCTGGAGCAGTGGAACTCACTGTGAGTTGGCGTCTCAAAGCAGGTTGGATGGGGGGTTGGAAGTGGGAGGGTGGGAAGTGAACCATTGTGGGATACTAGTGAGTTGACCAACTCCATTTCATTAGGCTGAAAGGTATAAATGTAATTTGAAGCACTTCATAGTTAAGTACTTCTAAGTTAAAAATTTATCCTAGTTTTCTTGGGGTCATTTTGAAACAGAATGGCCTGTTCTGTGATATAATTGTCTGCATTAAGTCTACCCTTATTTTTGGTGTGCTTTTAAAGGCACTTGCAGTGCTTCAAGTGTTGTGTGTGTTCATACTTAAATTGGCAAGTTTGAAAAGAAAAATATTTCATCATCAGAACTCTTGACTAGCTCTAGTAGGGGCTGAAATGTCAGCCCCACCCCCTCTGAATTGGCTAAAATAGGGATCTGTTTCAAAGCACTAATCTTCAGTTGAAGGAGAATCCAAATAAATGTGCTGAAGATGGAGAGCCTAATCTAGTGACTGCCATACTTGTAAGAGACATTCCAAAATCCGAGTCTGGATGTATGTCAGGGAAATATTTCTGGTAGTGAGCTCAATATATATTTCTAGATGTGATATATGACCTAGTTTTATAGAGGACTTGGCTGAAGCACTCTAGAGTTTACCACATTTCAAAATAGTGTGGACAGAGCACTAAAAATTTGCTGTAGTGGACATGCATGCCCTGGCAGTTTAACAAACAGAAATTCTAGACAGGAAAAAAGATGATTTATTTCTAGAATACGTGTATAGATGATGTTATAAGGCAGGGGTAGACAACATTTTTTGGCTGGCGCACCGAAAAACACCACAATGCCTACCTTGGAAGGTGCCGGAGTACCGGCATGGCAGAAAAACAAAATGAGGGCAAGGGGTACATGGCAGGATGCCCTGCTTGTGCCCCACAGCCCTATTGCCCCTTTCCCCCCACCCAAAGCCCCTGCCCCACAGCCTGGGCTCTGTGGCTGCCAGTAGCTACACCGATTCTGGGTAGCTGCTGGAGCTGGGGGTGCTCCCAGCAGGGCTTGCAGCATCCCAGCTGCCTGCTGGGAGCAGCCTGAGATCCCGACTGGCAGCAGCTCCCCAGAGTTGAGGCCGGCTGCAGCGGGGAGGCTCCAAATAGCTGTGCCAGGCTCCGGCACCAGCTCCGCACCAGTGTGTGCAGATGTGCCTCGGAGTGGGCAGTGGGAGAGGGGCCGGAGGCAGCATAGCACAGTCTCTCTCCCACTCCCGGCATGGAGGTGATGAGCCCGGCTCACCTGTTTGGAGCCAGCCCGAGCTCTGGGCAGCTGCAGCAAGCAGTGGGCAGAGTGCAGATAGCTCCGCCGGGCTTCACAGCTCCATGCTGGTGGCAACTGTGTTCATCTCAGGGCAGACAGCAGGGCAGTGCAGCTTGCCCCAAGGTGCCCATGCAGTTGCCACCAGCATGGAGCTGATGCTGGAGCTGTGCAGCCTGATGGAGTTGTTTGCACTCTGCCCACTGCCTGAGAAAAAATCATTTGGGGGCGGGGGCTAATCATGTGTGCATGCATGCGTTTGCATCTTCCCCATCCCACCCAGTAGGTAAATTTGTGAAGGAAGGGTCGTGGGGGGCCATATCAAGGCTCCCATGGTTAGGGAGGGTGCCCAGTTGGGCCAGCTGGTGGGATGATCAGTCTGGGTGGCTCATCCAAGGAAACTGGTGGCTCCCACCACTGTGCACATCCTGGTGGAGGCCCTGGGAGCACATGCCCCCCTGATCTGTGCTTGGGGCGGAGGTGGTGGCCACTGTGCTCTACACGCCACTACTGGTGCAACAGCCATGCAACGCTATATGCATCCTGCTGTGGGATGGGCAGGGGGCGCAGTGCAACCCAGCTATGGCAGGACACTCATGGCATTGTGCTATTCCCAGGGTAGCAGCACCAGCAGTGGCATGCAGAACCCAGTGTGCAGTGGCAGCTGCCTCTGCCCCATGCACAGATCGGGGTAGGCACACGTCTCCCTGTCCTCTGCCAGGATGCGCACAGTGACAGGAGCCCTCCCCCATACCTTCCTTGCACCCCTGAATGAGCTGCCCAGGCTCTGATTGTCCCACCACCTGACCTGGCTGGGGCCCCATTCACCCCAGCCCCTGCTTCTGCCTCTGTGTGGGGGTGTCAGTCTGCCCCTTCTTGCCCCCCCAAGCCCATTCCCCTTCACAGAATAGACAGACTGGTATTTGCCTGCCATGCTGGGCAGCCAGTTATCCACATACCGGGCTGTGATCCTGGCTGCATGTGTGCCCCTCCCCACTCCTGCTGCACTTGCCTGTAGCCCATGGCCAGGCTGCCTTGCAGCCCTACTTGCTGTCCTGTGTTTGTGGGGGCTGAGCCCCATTACCCTCAGCCTTCTGCTGGCTATGCTTTGGCTACAATTCTGGAGAGTTTACTTGATCTGAAAAATCTTCAATGTATTGAGAAAACTCAACTTGGATATTAAATCCATAGTCTCTGAATGTATTCAAACATACTCTTGAACTGCAAAATCCAAATGAAAAGATTAAGATGCAAAATTAGGGCACAAGAAAAATGGCAATGAAGGAAGCTTATTCTTTTTCAGAATTAACTTAAATACATCAGTAGTATTCGCTGTAATACAAAACTTTAGGAGCCAGAATTTGTTTACAGTAAAAAAGAGAAGATAACAATGAGCCTGCAGAGAGTGGCCAATAATTTGATACATTAGGGGAAAAACTGGGAGGTCTGCTGTTTGTCCAAGATGGATGATCAGTCATTATATAGTTAGAATTCAGATGCTGACATGTGAGTGGAAGATTGTGATGGGAGCATTAAGAGAATTGTTGGCCGAGGTATGCTATTTAGCATTCTTCTTCTCTGGTCTGTCTTATTAATAATTGCCTATACCTATGTCATCAATTTAAATGCCTTTTCTTATAAGGTGATGCAATTCTAAGGCCAGCAAGTTGTTCACCTGGATGCACTGAGACTGTGAGGACATTAACACCTCTACTCGTACTCTGCCACTATAAGTAGTTAAACACATCTGCCTCTGGGTGATAATCTGACTCATATAGAGATGAGGACTTTTACACACACATCCTCCAGTTTATGTAATATATTAGACACATAATTTAAAATATGAAAACAAAGGCGCATAGAAGTATAAAAAGTAATTTTTTCTGTGTCCTTGCTGGGGTTGCCTAAGAGTATTTTAGCTTTTCAGCTAGTCTAATAGTTTCTCAGAAAATAAGTACATCATTAGAGGAACTGAGAATCAAGACAGTTCAGCCCATTTTATTTTACCTATGATTCCTGTCTCCGATGTTACCATTTTGACTTAATGGGCTGTAGTTCAGTGTTGTTGCTTGTTTTAGAAAATGTAAGGAACTACAGAGCTATGCTTTGCTACTCATTTTAGATGCCAGGCTAAGAATAAACTCTTTAAGTTACCTATTTTAAAAGGATCATTCTGAAATGGAAAATAAGAGTAGAAAGGTGCCTCTGAGGATGTGCTTTTGTATGAACAGTGGAAGCCACTGAGTCATTATTTTCAAGATACAAGTGACCTCGCTAGTACATTAAGTGCTATTGGCACTGCCTCAGGAAGTTGAACATCCTAACAGTCAATTGCCTCCAAGCTGAGACTCATCTGATGATCTTATTGTTCAAGTGTTTTTTTTGTGGTAAAATCTGTCTTCCTTTATTAAAGGAATGAAGTACTTTCCTTGGACAGCTAGGACTGGTTGCAAATTCAAAACTAAATAGAAGAAAAGAATAACCTATTCTGGAAGTGTTAAAGGTTAGAAATATTTTGGCCCAGAGTATTCATAAATGGTTGCAAATCTAATCAAACAATAATATAACTGGAATTTCACTAAATGTAATCTAACACATTGGTTCTAATAATTTGGATCCCTGCAAAATCACTACTGAGTTCCTTTTAGACTTTGGACAGAAAAGAATGACCCTGTGAAAGAATGTATTAAGGCATACTACAAACAGTTTCACATGAAAGAGTTCTCTTTGGACAAGAGCTAGATTGGATGATTTTGATGGGAAAAACGGTTCCTAAAATTTACAGAGGCAGCATAATATTCCTTCCTCCTACAAAAAGAATAGTAATCATGCATTCAATTATTAATATGTGCTTCATGGTCAGTGCTATGCTGTGTGTAATTTTTGAGGGAAACTCAAAGCAGATGAGGCAAGATATATAAAATAGTATGTTTTATGTTAATAGATGCTTCTTTCTATTTATCAGGTTGATGGTTTTCTTATAATTTAGAATTTGTGAATTGAGTAATATATATATTGTGAGGGTGAAAGTAATTTGCAGGATTTAGAATTGTAATACACTTTTTCCTTTCTGTGCTTACATGTTAGTATGAATGAAGTTAAATGGAAGAGTGTAGACGTCAGAAATATTTCTCAGGTGTTATGTGTCTTCTTTGGAAAAGCACAGTTTGTTACCAAAAAGAAAAAAAAAATCAAATATCAGCCACATCTAGTACTTTTTTTAAAGGTGAGGCCAAAATCATGTCTGTAAAGTTAGAAACTGTAAAGTTGGAAATAATAATATGTCTGATATGTTCTTGGTGGAGAATAAAGGAAAGGAAGAGAGAGGTTTTGGAAGAAAGTGTGAATGTTAATATAAGTTTAGAAATGCTTTTGAGTAACCAAACTTCCTTTTCAGCAGTTGTTTAAGAGAAACTGCAAGATAAAGGAGTGTGCATTTTTGTGTTGGTGGATTGCTCGGCCTTTCTTTCTTTACCTTTTTTTATTTGGAGTAAATCTTTAGTTAAAGCATATCAATTTAGACATTTTGTGCTATTCTGATTCTGGCTGGTGGCTGACCACCAAATTGTAATGCATCTTTGAGCTTCATTTTTTTCAATCTGGAAAATAATCTTGAAGGAAAAAAATATTCCCTGCTGTAAAGCACTTAGCACATTTTACCAGTGGTGCTCTATATCAGAACTAAAACCATTTCCCTGCAAAAATCCCTGACAGTGAAGTATAAAGGCCTGTTCCTTTGACCTCTGCCTTTGTGTCATATGTTTTAAGCAGCACTGAATTTGAATTTTGAATCTGTACTGGAACTAGAATGTTTAATATGATTATATTATAGAAAAATGTTAGGAACTATTGTGCTAAATATGTTTATTTAAAAAAAAATCATTTTAATGTCTCCTTCATCAATTGCCATTCATTGTCTTCAGCTGCATAAGAATGTGAATATGGCTGGGGATGGGCAGAGTGGCTGCTGCATGGAGGGGCAGCAGCAATTTCCAGTTGCCCCTGCTGCTGCACTTGTACGCTGTGGCAAAAGCCAGTTTTTCATTCTGCATGCCTGTTAGCACCTGGGGCTTTTGCCCTGCTGCCTTGTCCTAGTTATGCCACTGCTTGCCTTGAAAAGATCTCTCCCCTTTTTTACTAGGTGCTGTGTGTCAGACTTGGGACCTCTATCTCACAGGCCAGATTCAGCCCATGGCACCATGTCATCTGGTCCACAAGGCTTCCTATGGCTCCAGAAATTTGGCAGTGAAGGATCAGTGGCACCACTCCCCTGCTGCCACATTTCCAAACCCATAGAGAGCCCTGAGCACTGTGTGCTGAGTAGGATGCCTGATTCCAGCATGTGGAGCCAGGTGGGAGGTGATGCTGCACCCCAGAGCCCAATTCTGGTGGTGGGGAGCGCCTGGGAAGAGGTTCCCTGGCTCTCAATCCCAGCTTGTGAGGGGTGGGATCAGGCAGCCCCAGGTCTCCAGCATCTAATCCTGGCATGCAGGGCAGGGAAGTGGTGGTGCCAGGCATTAGGACTTGATCCAGCCAACAGACTGGCACCAGGCACTGATCTAGCCTATGGGGCTAAAAGCATGATTACCACTGCCCTAGCTCAAGTCAGGTAGGATGGCTTAAAGATAGTCATGCCTCTTCAGGCAAGGGTTAAGATGCTTAGAAGGTACTTAGCAGTATTTAAAACCTTTTAATGTGCAGATGCTCCTGTTTTAAATACCTTGGGTTTAAAGGTAACTTGTAACACCATTGTCAGATTTCAACTGAGCTGTAACCCGATCCCCTTGAGTGTATTTTGGGGGAATATGGATGAAACTGCTGAGGACAGTGATATTGCATGTTACCTGCTGCCTGCATATAGCTTTTTTGATCTCAGCTTGTTTCAGTGATAACTTGTACTCAATACTAGTGTGATCCTTTACATAGACCAGAATAAAAATATAATTTTCATAACGTATTTAACATATAATATTATTATATTGTATATTGTAAGTCAGTATGAAAGTCAAGTAGTCAAGTGGGTTTGTGAATCACTCTGTTACCTAACATGCTGTTTTAATTTTTTTTAAAACAATTTTCTGATTAAATCTACCCTCAGCTGTTCCTTTGTCCATGTTGAGTCATATTAACTCATTCCTTTCCCTGGCAGAATAAATTTTTACTACTTTTTCTCTTATTAGTCCTGCAGAAGCAATACAGCTATGGGAGAGTGAGGTTTTTACTGATGTGTAAATCATCAACAAAAGTATTAACAAAATTCCAGTTATAGGACCTTTATTACTTATGGATTGTGAATTGTGCGTATAGCACTGGCCATTTTGTATTGGAAATTAGTGACAAACATGGGACCTCACAATGCCACATATAAATAGTCAGTCTTAGGAATAGGACTGTATTATGAGATACAGTGAGGAATTAACAGTACCATAGGACAGAAAGAGCCATTATGATAATGGTTTACCTACTTCAGAGCCCAGACCATGAACTTTACCCATAATTCCTGTATCAATTTCACAGTTTCCATTTGAGCTAGGCTTCATCTTTTTAGAAAGGTACCCAGTCTTGACTTAAATCCACCTAGTCTGTAAGTGAGTTATTGCATGGTTACAACTCACCAACTCTGATTGGTTGAGGGGCCCTGGCAGTCCCACCTATTCCCACAGATTGCCATGTGGCCCAAAATCGTAGCTTAGTTACTTTGATTAAGTCTGGGGAAGCCATTAATTGACATGTTATTAAGCATGGAGCCATGGCTTCTCTGGGTTTAATCAGGTTAATTTAGCCACAGTCTTGGGCCATCCCTAAGTGGCAGGCTTGTTGCAAAAAACCCCAAATAAATTACTAGCAAGCGGAGAAAAGTGTATGGGAAGTCTTTCTATCTTAGAGCATGGCGGGGGTGGGGAGAATGGAACAGGTAGGGTGGCAGCAGCCTGCTACGAGCAGCCTTACCCCAGTCCCCCTCTATCCTTCCCCCTCTGCCCTCCCTCTCTCCCCCATCCCCCTCCCATTTTCCCCACCATGCTCCAAGACTGCAAGGCTCCTTGCATTCTTTTCTCTGGTTGTCAGCAAGTTTGTTTGCTATGGGTTTTTTTGTTTTTTTGTAGTGAGCCCATGCTTTTTGACACAGCCAGCCTGAATCACAGTTTTCACAAAAATTGCACAATTGCAATTTCAGTAGGTCCCTACTGACTTGTAAATCTGACCCTCCAGTAGAGACTTTGGTGATCAGGGTAGAAGACAGTAAGCTATTTGGGCAGGTGGCCATCCTTTCCTTCTGTTTTAATACATTATGTAGCACAATGAGGTCCTGCACCAGGATCAGAGCTCCTGAATGTTAGTGTGTTAAAATTCAAAATGATTCAGTCAGTGAATGCACCTTTTGCTTTAAACCTGGAGATGTATTTCAAATATTTAAAATATCAAGAATTTGGGGTTTTTTTGCCCTCTAGAACTTTAAGTTTAGAACAAGGTCAAACCCAGATCTGTGTAAATCAAGCTGATTAAAGCTAGTGGCAACTGAGATCTGATTAAAGCTAGTGGCAACTGAGATAAAGCTGTGTTAGATGTTAAGCTTCAGATGCATGCAAATTAAATTAACTTTTGTAAGGAAACTATATGATGCCTCTAATGGCATTAGCAAAATAACTGTAAACTATGAATTGTTTAAATAAAAAGCAGTAAAAGGCATTAATCAATTTATAGCAGGTGTGGCCAGCCTGTGGCACATGTAGCACAAGGTGCATGTGGCCTTGTGTGTCACAGGCCCTGGGTACTCAGTACAGGGAGATGCTGGAATGGAGGAAGGGGTGTTCAAACCTCCAGCCAGCTGTGCGAAGCAGAGCAGGAGCAGGAGGCTGTTCCATAGTTAGGGACAGAAGTTATACATGAACTGATGTAAGTGATCGGAAGCTGGTTCAAAACGGTAATACAACAGAAGTTCAGTGCACATAAATCACTTTCAAAATGGCTGAAACCGGTTTATGATGAACCTAGATGGATGTAATATCAGACTTAACTGATTTGGGTTAAATCATTTTTTTAAATTTCTGTCTCAGATCCCCTCAAAAAAAAATCAGATTCATCATAGGAGCAGTTGGGCTGTTTGCAGAATTTGTAGTGATATGGTTATTAAGCTATGATAACCAAAATGGTGAAAGTGAGGATGGCTAAGCTATCCATATTGTGGGAAAAATGAGGTAGTATTTATAATAATTAGATAAGGTAACATTTTTTAACATTTTTGATTGGACTGTAAATGTTTTTTCAAAGTAAATCATGCCATAAATCATTGTTCCTCTAGCTGATAATTCTTCAGGTTTACCTGCAGTTCTGTCATGATGTCTGTTCATCAGTATGTCCAAGGATAAGAGTGATTAATTCATAACAAGAAAAGTAGGTTAAATTTTAATAAGAGAAATGAGGGGAAGATATGCAGCCACTTTCACTGTATAATCTATTGACTTAATTGTTTTTTTGATGTAACCTTAGATACTTGTACAGATTCAGCTTGCTTGACTTCTATTGAAATTTTTTGAGACATGTTCTATTTATGTCTCTAGCGGGATTTTTAAAAAAGTTTTGTACATACTTATATTAGGAACTTTTACATTAAAATCTGTATGTATGTGCTCTGTATGTATGTGCAGCCTAATTATGTTGCTGAAAGATTAAATATATGATTATGAACATAACATTTTTTTCAAGTTTTTTATTTCTTTATAAACTCCACATGAAACTCTTTACCTTTTCCACCAGAAGCTATAAACTTATTTTTAAATACTATTGTAGCACTATAGTCATCTTATCTCACTTTTTGGACCACATCTCGGTTCTCTACATAGTTATAAATGATGGTGAATTTGACAGTGCTGCCAGCAGCGTTCTCCACTCCTGTGTAGTTTTCCACTTTGCTTGAGACGTACAGTATGGGGTAGCCATTTTGCTGTTAGTTTCTAAAATAACCTTGTATGTTTTCCTTTGAAAAATGAAAACTGCGCTTATGTACTGTGAGTCATAACATTTTCTAGTTCATGATTTATCTAAGGTTCCAGGTGGTTCATAAAGAAGTGATTTAGTCTTCTTGGAATTAAAATACTATCCCTCAGAATTAACAAAGGGGAACCAACTCCTAAATAGCTTTTCGTAATTTGCAGAAGGACTGAAACATGACTATACATGTGACAAAGAAAGAAGTAATCTTTAATATTAATTCATTCTTCATGGGATCTGTTACAGAGTTTCTGAATTGTATGGATCTGTTTAGCTAAGCAGAAGTTAAGATGAGCAAGGAGGAAGTTTTTTTTCCTAATATTAACCCAACAGCTTCCATTTAAAGACAATTAAGAATTGATGCCAGAATCAAGACCCCTCTGGCTTTGGGGTGGTTTTAATTTAAGTATGATAGATGTGTATAAATCATAGCTAAAAAATAATTCCTCTTTAGTTTCTTGTCTCAGTTACTTGTTTTAAGGTCACTGTTGGTTGGCTTTGCTGGTCCTGTGTTTTCATATGGAGGATCAAGCACACACCATACTGAGATGGACCTTTATGGTAATCAATTGGTACACAGGAGGAAGAACGGTATGCAAGAGATCAATTTAACACACAAAATCATGATCAGATTGGTGTTAATATTTTAATGCAGGAATGTCAAACACAACTGTACCCCCAGGCTGGATCTAGCTATACCCCCCAGACCAGGGAGCTCCTTGCCGGCTGAATTTGGAGCGTAAGGAATTGTGAGCTGGATCTGGATCTGGCAGGAGTTAACATAGGCAGTGCATACCTTCCCACCATTAACATGCGTGCCCAGCGGTGCTCCATAGCTGGGAATTTGGTGGCAAGGGCTGCTCCTGAATTCCCAGTCCCTTGGGGAGCCTTGCAGATCATATTTGTTACCTCTGCTTTAATGTTTCTTGCATAAATTTATCACTTGAGATTCCATTTACAGATATAAGCATGGTGTCCTAGACCTTTGCCTACAGCTGAGCAGTGAACAGTGCAGCATGGGAAGAGGCAGGCGTTTGTGGCTTTGTGTTCCCCTGAGTCGGGGGTGACCTGTTTGGATCAGTTTCTTAGACTCATAGAAAGTTAGGGTTGGAAGGAACCTCAGGAGGTCACACCCCCTGTTCAAAGCAGGACCAGCCCCAACTAGATCATCCCAGCCAAAGCTTTGTCTAGCCAGGTCTTAAAAACCTCCAAGGATGGAGATTCCACAACCTCTTGGTATGATTTAAAACAAATTGAACACTGATGGCTGCTCAGAGTTATTGCAGTGGCCTCAGGACCAGTATGGCAGACAACAGCCATTGTTGGGATATAAAGGATCCCCAAGCATGCTCTTGTAAACTGACCAGCAATGGTGGTTGTGGTAGCAGTGGACATTGTGGCACTATGGTTGCTGATCTTCTGGTGTCTCTGAAGCTGGCATAGCTGCCCATTGTGCATCATATTTGTGCCTACTGTCTTAGCAATCTAAAATGCTAATGGAAATCCTGTGCATTATATATGTTATTTGCACATAACTTGAGAAAGCCCTAAAACTTCTCAAGTATATCAGTATTCCTGAATCATTCATTCAGGCCTTCTCCCACATACATTAAATAAGATTGCTTTCTTCTTGATCCTTTCTCCTTCTTATATGTGGTAACACTATTAGGAATGGATTGATTTTATTTTCTTTCCATTTCATGTTGTGTTACTATTAGTGTTCTCAATAAGAGATTTGTATCCATTTTATTTATCTTTCAGAACGAAAAGCAAAAGGATTGTATTACAGTGTCTTATCTATGTAAAACACATCTATGTTTGCATATAGTATCCTAATCATTCTAATGCATGGGGAGGGTTTTTTTTGTAATAGTTTGCTGTATTACAGAATAACCTCTTTTCTCAACAGATTTTGTAATTGGCTTATTGCTCTTGTAGACTTGTCTGAAAAACCTTTGGTATGCATGGATTTGTTGTTCTCTTTGCCCTTTTCTTTCTGTGTGTAAATTAGGACTATAATACATAGAAACTGTATAAACTGGTAGTATTACAGTTGTTAGACACAACTATGGTATTTTTCATCAAGGGTGTAGGTTAGCAGGAGATATTGTGGAGTCAGACTATACCATTGTTGCTCATTTAAGTCAGATCTCCCAACAAAGGATTGCAGCTTCAGTATTTCTAAGTTGTAAAGCTTAGGTCAGAAGTAGTTTTTTTGGTATGTGCGCTACTTGTTAAACGTCCTGCCCTCAGTGCAGCTCTGATCCCTGCACCCCAGAGGCATGCCTGTTAGAGTTTGTACCCTGGGAAGCTGGGGTGGATTAATTCAACTTCCTTGCATTCTCCAGCCTAGACTTCTCTTTTGGGAATGCAATGCAAGACAGGTGGCAGGTTTGCATGTAGACTTTTTGTGATGGAGACATTGGTTTGCTAGAAGATGCACTGGAATCAAACTCATTTTGCTCATGGTAGAACACAATATAATACCAGCTAGCAGCAGCTTTTGGTCATCCTAGCTGACTTCCTGCCCCTGGGGCAAGGGGTTGGACTTGATGATCTTCAAAGTGCCTTCTAGCCCTAAGGTCTATGAAATCATTGACCAAGTCTGATTTGAAACCAGTAACACAGGGCTGAAAATTTCTGACTCCTGCTGTGACTCCTGCTAAATGAACAGAACTGTTCCAAGTCAGTTGTATTGGAGTGAAATTAATAAATATCATAGTATATAAGTTTATATTTGAGCACATCACAAAGGTTCACATTTTGGAACTTTCTAATAATTTCCCTCATCCCTTTAATCTCCTTCATCTTCTCTCCCCCTTTTTGGCTATATATCTGAAACCTAAAAGAGATTATGTGCTTACTGCTATAAAATTGCAGGTTAAAATGTACTTTGGTTTGTGCAGAGGGTGTTACTGTTTTCAGCCCCTTTTTCCTATTACATTGCTTCACTTTGTTCAGTGATTGACAGTGAAAGATATTATGGATATTTACATGTTTACAAATATGCAAATAGCTACTCTTGCTGTGGCCAGATGGCAGGTGGACACAGTTCAGTGGCTTGATATTGTCCTGTCATTAAAAGGCAATAAATAAATAGCTGACTTGGGAAAATGCTGCATAATTTAAGCATCCCATCTATTTGCAGCTCTAGTTTGTCTTCTGTGAGATTAAAATTTAAACCTACTAAATTCAAACAATTTCTCATGTTAGCTCATGTTCTCATGTTATATTATTGTAATATAAAATTTAATTTCTTGTTGATATTGTGTTGTTGGAGTAATAGTTACCACTCTTGAGGTGAATTTTAAAGGAACAAATAGATGAATAACTCAGCTACAAGAAATCACAAGTTGATTCAGGAGCTGACGCTAGGTCAGGTGACTCTCTCCCACTTTCTCTTCCTGTTATTTCCTGCATACTTGCTTTAGCTTTACTGTAACATGGGCACTTTGTATATAGTATGGAAGTTGCCAACCATGTGAAAGAAGGGGAAATCCTTTTGAAGGCTGATAAGAAAAGGGTTTTGTGCTAATCTGGATAAGCATCCATACATGAAGGATGGACAAGCAACTGAATGTGACAAAATAGTTGCTGAGCAAGCCATAGGGCAGGCCTTAAATTGGAGCAGAAATGTGATCCATTGATCTTCAGTGAAGCCCAGCATCTCAGTAAAATGGACAGTGTTTTTTGCTTAGGTAACACAGATTTTTTGCAAATAAATCAGAGAGAAGATACCTGTATTTTTAATGAAATAATTTGATATTATACTTATGAAGATTTCATTTTTATTAACTAAGAATCCTGACAAAAGGTTTCTTCTTGATCATTTAACAGGCTTACTTGAAAGACTTCAAGCGAGTCTTAAAGACCTTAGTCTTTACTGTAGTTATGCTAGTTTTAAATTGAAGATTTGGCTTCCAAAAGTAGAGGAAGAGGAGGCTATATAATGCATTTTGAAGGATGAAGGTTTTCTCTTCTAAGACTATACATGGCACACGAATAATGGTGACATTACATCAAAGTTGCTACTTAGGGTCATAGTATTGTGTAGTGCAAAGCTACAGTATTTCAGCTGTAGGGGGCCTAGAATTTTAAATGTGGATAGTTGGCTTGATTCTGACCTAGCAGAAACAATTTTTATCTATTTTAATTAACAATGACATGCTATAAAATTGCAAAGCAAGAAATAGAAATTCCCAAAGAAGCTTATAATTTATGTCCATTTTGAAACGTATAGAAACTGCACCCGGAAAATGGTATAAATAATGGCACATCAGGATTTTTCGGGATTTATTTCAGTTCATTGACTGTCAAATGTTAATGTGAAGACTATTTCACCATAATTTAGGTGATGAATCATTTCTGACTCATGCAAAAAATATCAAATAAAATGAAAAAAAGGCCAGCTATGAATATGTAGATGCTAGCCATCACTTAAGAGAAAAATAATTTGGCTTGGTGGCAAATTTTTGCTGGTTCTGGGTGTGTTAGGCCTATATCTCAGAAGTTAGAGCGCTGGTCTTGTAATGAAGGAATTTATAACTTCAAATCTTACAGGTGCCTTGTTAAGAGAGCTTAAATTAACCATATGTGGCATGTAGCTCACTTATCACACAAGCTGCTTGCAGATTGCATCCTCTGCTAAAGATGTGGGTTTTAAATCCAGCTCTGACAATGGACTGAGATTTTGGGTGGGATTTGATAGATTTAAATGACCTCCTGATATCCCTTTCTACAATATAGAAATCCTCTGACCTTCCTTAAGAAAAAGGAGGGTTTTTAGGTTTGGATAAAATTATGAAATTCCTTCTCCCTGTAAAAAAGCTACCTTCAAATATTGGTACTTACTGCAGTTGAAATCCTTAACTTTGAGGAAAGAAGGACATTTTTATAATAAAGTTTTTAAAAGTCCAGAAATGGTGAGAGACACCTTCATTATTGAAATATTAAAAACAAACGGTGAAAGTGCAAAGGTATGTGTCCACATAGGGGCCAAGTATGAGACGCTTGTTAGCACTAAAAAGCCCCACTAGGTCAAGATTGAAACCCCATCCCTCTTACCCTTCATGGGGTTACATATGTAAGATCAGGTGTCTGACTTCCACCTTGCAGAAGGCCGTCAGTGGCTGAGAGTGACACAAACTGGTCCATGTTTTGCTGCAAGGTGAAGTGTCCAGATTCAAATGCTGACCTGCGCCCAAACCAAAAAACAGAAGAGTTGGAGGGTGTCATCAGAGCTGGTGCCTGCAACCTGGTTTCTGTGGCTCTTCAGAATTGCCATCTTGGCCTGATCCAGCAGGAAATTGGCCAGGAAAATTGCTCTCCCCTTGGTTTCTTGGTACAGGCTAGATAACTTGTATATAGTTTCAGAGAAGTCCAAATCCTGTGTACCAAAGAGAGTGCTCATGGCAGCAAAGAACTGCTGCAGCCAAGGGTAGTACAGGAAGGTGTGCGAGGATGAGATGAGAGATTCCTCGCAGAAAGAGGACGTCACTGATGTCACTAGGCGTGGTGGAGGGGAGGTCAGTCTACTGAGCTGCCACTTGGGGAGTGGGAGGGCAGTGGCAGTGGGAGTGGGAAATGGGGTCTTCAACCTTTCTAGACTCAAGGCACTTCTCAGAAAACGCCAGCTTTTAGTTTTCACTCTATTTTTTGACTACAAAACAATAACAGAACAATTCGTCTGTTGTAAAGAACTCAGGAAGACCACCTCATGTCAGAAAGTTTTGCACATTATGGATTCCTGTTTGAAACCTCTGGGTTTATCTTATGAATGATGTTTGCATGCTTAACAATGCTACCATCGTGTAACAACCCATAGCACCTTGAAAATAACTCAAGGCACTTCAGGGTGCCATTCCACCCTGGTTAATAATCCCTGCTAGACCCCCTCCTTCATGCAAATTTGGATGGTCTTTTAACAAAAGCCCTAGCTTGGGGGATTACCAAGTATGTATTGAATAGGTTCTTGCCCAGTTGTTGTCATGTAGTTTCACCAGCAGGAACAATCCCAATTACACATCTGAAGAAGAATCCTTACTTTTTTGATTTGGATGATATTCAACTAAAAATTCATTAATTTGGTAAAATGCTCAAAGGGGAGGAGGCAGAAATATGCTCAAGCAACAAATATCATTCCATAATTCCATAAAATAGGGGGACAGGGGGAAGGCAAGTGTTTTCTGTCAACTACATATTTCATAATTTTAAGGCTTCCTTTTTAAAGTCTTTGATTAGCTGTTTTAGAGACAATAGAATATTAACCAGATCTGAAAGGAAAATATTTGCTATAGAATTTTGCCCAACATTTCTTTAGCTGTGACCTGGTCTATGGGGTACCTCTAGAGGCCCAAGTTTCTCCCCACTGTCCTGCTGCTTGTCCCAGGGCAAACCTGGGTCTGTTCCTTGAGATAGCTGCTTCTCCCCACAAGCCTTGGCTCCACTGCCTTTTTGCAGGCCCTACAGCTGCCAGAGCCCTCCATAGAAAGGGTTAGCCTGGAATATTGTTTGCACCAAGATTATGCATGTGTTACCACAGGTATTCAGTAAGGTAACAAAATGACAAAAGGATTTATTGCACAGGGAAGAATTGTACGTGAAAAGTTGACCATATAGTTTGAAGATGGAACAAAAACTCAAGTCAAGTTTTTCACCCTCCTATTTGACTACAGCCTAGTCCTTAAGAGGGTCCTGCCATTATTTCCATCCAGCATGAGTCTTCCTGCTAGTCCTGACTTCCAGGGGCCTGGTCTCACCCCACAGCCTGGGATAATCCAAAGATGACTGCTACCTCAAAAATAGCTTCTAAATACTTTAAAACCAGTTCCTGCATCTTCCCCCCACGAGAATTGTTTTTTGGCTGAGAAGTCTAGGAATTTTCCAAGTATTTCTTTCCTGCCTGGGGGATCTGGCATTTTCCTTGTTAATTACTGATCTCGCTGAGATGCCTTTGTTATTGCAGGGCTAGCATTTTTTTCCATTGCAGGCAGACAGTATCTTGGGTGCCCATCTCAATAGCCCTTCTTGCCCTGTGCCTGGGAGTGGCTATTGTTCTTGTCCTAGTAAAACAATTGGCCAGTAATACTTGGTAGCATTAGAGTAATGCTGTAACCATGGTGCAGTGGTGGCCTTAGGGTTGTTGGGGCCCTGGGCAATATAGTCATTTGGAACCCTTGGAGGCTTAACTTTGACCTGTAAGCAAATTGGACATTTTCGATTTCACTTTGCCCTATCCATGAAATTGTAATGACATACAAAGAAAGAGTATTTTAACATTGATCTATATTCTAGGTTCAAAATGTTGGGTCCCCCTGAAGTGCAGGACCCTGTGCGGTTGCCCAGTTAGCCCTTCCCTAAGGCCGCTCCCGCATGATGATCCTGGAATTACACAAGAGGCAAGGATTTCTTAGTGTGTTATCTTTTATTGGACCTACTGCATAGCTGGGATATAGTTAGACAAGCTTTCGGATATAATCTTGAAATTTTTCATTTGAAAGCTTGTTTAACTATCCCAACTATGTAGTCAGTCCAAAAGAAGTTATCATCCCTGAGAAATCCTTCCCTCAGGTTATATGCATTCCTAATTTCCTTTGATGTATAAAAAAAACTTTTAACTAAAATCTGGCCATAATTTTTGCTTATGTTACATCCCAAAAATTATAAAGATACATATTGACATCATGAGAATCCATACAGAGATAAAAGTGACATAAATGAACATAGCATAGCATAGCACTGGCTCTTGAAAGAGACTAAACTTGAGGTTAGTCAAATCAAACTTGGGACAGATGTCTCTGTGGGAAACACTTTAAACCCCCAAACCATTCCTACTTTTCAGGTGGTTTTGTGACCCTGTCTTAGGCATCACTTGATCTTTCTGGAGATGGTCCATCATGATCATTGTATTTGGGAAAAATCAAATTTAGTAGATAATGTAAAAGCAGACAGTCGGTCATTCTCCTCCTACTGTCTTATTCTTTGCAAGATTCAGAGCTGTAGAATTATTTAGCAATCTTACTGTCTTGTCGCTTTTGCTTGGTAATGATTTTTATTATTATTTAGATGTTTCTCTCTCCTTTTAATTGAAGTCAGTATTACCTCATTTTAAAGAGACAAAGAAATATATGTTTGTTTTCTCTGGAGACAAGCTGGGGTGACTATTAGGATGTGCTATTTCCATTCACTGTTTCTTTAAAATGTTTTGCTCTCATTAGATTTCTGGGAAAAAAAGCTAGCTGTGTCAGCAGTAATATTTCATTAAGCATAGTCTGTCATATTTGCACTTTAATTCATCATCCGATACAAAGATGTTGAGACTCTGAGGAACTCAAAGTGATTTTAGTTCTGAGAGTATTTAATATTATGGACTACTTTGCTTGAAGCATTTAATACCTAGCTTAATGATATCTTCAATTTTCAGTCAACTATAGACATTTCTTTAATATATATAGTATACTCAGTGTTGAAAACGACTGGAACTTCCCTTAGATATGTTGCAAAGTGTAAGCAATGAAACTACTTCTCCCCAGGACCCCATAAGAATTGTTTAATTTTTATTATGTGAGATTTTCTGCGATGCTGTTCATCTCCAAATACAATGGACACTATTAAACATTTGATAATTACCATTTGCAGATTCTTTAACCTTATTGTAGTATCTCTGGCATGCTTGTATTTGAATGAATTTAGATTGGAATAATATGGATTCCTGCAAATATTGTGGTGGTGACACCGTGCGTACTGTAGTGAAGATTAGGTTTCTAATGGTGATCAATGTAGATTGCAACGTACTGTTTAAATAAATAACAAGACTATGTAGGTACTTTACTAATTTATCTTAAAATGTTTTATTTTTCCATAATTTCCTTTTTCAACTTTAGCAATACATTAGAAATGGACACTGCAGAAATACAGTAGTCAAATACAGCTTTAAACATGAAAATCTTTTTTTTTTAAATGTGCTAGAGGAAGTACCAGTTAGAACACCAGGACTGTACTATTTGTAAAGTGTTGCGGGATCCAATTCCTAATGAAACTTCCTTCAGAGATGAGGGGAAAGTATATAGGTTTAACATTTTGCACGAGGGCAATGGTTGAAACAGTGCAACATCCAGCCAGTGTTCTTTTATTAACTGTATAATACATGAAAAAGCATTTTTCTCAGGTCATTGTGGCTGCATCCAGCAGATTTCTGGGCTGAAACAATGGCATTTGGTTTTAACATTTTTTGTTTAATTTCTCTTAAGAGACAAGAGTCAGCTTTAAAGTCAAACAGCTACAGGGCTAAAACCTTGGGCCATGATAACAGTGAAAGTATCCCGTCTCCGCTGGTCTTTGGGAAGGATGCTATGAAGCACACCTTGGCTACCCACTCAAATGCATTGGAGACAAAGGGCTCAAAAGTGACCCACTGGGGAACACTCCTAGCACAGCTTATTGTCACACTTCTGGGTTTGTCTTCTGTGAGCAGAAGCTAATGAGTGAGGTGTTCTCAGAAACATCCCACCCTGAGAGTCCTGGGAGTGCAGTGTAAAAATACCCATTTGTTTCCTTTGTCTGCACTCTTGTTTCCGGACTGCTTTGGGTGGCAAGTAATGGAGTAGGAGCATGGCTGGTTTAAAAGGTGCTCTGCATTCCTGGGCTGGAGTGCTAGCCTGTTGAAAGCAGCTGCAGGCAGAAATCATATGAAATTACCCCATAAGCACCATCTGTATTAAGCTATGGAAGATCAAGTTCAAGGTCTAAAGCCTTCCTGAGCCCAAAAGCATATGAGTTTAATGAAGGTGTATCAGTTTCTGTAGTCAGTGCCACCAAAGGGAAGGGTGTAGCTAATGGTGCATTTGGTCACTTTTGATCCTTCAAAGAGTCCCTGAGGTTGACAGGAACAGTTTTTGGCACAAGTCTGTACTAGGGTTTGAAGTGATATCTCTGGAGCTGAAGTGAACTGCTTTAACTGCTGTACTACCTCCCCCATAGTTATATAAGCTGAAAAACATAGTCAAACATATCACTATCACTCAGGTAAGAAATGTGTAGATTTCACAGATAAAAACATAAAACCTTCCAAGACACCCTGAGTGCCCCCCCTCCTTCCGCGAACATTTTAGCTATCTATGGTTGTGACAAATGAAATGAACTAATTTGTAGGTGCAGAGGATGGTAGGAGAAGATTCCTAAGATGGGCTTGCCATTTAAGAAAAACAGATTTCTGAAAAATTGAGAGCTTAGAAATCTTATTTTTGAAGTATGTCAGAAAAAAGAACATAAAAAATAGTTACCCTTCAATAGGCCTGTACTTGACTGGCACTTCTTTGCTCTATGGTATCAATAATAAATCATCATATATTTTCAGTTGAAATTAGCGGTGAGATTTAAACAATTAGGTACCAGGAAACTACTCAAGAAAGTGATCGTTGGAGAATGCAAGACTCCTGTGCACTAGTACTTGTCATATTTTATGGCAGGACTGCTATATCAGAGGTGAGCATCAGGAGCTAGGCAAACAACTATTCAACAAAGTGCCCCAGGGGAAATCCGGGAGCAAGTCGTAAACTCCTAAAAGACGTTTTCAGACTAGATATAAGGAAAAACTTCAAGGTTTGTGTGACCAGACTCTGGAATAAACTCCTGGTTGGAGTGGTGTAGGCACCTACCCTGCAGATCTGCAAAAGGAGACTGGACGTACAGCTTGCTGTGGTTATTTGACCCTAGCAGTCTTTCCTGCCCAGAGCAGGGGAGCTGGACCTGATGATTTCACAAGGTTCCTTCCAGTTCTAATCTTCTGTGAATCTGTGAGACGGAAGTAGGAAAGGAGAATTGAAAGCCTCTGGGGTTTTGTGCAAATAATGTGAACTGTTTTAAAACGACTGGGGAACCTGGCAGTGTATGGAGAGGAGTAATATTTGAGAGAGCACATGCCAACATTCTTCTACTCTTGAAGGGTGGAGTAAGCCTGTTTTTTACTTCATTGGTGATTGAAGGACAGCTGTACATTCTGGGTATAGGAAGGACATATTTGTAGTTCTTATCTGTAGGTAATTCAGATTGAAAATACGTGATCTGATTATAAAGTCCTAGAATAGGTAAAGTGACCACCTTTTCAGAAAGCAAAGGTGGGATGCATGTTTGCTCACCCACGCACCTCAACCCCATCCCGTGGGCAGTGGAGCTCATGGGTGGAGAATGATGTAGACTGTCCACTGCAGGGCTTGGGGCTCCCCATCTTGCTGCTTTTCCCTTGGGGTCTCTGTAGCCCAGCAGGAGGGTCCCAGTGCAGGAGGGTAGAGAGGCTTGGTGCTGCTGCCACCACCCCTGGGAGCCCTGCCTCACCATGGTGAGGCATCCCTGCCTGCCCAGCAGCAGCAGGAGACATAACGCCTTGCCACTGCCACTGTCCCTGTTACTGCTGTGTAGGCTAGGGGCATCTCACCATGACAGCACAGCTGGCATCGGGCTCCTGGCATTGGTGGCTGCGCCAAGCCTTCCTGCCATGCTCTGCCCTCCCACTCTGGGTCCTGTCCACGGGTTGCGGAGGCCTGGCTGGAAAGGCAGTTGAGTGGGGAACCTCAAGCACCACCTGTGGGCAAATCTGGGTGGGGGGTGAACACTTAACTTTTGTTACAATCTCTATTAGAAAGTCAACATTTTTTTCAACATCTGTTATACCATAGGAGATTAAATAACTCAGCTATTTCCTGTATTGAGTTTTTGTGGTGGGGGAAGAGGGAGAAATGCTTCTGCACTGAGAGCATCTTTTCATTGACTTGAATGAGAGTATCAAGCCCTCCCTGTGGCATATATCAAGCCCTCCTTGTAGTATAGTATCACTTGGTCACTGTATGTTATCTCACAGAGATAGTCAAAGTTTGTATTTTAATTTGTATTAAGTTATTTTTAAGCAGGAATCCTACCTACCCAATATGTTATATGATTGTTTAAGACGGGGATCAACAGCCTTTTGGACTGCTGGAGCCATGTTAATGGAGCTTAGCTCTGAGCATGGGCCTCTTCTAACCCAAACTGCACTGCTTCAGCTACAGCCACAGTTACTGCCCCAACCCCTCCACTTCCCCTTTCAGTGCTGCCACCACCACTTCTCCCTGCTGCCTGATTGCTACATGGGTGAAGTCCTCTCCCACTGAAATGCTGCAGAAGGCCCCTGACTCCATAAGTCTGATCTGGTCCGTGGGCTGTATGTTGCTGACCCCTGGTTTAAGGAGTCTTGATATATGTTATGCAGCCTTAATTATCTTGAGAATTAGAGAGCACCAGACAAGTTTATATCATGTCATTGGGGGAAATTTCAATATCATTTTTAGAGACTGGGGTTCATAACCCTATATTAAATGACATGGAAATTTGAATTAACAGGGCTTGGATTAGAGAGTTTTTTCTTCTGCTGATTCTTTTTGCATAACTTATGAAAGGTGGCATAGCCAGTAAGCATTGTGCTTCTTTCATGTATTACTCATGGTCATTATTCATGAAAGGCAATCACTTGGCTTGTGATTGATGACTCATCAAGTATATAGGTAAAGGAGTATGCAAGTTTTAAAAAAAGAGATTGCATTACAGTCCCCATCCAGACATATATGTTACCTTCCCCATACTTCCAATTGTTGGATTGTGCATCTTGGGCCCTTACACGTTATATTTGTAGTGTTACATGGGATGTTTTAGTAAAACAGAAAATGAGCAACCATAAGTTCATACTGTTTGTCATGCTAAAAATGGCTGACCTGACACACAAATGTTACTGGAAACGTTTCCACCACAGGTCTAATGTGTGTACAAATTTTCTGCCCCCTCCTTTCCCCCCCAGTATCCCACAGTGCTCTATTCCCCCTTCCTCCTCCTCCAAGAGCAGGTGGATTCCTATTAGCCTGCCTAGCCAGCAAACCATCAGGGAGCCCTGCAGGGACCAGCTTGCAGGCAGGTCCATCATCTGTTGCTGCTGGGTGGCAACAGTGATGGGGCTGCAGTGGTAGCAGAGGCATATGGGATGGCAGAGACTGTCCAATCAGCTTTCACCACACAAATGGCTTGTAGACACCTCCATCAGCTGGTGCTGTAGCAGAGGTGGTGATAGCACTGCTTTAGCAGCAGCAGGGGTGGTGTGAACAGTTTAAAGCACCAGCACCACTGTAGGTTAAAGTTCTTGATTCTTTAAAGGACTCCTGGTGCTTGGCCAAGCACCAGGAAGTTTAAACTGTAATGGTGCCAATGCTTAACCATTCCTGCTGCTGCTTGTGCTATAGTAGCAGTGTCATCATTGTGAAGGGCCATTAAAGCACCAGAAACAGATTGAGTACCCATTGTTCCTGGTACTGTAGCAGCAGTGGCAGCTGTGGTCCTGGTAGGGACTGATCAGGTGCCAGAAGTCGTATGATAAACCTTGCCACTGTAGGCAGCTTGTCACTGACTCCTCATGCATGCTTGTGGGGAGGGAGCCAGGATGAAAGCAGAAAAATCAAATAATTTTGTCTGTCTTCTACATTGTTCTGCCCTTTTTCTTATTTCTCTATCCTACCAAGGTATTGTTTAGATTTTTTCAAGGACATTTTATTCCAATTTTATTCCAAGATCCACCCCCAGCTTCCCCAAGCACTTTGAAACCTGTATGCTCACAGCCCCACTGCTTTATCCTTTGTAGAGAAACCACACAGTGCTGGCTCTGGGAAGAGTTTCTTCTGTTAACAGGAAGGAGTGGAGTAGTTATTGCTTCTACCCCTTCTGCCAACAGATCCCTGGTCTGGGGAAGGTGCAGAGGGCAGGGATGAGGAGATAGCTGCAGATAAAGTGCCTGTCTTTTTCCTTCTCTTGGAATGACTGTTAGCAGTGAAAACTTTTAAAAACAATTTCTACCACTAGAGATGAATGCCTGCTTGAGGCTGTAGTTCAGGGTTGGGCAGTTATTTCAGCTGAATGCCACTTAATGAGGCTATATAATTTTTTTTGCTGAAGCTAATTATCAGATTTGATGTAGGTTTCATCTTCAAAATACCAGCCATAAATTGAAAATATGAACATTGATATCTCTAAGATGTCTCTGAACTATCCTTTTTCTCCCAAACACCACATATTGTAATCCACTTGTTGTGATTTATTTATTTTACTGTCCACTATTATTTCAGCTTCAACATATTGTTTGCTGTCTCTGTTAAGGTCTTGGTATTCGTTTTTTTTCCTAAAATAGGCTGAAAAAATACTTTAGAATATTAATTCATCACTGAGTAAAACTAATTTAAATTCTGCAGTATAGATTCTTTTAATCCATATGTAATAGATGTTTTAAATTTAATATGTCATTGTGCAAAGATGAGAGCACGAGGTAAACACATTATTAAAAAGTCAGTATATTAAGCCAGTATATTAAAACCTTCATTCACATCAGCTGGGCTAATCTGGGGTTTTAGATATAGGCGCTGTTGTTAATAAGACTGGAACCAAGGAATATCCATTAGAAAGCTTAGTAGAGATCAGTCGGTCTGTCTGTCTGTCGATCAATCAATCTATAGATATAGGTGTGGCTAGAGGGTGATGCTACTTAGTTTTGTGATGGTCCTTACTGGCCAAAAGAAAGCAGTAGTCCAAAAGGCTGCATTTTTTTTTTTATAGAGCTCTCTCTCTCTCTCTCTCTCTCTCTATATATATATATATATATATATATTGTGTATATATTGTGTAAGGGCCCAAGATGCACAATATATATATAGCTCTATAAAAAAAAATGCAGCCTTTTGGACTACTGCTTTCTTTTGGCCAGTAAGGACCATCACAAAACTAAGTAGCATTACTCTCTGGCCTGGCATCTACTATGTGACTGCCAATATCGTACTGTCTCTTTCTGACACAAAGGGAAAGAGACCAAAGAATTGAGTTTATATTTAGAGCATCTTTACAGTAGAATATGTTGCCTTTTAGGTAACTGTGCTTGCTCTAAAAACTTTTGAAAAAAAACAAATAATTGATATTAACTATGTTTGTGAACAGATGACTTGGGGAAATTGTCAGTACTGCTAAATTCCTGTACAAGATAAAGAACCAGTTTCAGCTAGGCACACATGCTGACCAGTAGCTTTCTCTGCCACTAGCCCTATTAAAGTCAATAAAGCTTTTTCATTAAATAAGACACAACTTAAATAACAATGGTAGGATCTAGTCCAAAGGTTCTTAACAGACAAAAGGGTAAAATCCTGGGCTACCTAATTAATGGGAGTCTTGCCGTATACTTCAGTGGAGACTGATTTTAATGCAAAATGTGATAAAAGTATAGTACATGACCTGGAAACAAACGTCTAGTTCAGACATTATTTTAATAGAACTCCAGGCTGCTGTTGGCACGATTTGAGGAACTGCCTGTTGCCTCCTTCCATTAACCAAGGTCAGACTTGCCAACCTGTATGTTGAGTGAATTCTTTCTCCTCAGGTTCTAGGAAGAGAATAAATAAATGCGTTGTGCTTTTATGCCCTCATTTTCATGAAATTGAAGTTCCAGAACAACCAGCATGTATGCAAATCTCTCTCTCTCTGTCGGTCTTCCCCTTTCCTCCCTTTTTTTCTTACTGGAAGTGAAATTTTGGGATAATTTAAATGAAAATATTCAGAAAATGTAAATCTACTTAATTTTATGGCATTCTTTGACGAGTAAAATATTATACTTTAGAATATATATTCTACTCTGCTTCAAAATCTTACATCATTTATATAGTGCTGGAATGCATATGACTTAAATATTTGGATAAAATAAATATTATATAAGAAGTATTACTGGAGATATAGGACAGTTTTTAATTACTGAGTGTTAGAAGAATTGACTAAAATAATATTAAAATGCACATGAAGTATAAGCAAGTTTTACGTGTATATCAACATTTTCCTAGAATTACAAGATCTTTTATGTGTATGCTTGTAAATAGCTTTTAGTTCAGATTAGATGAGAACAAATACAGAAAAGAGTAATTTTGGTGAATCTTGAGCTTGGTGTAAATTTACCCATGGCGTTGCCATAAAATATAATAGACTAAGTAGGATCTTGCCTACATACCTGGTAAGCAGGTGACATGAAGAAGAAATTAAGCAGGTGACATGAAGAAGAAATTAAGAGAAAGAAGTGTCTTATCTCTGCCACACATGAGCAGTTTAATATCTGTCTGAGATTATCCACGTTACATGAATAGGTACTGACAGCGTGGACTTTTCGTGTGTGGGTGCTATTCACACTGTTCACGAAACTCAGTTTTCCTTCATTGTGCAGATGCATTACTTCACTGCTAAGGAAGACATAGTGCTGTCAAGTTAAGCAGTATTTTTAGCCCGTGTACAGTATACTTTCTTCACTGAATTTTGGGACTGACTTGTACTTGTTTAACTTATTCCTTTCCCAGTGTACTCCCTTCATATATTTCATATGAAAAAAATTACATCAAAAAAAATTCTTAAGATTGCAAAGTCAAATAGCCAGAAGTCAGAAATGCTTGGACTATGGTTGCTTGTACAACCTAAATTGAGTCCCCTTTTGCAAATCTATTTTGAAAGTTATTCACAAGATCACACATCCTTTTTTTCCAGTTTTCCCCAGTCTCATTCATTTAGCAGAGTGGAGGGTGTTCAGTTACTGAGCAGCTACTGAGCTATGCATTAATTTGTTTTCTGCCCCTTGTTTAGCATGAACCTTTTAGTTTTATTTCCTGCAGACTGTTGGAACCTTGTTCTGAAGGCAGAATTCTTAATTTTCCCCTAAGGTTTTGGTTTAAATGAATTAGGGGTCCAAGTTCCTTTTGAAGTTCGGTGGAGGTTTGTTGACTAATTTCCCTGTTTTCTTTAGGAATAGCAGGTTTAAAGGTTTGAATCAAAACTCTTAATTAAATCCTCTTTAAAAAAAGAAAAAGAAGAGGATTAAGTGAAGTGTGGAACATTTGTGGCCTGTGTTCTTAATGGCTTGTTTTGCTTAATTAGTGGGCTGCATGGTGCGTTGTGCAGGCTGGAAAGTTGAAATGGCCTTTACTTCAGCACTAACTTGAAAGAGTTTGTTTTTTCTTGTTTTGACAAATAGACTTTTGACTTAAGTTGCATGTAGTTCAAGCTTATGATCTCCAATAGAGCTCAACACAAGAATAAGCAAGGAAGCTACTGCAGATAAAAGTTGTTACTAGGCTTTAATCATTTATTTAGTTTTAGTCAGTCCCTTGTATAATATTGGCAGCAGAATAATTCCATACCCATTTCTGAGTCCAACTGGATATTGTTGCACCTCCGGAGCCTTAATTCCGACAGGCCCCTAGGGCGAGAACGAACGCACTCTAACTAATTTCTTTTTTCCCGCACTAGGCTTTGATTTCCCTTTTATTGGCTGCTA
>JAGPOW010003685.1:45109561-45127780 GCA_030014935.1 Caiman crocodilus
ATGAAATTCTTTGTTTTCATGCTATTCCTTTTATGGTATGAAGCTGGCCTCAGGCGTTACTACAAGGGGTTTGATTTCACTACGAGGGTTTGGCCTCTTTGGTGGTGTCATGAGTCACCGCCTACAATGCAATCTGCACAGATATAACATGAAGTAACCATATGCAAAAAATTGTGCTCTGGCAAATCTCAGATTAGGCCCTGAGATTACTAGAAATGCACAAAACTGACAGGCTATGGCAGATTTAACTTTTCTTAAGATGAAGTCCGTTGTGACAAAGATGGTAATAGTTTGTTTCCCTTTGGTAAAAGTGGCATGGTGTCCAGGAAACTGAGGGAGGGAGTTGTGAATATAGTACTTGCATTGTAATCCCATTGATGCCTTATGTATCCCAGGGTAAGTCTCTAAACTTTTCAGGTTCTCTGTTTATAAAATGGTAAGATAATTCCTGTATTTACTTGAATCTCAAATGACATTGTATTTAAGATAATCCCCCCAAAATTAGATATTATACATGGAAAATTATACATTTATTATAATTTTAAATGTGTAGAATCTAATTAGCATAAGGCCATCTTAAATTTGTTTCTTCTTTATTTCTTGGAAGGAAAGCAATAATGGGGGGTAAAGGGCCAGATCTCTGGCCCTTGTTCTCCTGCCCCTTTTTTTTCCCATGCTGATTAGGGAAAAATACTAATCTTGGTTTTCAGTAAATATGGTAGGTCCCTATCTTCCAAAGTTGTTTGAATATTTATTATTTAATATTTGAAATGCTTTTTGAAATATGAATCTCTAAACAAATGCAGTGTCTTATAGTTGCACATTTGTAATGGGAAGGTAAGTGTTACAAATATTTTTTTCTTACCGTTTTCAGATGCTTTTATTTCTTTCTCCAACTGGGCTTTTTACTTGGTTACCAAGTTTGGACTGAGGGTTGAATAGATGTTCCAAGATGTGGAATATAAAATGAACTTTGGGTCAGAACCTATTCAGCCTATTAAATACCTAAGTGGATTTAGGTGCCTAACTATGATCCCAGTCCACATTTCTCATGTCCCTGGAAAAAATGTTAATGTGTCTATTTTTGTAATGCGTCATTATGTTACAGAAATCACAGAAAAAAACAGCAAATAGGTGGAGGACCCTATCCACCTTTTTTACTAGCCTTTTTCAGGAACTTGAATGGAATGGAATAAGAGGTGTAAGAGGCAGGAGAGGGCTCTTTTAACTCTGTTCCTTCCTAGAAGTGATCTTTTCTGTGTTTTCATCTGCCTTCTGACTGCAAACTAGGTTCCCCCAGCTTGAGTGCTTGCTTTCTTTCCCCTTGTGCTTTTAACTGCCAGGTAATCACCATCACTTGGGCTCAGGGCCAAGGACAATCTGCCCCAGATGAAGGATCAGACTGCCCTGTTATGCATCTCCCTCGCAAGAGTGGAGTCTGAGACTTGGTCTTCTATATTCAGTTCTCCCCACACAACAAGAAGTCTGCATTGGTATGTGCTGCTCTTGGTTGATGACAAATATTGAATGAACAGAACAGGGCTGCAGCACTAAGTACTGACACATGAATTGGGGATTGGTTTCCTTCATTGTGTGTAGCCATATCAGGGTGGCATGATCTGCGGCTAGAGTAAAGTGGATCCTGAGGATGTAGCGGAGGGTCTAAATTGCCTGTCTTATTGCAAGACACTCCTTTCAATAATAGAATACTTTTGATCTTCAGGAAGTTTTCAGCTTAGATATGGAACCAGGTATTCTCCATCCTCAAAGTCTTGGGAACGCATGGTGTCTAGGCCTTGTTCTGAAGCAGTTGTTTGTAGGATAAACCTCGGACTGACTGAAGTTCAAACTGTGTAATACTGGTGTGGTACATAGAATTTCCTTTATCTTTCAGACAGTCAAACTGTGGGTGACCACCACACTGTTTTGAATGTTGTCAATGGGGTATTAAGCACTGAATATTGTGGGATAAAGTGGAAGTAATAGCTGGCTAAGCCTAAAAAGTTTTGCCTTTTAGTTTTAGGCATGAGAGATTACTAGTCCCTATACCTTGTCTGCAGAGGATCTGATCTCCTCATTCCTGAAAGCATACCCCCAAATATTTAGCCTCCCAACACCTGAGCCAGCCCGTACCAGATTTGTCATTAGACCTGCAGCCCAAAGAGGTTATAGCGTGACCCTGGCCAGAGAATTATGTTTCTTCCAAGTGCCAATGAACACCACCACATCACTGAGATACGCTGTGTTATACTCACAGAATTCTGTCCACCAGATGCTGGAACATGGTCAGGGCACTGTGGAGACTAAAGGGGAGGGTGTTAAATTGATAGTGCTTTTAAGGTGTTATAAATGCAGTTAGCTTGGAGGATTCTGGAGCAACGGGGATTTGCCAATATTCCTTTTTCAGATCAGGTCCAAATAGACCATCTCTAGCTGTTGTATCAATTCAGTGACTTGAAGCATTGGGGATGTATCAAAATTCATGCTGCATTTAGTTTGTAGAGCCAATGCAGAACTGGATCATTTTGTCCAGTTTGAGAACTAACTCAACCAGGCCGTGAACTAACACAGCTGGGCAGAAATTCTTTACCAGACCATCTGTCTCGGGATATGGTAAATAGTAAATGGATGGTCTGCATGGGTGGACTTTCACAAGTGCACATACTTCTTGCAGAAGCTAAGACCTGAAGATGGTGCCTTAGTCCATTAATATTTCTCATTGGAGATCCACCCTTAAGAAAATCCTTAGCAGCTCTGTGGCCACTATCTTCCCATGATCATTTCTGAATACCAGGTAGCATAATCTGCAAGGGCCAAGAGTAGTGGTACCCGCTGGTACTAGGTTCCAATGGTCTCACAATATCTGTCCCAACCCACTCAAACAGGGTACTTATCAATGGCAAGAGAATCAAGAACACCTGATGCTGTTGGCATGGGACCATCCAGTGGCACCTGAGGTATGAGGAACAATAGTCCTTAATATCCTGGTAAATTCAAGGACAGAGGAATCTGGTGAGCACTTCTTCTTAGGTAGTTTTTGTCCCGAAGTGACTGGCCTACAGTATGTTGTATGCCAGTTTCAAAGGGTGATTTGGTATGATTCTGGCATCCATAGCTGGGTCCTTCTGGTCCCAGATATTTGGTCCCATAAGATCTTCATCAGGACATTCCTCTGCCACTTAAAGTGGAGTCTTAGGTAGGTAGATGAAGATCTAGTATTTTATCATTCACCTGGCCAGTTGGCCATAAAGCAGTGTTAAAACTGGTTCCCCTCTTTGCCTTTGTATAAAGCCAGATCTTCTTCTAGATGTCCCCATCTTACCCTCAGGTGAACTTTCTATGGAGCCAGCTTCTTTGGGCCCACAAGGCTTACACTGGACACCAACCCTTTTCTTTTGCCTCTTATCCAATCTGTTCTCTGTTCTAGGGCTGTCTTCCTGAGCTATTGGTGCTCTAGATGGCATGGCTCGGGATCCAAAGACCTTGGGGTCAGAAGGGAATATCTCCCTTGTTTGATCCCCTCACTGCTCCAGCAGCTCCCAGTTTCCTTTCTGTCATGCAGTTTGGTTAGTGAGCTCCAATTCTGACCCACCACTTCCAGGTAGGAAAGGTGGCTGGCCACTGCTGCAGCCAGATCAGCCATTCAACCTGTAATTGAGATCTGCACCTTTGTAGTGGGATAGGGCCAAGTATCCCTATGTATGCACGTTAGATGTACACACTCCACAACTGATAGCTGGGCAGGTTCACAAGCTGCAATGCACAAAGGTCTGGATTGAGTCAGAGTCCATGGGGCCCAGGACCTGGACATCTCAAATTGTTACAAGGAGTTCTTGGGTTCTCTGTTCAGGGTTTTCTTTTGGGACCTCAGAGACCCCAGACTGGACATGACTGTAATTCATGAGTGGGCAATCCTAGTGCCAGTGCCTGGGGTGGCAACTTGAGAAACAGATTGAGGGCTGCGCTTTTCCTGGGTTTAGTACAGTCTGGAAGTTATGATCATCTTCTAGCCCTGACTCCATGGCCCAAGTTGCTGAGCCCACTACTGTTATTTTGGGGAGTGAGGTAGGACTCCTGGGCCAAGTGCATACTTGGCTTTACTCGCTTTATTTAGGCTGTGGTGGACTTGTCCCTTTGGCCTGGATGAAGAGTCCTCCTCTAATTCCAACTCTAAAAATGTTTGTATTGAGAAAGTTAAAATAACAATTCCAACTCTTAAGGTCCGTAACCTGCTGTCCACAGAGCCTCCCCCACACTGGCAACACCTGTCTGAACTGTTTGACTGGCACCATCCCGCAATATTTATGAGTGAGTTGAAGTCTGGTTTCAGCCACTGGGTACATAGTTCATTAAGGCATTGTATCACTGCTTGGGGCCAAGGGTCCCGGTGAAAGGGTTGTGCCCAGATCTAGTATCTATATGAGCCTCACTCTATGTAAAATGGTGGACTTAAGGGTGTCATAACTGGGAGTCCTCAGGGCCTTTTTTGCTACTTGAGCTTCCCCTGTCAAGTACGGTAACAACTTGATAACCCACTACACCCAGGGCCACTGATACATCTCGTTCATTTGCTTGAAAGTCTCTAAAAACATTTTGGGGTCATTGTCTGCTCCCATTTCGCTAAGCATTCTACAGTTCCCCCCCCATTCTGCCTGCTTTGGAGAAGCCATGCCCACCTGCCTGCTGGGCTTCACTTGTTCCAGAAACTTAAGTGTGACATTTGCATTTCTCTTGCCATGTTCACTTAATCTGCTGCTGCTGCACCTGAAGTGTACAGAACTCCTGCTGTTGTTACTCTAGCACTCGTTGCTGCAGGTGATGCAACTCCTCCATCTATTTCAATACAGCCCTAGGATCTGTTCAACTGGCTTATGGCTGAGGGCTGTCCATGTTCTTCACCACCAGGTTGTGTGCCAGCTTCTGTGCAGGTGGGCTTTGCCCTCTTAGGGTGTCCTCAGCCAGTCCAAACAATAGTATGTAAGTGGGGTTGAGTGCCTGCAGCCTTGCTGTCTGGCTTTGCCACTCAGGGAGGCTCTTAGGCAGCCTCATAACACAAACAGTAACACTTGACTGAGACAGGTGGAGAGGGACCTTATAGCTCTGTCTCTTCCTAGAAACGAGCTCCTTCAGGTTTCAGTCTATCTCCTGGCTACAAACTGTTCCTTACCAAGCTTGAGTGTTTGCCCTCTCCCCTTGGGCTGTTAACTGCCAGCTAATTGGCCACACCTGGGCTCTTACCACAGGGCTGTCTGCCTGTCTTAAAGGGCCAAACTGCCCTGTTACAGTGTCTAATAAATGGAACTGGATCTCTTTGCATTTCAAACTGACACTTCTGTATCATTTCTGTTCCCTCTTTTTTTCAGCTTTACTTGAAAGGTCTATGCTGCATGCTCTGCATTTGAAACCTGACAGACTAAACACTCTTTGGTGATTGATTATCTTCTCCGGGAGCTAAGCATGTAACTACTGTGACATGTAAGGAGCAATAGCTCCAAAATTCTGGTAGCTCGCTTAGAGTCGTGGAATGGCAGGGATCCAGCTGAATTCTTGCACGCAGTGCAGCTTCCCTTGCAGATCTGAATACTGTATTATAGCAGGCCTAAAGTAAAAATCGCAGCAAGTATCCTTAGTTCTCTAGGGGATATTAAACCAACAGGCTCATGTGTCCAGTGCCCACTAAGCATAGGGTCACTTGTTATCAGTGTTATTTGATTCTTGGTCTCTTTAGACCAGAACCTAAGCACTGAGCTCATCCTGGAACCAAAGGCCCGGCCCACTCTATAGCATCAACACTTTTAAAGACTTGCTGCCCTAGTGAAGCTCATCTTCTACTGCCTCTTTTAGGAAGGATTGTTATTGCATGATGCCTGGATAAAGCAATTGTTTTTACTCCCCTACATGAAAACTTAGTTTCTTTCTCCATTTGCTAGGGTATGATGTGCACACCCTGCCAAGATGGCCCATGTGATGAATCTGACTCTTCATTACTCCAAACAGTTACTGTTGAATACCTTTCTAATTAAATCTCAATTTTACAATGGTAGTACATCATTTTATGTTTGATATCCTGTCCTCTTACAAGTAAGATTTAACTTCACTTTAAGTAAAGTAATTAAATGAAATAGATTCTCAATTGTTTTAATACTTTTATCTTGGTATGTTTCTTTTTGTACAAAAAAGGCACCAGGGTAAGCTGACTTGGAAGGCTCATAAAATTTAATTAGAATAATATGAGTGTAGGTTTGTCTCTAAAAAAAAAATGTACTATTGTGTTCATGAAATCTTAAATCTTTTAAAAAAGAAAAGAATTGAATTTCTTGTATTTTTTTCACAGACTGAGGAATCAATCTTTTAAAAATTTGAACATGATATAAGGTGCTCCTTTTTCCTTTTTTTATTCATTAAAAACCTAAGCTACTCTTTAAAGATTTAATGACAATTTACAAGAAGATACTTTATCCAAATGGATTTCTAAAATCTGACTTAAATCCATCTATCTTTGACAAAAGGGAAAGAGTATTTTGGGCCTGCTTATAACATTCTTGAAAACAAGCAATTTGTGTTTTGTTTCTACTTTGCTTTCCGGTCCTGAAAAGCAGCTTGGCATTTGAAATCTGGGCATGTGTGAAAATGTATTTGATTTCTCAGTTCTTAGATGTTTCTCCATACCATAATGCCAAAAATTACTTCTCTTTCTTAGAGAAGCTTATGGCTTGAGTAAAACAAATTGAAGGGGTTATGGGAAAACTGATAACAATAGTTTGCATTTGATGTAACTGAGTTAAGTCTGTGCTCGGATTAAGATTTTTTCTCTTTTGTGAAATACTCTGAGGTTTGCAAGTGAGAAGTAAAATGTTAGCGCTAATATTGAAGACATTTTGTTATTTTAACTTTCTCATTACAAATTGTATAACTGAGGAAATTACACGTTTGTTTGAGATGGCATGACTTACTACCACGCTAATATACAGAGGGTGCACTAACAGTAGCATGAAAAAATGTAAGAGATCAAAGTAAACAAGACCAGGAAATACCACTGCCAGACTGGGAAGCAGGGAAGAATTGGGAAACTGGCCGTCTTGGTCAATGTGACTACACAGCTAAGAAATGTTACATACTGTTCTGTTCTCTTCTAGCAGAAGTAAGAGATCTGTTTTTACACTTGGGAATTTAATAGCTGTCCTGGACTAAACTGAAGACTATCCCAGGCCTCCATCCCCTTAACTTTGGCAATGGAAGAGAAACTAGAGTTCCATAACATGGTCAGGAATAAAAAAGTATTTGGTTTTTCTTTTTTTCTCTTCCTTCATAAGCCTGAATCTGCTGGTAAAGCCACACTCATGCAAAGCTACTTTAAAAAATATGCAGACAATACTTTAAAGTGCTTTAAAACATTTTTTCAGCAGAAACTGAGCTCCTGCTAACTTCAGGCTATGCTTTTCTAGGGCTGAACAAAAGTTTCGTCATTAATGGAGGAGGAATAGAAAGTGGAAGATTTGATTCAGAGGTTCAGGATTTCCAAACTCCTGAAAATTCTCTTAAAGACTAATGGAAAAAAAGGGTAGGGTAGGGTAGGGTAGGGTATGGTATGGGGCAGACAGACATGGAAAGAAGAATGGGGACTACAAGGGACTTCAAACGTGAGTTAAAGGGCTGATATTAGGCCTGTACAAAGCAGCTAATATTCGCTTCAGATTCAGCTGATTTGGGGGACAGTGATCCGATTTGGTGATTTGAATCCCTGTCCTAAATTGATTCGGCTGAATCTTCAAATTGGACAGGCCCCATCTCCTGCCCACTGTCCCAGCCTGGTCAATGGCTGCCCCACTCCGCCCCAGCTCTTTAAAAAAAAAAAAAGCCCTAGGTTCAACGGCTTCTGCCGGGCGGGGAGGGGGTGTGATTTCCCACTGGCCCATGCTGCGTGGGGGGCTCTGACACGAGCCCTCAAATGCCCCAATGGCTGCTGCAGCAGCCGGTGAGTGGGGTGGGGGGGTTGTGTTTTGCTTTTTTAAAAGAATTGGAAGCTGGGGCAGGCAGGACAGCCACAGGGGGATGGGCTGGGAGAGCGGTTGGGGGAACTCAGAGGGACTGGGGGAGCAGGCAGGGGATGGGGCCTGGCAGGGGTCCCCCATGGTTCCCTCCTTCCTCTTTCAGCCCCCCCCCAAATATGTGTACCAGCACGGAGTTCAGGTCCAGGTCCCTGCAGCAGCGAGCTGGGACTGCCCGAATCTCTGAAGCTCTCCGAATCTTTTCTGAATCGATTCAGAGAGCTTTGAATTGATTCAGACCTTTCTCTTAGTCTTCTGATTCGATTCAGATTCAGAGATTCAGCTGTTAAATCGAGCCGAAACTCCTCTGAATTGAATCGGTACCTGAAACTTCTCACAGTCCTAGATGGTATCAAACACATAGACGGTATGAAGCTGTAGTCATTGGTTTCAGGATATGGTATTGAAGGGGCTGAGAGCATAGAGCTGCAATTCAGTACAGGGGTGGAGACTGAGAACAGGAGGGTAAATGTATATTTTTAACAGGAACCCGGAGACAAGATATTACAATTACATTTTGACATTTTTTGAGGCTGTTCTTCATGCTTATCTGTTAACACCATTACTTTCCTCTGCTGGGGAAAGCCCTTCTTGTTTGTTAGGTATCTGGAAAATGACAAAGTATCATATGCTACATCAGCTGTTAGCTGTTTAGCAAACCAGACTCTGAATGTTCAGTAAGACCACAGACCATACCCCTTTTCTTTGCCCAAATACAGGTAACATTTTTCAGTTAACTGATTCAACATGATGCTCCCTGTTTATTGATAAATGGTAACCTACTTAATTCTCAATTTCACAGAAACTGCAAAATCTTCAGTTGTCCATGTCATCAACTTAAAAAAAAAAAAAACCACAGAATTGGCTCTTCAGGCCATGACCAAGGTGCAAAAATTGCTTTGTCTGGCCATGAATTAAGTAGGCCCCTACTGATGAAATAATCCTCAGAACCTGTTATCCCCCATGCTAGGTTTATGTGCAGACTGTAGCTTGTCATGTGCCAGGAGAAGGAAAATGGATTTCATACCCAAAAATATACAGCTAGTCCAGAAAATTATTAAATAATTATCATTTCTTTGTGGTATTTACATGTTTGTATAGGTGAATCTGCTTAACCTGGCATGCTTGAAGCGAGATTTTCAGTTGGGTCTTATACTCCTAGGGGTTTCTTTGAAACACTAAAGGGCACATGAACATTAATGCTCTGGTTCCAAACATGAGGAGTCTTTAGGAGGATTTTCTTTGTGTCGTGTATAAAGAAAAGCATCCTTGACACTGGGCAGGGAGCATATTTCATCCATATTACTCCAAAGACTTGGCAAGGTTTATTGTACTATTGCATTGCTGCACTGCAAACTCTTGATTTTAACAGAGAGCCTTTATTTTTCTATAGATTCATATAGCTTTATCACATAGTACGAGTCCTCCTTTTTTCATAGTTACTCCTTTTTACATTTACAGATGCCTACGTGCATATAAATTTGTAGCTAATAACCTATGTAGTCAAATATCTGTGTTTTATAAATTTGATATGGGAAACTGTATTTTCATTTTTATATTTAGCATATGAACAGTAGACCTGTATGAGATGCTGCAGTGATCAGAATAATAACCTATCATACATCTGTTAAAGCAAATCATGCTGCAAAATGACGAGTTATATAGAACTCTATTCAGCAGAATTGTACTACAGAGGACACTGCTCAAGCATGCCAGTGTGAGGTATTCAGCAGAAACCTAGCCAAGATATCTAGCCATTTTGGATGAGATTTGGAAAGTTTGCTGGTTGATAGAAAGTACAGAACATCTAAATTACTTTCTAAACCCCCTGAAAGCTCTCTTTTAAGAAGAATAGAAAATAAAGCTGGAAGGGCTTTCAGGAGCCCATCTAGCCCAAGTCCTTGCAGAAGGCAGGATCATTCCTGTCTAGACCATTCCAGATATGTGTTTATCTAACCTGTTTTTAAAAACTTCTTGGGTTAAGGATTCCACAGTCTCTGTAGGTAGTCTGTTTCAATACTTACCCCTACACATAGTGAGAAAATTGTTTCTCGTTCATTCTAAATTTCCCTCGTTGCAAAATTGGTTTTACTTTTCGTGTTCCTGGTGGTAACAGAGTAGTCTGTCTATAATAGTAATGTATAACCATCTCCTTTATAACCATACTTCATATACTGGAAGATTGTTATCAAATCCCTCCTCAATTTTCTCTTCAGGCTAAATAATCATAGTTCTTCCGAACTTTTCTCATAAATCATGTTTCCTAGACCTCTAATCCTTTTTATTTCTCTCCACTGGACTCTTAATTTACTCTCGTCTTTCCTGAAACATGGTGCCCAAAACTGGACACAGTGCTTCAGGTGAGAACTCACTGGTGCTGAATAGGGCAGAAGATTCCTTTCCCTTAACTTGCACACTGCACTCCTGTTAACACAACCCAGAATGCTGTTGGCCTTTTTTGTAACAAGAAAACACTTACCACACCAGAACAAATGACTGGGGAATGGACCACCAGTTTGTTTTGTTTGTTCCCTTGTGTTTTATTCATCTGAAGTACAGGACTTTGTATTTGCCCTTATTGAATTTTATTTGATAAATTTTGAACCATTTTCCCAGCTTATCAAGGCCCCTCTGAATTCTAGTCCAATTAGACATTGAGCCATTGATGGCAGTTCTTTGAGCAGGATGATGTAGCCAGTTATCTACCTTATGGTATTTTTACCTAAAGCAGGGGTTTTCAACCTTTTTTTAATAAGCATATCCCTTTAAGCTGGATGCGGAGTGGGGAGGGATGTGGCCGGATGTGGAGTGGTGGCAGTGTGGGGTGGTGGCAGCTGCTGTGCACAAGCTTCCCCCCTCTCTTCCCCCTGTGTTCGGCTGGCTATTTGGCTCCTGGGAGGTAGTAGCACGGGGTGGTGAGTAGTGGCACTATGTCCCTGCCCACCCATACATACCCCCTAGGGTCTTCCCAAGTAACACCGGCAACTGGACAGCCCCTGGCCTAGATTATATTTCCTTAGCTTTCTAATATTGAAAGCCTTGCTAAAGTCGAGATGCATCACACCCACTACTTTACTTTCCTCCCTTCCACAGAACCTGTCACCTTGTTATAGAAGGAAATGAGACTCGTCACACATGATGATTTTTGATGATTCCATGTTGACTGCTCATGATCACTTGATTTGTCACTTCAAAAAATTGGCTTTCTGAACCATAGGCAAATTCGGATTTAAGAGAACAGTTTTCATTTGGACTTCTCTGGAAGACTTTAGAGCCTATTCCAAACTGTTGCAAATCCTGTGAAGTTTTAGAAATACATTTATACATATTTCTTTGTCATTTATGAAACTTGTGTTTCCTTAAAACTTCCCTAAGGGCTGTTTGGAAGGTATCCCTTAAGTCTCTGGGAGTAGCTCACAGCATGAGCAGGAATATTCTTTTAAATTGCTCATTGTGAGCCACAAACAGCACCATAGGTAGCTAATTTCTCCTTATGGACACTGGAGGAGAGAAAAAAGATCACATAAGTGGAAACTGATTGAAAATCTTGATTTATTCCTATGAGAGGAGAGCAACAGTATTTTTTTTTTTTTAAGCTGGCATTATGTGTATGTGGGTGCATAGTACATGAACAATTATATCTCTCTTTTCTGTATGGCACCTGTGAGCTTTTGAATAGCATTGTGGACTGTCATTGTGTATTTTGAAAGAAAGGGTGAAATTTCTTCCTGTATAGGTGTAAAATAACTCTAAATCTCTTTGCTATTCCAGTTAAGCTTTTGACAAACTAGTGTGAAGAGCAGATCTGAAAAGCCTCACTAGCCTAGAAAACTCAGTTAAGGCTCTGTTTCCATCCCTTTCTTCTCTGTTGCTTTCAAATTTGAGGGGTGACTATATGGACAGTTTTGCTTCCTATTTCACCTTTTATTTCTTATTTTCCTTTTTCCCCTTCAACTGCTCAGTATAAGTCATACAAACTTCTCTACTTTCTTTGTACCGTATGATGTCTATGTTTCTATAGGCAAAGTAGAAGCTCAGGCAGACATTTATGTACATGAGATCCTTCTGCAGTGACTGGATTTATTTGAGTCCAAGATGAGATTAGAGTTACCATATTTTCAGTATCAAAGAGAACACTTGTGAGGGTAGGTGGGGGGCAAGGTAAGACATGGAGGAGGGGGAGGAAAGAGTATATGATGGGGGGGCGGGCAGGTGATACACCCATGCCCTGCCTCTGCTCCTCACTCCTAAGCCACAGCCCCTCAGCCCTGCTGCTGCCTCTTACTCCTGACTGACTGCCCTGCACTTCAGCCCTGCCAGTGACCTACATGCCCAACCTGTCAACCCTGCAGGTACCTTCACACTCAACCAAGGGCCCGTACTGCCCACTCCAAGCCCTGCTGGTGTCCTGCAGACCCACAGCCCCCTGCTCTTCCCCAGTCCTCATAGTGCCCCTCACTCCCAACCCATAGCCCCCAGACCTGCTACCCATACAGCTCACGTGCATGCGCTCTCTCCCTCTTACCCAGGAGCACTGTTGGGGCCTGCATGCAGAGCACATGATCCCCCAACAACCAGTCACCTTGCTGTGCTGCCCCAAGCAGCCAAGCTGAAACTGCCCAGAAAAAGCCAGAGGCAGAGCAAAAACCTGGACATTTGCTTGTGCAGCATTGGGCGGAGACAAAGAGGTGGGGGAGCCTTGTCTTGGATTTGAGTACCAGCCTGGGGCAGTCATCATCGCAGCTCCAGGTTTGTGCCTGAGCTTGGAGCTGAAGCCAGAGCTAAGCCACCACTTGTCTTAAGGTGGAATGGCTCATATGATGTGGGAGGGGACGTGCAGGTTGTGGGGGTTGCAGATGTGGCAGGGACTGGCACAGGCATGGGCGGTAAAGGCCAGGGAGTGGAGAGCAGGTACTGGGGGCAGGCACAAACAAAGAGTGGCCGGTAGCAGGAGGTGCATGTGGTGGGGGCGTGGTACAAGGGGACAGGCACAGGCATGGGGAGAGAAAGGCCAAGGGTCTGGCCCTTCATCCCCTGCCATTACTTTTCTCACCATAGTAATGGGAGGGATGAATTTAAGATGACCGTCCATTAATTTGATTCTTTACATGGAAAATTGTAACATTTGTTATAATTCTAATGTTATAAACGCCGTAATCTGTGTGTCTGTCAGTAATTCTTTATTTGTGCCAATCAAACAGCCAATCAGAGTGTGAAGAAGTATTCTGACAAGTGGCAGTGCACCACCATGATAGTGGGATACAGGGGATGGGTGGGGGCGGTGAGGCCAGCATAGCTGGTCTTGCCCCCCCGCCCTGCAACCTGGAGGTAGCAGCAATGAAGTGGATGGAATGGGGGAGCGAGGCCAGCAGCACTGGCTTTACCCCCCTCTTCCCTGTTCCCTGCAGGTGGCAATGATGGGGCAGAGGGTGAGGGGCGAGGTCACTGAAGCTGGCCTCGCCCCCACCCTTGCAGGTGATGGCAGCGGTGGCGGCCCAGGTGGGAGCAGGGTCGGGACGTCATGGGAGGCCAAGGCCACTGGTGCTGGCTTTGGCCTGCCCCTCCCCACTTCAGTTGTCGCCTGCAGGGCTGATGCAGCAGCAGTGGGGGGAGGAGTGGGCACGCTGTGGCAGTGGCAGTGGGGGGAGGGGAAGAGTGGGCCACGATCCGATCCGTTGTGGGGTGGGTAGGAGAAGTGAGCCCAAGCTGTTGTGGGGTGGGAGCAGCGGGCCCAGCCCGAGGTGGCAGCAGCTAGGGGAGGGGAGGAGCGAGCTTCCTTGGACCCAAGCATCTTCCCCCCCCCTCCCGGTGTCAGATCTGAGCTCGTTCCTCTCATCCCCTCGCTGCCGCCAGGTTGGCCTGGGCCTGCTGTTCCCCCCTCCGTTCCCTACCCTTCCCCACCGCCACAGTGGCCCAGTTTCTCTCCACCCTTGGGCCTGGTCGTCTCCCCGCATTGGGCCCAGGCCTACTCCTCCCCTCCCCCTGCCGCTGTGTGTGTGTGTGGGAGGAGCAGGCCTGGATCCCAAGCAGCATGAGGGAGTGGGCTCGGATTGCGGGGGGGGCATGGAGCTCCATCCCCGCTCACACCCCACCTCCATCATTCTTGCCAGGCAATTGACTAGATTTTGTACATGGAAAATTATAACAATCTAAATAGTGGAAGGTTGTCCTAAATTAATTCAAGTAAATGCTGTAGTCATGGTGATGAAAAGCAAGTGTGTCATAGATCCAGACTTGGCTTTCTGAATAGTCTGTATTACCTTTCAAGCTTCAGATTGACTGTGTGGATGCGGGAAGAGCAGTGGATGTGATGTACCTTGACTTTACCAAAGGATTCAGAATTCATGGAAGAGGTGATATCTTTTATTAGACCAACTAGAATTTTGCAAACAAATTATTTTATTTATTTGCAAGCTTTCAGTTACACTCATCCTTCATCAGGCATAGGGGAGAACAGAGACTGTAAAAGTTCTCCTAGGTAGAAATGAAAATTCATATTTCACAGGACAGCTGAAGGTGTGGTAAATTCTTCTGTTTGGAATAGTTCATTTTGTCCAGGCACAGAGAAAGGTTGAGAGAGACTTTTTACCTCAAAGTTGCTTGGTGGCAAGCAGGATGTAGAAGTATATTTCTTTCAGGTTATGATGTTTCATATTTCACAGAAGAGTGAAAAGATGGAAAGCTTTCCTGGGCAGGAATTTCTTTTGTCATGAAGTATTATTAGACCAACTAGATATTTGCAAACAAATTATTTTATTTATTTGCAAGCTTTTCAGTGCATACACTCTTCCTCAGCGTGAGTGTTTGCAAATATCTAGTAGCTCCCTTGGTAAGTCTCCTCCCAGCGCACTGCCACCTGTTCCAAGCACAGCCCTGCCCAGCCCCAGCCCCCCTGCTGGGAAGAGCTTGGTGCTGCCCTTGGCCTGCCCTCGTCCCACGCACAGATCTGAGGGGCATGTGCCCCTCATACATTCCCCAGGTGTGCACAGTGGCTGGAGCCTCTCTCTCCTCGCGCCCCCCCGGACGAGCCATTAGTGGCTCCATCCAGTGCTCTTCCCTGACCCTCCTGGGCAGTGGCTGCCTCTGCCACAGCCCCAGCCCCACTTTCTTCTTCACTGTGTGGGCCTCAGTCTGTCCCCCAGCCCCTTTCCCCTCTCTTCAACAGACTTAGCATCCAGACTCTGCTCTACAAACTGCTGGTCTTGCCGTGGCATTCATCAGCGACCTTATCAGCCACATCAGCCAAAAAAAAGTCAATTGCTGATTATATCAATTTTCCTTTTATCAGTTCCAATGTGATACGGACCGATGTATCGGTGCACCTCTAGTTTAAAGCAGTTTCTGCTCACTTATACCGGTTTATGTGTAACTTCTTCCCCTAAGAGAGGCCAAGGGAACTGGGCTTATTTAGCCTGGAGAATAGAAGACTAAGAAGGGATTTAATAGCAGCTTTCACCTACCTGAGAGGTGGTTTCAAAGAGGTTTAAATTAGACTGTTCTCAGTGATGGCAGGTAACCAAACAAGGAGCAATGTTTTCAAGTTTCAGCAAGGTAAGTTTAGGTTACATATTAGGAAAAAACTCTCTGTAGGAGGGTAGTAAAGCCCTGGAACAGGTTACCCAGAGAGGTTGTGGAATCTCCATCCTTGGAAGTTCTTAAGACCCAGGTGTACAAAGCCTTGGCTGGGATGATCTAGTAGAGGATGGTCCTGCTTTGGGTAGGGCCCTAGATGACCTGCTGTGGTCCCTTCCAACCGTAATTATCTATGATATTATGCTTCTTAGTACTTATTTTCTGAGAATAGCATTCATTTTTAAAGAGATTGAATTCTTGGAAAAAATGGGTGTTGTCTGTAGTTCAGCAAATGGGTAAGAGATCCAGGGAAGCAGTTATCAGTTGGATAACAGGGAACAGTTGGAGAGAACAGGCAATTATTGTCGTCATTCAGGGTTATGTCCTAACCTTTGTGCCTTTTGGTGAAAACAGTGGAACAGGTCATGTGGTTTCTGGAGAGGGTATTTGATCACAGCTGGTTGAAAGTTGTCTTTTATTTTCCATGAAAAATTGGCATGCCTTTTCTTTACAGAATTTCTGGGGTTTAGTGAAAATTGAACCTGCTTATAATCACTTGGCAAAATCTAAATAGTTTTATCATTTGATAATCTGATTTCTTTTTAAGAGAACAGAAATTTTCACCAGAAAATGTCTTAGTTGCAAAACCCAATTTTTGTCAAAAAATACTTGTCAATAGTGTATAGAATGTGTGTATATTTGTATATACATGCACACTTCAGTTTCAACATAATATTTAAAACTATTTAAAAATAGAAAAATGTCACCTATGCATGTGTACCTGTGGCCATATTTTGACATTTGTATATAGTTAACCAGGTTTTACAATGGATTGGAAGTGGCATCAGTCATCTCAATCTTTCCTGTAATCTCTCTTCACCTTTAGACAGAAAAATAATGGGAGATGGTTAAAATTTTACAATGGCTTGTGTTTAACTTTTCTTTCCACACCCCGCCCCATCACAGGCAGCATTCCAGTGTGTAGTATGTATAAATGAACTGCTACTACAGTAAGTTTAAAAAAAATTCCCACCTCCGACTTGTTAATCAGTAATATCAGTGCAACATCATGAGCAAAGAGGAATGACAAATAAATCCTAGGATCCCTTCAGTTGAGTCAGTCTTTAGGGAATGAAAATGAACTAAAAATCTCATTTCCAAATTATTGGCTAAGATGCAGATTTGAATGCATGGGAACTCCTATAATTGCCATATATATGCTTCAGGGATTCTGAAAGGGTGGAAAACTATGCTTAATCATGTAGGCAAGCAGAAAATAAAAAAGGCAGATGTTGTATTGACCTCTCATCAGAATCTGATTATTGGTTCTTTGACCTCTTTTGTCCATTTGAGGTCACTATTAATGATGAAGTTTGTGTTAGCTATGTCTTTTAAAGCCCTATAGGCCCACAGAATTAATTTTCCTTATATCTTATTGGAATATATCTAAGCCAGGATACGATATATCATTGTAACAGAAATTTTGTTGAGGAGGAGTGTTTTGAGAATATGCAGGATCTGTGAGTACCAAGTTAATAAAATCATCTATAAGATGGCATTATAAGCAAAGTAAACTTTATTGATGCTTGCTTATGATTATGGGATCTTTTGTGGTACTTCGTATTTTGTAACTGAGTATAAGTATAAAAAATCAGTAGATTAACAGACAAAGCTTTGCCCACATACATTAATTTTAATGTGAATAAGAAACATACATTAATTTTAATTATTTTAGTAACCTTTGTACAACTAACAGCAAATGTCCTGTGGTACATTAGGCAAATATCAAAAATATTTTCCATTTTGTCACCACTTTGAGACAAGTATTAAGAGATACTTACTAGTCCTTGAAACATTTTGTGCCTGCGAATGTTTTTGAAATAGTCCTTAAAATATGATTGCAACTCAATGTAGCAACTTTTTTCCAGTTCCCTTGCTATGTTGATGAATATCAGTCACATAACACTTTAGTAGTTTCACAAAACTTAACACCGATTTAAAAGTTTCTGTAGTTCCGACTTAGAGCTAAAGTTGTTGAATGGGCTATAAATTGTTGCTGACATTAACCATCTCTTTGTCTAGCTTGCTGGGGTCATCTGACCCCAGCAGTCTTTCCTGCCCAAGTGCAAGGTGGCTGGACCTGATGATCTCTAAGGTCCCTTCCAGCCCCTAACAACTATGAAAGTATGGAAAACCATAATTTTTGCAGTTTTGTAGAACTTGATAATATGGAATATGGAGAACTACAGACAAACCATAAAACACAGGTCTTTCTCGCTTTATGTGGGTTCTGTATATGTGAACTAACTCTTATGCAATGACCCTTTTTATACCAAAAATTCATTATGCAAGATAAATTCACTCTTATGTAATTGGTGTGGTGGAAGCCCCGCAGTCAGTGGCTTTATGTGGTGCATTGGGGAGTGATGTGCACCAAAATATAGTATCCCATGCGGTTCTGTGCTCCTCGCTCGTCTACGACGTGTTTCTGTACTTGCCATCCCCATTATGGTTTCTATGCATCCTGCTGGCTTATCTCCTACCCTTCTCTCGTGTTGATGAGTACCAAAATTGTCTTGTAAAAGTGGTAGAAATGAGT
>JAGPOW010003685.1:45137892-45155662 GCA_030014935.1 Caiman crocodilus
TTAGGGTGGCTAGGACGTGGAACCGGCTTCCTAGGGAAGTTGTTCTTGCTCCTACCTTGGGCATCTTTAAGAGTAGATTAGATAGGTACTTGGCTGGGTTCCTGTTACCCCAGGACTTGTTTCTGCCATTGGCAGGGGGTCAGACTGGATGGCCTGCTCTAGGCCCTGTCTGACACTATATACTATAATACTATGAAAATAGGGACCACATTGGCCCTTTTCCAGTCCTCCAGGACCTGACCTGAGTGCCACAAGCACTGAAACAGCTGTGTTAGTGGTTCTGCTATGACACCAACCAATTCCTTCAGTACCCTCGGATGCAGCTCATCCGGGCCTGCTGACTTGGACACATCCAGTCCATCTAAGTGACTGCACCAAGTCAGCGTGGACAGTTGGTGGGCTGGTGTCCCTCTGATACCCATCTAAGAGCTCATTAGGAGACTTATCTTGACTCCTGTTCAAGAACACTGAGGCAAAAAACTCATTGAATAGCTCAGCCTTATCCCCCTGTCTGTCATTAATTGTTCCTTCTTGTTCGGTTCTGGTTTCACCCGTAGAGTTTCCATGAGGGTATTTCATGCATTGGCTCTGTTGTGCCACTTTTTGGAATACATGTGTAGGATCCTTGGACTCTCATGGTTTTCTTGTGTATACTATTTTATAGTATTAAGATGAATTAGGTTTTACATTATTCTTAAGGCAAGATTGTGTTATATTTGGTGTGTATTGATCAGTGGGGAGTTTGCTTCTGAAGGTGAGTTGGGACAGATTAGGGTTTGTTTGAAAGACAGGAGCTCTGGGGTTGGGAATATTTTTCTTAAGTCCTGATTGCTGGTTGTAACTGTTTGCTGGATGAGGGTAGTTTTTAGGTTGACAAGGTAAGTGTTACAGGTATTTTCCTCAGAGCAAATGAGGTGGTATCTGACTGTACAATACAGCTTTCTTGGCATGTTTGGGTTGACTGCTGGCTTTGTGGATGTAAGCACGGTGGTCTGTGGGGTTTTTGTATATACTAATTAGTGGAATACCATCCTGGATTGTAAATCATTGCATCTAGAAAGCTGCTGATAGTAGTTAATTCCAGAGAGAATTTGATCAATGGGTGGCAACCATTGAAACTATAGTAGAAATTTTTTTTTTTTTAAAGAATGTCTTTTTTTGAAAGATCAAAAAGATTGGCCATTTGAGTGCTTCTTTGACCCAATGAAGTCCATTATATTCCTGAGGTCTGTGATTGTCAATTTTTTCCAGTCCCCCAAACCCTTATTCACCAGGATCATTTTCTTTGTATAATCATAGCCAGCTTTAGGAAAAATGGTGCCCTGGGATAACTTGCATTTTGTTTTCTTTAACCAGAGCACAAAACAGAGTTGATAGGGGCAAATTCTCTCTGGAACTAACTACCATACTATCAGCAACTTTCTGGATGCAATGATTTATAAGGGGCATATACTGAAAACACATTAGAATTCCAATACAAGAAAAATGGTAACTAAAACCAAGTGGAAACCCTGACAGAGTGAGCAGAATATACTTAAATCCAACTGTTAAATTAAGAGTCAAGGAGGTCCCACTATTATCCCTGGCATAGGTAACCAGTGCCTCCCCACAGCTCCCACACTATAACAACACTTTTCCCACTTACTATAAATCCAATTTAATTAGCTGTTACATCTGATAAATTCTCAGTATTATAATTAAATTGTGAAGGGAATGTAGTAAATGCATATAATAAAATTCTAAGTAGTATAGTAAATGTCACCTCCTTTCAGCCCATCTACTGTATTTCATATCCAACTTAAAAAAATAAAAATGAATTAGCAGTGGAATGCTCAAGTCAAACTAAATATGAAGAGGTTCTCACCCCTTCAGGAATTTGTAAGTAGGTGATAACTGCTGCATAAAATCATTGAGGCAGGAAAACTGGGCTTATTCAAAGTACAGGTGACAGCTATGAAGCAAGTAAGCAGAAGAAAAATGAACTTAGAGGCTAAATGATTTCATAGACATTAGAATTGGAAGAGACCTCACAAGACCCGATTACCCCAGCAAGATGAGCATGCAAGCATTTTTTAAAGGTATCCAGAGTAGGTTCTTGCACCACTTCTGAGGGAAGTCTTACTGCAGACTCTGGAGCCTTGGACAGTAAAGCAGTTTTTCCTTGTGTCCAGTCTAAAATGGTTTTACAGGAGTTTGTGACTGGTAGACCTGATATTCCCTTGGGGTGCCCTGGTGAACAGACATTCTCCCAGTTACTGATGCATACTCCTTATACTTATAGGCTGCCATTAAGTCACACTTGAGCCTTCGCTTCTCCAAGCTGAAGAGTCCCATGACTGTCAGCCCCTCATAAGGCCTGCTATCTTGGCCTCTAACCATGTGTGTGGCTCTCCTCTGGAATCTCTCAAGCTTCTCTACATCCTTTCTAAAGTGTGGAGCCCAGAACTGGATGCAGTACTCCATCTGCGGCCTCACCAAGTAAAGCAGGAGGATGACTTCTTGCATCTTGCTTGAGATGCATCAGTAAAATGCTAGCCAGAGTTTTATTTGCTTTGCTGGCTGCAGCATCACATTGGTGGCTCATGTTCATCTTGTGGTCAATCATGACCCCCAAGTTTCTTTTGGTTATGGTGCTAGTGAGTGTAGCACTGGTGAGCCTATAAGTATGATGTGGGTTTTTTCTCCATGCATTTCTACATGTTGAATGTCATCAGGTTTTGATCCACCCATCTTGCAAGCCCAGTTTCCCTACATGCAAAATGAGGCAACATTTCCTTATTTCATAGGGAAGTTTTGAAGCCTAGATAGATGGTTTAGAGTTGTTACATTTATGAAGTGTTATTTAAGTTTAAAATAATATTGAGTCCAATGAGCAGAGGTGAAACTAGAATTCCCATCTCTGTGCTAATTCCTCTAGATCAGAGGTCAACAACTGATGGCTCAGGGGCTGGATCTGGGCTTTCAAATGATTAATGTCTGGTTCATGAATCTGGGACATCGGCAGCAATTCAGCAACATGGGAATTGGCACAAGGAAGGCCAGGTTGCAAGTGCCAGCCTACTGTCGGACTAAGCTTTACCACTTCTACAACATTGCTAGGCCATACTCTAGGTTTTCATAATCTCTCCAGCACCGTCACTTTGTTGTTTTCAGACGTCTGCCTCATCTTGTTCCTAGTGTTCAAACTACATATTTGTGAAATACATTTGGTATAAAGTGCACAGGTCTTACAAAGGTCAGAGTAAAGCCTCTCTGTTACTCAGGATTCCTAAATCTTATATGGTGTTTTTGTGCTCTACAAATTCTCTGAGATTACAGTTCTGACATTATAGTTAGAAGTACCTTGCAGTCAAAAGGGTGTTTATAAACAGAGTTGAATAACCAAATGGCTTATTTTAGCCATTCGTTATGCACATCGAGTAATATTGTAGCCCAGGGGTGGGCAGTTATTTTGGGCAGAGGGCCAGTTACTGAGTTTTCAGAAGCCATGGAGGACTGCATGACAGGCAGCCTGGGCAGATAAATATTAATTTTCTAAATTTTTTTAGGGGCCACGCAGGCCAGAAAGAATGACGTGGCGGGCTGCATCTGGCCTGCAGGCCACATTTTTGCCCACTCCTGTTGTAGCCCATGAGTTCTCCCATTGACTTCAGTACATTCCCAGGAAGATGCATATTGTACAATATTAATAGCAGAATTGGACCTACATAATTTTGACAAGAAACTTCCCATGACTGGTTAAGGCCTAGTTTTTATCAAGAAAAAAGGATTAATACAAAGCTGCAATTATCACAACTCAAATCAAGGTGAAACATGTTTAAAAACCGAGACTATGTTACTGTTTTTGGAATTCTCATTTCCTGAATTTGTCTAATTTCCCTCCTGTTTCTACCTTGGCCTATGGCTTGACCATTCTCCCACCGAAGTCACTGACAAAACTCTAAGCAACTGTAATGGAAAAGGAACAAAACCATGTGTGTTGTTTTAGTATAGCTTTGATAAATTTAATAGGATAATCAAAATTAGTTTTCTAAAAGAAGTTGGCTTTTGTCTTAGCTGTGGAGATGCAGTAGTATTTCCAGGAGGTTTTTAAAGTTTATCGCTTTTGATATGCTTTTAAGAAGTGTGATTGCTTCAACTTTCAGGCAAAATTTGGAAGATAAGATATGAAGATCTGAAGAAACAGAATCTAAATTCAATGTACCAGAAAAAGAAAGCTCAATTTTGGGGCATCCTTCCTTAGATTCTGTGTTATGTTACATTATAAAATAGAGATATTGGTGATAAATTCGTTAATAATTTCTGTCATGTTTGCAACAATGTTTGCCTGTTGTTCAGTCACCTTTCCTAATTTTGTCTATAATTCTTAATTTTGTTAATGCTTGTGTTATTGCCTGAAGTGTTTTCACTGAGCAGGTACTGAGGTACTTGAAAATCTGATGCATCAGAAAATTCAGATTGAAAGCTGTATCATAGATATTGTAAAGTTTTTACTTTTTTAATGGAATAAGAAGCAGTGTTTACATAAGTATTAAGAAAGATGGTGTGGTTTTCTATTTATTTCTTCATTGGCAAGAAAACAACCTGATATTAGGTTCAAACAGTTTAAGAGTTCGGTTGTCTTGCAACCACAGAGTTTAGCTCAAGTGTCAACAATTTAATTGTATTGTATTTTAAATGTGAATAGGAAGCACTTTAAAGTAGCTTGGGACTGGAGAACATTTATAGAGTTGCTGTTCTGGAAAGCTACTTGCTGGCCCATAGCTTCGTTCTACCTACTTACCCTTCCTGGACACCTTTAGAATGGATTAGACTAGAAGTGGATAAAATATGGCTGAATCTGGCTTGTCAGCTGATAGGAGCTGGCCCAACTGATTAGATCTGGCACTTGGCTGTTCCCACAGTACTCTTCATGGGGCTGAGCCCCGCTGACTTCTGCCCATGGTGGCGTGTACCACACTCCCTCCTGTGCCTGCTGCCGACCCTGGCCAGTGTGCAGTTTCCTGGTGGGGCCACTCCCACTGTTGCTGCAGCCACCTGGGTACTTATTGGCTCCCCCCACCTTCAGTGATGGCTTCTCTTCCTCCTCCTGCCCCTGCGGTGTCATTCTGGGCAGCAAGTAATGGAGGGAAGCAGCAGCAGCCATGGGGATGCATTCAGGAAACCACATGACCAGTTAGGCAGGGGAGAACTGCAGCCAGGGGGTTCCTGCCCGAGTGTGTGGGGCTCCAGCTCTCAGCTACCTTCCATTCATTCAGCCACCTGGAGGTGGCACTTATCATGCTGAATGGGTAGAAGGCCACTTGGTGCTAGAGCTCTGGATGCTGGAGCAGGAGCCACCTAGCTGCTGGTCTCTCCCACCTGGAGTGGCTCAGCAAGGAGGAGCAGGAGGAGCCATTAAAGGCAGGGGGAGCTGAGTAGCACCTGGGTGGATGCAGGTGCACTGGGAGCAGCCCTGCTGGGAAGCTGTGCACTCTGGCCAAGGGTCGGGCTGAGACTGGGCAGGCTGCTCCAGGTGGGAACAGGTGAGGCCTGCAGCCTCATGCAGAGCACTGCAGGGGCAGTTACAGGCCAGATTGGAGTAGCGGGCAGTGGAATGCACCTACACCAGCACCACCCCAGCAAACTGTGCTGCACACGTCCTCTGCCTTCACGCCTTTCCTGGGCCTACTCTTGGGACCTAGTGTGGTAGCCTCCAACACACATGCATGCATCTACTCCCCATCTCCACCCACAGTCCTCCACACATCCCTCCCATATGCACATCCATGCTCCCCATTCCTCTTCACACGTGCCCACACCCCCTCTACAAATCTTCCCTCACACACAATATACAAGAGTAAGAGTCTGTTATGTAATTGCCTCTATATACAATACTCAAAAAAACATCAGTCAGGGCAAAAAAAATTTGAGATGAAATTAAAATATGTTATAGTAGATGTTTGATTGCTAGTATCTGATTTGTTTTTAATTTATAATATTTTAAAATGATGTCTTGTAAAATATTTTATGTGTGGCTTTCAACAGCTCACCAGAACTTAAGTGGCCCTCCAACTGGAATAATTGCCTACCCTGGATTAGACAAACCTGAAGTCACCATCCTCCTGTGTCAACACTAACTTAAATATTTTCCACATATTTACAAAATATATTTGTACTATTTGTATTGTTTAGCAACATTATTAAAATGGACTAGCCATCCTCAACCTGACACAGGAAGAAGGAAGGACCTCAATTGGAATCTCAATTTACCTTTTCAGTGTGTGGGCTGACATGATGGAGGCGGCAAGAAGCTCTGTAGAGACCTATTTATTCTGAAATTATGATTTCAGATGAATGGACAAAAAGAGCATGTGGGAGGGCAGATTATCAAGAGAAGTACTCTTCTGAAGTTCTGATTATCACTTTTCCCTAATTCATCTATAGCGTAGAAGAGTACAAATTTATTGACTTGTAAAGAGTTATATTTACTTATACCAGGGTAGACTCTGGCCCCATGCTGTGCATCTTTAAAAACTAGGTGTTTTCCCCTCCTAGTATTCGTGGTAACAGTACATTCAGGGTAAGAATATACCATAACAACCACAGATACCTGAAACATTTAATACTGTTAATGACTGTTCCTCTACATTTAAACATATATGAATAGTGATAACAAATATAAATAGTAATAAGTTATGAGAAAAAAAAAAGAATTAGCTGTGAAACAAACACAAGTCGGTTGTTTACATTCAAGATTACAGAGAGTTTGGTCACTTAGGAAACTAGCACAAATCAAGAAGATTAAATCATCATCATGGCAAGAGAGAATTCTAGTGTAGATGGAAGAAATGGTTGGAAAGTTTGAGAACTCACTTGTTTAGGCCAGCACTCCTTGGACAATGCTGTATGGAAATTTAGCACTGGTAGCATTTGTTGGTATGGTAGTCATCTGATAAGCACCACATACACAAAATGATTTCTTAGTCCCAACTACAGTAGGTTTTTAAATATGATCTTGCATCAAACTTAACTGACCTTTATTATTTTTCTTGACAGGGTGAATTTGCAGCTCTAGGGGCAGATCTTGTTTTGTGGCTCAGAGCAGACTAGGACTGGCTATACCTGCAAAAATGTAGGGTAGCCAGCCAGTTCATTATGCCTCCAGTAGCTGAGAGAAGGTTTTATAATTACTAGTTCTCTTTCAGGCTAAGTACAGAGAGTCAAAAGACAATCTTTATAGGTTAGTAGAGAGTCAATCTTCATAGGTTAGTCTAAATTGTATAGACTGAACCAATAAGCAAATGAAGAGACATTCACTTTTAATTCTGGAAGTGTAGCGACATGCCTGCAGTGGCCCAGGCCAGAAGCTGGGGGGCACTAGAGCATGCCTCCCTGCTCAGCAGGAGCAGATAGTTTGGGCCTAAGTAGCCAAACCACTCTGTGAGAAGGCAGGGTTTGCAGGAAGTACAAAGCATCCTGGGATACTTGGGGGACTATGAGTTAACTTGAATCGGGGGGGGGGGGGGAACTGGGACAGAAGATAAATTGATTTAGCCTAAATCAGTTAAGTCTGACTACATCCATACAGGTTTATCTTGAACCAGTTTCAGTGATTTTGAAAGCAGTTTCTGCACACTGAACTTTTGTTATGTTACAGGTTTTGAACCAGTTTCTGATCACTTATACCTGTTTATGTGTAACTTCTGTCCCTAGTCTCAGAGAGCAACAGCAAAACAGAAGAAGCAGGAATGCTGGTAGTGTTTTTTGAGGCCAGTGGTCTAGGAAATTTGTGAGAAGCAAGGTTTTTGGGGGTGACCTCTCTTATTGGACATCTTTTATTGAAAAGATATCACCAAAAAAACCCTTTGCTTCAGGCAGACAGGGACATTTTCCGTTCTTTATCTACTTGGTTTATCAGATGCTTGGCAGTCTCCAGTTGTTATTTATCTGCATGGCAAACATATTATAGCAAACTTGCTGAAACCCCCAGATGCAATGGTAGCTGGCTGCAGCAGCTTCCAGAACATGTCTGGGGAGGTATTTCTTGCAGGAACTCCTCACAGGTAGCCTAAGGAATAGACAAATTAGAAGTTCTGAACCCTTTCCTAATGGACTATGCAGACCCTGCTCTGTTTACCAGGCAGCAGTGTCCATGCCAAGATAATGCATACCTAACTAGTAGAATCCTGCTCTCTCTGCTGAACTCTTTCAGGGCTAACAGGACCTAGCTCATGATGCAGGGCATCCATGCCTTACTGCTTTGTCATTTATCCTTGTTAGGCCTAATCCTGGAAGAACAAGAGAATGGGCAGAAGACCGTGTCCCTGCCTGCACCCCCATGCCTTGTTCCAGACCATTTCCTTTAATGACATCTGTGTGAAAGAATGTGAATCATCCCCTGTATGTGGTGTGGTCAGTGAAACAAAATATCTGCTGTCTGTGCAGGATCATAGATTCATAGGAGTTAGGGGCTAAAGGGGACCTCATGAGATCATCAGGTCCTGCTCCCCTGTTCTTAGGCAGGAACAACTGCTGGGGTCAGATGAACCCAGCAAGGTGTGTATCCAGTCATTCCCCCATCTCTTACTACAGAAGGGGTTTAGGAAACATCTGTAAAATTCAGGAGTCATTTTGGAAGAATGATCCTTTCCAGGTATTACTCTTTATTTCTATAGTATAGTTGCAGTTCTGTCAGATTCCCTGTTGTGTGATATCTTAGCAATAGCCGTTATTGTCCTAGCTGTTGTTGTTCTATTGTCCAATAGCTGTTATTGTCCTACCTGTTCTGAAATGAAAAAGGGAAAACCCTTTTAGTTAGATTATTCTCAGTGTCAGCTTCTTAAGCTAATTTCTCTTTCCTTCCACATACAAATCTGAGAAACTGGAAAAGAAGAAAATGGGTATCAACTCTACAGATTCTGATTCTCAAGGTTTTTCCTTTATAGGAGAACATCTCTATGATTCAGTTTTCCCAATAAAGCAAGAGGTTCAGGCAAATCTAACATAATACAGATCTTTTCCAGTGTAAAGCCTTCAAAAGGGACCAGAGAGAGCTTAGGTATCTTCCTTGGAAAGTAGGACAGGTCTTTTGGACATGGACTTGGGCCCAAAGAAGAGTAAACTCAGAATGTTTGTTTTGAGGAAGAAATGTGCTTTGAAACTATTTTAATTAGTATTATGCAGACTCTGTATGCATCTCAACTGGTCCATGAAAAAGAAGTAAGTCTACTGCAAGGACATTTGTCCTAAATTATACTTAGAATCATAGGGCTTTTTTACACATACAAGCACTGCAGTGCCAGGCACTTTGAAAAGCTCCCTGTGCTGTGACGTATGCAGCTGTATAAGTGGTGAAATGTGCATCAGCACAAATAAAATGGTGGCGGCACGCTTTTGAACTAAAACACCTCAGAGGCGCTTTAGTTCAAAAGCACACCACTGCCATTTTCTGTGCACTGACATGCATTTCGCAGCTTATACTATGGCATGTGGTGAGCTCAGTGCAATTAATTGAGTCTGCTCCCAAGCAGCAAATTTCTGGCACATTGTGGGATAAAAAGGTACTTGTATAAATGTCCATAGAATCCTAGAAAATTAGGGCTATAAGGGATCCCAGGAATTCACCTAGTCCAACCCCCTGTTCAAAGCAGGACCATCCCCAGCTAGATCATCCCAGCTAACAATTTGTCTAGCTGGGTCTTAACTTCCAAGGATGGAGACTCTACCACCTCTCTATGTAATGAGTTCCAGTGCTTCACCACCCTCCTAATGAGAGTTTTTTCTTATATCCAAGTTAAATGTCCCTTGCTGCAACTTGAGACCATTGCTCCTTGCTCAAAGACTTACAAAGACATTGTAAGTCTTTGTTTAAAATGATGTAGTATTGTAAATAATAAAGTTAACAATTCTAAATTCATCTGCCACCACCACATCTTGTGTTAAGCCAGGCATTATTGGTCAGTCTAGCTATTACTTGCTGTGTTATTTTAGATCAGAAGATGCTTTGGGCATTTTTTTAGAGACATTTTCTTTCCTTCCCTTTGTCACAAGAGATGCTTCCTCTACCTACCTCAGAACAGCCTGAAATGAAGCCATGAGCTATATCTAACTATATGGCAACACTTGGTCTGCTTGAGGTCATGGAAAACTGATCCACACAAAAAAATTAGATGCTTGTTATCACTAAATATCCATTGGGTAGGCTCATTACTGAGTCTACACAGATAGTGCTGCCATGGAAACTTCCTTTGAGTAAAGACTGTATTTTCTCACATACAACACACCTGTCATAAAAAAATATGCATTGTTTTTGAACGATAAAATGGAAAAAAAATCTTTCCTTCAGAGCAACTGAATAGCAACAGCTAGGAAGCCAAACCTGCTCATTGTTCTGCTCCCTGTAGATTGTGTATAGTTACTTTCACTTTCATCAGACAGGAGCTTAGACAGCAGAAATCGTTGTTACTGTATTTCCTCATGTATAATGCATGCTTCAATTTCCAGCAGCTACTTTTTGGAAGAAATGTTTGTTGTATGCAAAAAAAAAAAAGAAGGTAAATTCAAGGACTTAGTTGACCTTGCAGCTCAAAAGGAAATATAGATTCTACGGTGGATCTTGGTATTTTTGATCCAGATAATCAAAGTTATACAAGGGACATCCAGTTAGCCAAATGACATGAATCAATGGCATTACTTCATGAAAAACTTCTTTAACCTTCAAGTAAACTTAATTAAATCTGCTATGTGGTTCCTCATGTTGGGGGAAAGTGGGAAGAAATTTTGAAGTGTTGGGTCAGTGCTATAACAGAAGCAGGAATGTGAGGCAGAGCTATCCAGCCCCACTTAATACTTGGACTTAAGTGCAATTCCAAAATCAATATGGCTGATTTTTGTTTCCTTCCTCTTTCTGTCATTTGAAACACTTGACTGTGGGAATATGAACACTGCAACATGCCACCATCTTCAAACCAGGAAAACTGAACTTCCAGGAGCAAGAAGTCTCTTTTACTCTATGCCCAAACGTTCCAAAGGCAGATTCACACAAACAAGAGATCAGGATGGAGATCCTAAACCATTTCCAAAGAAGATTTCCATGCCCCCACCCTTTCTTAGTTGAGCCACTGAAAATATACGTACAAATTACTAGATAGACATCTCATAGGGTATATTTCAGGTTTATATGAAAAATACATTTTTACAGGTACATTGTTTTATCTCCAACTCCTCTGCCTTCCTAAGGGTACAATCTAAAGTGCTATTTCACATTTTGCTTGCAGAGCAGTAGTCATCTATATGGATGTTTTACAGTAACTTGCTCTTTTGAGTGGGTGTGTCAAACTTGCTTGGCTTCTCAGGCTGGATGAGTGTGGGGCCAATTCATGGGTTAGGTTGGGCTCGTGGAACCCTCTCCCTTCCTCTCCCACATGCCATATCCAGCTCATGTAGTGCTCCATCTGAACCAGGCTACATGGGCTGGTCCAGTGTGCCATACATAGGTCGGCTCTGAGAGTGGGAGCAGGACTGTGGACCAGACTGTGGGGCTCCGTGACTTGTATCTCTGACATCTCCGCTTTAGAATGTTCTTTACAGAAAATGCACACCAAACAGCTATCATATAGCCCAAATTATGTTCTGGTTTTCTCATCGCTACCAAATGGCCTTATGCAACCTATTTCTTGTAGGAAATTGGATAGTTTTTAATATCCACAGATTCCTACTTTTTAATACTGACAATACAGGATTAAGAAGTGGCCACAAGGCATGATGTTCTCCAGCCTCTGGTGCCCTGCATCAGAATGTTAATCTCTTGCACTAATGTATTGTTGTGAGTGAGGCTCTACATGTGTCCTCTCCAGGTTTCCTAATTTCTTGACTCATCTCATTCTTCCTCAGTACCGTTGTCAGGGGTTATTTGAAGGACCACAGAATCTGAAAAATGTTATTGAATGAGTAGAAAAGGTAAATGTCAGCTTCAAAATGGGGAAGCTCATTCAAGGAGCAGTTTTATCCAAAGTTAATGGAAAAACAGACTCTTAACACAGTATTGGATCTATGTTTATATTGCACCTACTTATTAAAAAGAATGAAAGGACAAAAAAAGCATTTTTGTGGTTTACTCTGTTTCCTCCATCATAACACATTGGTATTGGATCTGTCATTGTAATGGATTTGCAAACTTCATTATGAAGTAGATTAGGAGAAATTGTCTGAATTTACTCAAATGCCCATTGAAGCATTCTTCTAAACCAGCGATCACCAACCAGTGGATCTCAATCCACGGGTAAATCTTGGAGCCTCTTGGAGTTGATCCAAGGTTGAGGTGGGGGCTGAGTGCTCATGTGCATGCACGCGCATGTCTCAGACCAACAGGTCTAGACGGGGGGTAGGTCAAGGCCCCTGCAGTGAGGGACACTGTTGCAGAGGTAGGAGCAGGGGTAAGTTGAGTGGGGCTCTGACTGGGTGGGACTTTCCTGCTGTGGAGGTGTGTCCCCAAATAATTTTTTCTCCCTCTGCCTTGATCTGCCCCACTCTTCCCTCTCCACAGAACACCTGCGGGGGGGGGGGTGTTGGTGGCATACATTAGATCTTGGGTTGTTTTTAAATGCCGAAGGTGATTTCCTACATAAAAAGGAGATCACATAAAATGCCACAGTTCTAAAACAAGCTTGAAACTTCTAATGGAATCTAAACTATCACATTCTTTTAAATTCCTTTTTGGCACAGTGCACAGACATAGTTGAAGTTGGGGTAACATTTGGAGTTGCTCTGTAGTCAGCTGGGTATGTGAATCTTTTGTTCTATCTAATAACCTGGGATTTGAAGTTTAAAGGAAGGAATTCTGACATTGTATCATAGAGCTTTCTTAAATTGGCTGGAACTTTATACACATGGCTACCAACCTGCCTTGATTGACAAGTCTAGCTCTATCATGAAAGTATTTCAACTAAGGGTAAAATCCCCTTGTAAAAGTTCTGTAGACTTTTTTTTTTTTTTTTTTTTTAGAAGAAAGGATTTTTCTTGTAAATTACAAAGACACTGCTGTCCAATTATTTTAATGTTACTACAATTGCAGGTAAAAAAAATGCAAATCAACTACAGTTGTAAAAAAAAATAAAATAAAGATGAGATCTGTTGAATATATTCATGAAACCATATTATAACATAGCAGCCAAGAGTTCTACTGGTGTAAATAAAACTGATCTTTCTTCTGGTTTACTTGCAAATGAGCAGTGAAACATTTTAAGGGTGAAAGCTTATTCATTCTTTCTTTTTTTTCCCTTCCTTTCTTTTTTTAAAAATTAAGGTGAATTTTGGATGCCAGCTGAGTTCTCTTTCCTGCCAGTAGAGGATAAACTGTGAAATAATTATGTGGAAAAACATTCCAGTCTCATTTTGTACATGAGTTTCAGAGAGGATTGGCATGGTTTTAATACCACAAGATCATCACTAGGAATTGGCTGCAACCATGAGTTCAGAGGAAAAGGGTATATCTCCTGCTCACAAAACATCTACTCCATCACATAAAAGTGCCTCCTCTTCATCATCCCAGAGAGACAGTAGACAGGTAAGGAAAAGATTCTATACTGTTGATTTCCATCATAATTTGTAATGTCTGGTGGTTAGACTGATTTAATACTTCTTCACAGGAGGGAGGCTTCACAATTAGTTGTTTAATTTATTTGGTAATAGTGTTGGGTATAGCCTCTGCTGGTAAAGTTTGTATTTCAGTAAGGTTTTCTTCCTTTTATGTTGTGATTAGGAGAAGACACAAATGTATAAGCAGTTTGGATGCTCAATTCAAACCTAAATAAAACCATAGTGTAATATGCAGGAAGAAAATATTATAAACTTTAAAATCTTAAATATTCTGCAAACTCTGTACATGAATATTTCACTACTCAGTGTGTCATATGGGTTTTTTTAATGTGGTAACATGCTATATGGGAAGGTTCTACTTGAATGTAAACTTTTTATAGAAACAAAAAATTATAAAAGAATGTATCAGGCTTTCCAGGGTTTCATGTAAAATGTCTGGATGTTATATGCTAACTAGCCAATTGCCCATCAAGAATGATGGGTGGGGGGGAGGAGCAGGCAGGGATGGAGCCCCTTCTCTCCTGCTGGTTGGGGTTCATGCCTGCTCCCTCCCTGCCTGCCACCCGGGGACAGGAAGAGCAGATTTGGGACGGATGGTTGTGGAAGGAGTGGGCCTGGGCCCAAGGGGAGCAGGAGACCTGCTCCTTCCCTTCCCCAGCCACTGCCGTGGCCATGTCAGGCCAGACCCGCTGTCCCCCCACCCCCCCGCCACAGAGGGTTGGCTTGTCCCTTGCTCAGGCCTGCTCCCCACCCCCAAATTACCCACAGGGAACAGACCTGGCCCCTGCTTCTGTCCACTCTTGCCACCATGTCCAGGGAGCGGGGGCGAGGTCAGCTGTGCTGGCCTTGCACTGCCCCCCCCCACCATCCCCTTTGTCTCACCCATCCTGGTGGCGGGCTGCCTTCTGTCAGAATGCAAATACAGCATTACAGACAGCAGACAGGCAGAATTAGGCTTTTATAATATTAAAATATTGCAGTTCAATTGGTTTTCTATTGCTAATATGCTGCCTCTTGCCTAGTCCTAATATGTCTCTCTCCCAGGAACTATGCAGTTAGGAGACTTCGCACCAGGTCTGCTCCATGACAGCCTATTACCTCTGTCAAGTTCTGTAGATATTTATGTTGTAGTATTTGCGTTTTGCCATAGCTACCTCTATGGGTTTTTCTGGTTGGGAGACGGAGTTGGAATGTGGCTTCAGGCAACTAGGAGTGAACATCACGTAACAATGTGCTTGATGCCCTGGTAAATTTATACATGTGATTTTTATTAATGCAAATTGCTGCATGTGTAGAATTTAACAAGAACAGAAACCTATTTGGAATTCTGGCCCAAAGACAGAGTGGACACAGCTATCATCCTGCATCTAAAGTGATTTAACATCAACATTTAAAAGAAAAATGATATTATATCAATATTTTCATAGGGTGGATACTGGATACTTTTCAGCATAATGAGCAATGCTGTCAAAATTGTGAAATAATTGGTGGCAGAGTGGGTATGCATGTATATACTTGAATATCCGTAAATCAAAGCACTTTCTTCACCTATTTGTACCTAGGCTTCCTGTTTTCCAAGTTTCAGCCTGGAATATTTTTTTTTTTTGCCTGATTGATAAAAACCTGTAAAGTAGGCAACTATGATATGTTATGTCAAATAAATGTTAAATTGGGAATGAATATCTGGTGCAGGGCCAAGACTAGGACATGGTTACTTCTTAATCAAGAATACATTTATTAAGGCTTTAGCAGTTACAATTCTATTACTGTGTTTAGTCAGAAAGCAGTATAACGTGCTCCCCACTGCAAAGCACAATGAACTCGACAGCACCAGGTGTTCAATCTGTGAAGTCTTGTCTGGAGGCTCGCATTTCCTTTGCCTGGTAGAATTCTTGGATTGTTGTCAGGATCTCTTTGGGAGGGACTCTGGAGTGCAAGCTTGTTTTCTACTTATACCACATTTCTTATCATATGATTAACTTGTGCTATTCCCTACAATGCATATTAATAAGGCTATTTCTGCTTACCATATATGATAAATCTTTACTAACTTTCCCAATTTTAGGTATCTATTTCATTCTTAGGTAGGGGTCCATTTTGCTGCTAATTGTTCCTCTTTCCCAAACTAAATCTCCTTATTTTAGTTGGCCCATCGCTTGCTTTGACTTTCGTCATCCAGGCAAGATCTCTCTAGACTTCGTTTTCTTTGCCAAGAACGAATCTCAGTCAAAATGACCCTCATGTATCTCTTGTTCTTGAGTTACAGCTTGGCTGAAACCATGGTTAAATTGGCCAGCTCAAAGATTAATGCCAAACAATGTTAAGAAAAGGAAAATCCAGGCCCACCAGTCTCTGAATTCCAAATACCGACGTAACTTTTGTAATTGCAGTGTAAATGGTCTCACAGTAAAATATATATTTTAAAACATTTGTCAGTTTATAAAAGTTAAAAATAGAAAAAGCATTCTAATCCAACTCTGATGGAAGGTGTGAAATGTCTTGCATTTTTCTTCATTGCAGTTACCTTTCAGGTGGATTTGAATTATGGTAATTCAGGTTTAATTAAAGCTGAATACAATTAGGATCATTAGCAGTTTACTATCCCAGGGTCAAGAATCCTGACAGCTTCAGTTCAGCTTGAAAAACACCAATTTATGTGAGATCATGTTGCATCCCCCTGCAGCTAAACCAGAAAATAGAGGTCTTGAGAAACCTGCTAAGCAATCTAACAAGATATCCTTCAAGTGTTGTCCATAGGCAGGCAGTGTGACAGCATCCTATGAGTTATTTATGAAAAGCATAATATTTTTAGAACACTTTTTACATTCACTCTATTTAGTTTATCAGTACATTATGAGAATCAGTTGCAAAGTACATATTCCCAGTTTTTAAAATTGTAATTCTTAAAGTTAGGTTCCTATATTCATAGGTGGAGCTTTGATGGGAGTTATTGGGTGCTCGAGCCATATAGGTGCTTGATCATGGTCTTAAGAGTTTGAGCTTAACTCTTGGTTTTTAAAACTATTTGCCATACTATTTAAGGTGCAGTGTAATGAGTATAGACTGATGCAAATGAATGGCTTCTAGAGGTGATTGTCTGAAATGAGGCCAAGTTAGAGCATGTGATAGCCCCTAAAGGTGTTAAAATTTATAAGATAATAAGTACAGGAATATTTATAGTATTACACAAAACTTAGAGCTAATATATCACCACACTTTTGTTCTCCAGTAATACAATTCTTGTTTAAATAACCATTTCCTCCTCATGGCATTTTTCTGTATGTATGTATTTTCATGTTTTCTCAGAATATACGAAAGAGAACCTTGCCATGAGAGGGCTTGGAAGTGCTATTTTGCCTGCCTGCATTTTTCTGAACATTTATATTATGTTCCCTTGAACTATGTAATCTATGTGGACATGGAATGTGATTGGATTAAGTGTCATTATAGTTTCATTTCATAGGTGAGGATAACATTTAATATTTTAGGGGAATGACTGAAATCTAGGCATATAATTCCTGTCAAAATCAAACTAGCAATTATGGAGTAGTTTTCCAATATATTATGGTGGTTAACTGAATGTGTGTGAATGCAACTATGACTAATCATTTCAGGAAGTATAGAAAATTTCTTACGGTGTATATAATCCTGACATTTTAATATAGGTTACTTATTTGTGCAGCCTACATTATCTAAACGAATTAGCAGCCAGCAAAAGCTTGACATTGTCACTTTGCAGACTCCATAAGTATGCAATTATTGATAAATGAAGAGTCTATGGCCGCTAGCTATAACAGAGGAGCTTGTTTCCAACTTTAGTTATTATGAAGACTTCAACATCATTCGGGCCTAATTCATGGTAGCACTTAGGGGGCCTGATACAAAGTAGGCGCGTCTACACGTCACTATAAAGTGATGTGCTCTGGCACCATGCTTTGGTACTTCCTTTTGGAAGTACTAAAGCATGGTGCACAGTTAGATTTTGCCGCTACATCATCATAGTGATGCACTATAACAGGGGAGCATGCCACTACAGTGACGTAGCTGCCAATCGTGTAGACCCATGTGATTGCTATGTCATAGTTTCATGGTGGCTAGGGTCAGAAGGGGCCTAGAGCAGGCCATCTAGTCTGACCCCCCGCCAATGGCAGGAACGAGTGCCAGGGTCACAGGACCCCAGCCAAGTACCTAT
>JAGPOW010003685.1:45155762-45187129 GCA_030014935.1 Caiman crocodilus
CACATTGGCCACCTTCCAGTCCTCCGGCACTTGTCCAGAGCTCCAAGAGAGCTCGTATAACCGAGCCAAGGGCTCAGCAATCACCCCCGCCAGCTCCCTGTAGCATGTCACCGTAGCATGCCATATGGCAACATAGCACGTTGCTACCTTGCTGTAGGGCGACATGTAGATATGCCTAGTAGGTCTAACAGTTGTGCATTTGACTCCTGATGTTACTGTGAAGTCAAACACCATATGAGGGACATCCTTTAGGATGGCGCAGCATGCTCTCTTTGGTATGGCTGACCTCGTCTGTGAGCTGATTAGGTCTCAGGAGGTGTTGTGTCCATTCTCTTGAAGCATATGACTAACTAGGGACATGCAAGAATACAGTTTCTGCACTGTGTGAGTGTAAGCACATCAGTTGTTACAGGTATCTCTTTGGACTCGCAAGTAAGGACAGATTTTTTTCTCCACTCCTACATGACTCTCCAAAAAGACTAGTCATAATCTGCTGCTTACCAAATCAGAAAACAAACCAAAATCCTGAAATACCATGAAAACACATGCTGTTTATTTACATTGACAGCTGTAAGTTAATTTTAAGTACAGGAGATGTATAATGAAGTACTAAATGTACAGTCATATGTTATAGAAATAAAGATGTCTTTGTAATATGTTATGTACTCACTACAATAGTCTGGTAGTAAATCTTTTCTATGAAGGCAGAAATCCATTTACACAAGCAAGAAACCTCACATACTTACACACATGGTTAATTCATTGAAGGTCAGTAACACTCAGAGTTGACACTAGGGGTGTGTGGGACCCGGGGCATATCAGCCTGTGTGGCGCCTTTGCTTGGGGGGGTATGGCAAGCAGCTGCAGTGCAAAGCCAGCAGTGCCTGGCAGCCGTGCAGAGTGCTGGCACCTTTGACATGTGCCAGTGGCGCTGTCCTCAGGGACTGTGCAGCACTGATCATGGGGTCCCCTAAAGTGCGGGGCTTTGGGTGGTCTCCCTGATTAACTCCCCCCTCCCCTTTCCCCAGGATGGCTCTGGTAACACTGCTCACTTCCATAAGTAAGTCTTGTGTGTAATAGTTTCCAGGATCAAGTCTAGGGGATGCATGAGTGTTAGCAGGATTCTGCTATATCATCTAGAGATAAAATATAATCCAAGATTTTCAGAAGTGGCTAATGATTCTGGGTGCCCAGTTTCAAACCCCTGAGATGGGCCTGATTTTTATGGGGAGGGAGATGGAACTGTATAATATTCATCTCCTCTTCATGGTGTTTTAAGTTTGGCAACCCAGAACTGAGACCTGCTGGATCACCCATCGCTTTTTAAGAATCCTGCTGTGTCTGTGTATTCTTTATACATTAAAAAACTATATTTAAAATATTAAGACTTCAAATGCCTGGGTCCTATGTACCTGAGGGATCACCTCTTTCCATACGCATCATCACAATCCCTAAGGTCAGCTGAGAACAACCTCCTGCAATACCATCTGTGTGCACCAAATATGCTTAGCCAAAATATGTGGGAGGTTATTTTTTGTTGTTGTTCCTCATCTCTGGAACTCCATTTTCCTTGAGGCCTGCCATAGGTCAAGCCTGTTTATCTTTCAGAAGGGGTTAAGGCCAGTAAGGGTGCCTGTCTCTATGCATTATGGTACCTTCTTTAATTATATGATCACATACTGCATTTTCCACAGTACTCCTGCCTCATTCATTGCACACAATAAACTTGCTGTGGAGAATAATCCAGAACTAGGTAGTAAAGGAGGGTACAAGAGGCAGAAGGCTGCAGGAAGGGAAAGGTATAGTCTTGGGATTAAAACTGTTATCTGCTTATAAAACAGATCCAGCTTAAACATTGTTGGTACAAGCTTCCCTACACTGACATGCTTTATGTCTTCAACATGTCAAAGAATATTTCAGGGCTTGTAACTCTTGAGACCTTGGCCAAAATTGTCACTCAGAATGCTGTAATTGGCTCATGGATAGAAGTGATATCTTTTATTTGACCAACAAGAAATATAAATAAAGATAATAAAAGATATCATCTCTGTCCACGAGCTCTGATTGCTTTTTCCTCTAGACCAATACAGCTACAACCTGGGTAATTGTAATGGTGCTGTTGAGAAATGCCATTAGACATGTAATTGTGTCACTGAGTTTGTGGTGTATATGCTTGTCCACTACCATGAATTTGACACCAAACTGTCCAGAAGAATTCAGTTTTCAAGAAGTTTAAGTCAGATTTTAGAGTAAAGTTGCTTCATTCCAGTTGAAAGGTCATCTGAACTCTTTGACGTTGATTTTACTGAGAGCTAGTTTCAAAGTGAAAGACAAACTTCTCCAAAAGCTTGTTGAGGAAAGATGCTGTAGATACTCACTTTGCAAGTGAGGAAAGATTAAGGTGTTTTTTTGCCCAGAAGAAATAGCATAATACTCGGCTAGTTTGCTAGAAAGAGGCACAGGTGGACTTGGAGTGGCGGAAGATAGTGGAACATAAGTCATCTTACTGAACTTCAAAAGGACTGCTTGTTACCTTGAATATAAACGTGTTCTTATGCACTTTGCTGAATTGAGAGCCCAAAAGGGAAGAGACCAGGAAAGTAGAACTGACAGTTATGATTGAAATAAGGATGCAGTTTTCTTCATAGCAGTGATTAAGGACCCTGGTTTTCTCTGTTTAAAAATCCCAAATACTCTGATTAAAAACCCCCAAATCTGCGTTTCTCTGCTATTATAATGAAACACCTCTATATCTACAGTTATATCTATATATTTTTATAATAATGGTTGAGGCATTGGTAGGCTTCCAAACAGCTTTAAAATTGTAAATATATCACTAAAACATTGTGCCCAACTGATACCTACCTACCTACATACATACATATACACATGCGCGCACGCGTGTGTTTGTGTATATGTGTGGTTATAACACACACACTTTTTTTTATATATAACACACACGTGTGTGTAGGTATCAGATAGACACAATGTTTTAGTGATATATTTACAAATTTAAAGCTGTTTAGAAGCCTACCAGTGCCTCAACCATTAAAATAAAATAATTTTTAAATACCTATATATTTTTGTGTTTGACTTAGTTTTTTTATCATGGAAAATCAGAGCTCCCCCTGCCCTTTTTGCTTACCAGAATGCGGATCCAGCTATGGCTGTCCCCTACACTGCTTTGTGTGCTGAGTAGCTCTGATATGCTGTTGCCCTTCCCCTGCCCATGCCATTGCCCCTCAGTCCCAAGCCACAGCCTCCATGGCCCTGCTGGTTCTTCTCACACCTGACTCACCAGCCCTCCTGCTCCCTACCCAATACTTCCCAGCCCCACCAGTGCCCCTCACTCCCAAGCCTCTGCCCTCCAGGCTTCCAGTGTCCCTGATTCCTAACCCACAGCCCTTTGGCCTTGCTGGTGCCCCTCACTCCTGACCTATTGATCCCCGTTCCCAGCCCCACATTGTGTGAGGAGTGGGTGGGGGGGGAATGGGAAGGGAGCTGTGGGCACAGGCAGTGCTTTGGGGGGTGGAGGGACACAGGCAAAGCAGAAAAGGAGGTGGGCAGGAGCTTTCTGAGATTTCTGAGCCCACAGCCGGGCATGGGGCTGCAGCGAGGCCAAACCAGCTGTCTCTGTGGCCCAGTAGGCAGGATCCAGCACAGGAGGGAGTGCTGTGGCCACCAAGCTGAGGTGCCCACTACCCATCCTGCAGCAACAGGGGCACAACTCATGCTGTCACTGCTGCGCCTCATCTTGGCAGTCATGGCAGCCCAGTGCTCCCTCCCATGTCAGGTCCTGCTCCTTGGGCCATAGAGGCAGCTCCTGCCCAGAGTCGTCTGACCCAGCTGCAGCCCCAGGCTTCACAAATTGCTGTGGGTGCAGAAATCTGTGCCTCCTGTCATCTGTACCCCCCCAACACAGTGCCTATGCCCTCTTCTGTTTGCCCTTCACCCCCAGCTAGAGGGAGCTGCTTTCAATCGCTGCTTGGCTGCCACATGCATGTGGTGCCCCTTGCCTACGATAGCCCTCCCCCACTCCCCCCAGCCCCAGGCAGCCCCTTGGAGGCTGGAACTCTGCCATCCATGTGTTTCTCTATTAAAGGAAAAAATCTGCATTTTTCTGCAGTAAACAGAAAACCCCAGATCCCTGGTGATGATGAAAGAGCTCCAAGAGACATGGGTGAAAGAGAGCTGCCCAATTGTAGGTAGATTACTGAGTTTGAAAGAAACAGTAATTCATTCATCTTCTTGCTTTGTTAAAGCTTCCATAGTACTTATAGAATCCTATGTTCAAAACAACCATTGTGAATCATGGGTATCCTCCATATAAATTAACACACAGAAGTGAGTTTTGCAGCCTTCCAGGGTATCATCTAATTAAACAGTGAATTATGTCTTCCATATGTCCTAAGTTTTATTTTTTCACCAAATACTATATCACTGAGTTTACTTTGCTGATCCATGTAGTAGAGTGAGGTGTGGGGCTGATGCAGGAGGAGAGGTGAGCAGATAGGAGTAGAGCAAATGTGTTGAGCAGTGTATAAAGTAATAGGTATTAACTTACAAACTGGGGGCCTAGGGTAGAGGAAAATGATAAGGTGAGAGAAAGTTCAGCAGTCCAGATGCTTTTTGGGTGAGAGGACAATATAAAATGAGGGTGAGCTGGTTTGCAGAGAGTAACGTAAAAACTGTTGATTGGATGATTGCAGAGGGAAGGAAAAAAAAGTGAGGGGAGAGGAGTTTGAGAAGATAACTATGAGTGTTAGATAAAAGAACTGATTGAGGTCAGATGTGAAATGTTAATTTATTTTTACTGATTTTTTTCTAGTTGTTTTGATGTCTAATAAACTCCCTTTGTTTGGTTATGTAAGAAATAGTCATTGGATTCACTCTTTCTACCTTGTATATTTTCCCAAGAAAACTATTACTTGTATCAACTTTTCCATTAATATGGTTGTAGGGTTCCTTTTGTGACTTCTGCTAGCTCTTCAATAAGACTTTCACTTGTATTTTGAAATAATATGTTCCTTTGCCTTGATTCAAGTAAATTACTGTATTTTATTTCCTTTCCAGGAGACTTAGAACAAATATCTGTACTGTTGTTCTGTGTAGTGTGTGTGTGTGTGACTAATATTATTTTTACATTTATCTTTGTTTTTTGTCTGAATTCTTAATTTATTGTTCAATCAAAAAAGAGAGAGAGACAAGTGAAGGTGGCATTTTTTGTGAGACTTCATTATTGATTCCAGCTTCATAATCTGTGGTAATATATACTACTTTATGGTTTTGTCTCTTGCCTGTCCATCATAGAAGGTTGTAAAACGTTTAAGGTAACATTCTCTGCATGGAGGGGAAATAATATGGGAACATTCTCTGCTTGGAGGGGGAATAATAATATAATATCTAAAAAGAGTCCTGCTGAAATCCCTTATTTTTTAAAATCCCTTTTTAAAAAATGAGCAGAAACAGATGCATTCATTTATTTCTAATAGCTCACTGCAATACCCCAGAGAGCTCTAAACTGTGCGTTTATTTATTTATTTATTTGTTCATACCTTTGAGGGAATGGATGTTATATTCCTTCAAAGGAATATGTTCATAAGGAAATATGTTGCTGTCTAGCAGTTAAACTGTGTGCTTGAATTTTGGGCTGTATTTGTAGCTTTCTTCTTTCATGTGATAAAAACGGTGTCCATATCTTTATCTTTGCGCACTTTGGCACGTTTGTTGATTCCAGAGCTCTTGTAGAGCCATGTAGAGATGTTACCAGGGATCACTACATGGAAGTGGCTTTCGTCAATCCCCTTTGTAGCTGTGACACCACTCCTTATATTTGTCAAGTCACTTTACCTGTCAGTGGCTATTTCTCAATAGAAAGGGACTTGGTGAGGTTTACTTAACAAATATTAGCTCAGTACTCAAAGTACTGAACTAATATATGTTAAGTGGCTTAGATGGAAGATGATACTAAGTGTGAGGTATTAGTATTACAGTGACATAATTCCTTTCGAAAGGGAATTCCACTTCCCTTCCATCTATATTTTATCCTTATTATCAGAACAGAGTTAACCATGAAAAAGATAATGTGAGATAATAGGGTGGTAAATAAACAGAAACCAGTTGGTAGGATAGTACATGTAAGAATCAAAGAATGAGGTACCAGAACTACTAACAGAAATATGGAATTCATCACTGAAATCAGCTACTTTGGTTACACTCAACTTCTCTGATAACATGATACTTACCTTTAGCAAATGGCACTGATCCATAGCCCCCTGGTGCGGCAGTACCTGCACACCCAACCCACAGTCATCCATCCCATCCCCCAGCCCTTCCAGTTTCCCACACTCTGGACCCATCCCCCATGCCTCTCACTCTCGACCCGCAGACCCATGCCCTCCCCCCCAGCCAGTCCTGTTGGGCTCACTTGTTTTCTCTCTTCTTGGCTTGCTGGAGCCCTCTCGGGGAGCATGGGACCCCTGACAACCAATCACTTTGCCCACTGCTCCCAGCACAGCTAATTTGGGACAGCAAAAAACGTGGGTGTAACAGGCTCGAGCAGAAGCCCTGTTACTGAGTAAAACCCAGGATGCCAGTGAATGGGAGAGCCAGAGCACAGCAGTGGCGGGGGGATTTAACATACCGGAGAAAGATGAGGGTAACTGTGGCTACTGCCATGCGTAAAAAAGCAGAGCCAGGGATCCCACATTTGCCCTCAGGGCACTGGAGTAGAACGGAGACCAACACAGAGATGGCAAAGCAACAGAAGGCTCTGCAAGCAGAGGCTTGGGAGATTGGCGTTGGACTGGAGAGGCTAAGAGTACTCCCACTGAGGTGAGTGGCTGGCGAAACCCTCAAGAGGCTGGGAACACTGCCCCGGACAAAAGATCCAGAGACTATCCTATTCCCTGATCAGGATGGCTGGGAGACCACCGCAATTGGGAGAAGAACAAAGCAATCAGCTAAGTGGCAGAACAGCCGCTTTCACGCTGAAGCAATTAATGCTGTTAGTTACATTGTATTGGTCACAATAAAGGCTGGCACTTGGTAAAACTAATACCTGGGTGGTCTATTACTTAGTACCTTCTCCTTCAGGGATTAACATCCAATTCTTTTTCTATCTCCATAGCCATGGCAGGTGAGTCCTTAAGGGAGGAGGAGCAGGTAACCAGCACCCACTCACACTGGACATTTGCTCTTATTTTAAAAACCTGCCTGGACACAACACAGGGGTCCAAAAAAGAGGACATGTCCAGGAAAACCCAGATGTATAGTAACCCTACCATGGGGGTGGGAGGGGTGGGAATTGGCAGTAATTGGCATCAGAGGGAAGTGGTAGTGGGGAAATAGGTATGAAAGTGGCTAGTTTTTGTGGAGTGGGGCATAAACCCAATAAGTCTGTGAAAAGCTACATTACAGTATCTTACAGGAAGGGAGCAGGAGAGACAAGGTTACCATTAGCGCATAAGCAGCTGCAGAGAAAGGAGTATTAGGTAAAATAGGAAGTGGACCATGTTGCCCACAACAGAGGAAGGGAGGGAAACTGAAACTAATACCAAACAATCCTTCGGTCCCCAATACAGTGTGAGAACCAGATCTACCAGTCAGGTACATGAGAGGCTTAGGAGCACTTAGGCTAATCTTCAACCTTTAACAGTGTCCAGTGCTTGAAAGGGAAGCAGTTTCCCCTCTTCTTCAGGAAACCAAACCATGCATTTAAATGGGGAAAAAAAATCTTCCTGGCTGCAGCAAATAAGCAGCAAAACCATGAAGAAAGGGATTAATGGCTGAAAGACTTGAGGGGAGAAAGGCATTCAGGCAGGGGGAAGGCAAGAGATCCTCTTGTTCAGTCATCCATAGATTTGGTGCTGTTAAAATACATACTTTGTTTCCTTGTGCTCCCAGGCATGGGTCATCGTGATTTAATAAATTCCATCAATTGAGCCATTTTAGTTCCAGGAGTTCAAACACTTAGAGTACCTGTACAAATGCAGTTAATGTGACACAATAAACTCTGGAGCTGTTTGAACTTGCATGAACTGCTCCTGGGTACAGTGTCTACACGTGTACCTGGGACAGCAGAAATTTAAGCTGGAGTGGAGCAGCCCTGGGCTGTCAGGGGGCATTGGGGACCAGCCCCAGGCTCCAGGCAGTGGTGTCAGCTGGTTGGAGTATGAGGGTGCAGAACATGCAGAGTTATGTGGCTAGCTGTTAGGCAGAAGTCTGGCCCCAGTGATGACATGTAGGGGGTGCACATGCACCCTCTGAGAGCGCCAGTGCAGCCCCTGTCAGGCCATGCTCCCCACTCAGGCAATGGGCAAGGGAGACAGGTGGGAGTGCCAGCACTGGATGTAGACTGCAGCTGCTTCTGGAAACCCTGCAGCCATTTTCAGGAGCAACGCAGCCACTGACCAGTTGGTAAGTTTTGCAGTGTGGGGATTCCCCCCCGTTGGCGCAGTTGGCCGCAAAGGAACCCCCCCGGTTGCTTACTGGTTGCTGTTGGGTCATGTGCCCCTCCTGACTAAGATGGCACCAGTTGTCCATGTCCCCCAGCTGGCTGGGCTAACTGGGTGCATTTATGCTTATCTACACATGTCTTTTGTTGCAGTTAATTACTCCACCTTAAGATAGTACTGTCCCTGAGTTAATGTACTATTCCCTAATGATGGCTAGAAAATGCTATCTAGAAGTTTGCTTTTAGGAATTGACTTGTAGGTAAGGTAGATATTATTGCATTAGAACAGTGGTCCAGGGGAATGGCAAGGGTTAATTGATTTCTAAAAGTGTGTTTGTGACAAAAGTTTCTTTCCAGGCCCACTGTGCCTAAAGCCAGCAGAAAACACAGGCTGAGAAATTAAAGTTATGTGCCACACTGTTCCATATCAGAGATAAGGGACTCTGTGGCATTGACACCAGGTCATAGGGACCAGCTGCAGAGCCCTTGGTGTTTCTGGTTTTGGTGAACAGACCAAATTAGGAGAATTCATAAAAGTATAAATTAAGATGTGTACATGTGATCGGTTTGTAAAACAGGAGTATGCTGACAGGACAGAATGTGAGCAGTAGGACAACCACAGGGAAACCAATCAATGATGCCTAGAGGTGAGGAGTCATCAGAGGGGGAGTAAGAAAGAATATAAAAGGGGGGATTACAGCATAGCAAAGGGTCCCTGAGAGGGGAACCTGAGGCTACCATGAATAGAGGGGGCACCACCAGTTGTCTCAACCCCCCTCCTACTGTGGGGTGGAGGGTGGGCCTTGGCCTTCAACTTCTAGGCTGCTGACATCTGACATTCAAGAGAGAACCTCAGGATGAAGTTCACGTACTGGCCAGTTCACGTACCTTCACTCTGTGACAGCTCTCGGACTGGTAGCTATAGAATTGTTTGCTTTATTCTTATGTGCTATCATGGAGTATCAATAAAATTTGCCTATTATTGATTGGAAAGGGTTTGGTTGTCAGTTTGAGGGTTTGGTTCTGCCCAGAACAAGGTATCTGGGTCATAAATACAGTGCCAACACCTAATACTGGTACATGTGTAGATGGTGATGCTTTACTGCTGAACTAATTAGTCTACTTTGTAGTAAAGCACACGTGTAGATGCACCCTCTGGCCATGTCCACACAAGTGCAAACATTTGTTTCCCCAGGGAAAAGAAGCACTGTTGCTACTTGTTCCCAAGGAATGCCCATGGCACGCGTCCTCTGATGCACAGAAAGTTATTCTAGGTGGGGTAAGGGAGACTGGAGCCAGCAACTGTAATGGCCTCAGCGGCCTTACCTGGGGTCCTGGAGGCCTCAGGGAGATGCTGCAGCTGGGAGGCTAGCTGGAAGCCAAAGCATGGCTCCAGCAGGCCACGCTCTGGTTTTGGGTTGCGCATGCTGTTGCCACATGTGCCATCTGGCTTTTTTAAGGTAAGGGTTTTTTTGACTCTGAGATCTTATTGGGTCAACAAAACCTTCCACACTACAACGTAGCACCGCGGGGAATGCCTGCATGTGTAGTGTGTGGCACTGCAGATAGGCCTGTGGCACCATATACTGCATGTCCATGCTTGTCTGGATGTAGCTTCTTTGTAGTAAGCTCTGAGGTGTTTTCTGAAAATATTTCTTTTAGAACTGGATCATGTTATCACATAGGATTATAAGAAGGTAGGGCTGAAAGGGACCTCATAAGATCATCCAGTCCAGCCCTCCATTCAAGGTAAGAGTATCCCTGAACAAATTATCCTAGCCAGTGTCTGTCTAACCTGCTCCACAAAATGTCGGGGGATGGAGATTTAACACTTTCTTCAGAAAGCCTGTTTTAATGCTTGATCACCCTCATACTCAGAAAGTTCTTCCTTATCTCCAACCTAAATTTCCCGTCTTAACACATTGGTTGAATGTATCATACCGTACATTAACTTTGTTAACTTTGTTGGCAGTAAATGGAATGTACATGTGCAGTTACTGAATTTTAGATGTGATGTATGAAGTGAGGTATACAGTATACAGTATCTTCCCCATTCCACTTTCCAAATCAGAATTTTTCCTGTTCTATATTAGATGAAACCAATGACTTCCAATTTTTAGGGGGTGAGGACAGATGTGTGCATATGTCTAGTCTGGTTTCTGGGCACTGTCCTGGAGTTTGGGAGATTCAGGTTCAGGTCTCTGTTCTATATGAATTAGTGCAGTGGTCACCAACTGGTCAGTTGTGATCAACCGGTCAATCCTGGAGCCTCTTGCAGTTGATACTGGGCTAGGGGGTTGGTGTCAGCCTATGTGTGCATGCACGCATATGCCCTCCTGGCCCCCCCCCCCGAAGCCCAGCAGGTCGGTCAGTGAGGGAACGGAAGAGGTGGAGGCCAGACAGAGGCCCCCACGGTAAGGGACAGAATGCAGCAGAGACCCATAAGGCAAGTGGGGCCCTGGCCAAATGGGGAGTGGGAGGATCGAACCCAGGTGGTTCGTCCAGACTTCGAGGTGGGTGGTACTCCTGCTGCTGTGTACACCCTGGTGGAGGCCCCGGAGGGCACATGCCCTCTAATCTGTGCACAGTGGAAGCTGCTGCTACTGCAGGCTGGGCTTTGTGCCCCAAGTCCCTCTGCAGCTGGCCCAGGAGTAACCCAATGCCATGTGCAACCTGGTTGCTGGATGGGCAAGGAACGAGGCTCAGCCTAGGGAGGGATGTATGTGATGTTGAGCCACTCCCAGGCCAGCTGCAGCAGGGTTCAGGATGCAAGGCCCAGGCTGTCTCCACTGCACACAGATCGGGGGGGCACATGGCCCTTCAAACATGCGGCAGTGCAGGCAGCTGCAGTAGCTGTGAGGTAGGGAGTGGGGCAGGGGCAAGCCCTGCACAGCCAGTGCGGGGAAAGGGATGGAGCTGCAAGCAGTTCGTCCGGGGGTTGCAGGGAGGAGGGGGCATGCAGCTCAGGAGAGCATGGGGCACGTGCCCCCAGATCTGCATGTTGGGTGAGGCAGGCTGGGGCCAGAGCATCACTGCACTGTTCCTGGTGGGGTGTTTGATCATACAGTGCTTGGGCTGGGTGGTGGTGTTGCTGGGGGTGGGGCCAGGGGCAGGGGCTGCAGCCACCCCAAAACTTGCCATAGCCCTCCCCAGCCACAGCACCCAGCACCATCCCCACCTGGCCCAAGTGCCGTGTGACCAAACACCTCTATTGGTAACTGCGTGGCACCATCCCAGCCTGCAGCCCGCCCCACCCCATGCCCTTCTGTACCCACTGGATGAGCCTCTCACTAGTCTTTCCCCCGGCCCCTCCTGCCGGCTGTGCAGGGCTTGACCCTGCCCCCACTCCCTCCCTCACTGCTGTTGTAGGAGGAGGGAGCAGTGAGGGAGGGAGTGGGGCTAGGGCTGGGGCTTTGATCTGCCCCACCTCTTCTCCTCCCCACTTCCCTCCCCCACAGACTTATCTGCTGGGATAGAGCTTGAGTTTCTCTTAAATTCCAGAGGTGATCTCTGACTTAAAAAGGTTGCAAACTGTAACAGGGAGCCTATGAAATGAGAGAGCAGAGATAAAAGGAAACAGCTGCAAAAGATCAGCCCCTGGAAGGGGACATGAGAGAAAGAGAGAGAAGTTTGGAATCTCCCCGTGCAGAGGCACAGAATGGGGAGTGCCTTACTGCCGTGAGCAGAGAGACTGCCAGAGAGGTTTCATAGTAGCTAGGGTCAGGAGGGACCTGAACAGATCATCTAGCCTGACCCCCTGCCACAGGCAGGAATGAATGCTGGGTTCACAAGACCCCAGATCTCTAACCTAAACCTATTCTCCATCAGTTTATTACCATTGTTATGGTAATAAGTAAGTAGGTGGGTGCCTACCTACTTACTGGATTAGACCATGGCATCTCTATGGAACAGAGGATCAGGACTGATCCTTCCTAGAAAAGGAAAAGGGGGATAATTAGAGAAAGCCTCAAAAGACTGTGCATATCTGGGGCTTCAATGTAATGATGGTTCGATCAAAAAGGGTTAAGATAAAAACATCAGTGAGGCTTCGTTTGTGGCTAATCTTTATTTATTCTCCCATCAAGGTGTGGCAGGAGAGTGCCTGAACGAATCAGAAACCCACAGGAATACTCTTCTAACAGAGACCCCTGAATTAAAGCATTTGACAGTCAGGCTGTATACTAATCTGAAGTGTCTCTTTTTTCTGAGCTTGACCTGTAGTTCCATCCTATAGCTGAGAGATCTTTCGTGATGTAAGTTTCAACAAAATGTTTGTGTTTCAGTGAATAAGTACGTTTTTGAAAAATCATCCTTAACAAAGCAGTAAGGATTTTGATAAACTTATGGTAGTCTAGGTAGGTGTAGTTCACATGAGAAGGAGCCCTGGGAAACTTTATACCCAAACGTTTTGAAATGGAAGTCTGAGAAACTAAACCCTAATCTTAGTAACTGTTCATTCTAAGCACCTTCATTCCAGCTCTCAGGGCATGTTATTTATATTAATTTAGACTCATTATGCCCTCTCATTGATGTATAATTTAAACATGCACCGAATTTTGCCCTCCCACATTTCTAAAATGTTTAAATTAATTAGTGAATTAGCACATCAAGGAATAGTTTTCTTTCATGCATGGAATTTTATTTTTCCATCTCTTTTTCAGTTCATCAATATTAATGAAATGCATCAGCTCAAAAGTATTAGGAAAAATACTATTCATCTATTTAGTTGTCATGAGCTAGTAATCATACTAAAAGCTTCCTCTTAGCCATTGTTTCAGTTCTCTCTCATTCCATACTTGACAACTTAGTCATTTGTTCTCTTTTGAGACACCAAGTCATCTAGACCATAAAAGAAGAAAATTGCCATTGGAGGATCAAGTTCTGTTATCTGTAAAGCATCCCCAGCCAACTGTTACTTAAGCCATTGGTATATTGCTATTTCTGAGACAGATGCTTCTACTCTAGTCTTTGGTTCATCTCGGAGTCTAGAGTAGAAGCCCCTGAAATAAACCAAAGGCTCAGACTTATCCCAGGCCCTGGGACCAAAAGGGTTCCTCCTAAGCTGGATTCACAGGGCTGCATTTGGATAGCAGGGTGAATTTGGGCTGGGCTGAGAAGCAGTGCACCTCTATTAGCTCACCAGACTACTGGTGGGCTGCGGATGTAACGGTTCCACGGGCCATATGTTTGACACTGCTGGTTTATCTGGTTCTCCTAAAAGCTTTCCACAGGAGCAAATACTTAACTCTATTACATGTTCTTCTGGGAGAAGTTATTTTAAAAAACAAAAGATTTCTTTCCCCAGAGCCCAGAAGCATTACCAGTGAAGTAGCACATACTGTACAAAATCAGTTCCACAAAGGGCAGATAAATGATACTTGACTAAAAAATGTGTTGTCTCTGTAATTCAAGAAGCATTTGTTAGCATGTGCAGAAATTTATATGTGGATATTTAACTCTGTTCTATAGAAATGTGGCTGGCAACAAGTTTATGCTGAAGTACAAAGGTGACAAAGAGAAACTGTTTAAGGGTGGCAGTTTTGCTGTTCAGTGTATTTCCATCATGTGCTCCAAGAGGAAAAAAGTACAAAGGACATGTATCACCCTGTTTGAGAATCACTGCACAATTGGTTGATAATTCATATTATACTCAAAAGTTCTGGAGTTAGATAATACAGGGTCAGTAGAGGAGATTGAAGGTATGAATAGGACAAGATAATAGAAAGGAGGAGTAGAAGGACTAAATTGATGAGATGCAGTTATATTGCTTTCTACTTTCCCTTCTCCCACAATGACTTTCAAGATTGTCTGTCTCTCTTTATTCTGACATCAGCAGAAAGAAAGCTAGGTCATGTTGAGAATCAGTGCAAAAAGATGGAAGCGCAACTTTCAAGGTTATTCTATGCACAAATATCATTTCAGACTAACTCCGTTTATGTAATGCCTCTAATTAAAAAGGAATACTTGCTATTATGTTTTTCTTTCATTATTACGGCTCTGCTTCAGATGACTGGAATGTTGTATGTGTGTGTGTGCATGTGTATCTTTATCTTCACACATGCACGCTGAAACTATTTAACCCTTCCTGCATCATTTAAAAAAAATCCTAAATGTCTAAAAAAAAAAAAAAAAAAAATGAAATTCCCAGCGCTAAGAAAAATTCTATGAGTAATATGCAAGTATCCATCAGTTACTTGACTAGAAGAATAATACCATCATATAACAGTAATGGAACCAGCAACAAAGGTCTTATAGAGATCAGAAAGGAAAATCTTCCATAGTTCTGTTATATTTCTTGTATACTTAGCTCCCAGGGTTTATATATGCTGTTTTTATTTGCCACCTTCAGTAGCAATGGGTTAATGTGGTGAAGAGACAGAAAAAGAACTGTCAGCTTTCCTCCATTAGTTAGCTGACAGCTGAATTTTTCTGCATGTTGTTGAGCTAAATCATGAATCTCTGAGCTTGAACGTGTGTGAGCAAGCAACCGGTGCTTCATTGAGCTCTTTCTCTCTCTTGAAAAATTAAGTAATTTAACATAAATTACATAAAAGAATGAGTTGTGTTAAACAATTAAAGAGCACACCTGAAAGGAAAACAAGACTGGTCTCTTCTGGATTCCCTGCCTTCCTGCACACAGAACATTACTATGAGAAAGGAGCCTCTGCTTTCTGTAAGATTCATTAAGTCATACCCAGGTAAGATAGTTTCATTGACTCGTGGATTTTCCTCCTCTCTCTCACCCAAAGCAGGTCAAAACCTGAACTTTTTGGGTTTTGTTCTAGGTGTTAAAGGACTGAGTCACTAAACACCAATGTAGAAATATGGTTGTGCAAGATTAAAAGGGATGCAGTAAAATATGTTTCCAGCCTTAATCTTCCAAAGCAGATAAGCAGATTTTCCCCTGCACAGAGGGAGCAAAAAAAAAAGCACCACAAGGTTATACTCTTCACCAGCATTCTGTTCTTTATGGATTTTTTTCTGCCAAGTGTTGCACTAAAATGTTGAAAGAAGGAAAGGTGTGGAATAGGGGAAAATGCTGCTGGAGTGTATATATATAGTATGTGTGATGATAGGAATACTTTTGAGTGTCCTTGTTGTCATAAAGATTGTAAGTTGTAAAGATGTTCAGAAAATTATTCTTGGGATCAAATAGGAGGGAAGGATTGCCGGTATGGAGAAGTGGCTTCGTAAGTGACAATGAAGAAACAACTTGAATTAATTTTAAGAGCCAAAACCTGGTCTATTGAATGTGATTCCAAAATCTCCTTGGCTAGGATTTCAGTTCTGGATTTGAAGTGAATTGAAAGGACACTGTGGGAGGAAGAGATGCGCAGAATTGAATAAAGGAAAGACTATTTCCCAGTATAAGGTAGGCATGAGGGTAACAAGTAAACTAATATACCTAAAAACATAGACCATTTATTTGTTTATGCTACTATGACTACTTTAGGTCCAAATCCAGTAGTTGTGTTGCTCCTTTGCCTTGATTAGCCTCTTCCTTCCTGCTTCTTCTGTTTCTATTTTATTTTTGGTGTCTGTTTCTTTAATAGACTGATTTTTAGTATTTTAACCTAAAAATCAATAACAAGGTTTAGGGCCAAATGTTATTCCTCCAGATTATCAAATAAAAATGAAATTGAAAAAGCTACTTTGTCAAAAAGTCTGGCTTTTCTCCCCACGATTTTAAATAATCTATGTTTTTAGCAATAACTTTGGAGACTAACATACAAAAATGTTTCTGTTAATGGGAAGTATTCTGTACTGTGGAAGGATCCTTTGGACTTTATCATCACCACAGCAAGAAATTAGGTGTGATTGTTTTGTGTCGGTATATAATAGCCATGACAGAAAACAATAGGAAAAGAAAGATTTAAAGGAGCACAAATGACAGTTTTTAAAATAATGAATCTCAAGAAGGCACTTTTGTTTGAAAAGTGTCAATTTTCTTGTTTCCAAACAAACACTTGAAAGAATTAGCCTTCATTAGAGTGCTGTTGCTCTCAATCCAATATGTGCTCTTCAATCCAAGTGGAGCTATAAAGGCAGGGAATGAAAAAAACTCGACTAAAATACATGACGGAAAATATTAATGGGCATCTGACAACCAAAGGTCTGCTGAGCCTCTCCACTCTAAATATTGTGTAAGCATTAAATTGCAGTTATGTAGTAATATACTGCTTTGGCTGTTACAAACAAGACCTTTTGAACATCTGTGGTGGGCAGTGTTCCAGCTCAAGACGGAAGGATCCCTGCCTGCCAAACCAAGCTGGCAGTGAAGAAAGTGGGAGAATAATCTTGGTTATAATAATCAAATATATAATCAAAGCATTTGCTACTTCTTTGAATGAGTAGACTTAAGTTTTTTAGTTTATTATCTCAAGTTGATGTCACCTATAAATGTATCGTTTCAGAGGTTGCACTAGGAAATTTTACCATTATTTTAGCTCTTAAAGTGCTAAACGCCAGTTGGCACATTAAGTTACATATTACATAATGTAGGAACTTCCATTAGCCCAGCAAAACAAGTACACAAATTTTGGTTATGTGTAGCTTTGGGCTTTAGGCTAGCGAGGATTAGGTTATATCTGATAGACTAGATTTACAAGCCACAGTCACCAGAGGTCTTGGTGATCCCTGGAAAGGGGGCTGGTTACACAGTGCTGCTTCTGTTTTTAGCTGCTAAATGATATTAAAAGAAACTGCAGATGCATTAAGTACTTTTATTCTTTTATGTGGCTTATTAATGTAATTGTCACAGGTATGTTCTGTAAGCACGCATGAGAATGAGGACAATCTGTGCACCTTCCCACCTATTTCTAATAGCAGTAGTAGAAAGGGGAGGTTCCTGAGACAGCTTCTCTTTCAAGATATAATTTACATGATGGAAGAAATATGAGAACCCCTGTGGTATAAAAGAGAAAGGATGATCTTATTAAGACAGTGGAATAAAATTTGAAAGAGCTGACTTCAGTTTTTGGCTATCATAGCTTCCCTGTGACTAAAAAAACTTTATGACTGAGTTTCCTATCTACAATACAGGGCAATAATGCTATGGTAGTAGAGGATGGGTACAGTCTTAAGTTCATTTAAAGTATTATTTAATTCATTGAAGATTCATTAAACAATTAAGTAAATTCTTAAATTCTTCAGGTAGCTCAACTTGAAATAGATGGAGACGTTTCATATGGTAGATGCTAAGTGCCACATAGACATAAATTGAATTTAGCTTTCACAGCTAAACTTCCTAATCACTAACTAAAAGTACAAACAAACCTGAAAATCCTCTTAAGCAAAAGCTTAAAACTAAATCAAATGCTCTATATAGCAGTAAAAGGAGATGCAGTTTTAAATGGGTGTGTTTTTTGAGCATGTGTAGAGGCTCTTTTTTGAGCCTGATCAGATCCCTGCTACGTATGAGCCTCTGCAGTAGGGTGTTGGATCAGGTCTTCAGCATTGTGTTTTCATTGTGATCTGTAGTACATAAGTAGAGGGAATAATCTGTCGTTAGGCTTCTGGAAATTCTAGATGAAATTCCATTCTCTTTGACCACAGCAACAACTGAAGAGCAAAAAGAGCCATGCTACTACCACTGGTAGTGGAGGGGAACAAATTAGAAAAGAATCAAATGATCATCCTTTAATTCAGTAAGTTGCTTATGTATGTTAATAGTTTTTAAGTAGGGATTTATTAAGACAGAATACGTAATTGTTTCACAGTTTGTGAAAAAACAAAAACAGACACTAAAAACATGTATTTTTTTTATATTTTATTTCCCAAACTGCAGTGCTTCCTCAGAGGTGTAACAGAGTAGTTTTGCATCCTGGGTTTCTACGTGCAGAACAAGCCATGTATTGTGGTTTTGGGAATGTGATCGAGATGTCTTCAGTAGATCTGGCCCCTTGCAGCCCTTCCACTCCATGGCACAGGGGGTTAGATTCTACAGTCCTCCCATAAGAGACAAGCCTGTTCTTGTCTTTACCTCTATTGCTGAGGGAAGAGTAGGAGCCAGATTCCTAGAGATGTCACAGCAGGATGTCCTGGGCAAAATACCTTGGAAAATGTGTGTACAAATGGAAATGCAAAAGGTACAGGCATGGTTCAAGGTTTGGGAGACTGTTGCTCTGAAGTTCACAATAGGACTGATGGCTAGGAGCAGATGAGATGTACCTGGTTATATGCTCTTTTTTTCCCTCTCAGGATCCTAAAGAAAGTAAAAAGTACCTTTTTAATTTACTCTTGTATCCAAAGATCTGTCTGCACCAATATGCACTCTTCTTATTTGGGGAAATTAATTTAAAAAAAACCCCCAAAAACCCACTGGCCTGACACCTTATGTTTTGGTAAATGTTAAAGATGAAGTGTTATTCTTGGATTTATAAGGGTATATGTGCATGTTTCTGGTTCTGTTCCTTTATAAGCACGAAGTCATCTGAAGAAACTATTTTGTTTTACTCATTCTGTGAGTTTTGTGTGGGAACATACTACACTAATTTTTTCATTACCTGTGAGTTTCTACTCTCACGTACACTGATGAAATCTCAGCCTTCAGTTGTCATAAACAGACTCCACTATCTTTTCTAAAAAGGTTATCCTTCTCACAGAATGTTTTCTTGGGATAATTTACTTTTTTTGTAAATTAGGGATGAGTCCTTACATATGGCAGGAGCAACAATAGAGTACTACTTGCAAAAAAAAGTCAATATTGCCATGTTGTGGTAGAACTCTTACCAATTTATGTGGGAGAGCATGGTGAAATCTTACTTTAAAACAAAATTTAAATATGAACAGGCAAAAATTAGCCATTTTTCCTCTGAGGAAAAAAAATGCTGTTTGCCTGCAAAAACGTTCTTTAAGCTTTGCTAAAGAACAAAAACATTTGTGATGGAATTCTCAAATGTTTAACTTGCTTTGTTATATATGTGTTGTTTGTTGGGAATAAAGTTATATATCCTAGAAGGTTATTGTTAGGCTAATTAGTTCACAGGTATATGGTAGTTTAGAGATGTGCCATGTTTGTGAAGTGCCAAAGATACTAGTAAATGTCACATGCCCAATTTCACATGCACTGGTGGGGAAAATGTAATCTATGGGGCTAAGAGTATAAACTTTTTACTTTGAAATTTTTGTGTGTAAGAGAAGTTGAAGTAGTATTCTTCCTTTTCTAGCATTAACAATTTCCATTTTTTTTTTTTCTGAGCAATCCAAAGGTAACTGATCTAGGAAGCAATAATATTGAAATAATGTAATACTAGATAACGTTGCAAAGAAAACTGGGCATCTGTCTATAATGAAAGAATAAACAAAAAGGAATTGTAATACAGAAGTATCAGAAAAATCATGTAGTGCCGCCATGCCTGTATACATTTAATATTTAATTTGGCTGGTTACAGCAGTACCCAGATACATATACCTGTGATTACCTGAAACTGTGTAATCATTCATTAATTCATACATTTTTCAAAGCATGTTCTGTAATTGGGAACTTATTTAGGGTTTTTCGTTGGTTTTAGAGCGTTCATATTTTGGAGCGGAAGGCTTCATCTGGAAGTACTGATCAATCTGTAAGCAAGCAACTACTGGAAACAGATCCTGTCTCTCTATCAAAGGTAAACAAATGAATCTGACACTGTTTCAACCTTCCATACTTCTATAATAAAGGCTTTAACTATCAACTTTTTCATGATGGCTTTAGTAGCTGGGCTATCAAGTATGTTCTGATCATAGCCCCTACAGTTTCTGGTTTGTCAAATGCAACTGGATTCAAGTATGCCTTAACACGTTGGAAGAGATTATTTTTGGTAGAGTTTTTAGTAACAAAATTTAAGTTTTTTATTTCATTTCACTTCAAATGGAAGATATCGCTAAGAAGAAGTACTCACATTGTTACTAGGAATAGAGTCCTAAATCACTGATAAGAACTGAGGGTGGATTTAGGAGGGGGCACTGATGCATTTGCACCTGCTCCCTCCTTCACCTCCTTCCCCCGGCTTTGTTTCCTGTTCTACCCAGAGTTTAAAACCAGCTCCTGGAAGTAGCAGCAGCATTTCTAGTCAGGCAGTGCTGAGGGAATCAGTTGTTGTTTCATATGTGATGATGCACCTCACCATCTACATCCCATTTTCAAAATTCTAGCTCTGTCCATACTAATGATGTTGTTCATGAAAACACAGCAGATGTGAGATTCTCCTTTATTAGGCAGTTTTAGCAGGGAGAAGTAGTTTTACTATGGAAGGCTAGGACTGCCCAAAAAGTCTTGGGGGAGACCTGTCTTCCAGGGTAGTATTGGCTAATACAGCTTGAGAGGCAACACATGCAATCCCTGGAAGAGGGAATTTTTGGGTTACAATAGACCTCTCTCCGGTTGACTTTGAAGATATACTGATAAATTGTGGAAGGACTGCAAATACAGCTGGGAATCATTGTTTGACAAGGGCATTCCAGCCATATCACTTTTACTCCAGTCATACTTCTCTTTTTTCTCTCTATTTTTACACCTGGAGGGTGGAGGTGGGGATAGAGTGGTACAAGAGCCCTTTTGGTAGTTTCCTATTGGATATGCACAGATTATCGTGAGCCTCATTGCAAGAATCAGGACTAATGGTCTGATTATGAACTTTTTGCACCAAAATATATCTACCCATACTGCATAGGCAGTCCTTGACTTACAACGTTTCACACTTACAATGTTTATAAATTGACATCCCATTTTAACTTTCTGACATCAGTTTTGACTTTACAAGTCTTGATTCGATGCCATGCCATGCCAAGTTCGCTGCATCACCCATCTCCTTGGAGAACTTCCTGTCCAAACTTCCTTGGACACTTTCTTTAAGAAAGCAGACAAGACTCCAGAAAAACCTGCAACCAAGACTCCTGAGGAGACTCCAGCCAGGAGCCCTTCAAAAAGTCGAGCAAAGTCACCTCAAAGAAGTCCTTCTATATCAATATGATTGCTATTTACAATATAAATACATTAATGTAGCTATATTACTCATCTGTAATTGATAGAGTACAAAATTCTTGGGTATTTTGGGTGAAAATAGGGTATCGGGCCTTAGTTCAGGAACCAATCCCATTTATGACATTGTTTCATATGAGAAAATTGGTTCTGAGTTGCAACATTTCAACTTAAGACGTAGTTTTCAGGAACCAATTGTGCTGTAAGTCTGAGGGCTGCCTGCATCCATATATGTATGAGTTTTTGTTGAAAAATACTTCTTGCTGAGGTGACCTTGCAGATAAAAGATATCGCCCTACAGCAAATCTTGTAAAGGAGAAATTAGTGTGCAGAGAATCGGTAGATACAGGTTCAGAAATTCTGTACTTACCTCCTCAGGATAATTGGTTTAAATCCCCTCACACCCTCAACGTGTAAGTGTGGATTAAGGAGAACCTTTGCAAAATAAGAGTTCTGTGATGGGAGAAGAAGGAATAACCATCCCAAAGTAAGCATATAAAAACAAACTGCTGCTATGCCTCAAAAAGTATGCTACACACAGGCAAGAACTGAAACCTGCTAGTTAAAGTTTCTGTAGAGAAAGCTGAATTAGGAATACACTTGCAAGAAAAATTGCTTCTGTTATTACTTTTTTGTTTAAACGAGTGGTATTTGACCTTTATTCCCAGCAAGCCATATGGGTAATGCCTGGCGCATGCTGATCCAGGTGGTGGTCCTGGTTCAGCACTAGGGGAGAGCATGGCAGGGGACCCCTTTGGCTGCATGGAGGGAAGCAGGGGGACAGCCTGACTGTAACCTGGCCGTGCAAGGGGGGAGGAGGATAGAGGATGTGACCCGGTCTAAACCTGGTCGTATTGGGGGGAGGGGCATGGTTTTGGCCCAACCTTGCCCTTTGTGGGGAAGGGGGTGTGACCTAACCCCAAACCCACCCATGTGGGGGGGTTGGGGGTGGGAGAGAGAGGGAAGGAGGTATAGTTTGGCCCCAAACTGGCTCCAAGGGTGGGGTGGAAGGGGCACGGCAGCCCCAACTGGCCCCATGGGAGGTAGGAGGTAGCATGGCCCAGCTCTGACTTGCCTGGAGGCTTGGGGTTTGGGGACTTGGCAGTGGGGGAAGAGTGGCTATATTAATTACCACCACTCCCCTGCAGCCAAATTTCCCAACTCTTGGGAAACCCTCTGGACTTGATGCCAGTGCTCAATGGATTGCATTTGCCCCACAGGCCAAGGTTGAGCACCCCTGATTTAGAACACTATTTCTTAACCTTGTTTTGTTTTAAAGTGTAATATTTTTGTGATATGCAACACTTACTGTAAAATTAAGAGAGTACTAGAAGATCAGTGATAGCTGGTAAAAGTATAAGCATCCAAGAAAGTGTCTTACTGGGTCCATCTAGCTCAGTATTGTGACAGTGGCAAGTGGCAGATGCTTTAGAGGGAGAGAGTATATGAATAAGACACATCTAGAATGATTCTTCCCTTCTCATACTGCCCCTGGCAAAAACCGTAAAACTCACTTGAGTGCATGTTTAGTGGTTGACGGGGAATAAGTTTCTTCCTTTAGATTATTGTATATTTTTAGTCCTTTTGACCTTCCTTGTCCCCTGATTGCCTTTCATGATTCCATTCAGTCAGACATACAAGTTGAGAAAGCATTTCATTTACTTCATAAAACTGTTGTTATATTTAAGCAGAGCTTGCTGATCAGAGTGGCCATAAATTAAAGGCAATACCCTTACAATCTTTGCACAGATACTTCATAATTTTTATTTTCTTTATTGCCATGTTTCCAACATAGCGTGCCAGAATTCTGGTATGACTCATGTACTTCAGGGATGTCAGACTTATATGACTTATGGCCTCACAGACTGAATGAGTGGCTTGTCCATTTACCTCCCTCCCCCTCCATGCTGGATCCAGTACATGCAGTGCCTACTCCAGCCGGTCTGGGGTTGTGCTGTACCCAGTACTTGTGCAGGCTGGTATGAAATGCACACCTCATGTGGTGCCCACTCAAGCTGGTCCAGGACCTGTGCTGCACATGGTGTGTGCCCTGGACCAGGGCAGGTCCTTCAAACACACATAAATATGAGGAGAACTAGTAGAGTACATACATTAAGAAATGATATGGAGCATATCAATTGAATCCTCATATTTACATTTCTTGTAATACAATGAAATTTTACAGTAGGAAATTTTAAAAGAAATTACATTTTTCCTAAGGCACAACTAGCTTGTAAAACTCTGGAATAATATATCATGGAAGGAAACACGGAGTCTAAAATGGTTAAGAAGGACTGTCGTCTTGTCTAGTTATCATATGCTGTATAGCTTGACTATTAGTCAACCCTGAATATAAATTCACCTTGCATTTTAAGGTTCAAGTTCAGGAAAAATAGTTTCGTACATTTTAGCACATGTTCTTTGATTTTCAAATATTTTAAAATTCAACATCAGACGTTTTTAGTTTAGGGCTAGAAATTTTTAAGATCATTTATCTTTCTAGATAATAAATAGAAAGGCACTGTGTTAGGGATTGGGGGAGAAAGTGTGATATGCCAAATTATCCTCTCCAGCATATTGGCAGTGGTGCATATGATCCTGTGCACATGCCTAAATCAGTGGAATGTCGACTGGTCACACACATACGTTGATTGTGACTTTTGTTCTTCTTTTTGAGCAGAAGCAGGGCAGATCTAAAATTGGAGCGATTCAATAATTGGCTATTTTAGATGGTTTTGTACATATTCCTTAGTAAAGGTTGGCTTTGACTGCTGTCAGGGACAGGAGACATGACTGGATAGACCACTGGCTTGATTTGCTCTGGGAATGATGAACGTGTCTACAGTACAAACTTGCCATTCCAGTTATTAGTGTCCTCAAACATGCTTCACTGCTGTGTTGATGTTGATAGTGTTCATCAATGCAGCTGCAACACAGTGCAAAACTGAATGCTGCTTTCAATTCAAGAGAGAGCCCCTGCAGATCATTATAACAAGTTTGAATGTGCTGCTGTCTCGCAGTAAGTTTGCACTGTATACGTGTCCTGTGTTTCTTTGCAAACCTGCTAAAATGTGCCCATAATTTACCCATGAATGTGCTTCAGTTCTTTGCATAATACAGTATTTCTAGGAGAAAGAATAATCTGTATAAGGGTTATTAAGTAGTGACTGCTGGTGAATCCAGAAGTGTAACTTGCAGACCATGTCCTTGCCTCCTTCACCCTGTTGAACCCTTCTGTAGATCTTGCCATGAAGCGTTCACAGAGAAATACCTGTACAGTTTTCTCAGTGGTCAAAACTGTGGAGCAGACCTCTTTTGTTCTGTGCTTCTGCTTCTGTGTACAGATTTGCTAGAATACACATCCTGATCACAGACTTTGACTTGATTTCCACATTATACTTAGTGTGTATTGCCAGTTCATAGGGAACAAATTGGAATGTACAAATAAAATAAAAATTATTGCCTGATTTAATGGGTCAGATATTTTAAGAGCCCACTTGTATTTCATTGTCTGAATAAGGGCTAGATTTCCTGAAGGTGCTCAAAACCTAGCAGTTCCTAGTACTCCTGGTCATTTTTGGCATAGACTAACATCCTGAGCTCTTTTGAAAATCTTACTACATATTTTGATGCCTAAATGATTGATGAGCTCATTTGAAAGTCTGTCTTCCAAGCATGTGTTGAGTACTTGGAAAAACTGAGCCAGGTAATATGGGTAGTTTCATAAGATATATGTATTATTATTACATGGTAAATGTTTTTTATACTCTCCTCAGGAGCCTGACAGCTGGGAAATTATAGAGGGACTGAAGATAGGACAGACTAACGTTCAGAAGCCAGACAAACATGAAGGTTTCATGCTGAAGAAAAGAAAATGGCCTTTAAAAGGTTGGCACAAGGTAAATATCTCATAGAAAACTCAAGGGATTGTAAGTCTGGGCAATTAAAAAAGATGTGGAGAAAAACTTAGAGGAAAAGATTGTACTCTTGGTGCATGCACAAGAACACGCATGCATGTGTGCGTGCTCCCCCCTTATATATATCTCCACACCTATATATTTATGTGTGTATGCATGTATTTTTTCCTTCCGAGGATGTGAAGTTTTGGTTGTATACAGAGCCTTACAGCCTCCAGTTTAGATTACTGTAGTGACTGCTACATACATAATGATATACTTCAACGCCAGTTTAAAGCAATAGCTAGAGGAGCAGCTATTTGCTTGGAAAAATTAATTATATAATAACTAACACCTCTTCTTCATATTATTGACTTCTAAATGTTTACCAAGGTGTTTATTTTGACAAAATAAAGCTCTACCAGTAAAACTCTCTCAGATTGCCTCCACTGCACGATGCTTCATGGAAACAGAAATAAACTAAGGGGCTTTTGAAAACTCTTCAGATTTAAATATTTGAGACTGGGCAAGATGTTCTTAAGGGAGAACTCTTATAGTGGAATTTGCTTCCCTTTCTGCCTGCAAAAAGTATAATGTAAAGTGCTCATTTCAGGTGGACCTATACAAGTGTAAGCAATGGTGTGGCACTATCTTGAGGAGGCAGGCAGTTTAATTTTTATTGGTTGTGTGTGTTTTAATTGTTAAATACCTATGTTGCCAAATAATCAGGTGTGCTAGGATGGGCATAAGTTATTCTATCATTCAGCTACTAGTTGCTCAATTGGCTTGTATGGCCACCTATTAAATAAGAGAAATAGCCATATGGCTACCTTTTGGCTGAGAGAGTGCTGTCAGAAGAGGAGAGCTGATAAAGAAACAACCTAATGGCATGTGTAAGAAAGTATAGGATTAGACAGATTCCCTTATCCTGATATATGCCAGGTTAGGCTCCCTTGCACTGGTATGTGTAATTTTAACGGACTTCACCAGATTTAGTTTAACGAGTTTACTTGACTTGATTTATACATTACTTCTGAAGGAGAGTTTGTGAACCACCTTCCTCACATGGATAAACAATTACTCATGCTGATAGTTGATTCTGAAGGCGAGTGTGTTAGATGCAGGGCATTCATGATCTGGCCGTAGGTCTTTATCTGTTTTACATTTCACATACAAATATGACCTCAATTTGTTTTACAGGATTGAGGATTCTAAACGATTTTAAGATATTGGCTGTATGATGTTCAGCCTCTGTAGGAATGCTATAGAGTGCACTTGTGTGAAAATTCACAAGGCAGTATCAGTAATTCACAAGTGATAGCCTAGTAATTATAACCTAATTTTCTGCATGTGGCACAGGTCATTCTGAAGGATCTTGAAGTGTTTTGGTAATATAACAGTATTTGGAATATTAAAATTGATGTATTACTTTAGGCAGCTCAGAAATGCAGCAAGTTGAGGAGTGAAATTCTCCAAGTGTTTCTCTGCAAAGTTCAGTGCTACAGAACTGTTAGAACAGGAAATGAAGGAACAACACTTTATTCAATCAAAAATTCAGGAGAACTGTAGGGATCCTAAATTAGATGACCCTAATATGACTATTCTTACAATGCTAAGGGATCATTAGTGACCATAAATAGTTAAAGAAAACATGTTTTCATGTCATTCAAGAAATATTTCCAGCAACATGGTATCGTCTCATACCATGTGAGACATTGGTGCCACCTGCTGAGTCATTGAAGCAGCATCAGCAGCTGTTTCCAGAGATCTTTTCTCCAAATATAGACCTTGTCCATGCTGATAAGAGTTAACAATCTGACAAGACAAGAAGTGTGTCTTTCCTTTCCATCTGTGATTCTTCAAAGGTTTTGTCCAAAGTAGAATAAAATGTATTTTTTTTAATCTGTTGTTTAAAATGCAGTAATATACAACTTGTCCTTCTTGCACAGGATTTTTAAAATTTTTAAAATGGGGCCTATCTAGGCTAGGCTGTAAAGAAGTGATGTTAGCATGTGCTAACATGACATGTTTTAAAAACCTGCTTCAAGGCTGCATCCAGCCCATGAGCAGTTAAAACCTTGTTCAGGTCTGTCCTATTGACAGTCTGTGGGTTACAACATCACCAGAGCTTGTACTGCCCGTGGTGATGACAGCAACAGGGGAGGTCTTGTGCTGCCCTCCTGATGGTGAGGGGGAACAGAGATTGTATGGGCCATGTGGCAAGCGTCCTGGAAGCCCATGTGACATGTGGTCCATTCATTGTGTGGCTTGGCACCTGCAACTGGTATGGCATGCAGCCCCTGGCCACTCAGAAGTTGGATGGCTCTGACCTATTTAATATTAAGTGTACACAGGTTAAGTTAGCTTAGTTAAAGCCCAGGAATCCCCCAGACTTCATCTTGACCAACTGGGGGATATTAAAGTCCACTCTAGATTTGTCCTTAATACAGTTTCAAAATGTGTTAATTAACACATGCCAATAACATATCTTATGTCCTAGTCCAGACAAATCCTCAGACCTGCTCTCTGCCTATCCCCTGCAGTGGCTGAGGTTATGTCTACCCAGCAAAATCAAGGTGAGCTTGTACTACAGAGAGTTATACCTATGATTGATGTAATTTAGCTAACCCAAGTTACAGTCACAACGAAGAAATAAGATCACAACAAACATCCTGAGGGTCCCTAGAGAAGTTGTGGTCTAGTGACTTTTTCATCTGAAACCCATACCATCCCATCTTCACTAATTTTGTTAAAATGGTATGCTAAAAAGTCAGCCTTATGAACTGCAAGTAAGAAATTATCCTCAAATACTGATTCTTCCTAAGAAAATTTGTAGGAACAAAGTTTGGAAAAGGAGAGTAACCAACCTGTCTTTGCTTACAAGATGTTTGGTGCCAAAAAGAAATGAATGCAGGTAATGATGTTTGTAGTACTGAGTGCTGATTACTAAGGGCTCTGGAATAATAACTCTTTCATAGATGAGTTATTTTACATAGTTAAAAAGCTATTTGATCACTAAGAAGACACTGTCTCCTTTTCCCACTGCAGCGTTTTTTTGTCCTGGATAACGGCATGTTAAAATATTCAAAGTCACCAATTGACGTAAGTATAACTGAAGTATACCTGGCTATTTAATCCATTGTTAAAGTTGGATCAAAAGCTGAGCCTACTGTTTGATTAAGTCTCATTTGGATGGTATGGGAACTTAAGGTAGCACAAAGTTGATTATTGTGGCTACTGGGTTCAGAATGGAGCACATTGCTTTCTGTGGCAGAGTTCTTTGCATGTTCTGCATGGCCTGAGCCTTACAGATGAGAGGTGTAAGGCCAGGATAGCTGCTTCCCCTTACAGTGTTCTTCCTAATAATCCTGTGTAAACTGATGTCATTGCAATGCCATCCTACTTTACTCATTTACCTTCCCTACACCTTTTGGAGTGTGGCTTATGAGGAAACAAGGTTTGTGCACAAGGCATTGTTCAGGCTTTCAGAAATGAATCTAGCCACCTATGAATCCTGTATAACCTGAGTGTGAAAGCTAGAACATCTCCAGAAGAGGAAGGAATCTCTGCAGGTAAAAATTAAGTTACCAATATTCTTCATGGAAAATAATACACAGGAGGGAAGACATGGTCTAAAGTTACTCTTTTTTTTATTCTGAGGTAAGATAGATCTAGCCTCATTATACCACTAAAGAGCAAATTCTCTTCACCTAAGGACCCTAATTAATACAGTAACAGACACAAAGAAAACATAAAGTTAAAACCTGGTTGGCCAGGAATTTAAGGATTATTTTTATATCTGGTATACAATTAAATATGACTAAATCTATGTCCACTGAAACTGCCAGCTTATGCCTGTGGCCTCTTTTTAATCAGTTCAGCAAGTTAATTACATAGATAATCGTTCTGAATATTACTCAAATACAGCTTCTACATTTCTGTTTAAATGTGATACATTGTGGATGCTCCAATTTCTTGGAGTTAACCAGCATGCATTTTAGGCCAATTTCTGTCCTTCATTCTGTTTTTACTAAGAGTGTCTTTCTTTGACAGAGAAATGTGTGTATGAGCAAACTAGAATATTGTAAAGTTCTGTTCCAGAGAAGAAGTTTCCCTCCACTGATTTGTATGAAAGTACAGAATGTATGAAATAGTAATTTATTTCAGAAAGTGCCTTGACTGATTAGCTTGACTGATTACCTCTTTACGATAATTTTTAACTCTTTGCTTTTGATGTTAATAAAAGTCAGTAATTCAAAGTAATGGCTTTGTCTCCCTAGTCATCTTGTAGAGGTACTAGGGCTAGCTTTAAACCATCTAATTGGGGTACTGACAGTAGTCTAGCTGTGGCAGGACAGAATTCAGGTTGCACTTATTTACCTTGTTTCCCATGTACCTTTTAGTTATACCATTGTATAAGCCAGCAAGGCTGTTTATTGGAATTGACCCTGTAATGAGCTCTCCTTGGAAGAGATTCTCTTTCTGTAAACAAATGAGGAATCCTGCTTGACTATACTGTTTAACATTAAACTCTTCTCTACTGCTATAGCACTAAGCATATATTCAGTTAGAAACAGTAAAGAAGGTTTTGATGTTACTAGTAATCTATTCACATGTCTTCTGATTACAGATACAGAAAGGCAAGGTACATGGAAGCATTGATGTTGGTTTATCAGTTATGTCAATTAAAAAGAAAGCTCGCAGAATAGACCTTGATACAGAAGAGCACATATATCACCTGAAGGTGAGCAATAGTGAAACCAATTTTTCTTCTTTTTATTAATAAGGCAAATGTTTAAATAATAGGTACAAGGGATGAAGAGAACCACGGTATCTTTCTGAATGTCTTATTGATCCTGACCCTTCTTTTAGGTGAAGTCCCAGGACTCATTTGATGCATGGGTGTCAAAATTGCGCCACCACCGATTGTATCGTCAGAATGAAATTGTAAGATCACCAAGAGATGCTAGCTTCCATATATTCCCTTCAGGCTCTACTACAGAATCTTCACCAGCTGCTAATGTTGCTGTATTAGATGGAAAGGTATGTAGCATCCCTTCTCTGGAAACTGAACTTAAAATTAATGTGGTGTAAGGCCAGGATAGCTGCTTCCCCTTACAGTGTTCTTGCTAATAATCCTGCATAAACTGATGTCATTGCAATGCCATCCTACTTTACTCACTTACCTTCCCTATACCTTTGGAGTGTGACCTATGAGGAAACAAGGTTTATAACTGGCAGATTCCCTAATGAGTACTGCTGGTACATGCTGGTGTGGCTTGCCAGAGAAGGATCACCAACGTGGGTACCACCACTGCAACTTTCATTAGTAGGTCTTCTTTACAGGTCCCTGTAGAGCACTAAGCTTCCCATTAAAGCTATGCATACTCTTCTTAGCCAACAGTGATTGATTTGGCCTTTTATTGTTGTAAAAAGATTGTCTTCATCCGAACTATTTTTTCTCCCAATGGTCAGCAAGTACTATTTCTTTATGGTGCCTCATGTTTCCTTTTCAGTACACTGTTGTAAAATGATGCGTCTCAAGGCTTGAAAAATGGTTTCTTGTATGCCATTTAAATTCAAGTATATAGTTTGGTATTTCAGAGTAGAAAATGTAGACTGTCGGTCATCAGTATATCCAGTTGTGTAATGGGGAGCAGGGGCAGCAGCGTTGGGGATCACCCTTGTGTCGTGGTGGGTCAGGGGTTTGGGGTGGGCATAAACATAGCACTGTAGCAGTTGGTGCTGCCCCAGGTGTCTCATGGCTGTCTGTGACATGGAGCTGCCTGGCTTTGCCTCTGTGTATATCAGCACATTTTAAATGATCTTGTTGTTTTAGGTACAACAGAATAGCTTTCCATGGCAATCTCCTATACCATGCAGTAACAGCCTTCCTGCAACATGTACTACTGGTCCAAGCAAAGTTGCAGCTTGGCTACAGGACTCAGAGGAGATGGACAGATGTGCAGAAGGTCAGTCTCACCTGTGCAAGCCCTTCTTTACAAGAGAGGTTTCTTGCTCATAAACAAAAAGAACTAAGAGGCTTAAAAAAAAA